>OW028620.1:10000000-11207500 GCA_932294325.1 Allophyes oxyacanthae
ATAAGAGATATTATATTTCTCTTGCTGGTTTTATACGCCATTTATTAATTTTTTGGACTACTTAATTCAACGTGTTCTTAAGGTCAGCCGGTTCTGTAATAAATAAATATAAATAACTGCATACAATCTTATCGTTATTTCGAACGATCTGTTGTATCATAGATATTAATTGTATATTATGATTGAGATCAGAAAATGTTTAAATTAAATATCATTCAGATAATTTCAGAACGATCAATAATTTACGGTCTTGCTTCTATAAAGTAATTCCCAGATAAAATATTGAATAATATAGGATAGATATATTCGATAGCCAATAATTATAATAATTACACACGACAAGGAAATACAACTTTTTGGTTCTTCAGGCAAAACCAAGTAACTGAGAAGCCCTCTCGACAATAAATCTAATTTTTCAACAGGTTATACCTACCCAGTTTTTTTAAATAGATAGTATCTGTGCTGAAAGAATATGAATCATGTTAATTAATTATTGCTCGTCGGTTATTTTATAGTCTCAAAGTTTCAAAATGGAGTAACTCGTTTTAGGAAAAACAGGAGTTAATTGGTTTTGTAGCATAACGGCGATATATTAATATTTTCAACTGACTAAAAAATATCCAAGACAGGTTTGAATCGGTATTAAAAATTTCATTTCAAGTTCGTTCAATAAATAATGTCAATGCCATACTTATACGTACCTACAACAAGCGGCGATGCGTTGTGCCCCGCTTATTCACAGTATCAAATGCCTATTCATTAGACGAACGAGACAATTGAACGCGTCTTGAGCCTACTTTACAACTCCCAAGGTTGTATTTGTTGATGCTGGTCTACATAGCGTAACATACTATTTTTGATATGGAAAACTAGAGTTCTTCGACCTCTTCAATTCGAGTGCAAACCGTCATATCTCTGATTTAATGAACATGTTTGCCTGTAACTATGTTAAATACCGCTACGACTTTAATTCTCATAATTTATGAGATTAATAACTCGTTCACTAGTATTTATAATTAATGTAAATGTGTTCGTTTCTCAATGTGTTATGAAGGACGGATGAAGGAAGCAGTGGATGAGGTCAAACTTAACCTCTAATCTGCTACTAATGAAATTCGCAATTTAGGAAATTGATCAAAACCAGAAAATGGCTTTTACGTCTGGGAGCCAGCATAACGAACTTATCTTTAGTATTAAAACTAATTTTAGTTTTATCAATTTAGTTAGATTTCTCATGATGACTACCTATGTACCTAATGTTCATTTGGAAAATAATTCTTCAAATCGAAATTCTTAAACACAAAATAAAGTTAAACGAGTCATGTTTTACATCAAATTCGTAACATTAATTCATAGGATTTTTTAAGTTTTCTAGAAACCTATTTTGCACTTAAAAACATCAATCTTATTCGGCGTCTAAATATATTTCAAATGTTTTTATTCAAAATTCTTAGGAATAAATATACCTAGGTATTTAAATAGTTAAAGTTAATAAGTAATAATACAATACACTAGAAAAAATATTAAAATGTTAGCCCACTATTCCCACTGTCCTCACCAGTACAAACTGATACTACATTGAATTTTAGAATTAGAAACGCGTGGGTATGAATATTCAATATATTAAAATTATGGTACACATGATCAGACAGTGGCATTAATGGGTTAAATATTGTAACTCAAGATCTAATCGTAGTCACACTATGTTTGGATATTTTTTTAATTAACACATAAAGTTGTTTTATTAATATTTTATTGATATACTAGCGACCCGTCCCCGGCTTCGCACGGATGCAAATTCTCTACTATACTTACATTAAATATGAAAGTATTATACATATTAACATTCTGGAAGAAATTTTCTAAATTATGGTGAAAACCGCATCAAAATCCATTGTGTGGTTTAGAAGGAGTTAGCGGATATACAGACAGACAGACACGCGGAAAGTGGCTATATTTTATACTATGTAAAGATAAAATATTATAAAGTGTAGTATTTAGGATCCTATAGAACTAAAAAATTCACACGAAATAAAAATCTTAGTAGTTTAACTAACCCATGAATATAAAAAAAATATAAAGTATGTGTGAATCTTCAGTCTTTTACTCAAAGAACGTGAACAGAACTCCAAATTATACCAGCAAGGTTTTTATGCAGACCAACGCTATACAAGAATACAGTAAATCTATTAACAAATACATGTTGTGAAAAAAAAAACAAAGTTCTTGCCCGCATCTAATAATATGTAGGTACTACGTATATCAGAGTAATCTTAAAAATTGCTGTATGGATTTTGGTACGACTTCCATTACCAGTTTGAGCGTTTTTTGATAGGTTTAGATGTAGTAATAGTACGCGTGCGGCGCATTAGTTAATCTACAAAATTCTTAGTCACCGCTCTGAGTACGAAAACAAACAAAGCGTAGATACATTTTTTGTAACACTTTATGAATGAAACTAGTTCTTTTAATCATATAAACACTACCAAATATATCTACTGTACACTCGAACTTCATATTTCAACGGCTTCTGGGAAACGAACCGAGCTAATGACTTTATTAATACTGCAAACGGGCCACGTACGGTGTCGCCAGTTTTTGGATGTTACACGATTCTTTGAAGTTTTTTTTTGTGGACTAGGAAATCACGAGTTCACGACGCAACACGCCTCCGTTTTGGATTGTGATCCTCGATTAAGGCACATACCTAAGTGAATTAATCAATAGGAAGAAGCTATTTTAGCATAGAATAGAAGATTATTAGTTTTTTTTTTTTTTTTTAGATTTTTTTGTGGTCGCCCAATGGTCGAAATTCGACAGTAATTTTAGCTTTCTGCACTTCTTCTCCGTATAAACTTTAACTATACCAAATCTCAATGTCCACCGTACGCGCAATATGCAAAGGGGTACCTACAAAATTTTCTAGATTATGATTTAGCCTCCTAAATGCCAGATTACGTATTATGTAACAGTGGTGGTCAAAGTCGCGTTCCATTTTTCTCGTAGGGTTGTCGAAAAAAACGAAAAGTAACAAAAGGAAATATTTTATTTATTGGCCCTATCTATCTATATATTAATACGTGAAGAGAAAACTTTGTACCCCTTTTTATGCATATTGTGCGCACAGAGAATTGTGAGATTTGGCATAGATAAAATTTATATGGAGAAGAAGTACAGAAAGCTATTTAAATAGAATTGCGGTCGAATTTTGAGCACTGGGCGACCACTAGTGTTTATTTATTTGACTTTATTTTTATAATTGATTTTTGTATTTACTGGCCCAAAAAAAAATCTATGTAATGTATCATGATTTATGTATGACACTAGAATCCAGGAGATAACTCTGAATGAGCCTACTTTCATTGGTTTTGAAACCACTGCTTAGTAATAGCACAATGAAATAACACATACTCAGCTAGTTTGGTCATGGAGCCATAGACGTTCTTGCCGGTATCTTCTCCATAGGACCAACCCCCATGGAACGGTGAACCTGAAATCACGACGTTTAAACTATATTTCTTTATTTCTTTCTTTCTTGTTTCAAAGTGCCTGCAAAGACCCAGTTGCAATAAAAATCTTTGACTTGGACTTTGAGCTACTATTAGAATTGATGATTTTTATCGAATTAGATTTAAAGATACATAATACATATATAAATATTAATTAATTACTTGTCATCAAAGCATTTATTAGTTCAATTAAGGCTTTGACGACCTTTTATATCTTCATTAACGATGGCTACTGCCTATGAACGCCTAGTAGGTACTCAATATTTACATTTATTTCTTAATAGATAAGTATGTGATAAAAAATAATACACTAGTTTTATCTTTTTTTATTTAATAATGTGAATATTTAAAGGTTGAAAACATTGTCGCTTTGCAATTTTAATTCGCATCCTGTGGCTATAAAACTAAAATGTTATTACCTGCCTATCGATCAACGTGTTGTGTTTGAATTCACTAAATTATACATTTTGCACTCAACCCGATGCAAGTGCTGCATTCAAACAATAAGTGAATGTGTACAGTCGACAACACTGTACTCTATTTAATAACGAACTGGACATTATAATACAAGTTTCTCAATATATACATTTTCGTATCTACCTAAAACTTTTTTCTTTAAATTATTGAACTCCAAATTTATGATTGATGAAGTGCAATGAACTGCTGTTTAAATGTATACAGTTAAAAATTCCAGTGAAATTCTAGCATTTTATTTCAGAATAAGTAGGTATGTAGAAAATAAAATACTTAGTTTTATTTACTCTTAAAACTTCCTAGTGGAGAAGATCCCTATAAAAAAATATTCACTTATTAATTATGATAGAGCACTCGGTGCATTTTTTTTTCTTATTTTATCGAAATTAGTTTGTCAAAAATGTGGTGATATTTTCTTCATTGCAACCGAGGTTGTAAAAAAAATTTGGTTGACCTACGTATTTAAATAATTTATAGATATTTCATCGTCATTGACAAAATGCGCGTATTTGTTAAGTAAATAAAAGTGTTGCCAACTTTTCTTTGTGATCAACTCTATACATCTTGCTGATAATATTACGAATGCTGGTACAGTCATATAACCTATAGAATTGTGCTATGAATACACTATAACTCCCATGCTAACAGACATACAAATTGTCTTGTAAATATTGTCATTTCGTCCATTCACCCATGCATTCTGGAAAAAGAAAACTTCCTATGAACCCATAGCCAGAAATTTTCATTTATCATTGTCAATACTGGCGTCCTCATGTATCTTGAACATTGCCAAGTTTACGAAGATGTATAGAATACGACCCTAGCTAGGAGCACAAATTATTAGAATGTATGAGACGTGATATGAATCACTAAGTATAAATCAGTTTCCTAACCAAATGGCGTATTTCAGTTTCTTAGAATACAAGTTAGTTACATATCGATGAGGTTAAACAACTATAGGTAAATAAGTACAATATTATAAAAATAGTGTTTTCATATAAATATTTAACAGTCAACAGGTTTACTTGGAAATCAAAATATATAAATATAATAAATGAATAATTATTGCTCAACTGAATTAATTATACGTAGTATGACTGATTTAGTATCTAGAGATCAGATAACTTATTCCATATTTATATAAAACTGCTAATTTTCATTCTGAAACATCGACTCTACTATAA
Source organism: Allophyes oxyacanthae (assembly GCA_932294325.1). Lineage (NCBI taxonomy): Eukaryota > Metazoa > Arthropoda > Insecta > Lepidoptera > Noctuidae > Allophyes > Allophyes oxyacanthae. The sequence continues at coordinate 10,005,168 of OW028620.1, forward strand.
ATTACAAAGTACTGCGCAGTTATACATGGCGTTATGTACGTTATACATCGTGTTATTAGTACATAACGCTCACAGACGTGACTCAATAGCTACAAGAATGTGAACGGAGGCATTGTTCAACAGTCCGTCGAACTTTCTGAAAGCTTTAGTTTGCTCCGTTTATGCCAGCTACGTTATGCTAATATAGATACGATGTCGTCTGCCAGTTCACTACTGCGAATTTATTTTATTCGTCTGCTATGACTTCAAATTTAGGTACCAACTAATGCTAATGTTACGTTCTAGACAGTTTATTGGTTATTTCAAATTTGACGCTATCATTACTTAGAACGTATGGCGCTACAAATAAATTGCGAGCTTTATGCACGCTGCTATGAACGAGATGTTGGTTTAGGATACGTTGGAGTACGCTGAGAGTTTGATCTGACGTTTGTTACACACAACAGCGGCCTAAAGTAAAGGCGGAAAGTCCACATGTAAGCGACGAAGTATCGCGGCAACACGTCTGTTCGGGCCGATAACACGGCGTTACGTAACGCTATAGGCGTCGATTGCTCTCAAAGGGATTAAATGGAATGCGTACAATTTATATCTCTATTAACGTAGAGTATTGTTTACACACGTCTGACCGCGGCCTCGGAGGCCAAACGCAGACGCTTGTGAAAACATTCGCTTCGAGATTAAAGGTAGACCTGGCCACCAGTACCGGCTAATTCTGACCCGCTTGGCACCGCCCAATTGGTAATGCGTTGTGCTCCCGGGGAGGTCAGCGTATAATAGTCGCGTTTAAGTTTGTTTACAGCGGGCTCAGCGTTTCCGACCAGTTTGCATAACTCGAGGGTAGTCTCAATAAAAACAAATTGGCTCGCTGACCAGAGTTGCGCATTACACACGTACGAGGAAGCCGGGCGACATGCCCGGAGGTGATTTACTGACATTTCATGCCACTAAGCTCGAACGGTTATGGAAAATAGATGTAAACTACGATTATGCTCCCAAACATTTCTCTATAAGCAATCTCGAAGGCTTAACTATATTTTCAGCCTAATAATTTCAGATCTTCTGCAATTTTGAATGAAAATTAAAGATTGCTATGCATACTAAACAAGGAAAACGTGTTGAACTTCAACAAACATAAAATTAATACAAAGCCTAAACATGCATAATTATATTTCGTTCATGGTCTATTTAACACATATTACACAATTACCAGGTAAGTTAGCTGTCTATTTAAAAAGCTATTTACAAACTAAATCTATACGCATACATAATACCTTGTTAATTAAATAATTTCTACTTTCATAGATAATTGGTTGATAACTGTAATAGGCAATTAAACACGTTGCGTTATCTGTGAACATCATAACTCTGTATTAACGTAGAATTTTATATTAAAACGGTACATAAGGTGTAGAAAAAAACAGCAGGTAATGTTACCTACAGGCTGTTAAGGTACTACGACACTCTTGCGCATTAATCTGAGAGATACAATCGCGGTCACAGCAAGCTTCGTAAATCTCAGATACGGATCTTGATATATGGCGGGGGCGAGTGGGGGTAAGCTTCACCTTTGAAAGGCCTTTGCGGAATGGGGCGACACCTTACCTCGATACGATCCCGGCATTGTTCGGATCGTATCGTATTAGGTACGTCGTTTTGTTTCTTTACGATACGGAGGTATAAAACGATAGAGTGGAATCGACCTTTAAAATTTAGGAATTCGCTCATTATTTTATAGGTACATTACGAGATATATGAATATGGTATACGTAATTGCCTCAAAAAGCTCATGAATCGGATATTCATCTAACGATTAGGCACTCGATAGGTATAGGTACTACTGGTTCTTAAAAACCTATAAAAATAAATATGCAATAAGATAAAATTAATGGATACATTCAAAGCTTGATAAAATTAAAAGTTATTGTTATCGTATTTTAGTTCACTAAATCTTTTACAACATAAAGCTCGGTAGTCAATGGCCACATTCATCCTTTTATAAAATACACTATGGCTGTCTCACACATTATTTTTACTTCGCCGTACTGACTATAAATAAACGATTTTTTTTGTTCCTTGTTCTGTCCTACTAGAGAGGCTAATAAAAATTAATGCGAACATTTTGTTCAGATTTATGTCAAAACTTTTGTAAAATCAAACAGATGCGTTGATATGCATGTTAAAGTATTATGAAACTATATACAACAACATTTATGACGTATTCACACCGTCAAATAGTCCACTTGCTCGTTACCTATAACAAATCACGTCATTATTAACCACATTTCGTGTGACCCAGAAATTTACATCCCCATTCACAAAATCCAAAAGGAATACCTAAGACATTTTGTTGTTTTTTTTTTACAAGAAAAATCACTTCGCTTCGTCCTGGTTGGAATAAGCAACTTTGGCTCGCTCCGGCCAATTACGGCGACGTTTAAAGTAATTTAATCGCCACTAATAAGAAATTAAAACGTAATTTTATTGTAGAGAAGCTTAATTGTAGAATACTAAGATTTTTGACGGGCCTGCCTTTTGAGGTCAGCCGACTGTAGTAAGCCTTTAGTTTGTTCCACTCGAATTAATAATTAAAACAATTTAATGACTTTATCCAGGCATATGGCATCTGCAATGTCATTCTCATGTTGCTTTCATGTTGCGAACATGAATTATGGAATTAATCTAGGCCCCGCTCGTATTGCCTACGGTTTATGGAAATGAAGCTTGGAAAACTGTAATCAAGAATTGTTAATTACAAGCGCTTACCACCCACGACTTGTTACTTATTCGTAATTCTTATTATTTATGTAAAGGAAACTTTATTTCGTCCGGATGTACCTACGCGATATATTCTGCATCTTTATTTTTTTATATCTATGGGATCCAATATATAAGTTGTATTACATAACTTTATGCCGGCAGTTAACATAAGTTTCCGGTAGACTGAACTTGGGTAATTTAAGATATAAGTTCATGTTGTTTTTTCTATTTTGCAAAGTAAGAATTTCGTTTGCTCTGTTGAATATAGAGATAAAAGTTCACTTCTTGATGTATACAGCAAACTTTAATATGGCTAATTGATACCATCATAACGTATTGTGAAAACTCTTATTTCCTTGAGTGGAGTTGAAATTACGTTAATGTGTAAAATATATGAGTGTAACTGGAAATACACAACCACATAACATATTTTCATCAAGAGCAGTCAAACATGATACGCATGTTGCAGCTCAATCGTTCGATATAAATAGTGATGCTTACATCTGTAATCTTAAAATACGTTCTGTTTGATAATCGATAATGTAAACGATTTTGTACATCAATGAAGCATACCTTCGACTATGAGTTGCCAGCCCTTCACCGTAATTAAGGCGATATATCTATATTTTTTTAATAATACCGGTTATTTTGCATGTTTCTTAGTATTCGCCGACCGGATACTGAGTTGCGATAAATTCCATGTTTACATTACGATACGTATCTGCGATATGGACGACAAGATTTCAATGAGTCGGTAGATAGTGTACATTGCTACTTTGTAGTTGGGGAAAACAGAAGGGGAAGAATGGAATACCTAACCCTTTCCCTGCAGATGATGTACGAAGTGCCGAATCTGAAATTGTAATTTGACAATAAAATCCATGCAATTGATATAATTTTATACAGCCGTTAGTATTCGAGTGGTGTTGTGTAATGTATGTCGGAGGGATATGAAGGGGCATCCGTGGGGTTTAGGGGATCAGGGGACAGGCGCAGGGTGCGTCTGACATTGAAGAAGTGCCAATAACAGAGGTATAAATAGCGGGGGCCGGCGGCTGAGGGCGTTACTTCGCTACGAGATCAGAATATTTTGTTAGTTTGCTCCGTACGAGTCCTAAACAACGGATTACAATGCGGGAAGGCGACTACTGAACGATACCGATCTCTATCTACTTGATAAATTGTAAAGCTGATACAAATTTATGAGCTTTACGTGTCGCTTGACACTTTTTTTTTTTTTTTTTTTTTTTTTTTAGCGTGGTAAAATCATCAAATGAGTCCTCCCACCCCGGGCAGGGCGGGAGGGACTGTCAGACTTGTACTGACTAAAATCCACGGTGTTCCTTCGATAGCCCTTTACGTTCCGGGGTCACGGTAATGAGATAAGTCCCGCGACCCCGGCAGGCTTCGGCCCTCTACAGGGGGGGCCCCGTCATCTTGCTGACGTTCTTTGAGGCGCGCGTGGAACACAACGCGCCGTCGACCCGGGCATGGTCCATGGTCGGACAGCGAGTTGCCCTTTACTCGCTGTCCGCATGCCCGCGCCTACGGTGGCCGGAGATCGTCGGCCGGCGCCCGACGCCGTGGGCGACTACCACTGCGGCTGGGCTGGAGGGAGGACGCCATCCTCTCCCTCACGCGGCCCGCCTCCTCCTTCGATAGCATGACTGCTTCGCAGAAGGAGGCGACCGCTTCCCACTCCGTCTCGCCCCGCAGCATGGCCTCGACCAATGCCGGGCGCGAGAGGTTTCCGCCTATCGTCGCCCTGAGGACACGTCGGTGCTCTGCCCAAGCGGGGCAGTCTTGCACCGTATGCTCTACTGTGTCCTCAGGGCGATCCTCGCAGTGGTGACACCCAGGCGTTTCTGCCTTCCTCATCAGACACAGGTACCTCCCGAAACTTCCGTGTCCGGTGAGGACCTGCGTCATGCGGTAGGTCAGGACGCCGTGCCGCCGATCCAGCCACTCCTCAAAGAGGGGTCTTACCGCCGCGATTGCGGCGTGCCCGGCCGTCGGTTGCGACAATCGTCCCCTCCATACTGCCCCGAGATCGCGCCGGAGCTCTTCCCGCCGCGCCTCGACTTCTTGCGGCAGCAGGGATACGCCCCGGCGCTGCGCCTCCACGCGCCATTCATAGACGCGCTGGAGGGCAGTCGCCTCCAGATCCCAGGGCAGCAATCCGGCAAGGAGGTTGGCCGATTCGCCGGCGATCGTGCGGTATCCCCGGATCATCCGGATAGCCATGGCCCTCTGGCATGCGACCAATTTTAGTGGTCGCGTCCGGATGCTCAGGGCCCACACGGGGGCCCCGTAGAGGGCCATGGACCGCACGACGCCGGCGTACAGCCTTCGGCAGGAGGCGTTTGGCCCGCCGAGATTAGGCAGGAGTCGCCTGAGGGCGGCTGCTGCCCGGTTCAACTTTGGGGCCAAACTCAGGAAATGCTCCCTGAAGTTCCACCGGCTGTCGAGGACGAGTCCCAGGTACTTCATCGTCCTCCCGACGCCGATGCGAACCCCCTCCACCGTTATGTGGGACTCGGACCGTGGCGCGTTCCGACCGCCATGAAAGCACATGGCCTCTGTCTTGTGCAGCGCCACGTCGAGTCCCAGCTGCCGAATCCTATGGGCGACTGTCGCAACCGCTTGCGTCGCCAGATCGGCCGCCGCCTGGTGCGACTCTCCCTGCGCCAGGACGAGCGTGTCGTCGGCGTAACAAATTACGCCGACGCCGTCAGGCAGGTCGCCGCGCAGCACCCAGTCGTATCCGATGTTCCACAGGAGCGGCCCCAAGACCGATCCCTGTGGGACACCGCACGACATCTCTCGCCGGTTCCACTCTCCCCGGTGACCGGGGTAGATGACGGCTCTGTCCGTCAGGTAGTCCTCGACTATGCGACGGAGGTAGGTCGGCACCCGGTGATACCGGAGTGCTTCCCTGATGCAACTCCAGGGCAGGGTGTTAAAGGCATTGGTGATGTCCAAAGACACCGCCAAGACGACCCTGCCCCGGGATACCGCGTCCCCCGTCGTGAGGGCTCTCACGCGCATGATAGCGTCCACCGTGGAGCGCCCCCTGCGGAAGCCAAACTGGCACTCCGCAAGATCCGGGCCCACCCGATTCAGGTGCCCGACGAGGCGGTCTGCAATGACTCTTTCCAAGAGCTTGCCCACCTCGTCGAGCAGCACAATGGGCCGGAATGCGGACGGAGAGTCCGTAGGGCGCCCGACTTTCTGGATCAGGACCAACCTCCCCGTCTTCCAGCCGAGCGGAAACTGGCCCCTCTCCAGGCATGCGCTAAAGAGCCCCCCCAGTCGAGGCCCGAGAGTCCCCGAGGCCAGGACCCAGGCTTTCCCTGACAGTCCGTCGGGTCCTGGGGCGGTATTTTTTGCCTTGAGCCGTTGTACCGCCACTCTCAAGTCTACCTCGGTCACCTCTGGAGCGTCGTAGACGTCGCCGTCGCTGTGGTCCGCATTTGCGCCAGCTTCGCTGTCAGATTCCGTCAGAGACGGAGCCATGGGCGGGGGAGCATGCTCCCCTCGCGATGGGAACAGGGCGCTCACCACGTCCTCCAAGAACTGAGGCTGGAGACTCTGCGTCAACGGGGGAGCCCAGGGGCGGAGCTTTTCTCGCACCCACTTGTAGGGGCGGCCCCATGGGTCCCCGTCCAGAGTCCCCAGCATCTCCTTACGGGCCAATTCCTTGGCCCGCCAGATCTCGTCTCGGAGGACGGCCTTCGCTGCCCTGTAGCCCTCGTACAGCTCCGCCTCTACAGTCGCCGCATCCGGAGGTCGGGTGCGGCGCCTGCGGAACCTGGTGTACCGGCGTCGCGCCGCAACGCACGCTTCGCGCAGCGCTGCTAGCTCGCGCGACCACCAGTACAGCTGACGCCGGGCGCGTCCTTGCCGGACCCGGGGCATGGCCACGTCGCAGATCTCCGACATGGCCTCCCGGAACCACTCCGCCTCGTCGTTTATGTCGGCAGGCCTGTCCGGTGGTGACACCCAGGCCTGCACGATCGAGGCTTCCAGGAATAGCTCCCGGTCCAGCTGCTTCAGCGCCCATCGCGGACCACTTAGGTTCCGTCGGACCGGCGCGTCTGGGGTCTGGGCGGAGACGTCGAACCGGATATACCGGTGGTCGGAATAGGTCTCCACCTCCTCCACAACGCGCCAGTCGGTGACGCGCGGTGACAGGCTGGGGGTGGCGAACGTAATGTCCACCACCGACTCGCCCGTAAACCGCACGCACGTGGGGACAGAACCCCGGTTCTCGATCACCAGGCCCTGCGCACGGGCCCAGTGCTCGAGCATCCTACCCCGCGTATAGTCCGTGGACCGGGAACCCCAAGCCGGACTTTTGGCGTTGAAGTCCCCAAGGACGAGCGCGGGGAGGGAACCGAGGGCGACGACGACGTCTCCCAGCTCCGTTAGGGAGTCCCGGAACTCGGCGAGAGATCGGTTCGGGGAGAAATAAACGCCTACAACGGCGATCTCCCCAAACCGTGCCGCGACGATCCCACGCCCTCTCTTGACGCGATCGAGGGGCGGGTTACCGGTGGCGGCCGACGAAATGAGGGTCACCGAGCCGTCCAGGTCCGCCACCCAGTCATTCCTGGGCAGGACAAAATACGGCTCGGCGACCACGGCGACGTTGATCAACCACTGCGCCATGCTCTGGAGCAAGAGATCCTGAGCAGCGGCGCAGTGGTTGATGTTCGCCTGGAGGAAGCGCAATGGGGCCATTAATCGGAATCCATTGCAGCCTCCTCCAGGGCCCCTCGCGGGGGTTCAGCCACGACAGCGGTGGCGGCGGCGGCAGCAGTAGCGGCGGCGGCGGCGGCGGCGGTGGCGGAGACGGCGGCGGCAGAGGGCCTACCTCTGCGCCTGGCTTTGGTGGGTGGGGCGCAGGACTTGCCCCCAGCCCGGTGATCGGCCGGTTTGCCAGCCGCCTCACATGCGAAGCAGTGAGACGGGGCGGAGCACGAGCCGGCCTTGTGACCGGGCTGACCGCAGCGGAAGCACCTATCGCTGCGGTCTACCTCCGAGGTGCACACACATGCCGCATGGTTGCCCACTTGGCAGCGGAAACACCTCAGGGGTCTGGGGTCCAGGACTTTCACCTGCGCAGACACCCAACCAACCAGGAGCCTTCGGCCCTCCTGTATCTTTTTTGCCGCCGAGACGGGGCAGCTAACCGTGATGGTTTGCAACCCCGTGAAGCCAGGACGTAGGGCGCCCGCCCTCACCTGATCGGGAGGGCACCCCCCAGTCCCGGCAACGGCGGCCACCACGTCCTCGACCGTCACGGAGTCATCCAGACCCAATATGCGCACGTCTGCGCGCTTGGTGGGTCTAGAGACTCGGGCCTCCTCCGCGTTTAAGGACGCTCTGAGCCGTTCGGCCAGAGCGTCAGCGGTAGGGCCACTGGCCGCGCCGGGGATCTCTAGCATCCGAGCCCCCGTCGCAGTGACCCGGTAACGGAGGCCGCCGGCGATGCCGAGCTCCGTGAGGTCTACCGCCTCCCGCGCCTTCGCGAGCAAGTCGCGGTACGACACGCCCCTATTCACTGCGTCCGGCTGCAGTGTAATCACCACAGCCGCGGTCTTGGGGGCGCGCAATCGCGCCGCAGCGTCTCGCTCCCTGCACCGCCGCCGTCTCTCTCTTCGCCTCGAGGACCTGGCCGCGCTTGCAGCCTTCCTCTTCTCCCCGGCCACCTGCCAGTCGGCGCCGGCCAAAGGAGTCTCTGGAGGAGGCTGCTGGGACGGCTGGTTCCCAGCCTGGGCCTTCTCCTTTTTGGCCGCCTGCTTCGGCCCCGCAGGTGTCGGGGTGGGAGGCGGCTTTGATGGGTCCGGTTTCGCCTGACTAGGCTTGGCCGGGGCCGTCTTTGCCTTCGCAGGAGCCGCCGTCGCCGGGGCCGTCCGCGCAGTGGCCGTCTTCGCCTGAGGCGGCCTCGTCGTCGTCGGGGGGGGTTTGGACGCGGCCGCAGCCGCGTACGAAGGCGCCGCCAGCGGGGGTCGCAACACGCGGCTCTCCAATACGGAGAACCGCTGCCGGAAGGCGGTCAGCTCCTGTCGCACCAGGTCGAGAACAGAGTTCTCCGCTGGTGTGGGCTGGCCTTTCTCCTTTTGGCCCCGCCGCGGCTCCTTCCGCTGGCCGTCTCTCCGGATTGCGGTCAGGTCCGCCTTGAGGGCAGCGTTCTCCCTCTGGAGAGCCTCCATGGCGGCAGTCAGGCGGGTGACCTCCGACCGCAGTTCGGATATATCGTCCCTTGCAGCCGGAGCCCCGCCGTAAGTCCGCACGGCCGCCATGATGGAGGCCGTGGCTTCGCTGATCGCACCCTCCTTGCTGCTTCTCTTCCGCTTGAGGTTTACGATGCGGATGGCAGCTACCACGGCCTCTGCTAGTTTGGCCTCGTTCGAGGCCAGACCAGTGTTGGGCTCTCCAGAGGAAAGCCCCCTCCCCGAGGTCCTGCCTCGGCCTTTGCCCCGCACGCTCGTGGGGATCTTGCGGGCCGAGACAGGCCCTTCCCCCGACGACGACGAGACGTCCTCGCGGGAGCGCTTGAGGAACTCCCTCTTCCTATCGGCGCCCCCCTCGTTGCTCCTCACTACGCTTCCAGAGACTACGCTCTGGAAGCTCACGGCGTCTGATGCCGAGTCGGACTCCGACTCGAGCACCAGCGCCCCCTTCCTCCGCGGAGCGGCACTCTGTGCCCGCTCGATGTTCGGTGCCGGTGAGTCGGACGTACTGGACAAGTCCAGTGACTCCTCCTCACGGACACGTGAGCCTCCCTGGCTCGATGCGGCGACTGCCGGTGCGAAAACTGGGTAAAAGTTGTTGTTGTCCCCCCCAGAGTACGATGGGACTGACCGGACGTGTCCGGTGCGGGATTCCCCAGCTGAAGAGCAGCTGGGACCCGCCTGGGTAGCTTTACCAAAAACTTTGTGCTCCATGTTGTTTAACTTTTTTAGAGAGGTGAGTTCCTCTGTCCCTACACCCCATTTCCCATCCCCTGGTTCACTTCACGGTTACGTCTAAAGATTAGACGCGTACCGGGAGTGAATCTTTCCCCCCTTTGACCCAATCTCTGAGACTGGGCCCCGCGCCGTCTAGAAGCTCGAGCTAACTGCTCGATCCTCCAGGCGGCGCGCCTTTCCCCGGTGTGTCCCTCTTGGTCTGGTTTCTCCCTCTGGGCCCGTCCGGCATGAGTGCCTCTACCGGCATGGCCCCAGAGATCACTGAAACACGCAAGCCCCCCCACGACGACAACGTGGGGACACAGTTGGGGGGGGTCGCTTGACACTTAATGTTAAACATTTACGTATGAGTACTTAACATTTAAACGGGTAGTAAGCATATTAATTGGTTTTGTTTCACACGAAGGTACCATGTTCAAGTTAGGACAATGATACTTAAGTAATTTAGTTTTACAACTTCTTTACAAAAGGTTTTTGTCAGAGTTTTTGAAAGACATCGCCACATTGTAAATAAGTTTGTTAACTGATTAACTTTGGGAAGTGACCCGTAAAGTTAACCCATTTGAACGATTCAATAACTTGCAGTTCACAATGAGTGGAGCAGGTTTCTGTAAACATTATTTGTTCGCTGGCCACAATCTAGTTCTAAGGTGGTATTAGCTCGAAAAAAGTCATAATAAAACTCATAAATTCTCCCCTAAAATTGGTCACCCTCGAAGTAGACAAAAATGACCAGAATAAATTGGAATGGTAGTGGCAGCCGATAAAACATTCAGTTTATGGGGTGTCATATTTACATTCGGGAAGATATCGACGTGGGAATACAGATAAGTACTTATTTTGGTGTACATGGTGAGCACAATATGTTGCTATTCTTCTCTTCATTGTTTGCTAGATATAAATCTACGACTACAAACATAAGATTAAGTGCATTTGGGGATAAAAAGACCGAATTACGTACTCGCCGGTTGAATTTTCCGAACGAAATGTTCGTGGATGTACATTTACCTTTTTCATTCATTACTTACGGAAGTAATAGGGGCTTGCCTATATCGAGCCTGTTAATCCAATCACGGTAGCACTCAAATTAAACAAAGCCCTCTCGCTGGTGCTAATCGATTGCCAATAAATTGGGATCGGAGCGAACTCTGAACGCATAATTTCTTGCACCCTGCGGCTGCGTAATGTGATGTAGCCTTGGGGTGCAAAGGCATGTAAATCTATAGATTACGTGGCTTAGCTGTAAAGGAATGGACAGCTAATTTAATAGGATCGGAAGATCGTACCTTAATAAGTAAATACGTTAACTAATCATTTTTCATTGTAATATCTAATTCAAAAGTTGTTGTTTATGTGATTATTTCAACATGTACTCAAGGTATTTCTCCCAAAAATAAAACGTATAATTTTATGTTACACGATCTCGTTAAAGCCCCATGCGAACGCGTGTAATCTCCAGCCATATTTATTCGAAAAACGCGCGAAAACACCCCTAAATGGTGGCTCAAGATTAGTCGGCGCCATTCCAACGCGTTACGTGAATAGCGATGCTACCAAATAAAATGTTTAGGGTCATTTTGACCGACAACGAGCGCGCCTAGCTCACCCAAATGCCAATAGGTCTATTTTACCCCCACACCCCGAGGGGAGCTATACGGCCATCATAAATTGTCCGCCGCAAATTTGCAATCCTATCTTTTTTGGCCCGGTGAGGGAGGTCCAACATTAACATAACTGTATGTTGGGCAATTCCACGTGTAGCTTTATGAACATAACAGCTTACCCAAGCGAGTATGTGTGCTCGAAATTCTGCGTTAAGGGCCTTATATCACGACCCCGTAATGTAAGTAAAGGTGCGCCTTAAACAACTCGCCAAATTTGAATTTCTCTATCATTTTTGCATATTTTGGGTATATAATAAATAGAAGCAGATAAGCCGGAGGAATGCTGCCCAGCTTTTCGAGTGAAGTGGGTTGAGTAAAATATTCTAAGACTTTACATAACCAAAGGGATCCTAAAACACATTTCCATTCATATTAATGCCTTGATTTAGAACCAAAAATTTCACAAAGAAGAATTTTAATGAAACTTTATGAATCTGGATTAATTTTTAATTATAATTGCGGCATTGCAAATGGCGGACGGCGTCGCTAGAGAGCGCGAGAGGCGCGATTTAATCACTCGTCTTATAACAAGGGTGGGGGCTGGGGGGAAATATTAAGCGCGTTCTTGAGTTATTAAAGCCCCTTAATTGCGCTTAGATATTTTCTGGTTCATTAAATACTTAAGATTTATAACGAGATACTTGAATGAAGGAGATAAGTAGCGTGACGGGAATGAGGTATCTTATGGAGTGATTAATATCAACATTGGAGTTCCTTCTGTATTATCGGCGCTTTCAATCGACTCGAATGAAAGATGAAAAATAAAAACTGGCCCGTGAGTTGCTTTATTTATTCACTCAGAGAGCTATATTTTCACGTCCTGACGTCACGCATCCGCCGACCAATAAAAGTGTGTGACGGACAGAATTATTTTATACGATGAACTAAATACCTATAAACAGTTAACTTATTGCCTATTATAATTAACTGAGTAAACGCTGTGACTGTTTAACACAGTAATACAAACACGAAACTGGCCCTTTTAAGCGGCAACACGCCTGGAACGTGGCCCTATCATAGTTTACAAGCACATAAGGGAGGCTCCGTCGTTAGGCGCTTATGAGCGCATTACACCCTTGGAATAGCGACTCCGTAATTAAAACGCTTTAAACTGACAATTACGAAGTACCTATGAAAATAACACGCAGGCCTCCTATGAGCCTTTCAACGACTTAGATGCTGGAGAAATTGCTATGAAATTTCATAGCAGGGAAACCGCATGGCAATAGAAATCCCATAGCCATTTGGTTGCTCATTCATGGGTATCAATTGTTCATTAGTTTGCAAATTCTAACTGAAACGGCGATTATGTTAAATGGTTTATATATTCGAGGCACGTAAACGATATTATTCTCGTGTAAAATTTAAAATGAAATGTCTGTACCAAAACATTTTCGACTTTATTTCTTGTAAATAAAGTTAAAAATTCCAGTCCTGGATTTTTATAAGAGATCGGTATTCTTTGTTTCTCTAGATTTCAGCGATAATAGAAAGTTGGTTATAGCATTATTTTTTATTTACTGTTTAAGCTCCTCTATGTATAATATTTCGAAATTTTTCGTGCCGAGTATAATTTTGAAGCAGTCTTTCCTTCCCCTATGTGTATTATGTGGGTACATTCTACTTAATTTACTACTAGATTTCTTAATAGAGATAGAATGAGCTTATCCTTAATTAGAAACAGTAGATATCCACCATTAAGGATATATCTCCACATATCTACGCCCGCATTAACTTTCAATTAAAACTATACACCGAACGCACAGTGTACCGACGTTGAAAATTTTATCCCCATAAATTATACAGTTGAATTAATAAGTGTACAATAGTCGAGCTAACGAGCTCAGTCGGCGTCGACCGCCTGGGTGCATACGAGCAAATTAAATTTGCATGTTTGCAACCCCATAACACCCCTTCGCTCCGCCCTGTCCGTCCGTACGGGAGTTATTAGCAACAGCCGCCATTTTTGGCCGGTTTGACCGTGGGGCGAACCACTAGGGGATAATGTGGTTTGGAAGCAATTTGTTTTCGGATTTAGTTTTGTAATTGGAAGCGATTCACACTCGTGCATTCGTATATTAACGGATACCGTAAAATAGGGCCTCATGGCTTTCGCAGTTTCTCCTAACTTTAGTATAGGTACTTGGGAAATTGGTGTGGTTGAACAGAAGAGCCCATTTCTGATCAACTGGATACTCAAGATCTAAGCAGATAGAAAAATACCCTCCTCTTTCAAAGAGTGGAGCTATTAAATAGTCGTATTCCGCAACACTATCAGACGAAACAACAATTTCTCCAGAGATAAAAGCAGTCATTTTTGTGCGAAAGCTTTCTACCTAGACATTTGGTACATTAGGGGAGTCTATTCTAAAAAACATTTGCGCTTCTCGCTAGGGGTGGGCGGGTTGAAATTATAAAATATAACAGCATTGCGCCCTTTGTTTTTTAAAGGTATCGTACCTATGTGTTTTGGGGCGCGAGCATCCATGCGGTATTCAAATTTGGAAGCTTGGCAGGGGTGAACTAATTCGTTTTAAATTACGTTACGATATTGCGTTTCGACTTAAAATATAGCTGATATAAACAAGCGGGAGAGGGTTCGAATAAAATATTAGAAGGCACTCAGGTTCGCGCCTTAATTAGATTACCTATTAGAAACGCACTCACGTATCGCAATACATGACAGAATACATAATACTGAATACTTTAATATATTCTCATGTACGCCAAAGTGTAATTTTGAATTTATTGAACATCGATATAAATATTTATGTATAATAAATTAATACATACTTACGTAAATTTTAATACATACTTTTCTTGCAAAATAACAATTATAACAAGGTAGTAAGTAGGCAATTAGTGTTTCATAAAAGTATATTAATTATTAATACTAAAGAAATTGTTATTGTTGGCTGATTACGTACAAAGCAACCGCCATGTTATGTAAACAAGTCATAACGATCCCGTTAGATAACAAAGCTTTATAAAACGAATACCTTTATTTACATTTTTCTTTTAAATATTTTTTATGATCTTGCTAGGTAGTTCTTTCGTAATTTCTGACCTCAAACATTGAATTATTTAAAACTGACACTGACTCATCTTCAAGACATCTAAAATTCGGACTTTAAAACTTCAAGTTCCACCCACAAACATAATTTATAACTGCAAGAGTGTAAGCCCTGTTATCGCAACACGATTGCACAGATTATTTATTAGACAGGTGCATATTTTATTAGCTTTCGAACATAAAACAACACATAAAAACTATCACTCTGACGCTCACTGAACGAGTCCGGAACACAAATCTTATTCGCAATAAACGAGACGAAACGAAACGAAACGAAACGCGAACGTTAATAAAGATATAATAATAAATATTCGGAGGAAAACCTTTCGGGATTCGAATTAAACTAAGGGTAGGAAAATTGCGAGAGTCCCCAAGGAGGTGGGCGAGCGACAGCTGCGAGCCTAATGTCCTTTCTATTTATCTGTGATCGGGGAAACGCTGTATAGATATATACTACGTCATAACAGTAAAATATATGATATTCCCGATACGACGCACAACGACGCCCGCGCCGCGTTCCAACGAGACAGATGTGTCGATATAAAATAGACACGATTAATAACATAATCGACGCCCTTCTGTATGACATGCGAAGACAAGTCTTAGAAATCGTGCCAATTTCCAACGAAATCGACTAAATATTCATGAAAACATATCCGGTTTTGATGATTTAGCATCAGTAAAAACTATTCAGCAAACAAAACCAATTAATACGACATGATCGCCTATTCGCACTGATATTGCGTAAGTCGCGATGACAATCTCTGCGTAGACCTCGTAAATGTCTATTAATATGAATGGGCTCCAATTACTTTTACGATTCGCGTTTTGTCGAGAGACGTTCTAAAAAACTTTACGATCTCCCGCGCCCCTGGTCTGTTTGACTTTATGTCTAGCCGAGGGTGTGAGGCTATTCAGGACAGATCGAAGCGTGGACAATCGGCCTGGTGGCAGATGGCGCACGGAGAGCTGTCACCTGGCCAAGAATGCCTTGACTCTGAGAATTGAACCTATAAGGGATTTGTTAATTAACTCCGAATGCTCAGGAATTGGATACCCTATAGTTCGCCGTGAAAATTTTGGCATAGACATTGAAATTAATATTGGGAAAACTTCAAAGAGGCTTCCGTTATTTCTGCTCTTCTCCAACATATTTACCTACGCAATGAATGAGCGGATATCAGATGATATTCAGAGCATATGAATGGTTCATTTATGTATGTTTCTCAAACGCGACGATGAAGCAATTACGATGCAACATGCGCCCTGCGAAGTGGCGAGTGATTTTATTACAATTTAAATTTCATGTTTATTTACCTTTCTGAATTATTTTATAAGCTCAGCAAGTTGCTGTTAATGTTCGACTTCTTTCTCGACTGAATCCCTTTTGAAAATGAACCATATACCTGAGCACTTCAGGTACAAAATGTATTGCGAATATTGCACCAACTTATGAGTCACAGCGGTTGAGACGAGATATTAGTCTCGGATATAGCTTTTAAACGTATAAAACAAACAAAATCAGCATTAGAACATGTGAAATGTACAATAATTCCCATTCAGTGAATCAGAATGCGTCGAAGGGAACGACTATGGTCCAATAACGTAGTGCCAACTTCCTCTAGTGTATGCCAGCGGGCCGGGACGTCTATCACATCATATGACCCGCTGAATGCGTCTTATTACACTTTTATCGGTCGTATCAGTCATAAAATGCTAATGAACGAGCGTTTCGGACCAAACATCCGAGCGAGAGATTCAAATGACGGTATAAAACGTAACCCGAAGTCGACACTTCGTTGGAAACGTAATCGTAATCGGTCTATGCGCTTTCAAAACAACGCGTAACACGACCGTCTGTATGACCACAGAGATACCACACGATGTTTTTAAAAGCTCTTTTATTGTGCGACCGATATACCTAATACAATAATGTACGCTCCGACGGGTGTGTGCTGTTGTATTCTGTGCTTAATAACGTGAGACATAAAAACTATGTTTGCTTGGAAAAAATCACTCTATAGTGACGTAGGCTACCTACATCGCGCTTCACTGTGATTCATAACTTCTTTGGGATTTTTACAACACACAATGGCCTTTAAGTGCTAATATTTCTTAATATATGCAACGATAATATTTTTAATTACAATAAACCACTGTTGTATAAACTGTAATTGGTTATAATTATAATTATAACACATTTGTTTAATTTGTATGGTCCCAATTTTTATTTTTCTTTATTTCTTTATGTTATTTTTAAGTTAACAAACTTATTTATTTTTGCTCTTTTCATTTACGTTATTTATTGGTCCAATTTCAGCAAGTCTGGAACTGGTTTAAAATTGATTAGTTATGGAAGATATTAATCATATTTTTTATCAATGTACAATATATTTTATGAATGCAATGATAATAATGATGTCAAATAAGAAATCTCGTTCTATTAAATAGAAGGAAAAAACTGTAGGTAGTCTACCGAGAGGTGTTGATCATTTTATTTTGTACAATCTCATAGAATCTTATTATTATGAAGCATTATTATTTCCTATTACATAAATCAATTACGTCCGACTCCCGCGCCATTTAACTGACAATAACGTCACAGAAATATCTAACGAAGTCCACTGAACAATATTTAGTTACTTCAAAATTGTACGTGACACATAATACTGAACATTACAGTTTTTGTGACGCCCCTGGAACGTTATCTGTGACTAATGGAGTCATTTTCAAAAATAAAACGGCCCTCTCCTCTTACGATGAGAATATACGACCACTTCACATTAATATATTATCAAAATAACAGTTTCTGAGCCGCGAGTGTGCTTAAGCAAGCGGCTTATCTACAAACACGAATACTCACAAATAATATCTAATAGGAAATGAAGTATGTAGGTACTTAGCGAAGCAATTTGGTGTTTTAAACATCCTGTTATAGTGTTAACACGTGGGCTCCTAATATAAATAATGACGACGAAAAAATTAAAGCAGCGTAAGTCAATTGTTTCCGGGACTTATAATTCAAACATTCGGGGCTCAAGATTAAATTAAACAATACGTTTGAAAACATACTAGTATGTAGTATGGAATCAGAATTTCGGTTCCCTGAGTCAGTAGTGGAAGAATGCAAAAAGTTCTTAATTAAAACATCAGAGGCAAAGCGAATTAATCCCTGCATTGCGGTGGGCGGTAGACTGCACCTATTTTATTTGTGTCGCTAACGTATATTTCAGACGTAGCTTAAAGGGGGAAATCCTTGCTGAAAATTCCCTATTATTTTTTTACACTGCAAAAATAATCCTTATTTCTTACGGAATAGGGGCTGCAATTGTCTGCATATAGGTTGGAGTTTTGACTTTTATCAGGTGGGCTCGCGTCCTGTGCAGACTTTGTATAATTACGTTCTGTGGGATTTGGTGTTTGGAAGCAATGTAATTATAACTTGCACACACATGCACTGACTTCTCGATGTTTTTTTGTCTAGAGCGAGACGGAGCAATTAGTGAGTTGCTTAAATAATGTTATTATGCTCGTAAAACTACATCGTAGGCTAAAGAAAAATAACGTTTGATAGTTTTTTCATTCAGTAGATAATGTTAAAATAAAAATAGAATAATTACAGTCCGTCAATAAATGGTAACGATATCGATGTTTTTTTTAAAGTCTCATTTAATTTAAATAAATATTATTTATTTATCGTAGATAAGTAAATAATAATTATATAGTTGATACCTTGTTCTATCTTACGTAGAGTCGTAAGTTTTCAGACATGCGCAATATTAACGCTAAGTTCAATACTCTATGGACAAACATTGGGATTACATATTATTGATAAACATTCGACGGATTTTACTATCTGAAAATAAACAATTTTTATTAATTTTTATTTTATTTTCATATGTTTGGAAAATCCTTCATTAAGTTTTAATAACCTAACACAACAAAGTAGTGCTTAACTTATAATTAAATATTTTATTAATAATAACTCTAGCTTTATGTTTCTTGAAATGAGAAATAATTAATATTTATGAATTATTTGAAACCTCAGCCAGACCTTAGTTCTGAGGTAATAGTTAATTAAGAAATAATTACTAAGCTACTGTGAAACAGCTTCGTCATTTTGAGTTACATTTTTAACCGAAATTGGAAATAATTATTTTTAAGAGTTCTAAAAATCTTACGTAGCAGATTCTCGTAGCATCGTAGCGCGTAGCGTGTTATTTTATTATTACGGATTTTGAATTTAATTGTGTCATAGCTTAGCTCGTCTGAAATTGGAAAAAAAATCTATGCACTGCGTAACTTGTTTAACTTTACTTTACAGACTAATAAATATTCAAATATTAATTCTAGTGAGTCACAAAAAATAGACGAAAATGTACATAAATGTGTGCGCGCGCGTTCCCCAGAAGCGTATTCTTCATTGGTTATTCTGCAAACGTTACGACTGCTTTACATACAAACCCGTTTGCCGGGCTACCGAGAATACTTTACGGTCCTCGGCAATGATCTATGCTTTCGAGATAACTTTCTGTTAAAAGTAAAACGCGTGCGCTCCCCTCGCTCTTAAATAGGATGCTTGTTATATTGGTTCTCAATGCTACTTCGTGAAGTACAATGCTACATTGCATATGAAGTGTGTACACCTCCTACATCTGTAGATTTTATCTCAGGATGGTCCTGATTGGCTAGTTGTATGAGTTTACGCAGTAGGTCAGTGATGGTCTATTCGTAGTTTCTATATTTGGAAGCTACGTATTTTTTCAAGGACATAAATGTTTTTGGAGTGTTCCAGTTAAGAGTATATTTTCAATCTGCTCATACTGTAACCTAGATTTTTGTGTTCCTTGTGGTCTTCATTGGCCAATAATGTATCTAAAATAAAATTATAAACAGAAAAAAGATTTGATTTTTTGTATATTTGTTTGTAATGGATAAACACAGAAACTACTAGACCGATTTTAAAAATTCTTTGACCAGCACGTTTTATTATCACTGTGTAACATAGGCTATAATTTATAAAGATATCACGCGGGCGAAGCCGCTGGTGGAAGTTAGTATCTGATAAGATATAAAGCTTGTTTCATTTTTGACAGGATAAGCAGAGGACCATTCTATTAATACAAAGCAAGACGCTAGCATTTAATCCCCATCGATAACTTCTTATACAGAATAAAAATATAATTTCATTTATGTTGACTAACAATAAATCGTGACGTAAGCAGCTGTCCCACTGTTTACCCTTTAATCCTCGAGTCAACGTGAAGGTATCATTCCCACAGTTAGTTTACTTACAGAGTTACATAAATTCTTACGCGTTTATTTAGCCTTTTTCCTTTTCGTTATAAGCAGATGTCCATGACACACTTATTTACGATTTTTCAATTGACATTAAGAGCGTGCGCTCGCCATAGTCAGCACTGTAGTTAGGCAAACTTTTCTTACAAAAACAAGTCTGTCATAGACGTCTTCCCTGTTATATGCCGCAGACAAGACGGTTTTGCATTGATATAAGACAATTTAGTCTAGTAGAATAGAATAGAAAAGCATTTATTCGATAAAAGACATAGTTAGCATTAGAGTTCAAAACAGGGTATTTACCGTTTAGAGATTGTTTTGAGCGTCCCATATTTCGGAACTGTTGCAAGTGCGTCACGCCTCAAGCGGTCACGGATATAAACAAACACACAAAAAAATATAGGAGAAACTGAAGATAAAACAAAAATAACAAACAAGAACATAAAATTGACAATTAATAATTTGATTGCACTGACGAGCATGCCCATACCGAAAGGCCCATACCAGCACTGATTGTCACTTGGCATCCATAAGATTAGCGAACCTCCATTGCTATCTTCAAGCTGTAATCTATCTACAGCAGGTCCTAAGGAGTATAACGCACTGGGCAGTTGGACTGCAGGAGCAATCCTAGATACTACAGACAGAGACGTATCGTACGCACGTGTTGAGGACTAGAACATTCGGGCTACTGCCATCGTATTTTCTAACTCTTTTGACCGCGGCAGTTTTACTGCCTTGTGAGTTTCTATCTTTATTATAATATTATATGATTGAAAACATAACTGTCGAGAACTACGAGTAGATCAGCATATAACATAGCTACTAGCTACTTCGAACCGGTTTTATTATCGATATGTATCATATTAGCAATAAAACTTTATGTAATCGTTGCTAAATGCGATATCTCTAAGTAACTACTACTGGTCTAATGCCTTTAGTTGCGATTATTTAAACTTTAGTGTTATTTCTTCTTTATGATATTGTTTTTCTTGCCCATTGAGAAGATTTAGCCGACTTAGAGAGGCAGTACTCTGGTTAACAAGCCCAGAATCCCTCAATCATAATTCTAGATCGTCGAAAGCACGCTTTTCATAGCAGTTTGATCAATGCAACCTAAACTGCTGCAGATTATAGGAAACCAAGTTCCTGCTGAATATTTAGAATCAATTCACTACCAATACAAACAACCATACTACCACTACCAATACAACAATACACTACATTAACAGCAACATTCCTCCTACGACAAGAACAATACGAATGTCTTCGTTTTTTAACTTGACGGGGTTAAAATTTAACATTTTGTCAAGTGCGTTTTGAATTACTGGGTTTTATATGTAAACGCTTAAAACCACTTACACGACAACACCGCTACAAAAACGCGTTAATTTTTTTGACTTCAGCATCGATTAGGAATAGCGTCAACGCTCGTGTTTACAGTCTCTGAAACCTCCATCTTTCGTTGTCTTCAACAACACACGCAGATAATACAAACAGCTGATTCTTCCAACATTTCCTTTAATTCCGCTTAGATATAACTGTAGGTACAATTATGTATAGGTGACTCGATAATGGAAACATTTAGACTAATTAAATCGAACATTTATGTCGTTCGCGATACCGCTTGACCTATTTATCTCGAATAAAGTCATCCATTTCAATAATAGCTGTCATAATGTTCACAATGTACGATCGACTATAATAAATAGCGTTTTATAACTATTAAGTATGGACAATCTGCAAAACTCCTTTAACATTGCATCTACTGTTCATTATGTTGTATAATTGAGTCATTGATGATAGTTATAGGAGTTTTATTGTTTATTTACGTACGTGATCTTTATAGGTATTTAATTACTTAGTTGCTCATGTGACTGCGCTTGAGTTCACAACTAGTCTTTATAACCGTGTTTTTTTTATGTCTTAACGATCTAGGCTGGTAATGACTTATTATAGAATCTGCAAGAAAATTTAATTATTTCTAATATATCTCCGACAAGGGAAGGCGCAAAAAGTATATGTAGTTAAGTCCTACATTATTCTGAGATTTAATTATACTTACGATTTATTTCTAATTGCTGTTGCCGTGTCTCATAAATTATTTACCTTTAAGAATTTTAATTTAGTTCTCTGTACGCATTTCTACGTTAAATTACAGCTTTAAAAATAGCATTCGTACGTTTAGTGTGGGACGCCATGTCACTTCTCACAACATTTGTATATCGTTTCACGCACGTCTTTGTTTAAACAATTACTTACAAAAGAATCATATTATTTAATGCTTATATTACCGACATTATTGCAGTTTATTATTGTATTTCCTAAACACTTAATAATCCAATTTATTCAGGTACATAATGTTTACAAAAAATGTTGTAGTAAAAACATAATAAAGTTTACTTCAAAGATTTTTGCAACTCGGTAAAGAAAGCTACTGACACAGGTAAAAATAAACAGAATCGAACATATTTTATAGCATCCAAACTCGAAATACATTATCGATAAAAATATAGGGCGTGTTCCCGAAATAAACGAGTTGTTAGATTTCTACGGAACCTTAAGTTACAAGCACCTGGGGGCTTGACATCGTACAAAACCATGTTTCAGAATACTTCCATCTGTTACAGTATTGTTTTAACCTGACGTCACTATAAATCATTCGTCTCGTTTCCTCCTAGAGCAAGGAATAGACGCACCATTATTTTTCTTGAAATGTCAGTGTACGAATTTCATTGATGTTAGTAACTAAACGTTCCTGAAACATGATGGTTTTGTAAAAGCTGGTGGTAACCTCCTAGAAAGATTTTATTTCACGCTTATACTAATGTTACTTCAATTCGTACCATGACCTGTCAAGCAAAATAATGTTTTGTCTATTGCATGCTGTAAGAGAATACGAGACGAATGATTTACAATGACGTCACTAAACTTCTTAGCAATACAATATTAAAGTAATTTTACTTTATGGTCGTTATAGTATAAACGGTTAGTCGAAAAAAGTATACAAAGCCCAAAAGGGAGTTATTAACTTATCATTATAAACAACTTTTACTATGAGACTAATACTTAAATCGCGAAAAAAAATCTGCTATTCCATAAAAGTCGAGTAATATTGAATATGGAACAGCAGATTATTTTTTTGCGGGTTTGTATTTTGTCCCACAGCAAAAGTTGTCTATAATGGTGTGTACAATAACGCTCTTTCGGGTTTGTACGAAATTCGTGTATACGAAATTTCGATGTAAGGTTAAATCAATACTGCTGTAAGAGATGGTGGTAGGCCCCAGTACCTTGGCGTATTGACTTACAAAATGCAAAATGAATGTGAATATGATGCTAATGGATAAGCAGTCAAACTATTTAGGAAGGGAACGTATTCATAGCGAGTTATTATCACTTGTTAATATACTTCTAATTAACGTGTATACTCGTACAGTTAAAATAGTTATTTCTATTAGGCCCTTTATTAAATGTACACTAGCATTGCGTAATATCCGTAAGGATAGTGAACGATCGAGAATATTTTTTATGACGCTTCGTTTGATCGATTTGCAAATCAAAACTGAGCTGATCCGGCAGTAGTAAAAAAACTTATTGTATCAGATGCTGATAACAATAATCTCAAATAAATCGTAAGTATCTATTAATACCTATCCCGCAGCACGCCAAATATTTTTCTGTTATACATATCGATTTCGGACACGTTACTACGCGCCGTAGACGCGCGTAACTGCACGGCTACGAGCGTAGCGGTGCCTTGCTGAATACCTTGCACGTACTCGCACTTTGTCGCACGGTTACGTTCGTAGCAAAAACAACGTTTACGGACATGTGTTGTCTATGTGTCGACAAAAAACGCTGAAATAATTGACAGACCGAATGACTAGCATGTACACGACTTTTACTTTTGTGTCATATATCGTTATGTCACTCTGACACGCCGAACCATTGCAAAAAGTATTGCAATTTTGAAACTGATAAAGAAAATAACCACGCCTCTTTTACCAACAATATTACATTTGAAAATATTTGTCCAAATAGTACTTTAATCGTCATAAGTTATGTAACACACCTTAGGTATAGCAAGGCGAGTTCGATGCTTCTTATTCAATTACGTAAGAACTACCTATCTCTCTTGAATTCTGAAAGTACACGTAGGCACGGGGAATAATGTATAGGGCTAGGATCGATTGCTTTTCATATTCGGAGGAAAATGTGTTTGCAAAACCTTCGAGTACAAGTAGTGGAGAGTTGTATATTCCAAATAGTTCTACTGGCGGCATTGATCAGACGATAAAGCTAAATCGAATTCCTTGAAATTATATGAAATGAATGATCATATTTTTCTTCTTCAGCCTATTATAAATAATTTCGACAATTTTCAAGATTCGCTTGACATCTTCTATAAATTGCAGATTTTAACATCATCGGTAGTAATTTGTCAATCCATTAGCTTTTCTTATGCTGCACAATGTTCAAATTGGATATGGTGTCCCAATCACCTATTTCACAGTCAAACAAACTAATAACTAAGGATTTTAATGAGATTACTCATTGTAATTGAGTCTATGTAGTACTAATCGCATATTCGACGGTCAATATCAATAAATTGCTCCATTCCATTGCCTTCAATTAGATAACTGCGCAGCGTAATCTACAAATCACTAACAGTCACATTACTTCAAGCATATTTGACAAACAGGCATGATCGTGTAGAGGTCTTAAGTGGAGAGAGCAGGGGTCATCAACCCGCCTGCCTTAAATCAGGTTGTCTGCGGTTGTTAGTTCGTTTGTGCGTTTGCAAGACGCAGCTGCACTTAACTCATACATACAATATAATAATGTGAATGCACTGACCGTGTATGGTCCGTTGTTAAGACAAAAAAGTTACGTACAGTTCCTTTCACGGTCAAAGTACTTAAGGGATTTTAGCCAGCGCTGATCTAAATCTGGTGTCAAGTTTCGAGATAGATTTTTGAAAGCTCGTGAATAGAATAGAACTACCCTTTGGTCTATCTTTCTCTTTTTTGTGAATAGAAAAGAAGAAGAAAGAATGATAGGAAAGATAAGAATATTGATTACTGTTTGAGGCTATTTCTGAAAAACTTTTTTCAATCAAAAGCATTGTGTTACACATAAAATTTAATCTCAAAAAAGATAGGAAACAATGATTCGTACCTCCCAGAACACACAAGCTAATTTAGACTCTGCACATATGGAATAGAGTCGATTACATCTTACGTTTCATGCCAAAAAGTGTTCCATAGAAAGCTATGTATAAAATTACGCTCATGCCGTTGCCAACCCTTGCTTATGTTTTGTGATGGCGCTCAAGGGACGAGTCAATACATAAGGAACCGGTCATGTGCGAATCGGGATTACGATCGGTCCCATATGTTGTAAATATTTTTTAGATCATCATTTACCATGAAGTGAAAAAGTAATATTATCAAAATGTCAGAGCTACCTAGAAATAGGTCGCAATCCCACTAAAAATAAATGGGGTAAGATTGCAATATCTATGGCTGATACAAAAATAAATTTACCAACTTATTATTATGTATATTATGGCCATGTTACACACGTTACGTGTTGTAACAGACAGTTAAAATAAAACCAACTTTCACCAATATAAAAATGAGCTTAATCGTCTGTTATTTTGACGGTGAACATGGCCCTCAATCTGTAGTTCAAATCGCTTGATAGACCCTAAGAAAAACTACACACCTATTGAAATGGAAAGTTTTATAACAGAGAAAAAAGTCGTGTATCTTTTATCCCTTATACCTAGACAGACAGACAGACATTATATGCGACCACACTTTCCTGTGCCTATTTAAATGACTAAACACGAAGTAGAGCCTCAATTCCTAGTAAAAATAAATTATTCAACAATATGCGGACACTGAGGCATGCAAAATGCATTCACATTTCACAACTTTATAAAGTGAAGAAGGCTTTTTATTTTTATAATTTCTTAATGACGACTGTACACACATAATAAAATACTAATCCCAATGTATGTATGTTATGTTTTATCTTCACAAAGATTGTTAGATAAAAATATAAAACATTAATTATGTATTCATTCGGCTTCTGAGCGAGCGCATTATCATTTCACCATGAACTCGCAAAACGATTAATTCACTGTATGCACTTTGATTTGAACAAAAGAATGACTGCCAGCTGATTGTTAATAATATCAGCTTCCTTTCTTCACTCAATCTGATCTTAGGAAATAAGTTACTTTTGCCCTTTTTGGTGGTAGTAGTATCTCGCTAGCATGCTAGCATTAATGGGTCGGCATGACCGGGAAAGTACTACCATCTAACAGAATATATAGCATTATGCATATTTTGCATTTCGTTCAGTGAGTGTGGAGCACTGGAGCCCCAATTCCTTCTCCTTTCCCTCCTTTTTTTCTAGCACCATTCTAAAAGTTGGGCACGAATCGGTGACTCCTTTGGTGTTGCGGATGTTTATGGGCGGCGGCGATCACTCACCATCAGGTGAACAGAAAGATAGTTTGCCCCTATATATTTTTTTTTTATAAAAATGCTTAATTTTCTTTACCATACTGATTTTCCAGTATTCTTAGTGGCCGTAACTGATCTAGATAAATCAGTTCTGCTAATATTAACAGCCTTGGTTGGTTTTTCCTTGCTCTTTCCTCTTTGCCAGTCGAGACCTCCTTTCTAAAACCAACTTAGAAATAACCCGCTTCCTTATAAATTCATGAATATGGATAATTTTTTCTTCATCATAAAGCTTATCCGGAGCATTGCGGAGAATTTGTTCGTCTAACAGTTTCACGACCATGTCGTAGATTAATGATGACTAGTGGTCGCCCAATGGTCGAAGTTCGACCGTAATAATATTATATTTTTTTAAATCGGTTTCTGCGCTCCTTTTCCAGATAAACTTTAACTATGCGAAATCTCAAACTCCTCCGTGCGCGCAATATGCTTTAAAAGGGGTACAAAGTTTTCTCTTCACATTACATTAAATAGATATGGCAAGTTTCTCGTTTTACACGGAGTGTTTATCATGTCACGCGTACTAGTAGCTGAAGTCATCTAGATAAATAAAGCCATTTTCTGTGTAACATAGTCGTCAAAGTCAGCTCATAAACAATAGGAACAACAATATGACGTGATTTCTATTTTAACTTTAAACGATGTGCAATTGTTTTAGCTATTCTTAGAGCTCAGGCATGCTACGACGCCATATTCTGGATATTTTTCAATACGATCAACTCTACCGATCTGTCCTTATATGCGTTTGGTATCGTATCAAATCAAGATGTAATAAAAGTCTCAGTCAGTCTCCTAATAAACTGATTTCTCGAGGTAGCTTCCTAAGTTAAACAATACATGCTAATTCTGTAATGAAGTTTCGTCCTATTCTTGCAAACAGGATATGTGCAGTACAGTGCAAGCTCTCACATTATTTGCCAGAAACACATATTTCACAAGATCAAAGCCCACATTAACACAAGCCACGAAAGTAAAATACCGCGTCCTATTTTAGTTGGTCGCGGTTCTTACATTGTTGCAAATGAATACATTATCTAAGTAATTCAACCTTTATAATTATGCAAATACGTGCCTACCTGCCTGACAAGTACCTGATCGGTTGCAAAATAACAATATAATATCTACACAATAAGTACTTACAGTTTGTGTATTTATTTTACTTTACCTATATTGAAGCTAATTTTAGTTTGCTGTACACTTATCTTCTTCCTGCCGTTTTACCAGCAATCGCAATTACTAATGCGCTAACAAGAAATTGATAATGCGCTAAAGTCCTAACATTTATGTCATAAACCGTGATTTTGCGAGTGTTTGGCGACACGCGCAGCGATGGCCATCTGTCGTCCTGACAAGCATACCGATAGCACTAGAATACAATAAAATACTACAAAGCCTAGCTTAAATTTTCGTATAATCTATACAGGGTGGCGATTTAGTCATGGAGTTGATTCTACTCATCGATACGAACGAATTTTACTATGGGATCAACCCTGCAATCAGGAAGAAAACATCAGCTATTCCATACATTATATCGAGATAAGTGAACATAAATGTATGGTTTTTTTTTTTTTTTTTTCGCTATTTCCTTATTTATCGAATAGTAAAAGTCGTTCATAATGATGAGTAGAATCAACTTCTTAAATGATGCAGGTGACTAAATCGCTACCCTGTAATACGTGAAAAGATAACTTTGTACCCCTTTTTAAGCATATTGCGCCCGCGGCGGAGTGTGTGGTTTGGCGTAGTTAAAGTTTATATGGGGAGTGCAGAAAGCTAAAATGTATACATAGTATATTACCGTTGAATTTTGACCACTGGGTGACCACTAGTTAATAATGAATCAACAAATTCTGGAGGAGAATGGTTTCGATCAAGTTCGAATTTAGTCAAAATAATAGTTAGTTAGTTAGTTATGTTAAATGTCCATAGAATTCTAAAAAAAAAACTGTAGAAAAATAAACCGCCTTTCAAGTCACAACTTTCAGGACCACAGCTAAGCCGCAAGACTGCGGTTACTGCGTGCATTTTCTATATGGTCAAACTCCTAATATTTACACTATGTTGTCAGTAGTAGCTGCATGGAGATTGTTAAGGACTTAGAACTTGTTTCGTTCACCGGTTTCACGTCAAAGGTGAATAATTTTAATTGCCTTGTTAATCAATATCGTAATTACCTGAGAAACTCATTTGAATTGAATTGATTTAGATAGGATTACTTAATCATAAAATATGCTTTTATTGTAGCATTTTCGTCTGAAGCATACTAGCCATCTTTAGCAGCGAAAACGCCCCATTTTACACTCGTTCGGTTCATAAGTATTGATTGCATAACCTAACCGTCAAAAACCCCCGACTCCAACTAGAAAAACAGCTGTAACTTTTGAACGGCTGAACACATTTTCATAAAAGATAGCTAAAATGATATCCGATTAAACTAGCTTTTGATAGGAGAAAACTGTATTGAAATCGGTCCATCCGTTTTGGAGCTACGATGCCACAGACAGATACACAGATACACACTACAAACTTACAAAATCCCTCTTTTTTGTCGGGGATTAATAAGCGAAACAACTACGAGTACCGATCACCGCTTCAAAGATTAGCCGTTATACTCATAGGTACAATTAAAAACGTCTTCGTAAAGAGACATAAGTATTTGAAACATTCTGTAAAATTGTATCAAAAACAGTGCACCGATGATGGATTTCTGGCTTATTATTGTTGCCTGAGTTATATTCTTGCGATAAATAAGTCCATAACTACCAATTATTAAAATTAATCGTAATTATTCAGTCATGACATGGTAGTTGACTGCCTAATGAAATGAACAATGGCTCCTGTTTAATTATTCTACCTTTTTAGATAACAATCAATCGGTAGCTATTCTCGATGTATAAAGGACCTCGTTCTGCGAGAGACTAATTTCAGGTAGAGCACCTCGCTGCCTCTCTTGGAGATACTTAATGTACAAGGTGTAAGAGCGTGGAATGTACCTACTGAGCGTGGATGTTACTTTGTGGTTCTTGAGTAAAAGCCAGAGGCCCAATTCTCGTAATTAAAACTGTTCAAAATATAGTTCGGATCTCATTCCAATCTACTACCAATGTCATAAATGTCACAAATGGTATTCTCCTACCCTAACAAACAACGTCAAACGTGACATTATATTGTAATGAGATCGAAAGTTGAATAAAAGGCAAATCGGTATTCTGCTAACATTTTGAACTGACACAGATAATAAAATTGACACTCTCGTCTATACACAAACGTCAAAAATGAGATTGAAATGAGTTTGTAAGAAGATTGAATCCAAATCATACTGGAATCGGACTGAACTTTAAAAGGAGTAGAATACATGACTTTTTGTCAATTCATAGAATAATCTCAGTTCGATCAACTTTCAGTCATATTATAAATTAATTACGAGAATTGGGCTTCAGGTTAAAACTATGAACGGACAGTTTATTTCAACTACTATAGGTAAATCGAACATTATTATTATCAACACAAGCACGTTGTCGCTAGGACGGAAGTGCATTTACATACCAAATACAGTGTAGCTATAAAAAAACTTAATATATTAACTATAAAAAATTGCTGTCAGTAATAATATTAGTGGAGGGTTTCCTGCACAAAACATGCAGATTATCCAGCTAATATCGCTACAAGTCTATTTAACTCTATACAGGATGTTACAAAAATCGTGTAAATCCCTTAAACCACGCGTTCTACTATATTTCTGTATATTTCTGTATCTCCTAAACACAGGCTACTCTGTAGCCTAGCTAGGAGAACAGTACTTCACCCACTAACTGGATTAACAAACCACCTATGCCTGTGCTAAATGTACCGTATATGTAATCTGGTCCAAGTTTTGACAATAAATGATTTATTATTATTATTATATTATGAACAAATACCTAATAATAGGTACTACATTTACACCCAGTTTCTCAAAGGCTGATCAAATTTAACCAGACGTCAAATCACATGTCAAGTGATATGATTGGTGTTGAGCTCATTTTTGATGTTGGTCAACCAATCACAACAGCTAACATGAGATTTATTATGATCAGAGATTTAACCAGCCTTTAGAAACCGGGGGTTGGTCGAGTAGTATTTAATTATTTGTTATTTGACTTTGGTTGGTCCCATATTAAAAGGTGTTTTTATAAGTAGTAGAGCGCGTGGTTCAAAGGATTTACACGATATTAATTACACCCTGTATATCTAGATGCGCATTAATTGTATTGCTCTATTGTGAACGACGTGCTTTACAACCAAAATTAAGTTAATTTGAAAAAGAAATATAAAATGGGTAAGCGTCATCAAGGCGTATCTCTCCCTGATTTTTGGTAGTAGACTACCGGCTACCCAAGTATAAATTCAAAACTAACAAAATTCACCCATTTCCTTAACATAATGTGTCAATATCAAATGGACAAATCTCCCCTACATACAAAACACACCTACATAATGCATGTTTTTAATACTTAGTTAACAGTCAGTTATTCGGGATGAATAAATGGTGACGTCAGCAAGGCGCGCCCGCCCCTGGATCAAAGATCGTTTCGCTTGAACACACCACTGTGCGTGCGCGCAACTGTTAGGGATGTCGCTAAACAAAAAATATCGAATACATAATTAGTTGGATAATTTAGGAAGGGAATTATAATTATTTCCTGTATCAAATATTTCCAAATTTTGTTTACGATTTAAAGGATTTCCGGTTTAATAATACGGTATTTAAGCAGTTTGGGAGTTTTCCTTAAAATGAAAAACCTAAAATTGGGAACCAATAAAGATTTTTTTTTTAATACACACTGTCTGCTTTGTTGCTGTCACTGTGTTATTATTTTGTGTCGTGATCCATAATTATAATCTGTGTCTGTTATGATTTTTGTCCTTTTGACAGCAACACTCCACTAAGTATTTGAAAATAATGTCATGACAGTTTGACAACTTTCCACCCAAGTTTTGTAACGTGGGAGGTAGCAGTTACATAAGTTTGGTGCTCCATCTTATCCGACGTGGACTTATGATATTTTGTAAAAGACAAAGTTTGTTGGAGTTCGAGATACGGAAAATATGTTTGCGACTTCCCCTTCGCTGTTCCCTTTATTTCAGTTGCATGTTACTTTATTCGCAGAGACTACACAAATAAATATACCTAGCTACATATATATCTAACTTACTTTCATAATTTCATCTTTATGTAATTTTTATTTGTACAATAATTATCATGGAAATTTTCCTTCCAAAGCCATGCTCAGGTAGGTGCTGGGGCAAAGGCCAACGCTTCTCATTGCGTTCCGTAGATACGTACCCAGATAATGAACACGATAACCAGTCCACGACTCGATGACACATGCCACGCATAACAACATTTGTACCACATAATTTCTATCTGTTAGAAACTTTAAATCAACGATATTATCTGTATTTAAATAGGACAAATTAAAATTCTGGTCACGATATTTAGCGACGTTTTTTGGTTGCTATAAATGTAGAGGTGGCCAGCCCTACGGTAAAGGCAATGTCCTATGAGCGGGGCGAGGGGTACAGAACAAAATTGTGATGATTTAACAGTCGCTCACAATGAGCGAAAATAGTTCTTTCCGACACGGCAAAGAATGATATATAATTATTAATATTAATGCACTGAGGCACACTAACATTGATGTACTTGTGAATCACTTAGGACCATTTTCACCGATAAGATAACAGACGATTAAGACAAAATCGGCCGTTTACAATTAATTTTTGTAATAGTAAACTGCTAATTTCATTTTAAACCTCTGTTATTTCATCGTTATTTCTCTTAGAGCTTCGTTGTTGATATTTGTTTTGATATCTTAGAAAACATCGAATTTATAAGTATAACATAATTTAAGTCAGTGTGGTACCTATACGTATACACTATACTATACAAATTATGTAGTGGGTATCACTACATAATTTGTAATTAGCCAAATATACTGTCAAAAGGTGCCGTTTGACTCACATAAAACACTCCTATTTTAATTTAAAACACTTGAACTTTAAATTAATTACTTGAAAACGACGGCGTTCTCTGACCTTTTAGAATGGACCTCTATATTAATTAT
This sequence comes from Allophyes oxyacanthae, assembly GCA_932294325.1. NCBI lineage: Eukaryota > Metazoa > Arthropoda > Insecta > Lepidoptera > Noctuidae > Allophyes > Allophyes oxyacanthae. Next base: position 10,037,586 of record OW028620.1, read on the forward strand.
ACCGAAACAATAGAGCTTTGTTGTTGATATTTGTTTTGATATCTAAGAAAACTTCGAATGTATAAATATAACATGATTTAAGTCAGTGTCTACTACATATTGTAAATAACAAATTAATATATTGTCAATAGGCGCCTGTTGACTCACATAAAACACTTCTATTCTAATTTAAAACACTTGAACGTTAAATTAATTGCTTGTAAACTAACGGCGCTCTGTGACCTTTTAGAATGGACCTCCATATTAATTATACCGAAACAAAACTATTTTAATATGCGTAATAGAGATTTTGTCTTTTAACTACGATAGTGCGTGCCTTGTAATCATTTGGTTGTAGGATCAATGATCATCGGTTTTATACAAATCGTAAGAAAAGCGGCAATAATATCGTTACTCCGATACGGTACTGGCACTAAAAATAAATCCAAGAAAATCAATTGTCACGCGTTGTTATGTAAAATAATTTTATGTTATCCCGCATTAAGACGCATGCGATATCACAACGTTATTTTAATTTGGTCATTAAACTTTAGATAAACATGTTTTTAACAATATTTTTTATGTAATTGCCGGTTTTTAGTGAGTGTCATTATGATAATAAATATTTAATAAACCAAGATGAAATTTAATATCGCCTAAAGACTTACTTAAAACTAAGAATAGATCAAAGGAAGACTTCTCATTGTATTCAAAATAGTATTCCGCATCCAGAACTCTAGCTCAAAAGCGCAGGAAATGGCACATCACAACACTACAAAACGTCAAACATCGATCCGGTAACAATAGGAGAGAGTCTACATTTGAATTTCGAACACGAACTATTTTAAGATGGCGTCCCGAACGCACACGAGAGTTTACGACGATTCGCGAATTACGAGCCAATAAAGTGCGGTGTCGCCGACACGCCGCTACAGCCCTTAAAGCTTTTAATGTTCATTTAATTGATATAAGCTATACTTAATAATGCTATCGATTTCTTTTACAGTCGGCTTTATTGCCTGCATTTAATTATATGATCCAGTTTTATCTCGAAATTATTTACACATACTTGCATCACTCAAACGTGCTATAAACATAATTTCATCTCGCATTAACGCATCAAGCGCTTCACCAAGATAACACGTCTCTCAGACAATATTTTCCCTGTCTCAGTTAACTGCAAGACTTCCACAAATCTGAGACACTGACCAATCCCTACTCGTTCCATAAATAATCGTCTTACTGGACAAAATTCTGTTATAATTCACAATCAGACCTTTAATATCCCGATCCAACGGGTGGGCATTAATCAAATACATGGAACGGGTTTATACAAAGGCGGGCAAGTTAAATAAAATAATAAATAAGCTGCATTCCGTGAGATTTATTTCGAAGAAAAAAGGCAGGGTAAGAGCCGGGTCATGTCGCAGTATGTTTATTGTCCGCGCCCGCCGGTGTCGGCCCACAATGTACGGCTCTAATTAATGCTATACCTCGCTCTCAGAGATATATCGTGTCGAGCCAATGTCTTTTTAACTCACGAACCTCTTTTTCTAATCTCAAGATTAGGTACCAACAATTTATTATCCAGAGCCACAAACAAAACATTAAAAATATCCTTTTATTCCAAAATTTATCAGATCAGACGCCAATTACAGAAAAACAATGCAAATGAGGTTGATGTACTATATCCTGTGAAGTATTTGATGCGATTGTTATCTCATAGCTATGGGAAACATTCGGTGGTTCCCATTAAAAAAGATGAGCTCTTACAGGTACAAACGACGATAGTCAAACCTCTTCGCGACAACAATACTGTAGAGAATAATGGAAGCCAGCTGACGGGAGGTGCCTTAACGTCCGTTGCCATGGCGACCGTACGAAGGGTGAACCTGCCTAACATATCACTGTCCCCGACAAAAAACGGTCATACTCACCCTCTTGATATCTGATTTTGGACTCTACCTCATAAAGCAGAAGGATCCTTTGACGCGTCATCGGACATCACTTACGACCTTTCACTGTAATCGCATTATTGGGATGCGTGTATTGTGTTTTGGGTTCCATCTTTGCTTTTTAAAATTAGAATGTCTATTGCTTTCTCGCTCTGCCATCCAAGCGTTATCTATCCTTGCCCGTCTAACCACACTTATATAATTATTCCATTGTCTGTTTATGACATTTTAAACAGTTTTAAATTTTTTGTTGAAATAAGCACGAACCATAAATGTTATTGCGGCAGTAAAAATGCAGTTTCGGTAATTTATAGCTCATGTAAACGTGGTATCAGACTTTCGGGCGAGTCACTTGATTTATATGGTTGCTGCATATATTTTACTTTGTAATGAGCAAAATGAAAAAACGGTATGATATTTTAATTTTTTATCAACATAAATTCACATTGTTATGTATAAAATATTGGGTTAATGCATGCCCTCGTAAGGTATTGAATATTTAAAAGGTGATTACTTTCATTCAAGCTTACTACGAATCAATTCGAAATTTACATTTTAATTAAACGATCGGTTTGTATTTGGTTAAGAAAATATTCATATTATCGTCACTGCAATTAAGAACACTAACAAACTTAAGCGAATGCATTTTTAATAGGTTATGGAAAGTGCTTTATAGAAATTATAACGTGGGAACGGAAGAGAGCGTGAAAAAATAAAAAATAAAACAACAATATTATTATAAAAATAAAACAAACTTAATGTCACATTCACACAGAATTTATGATTTAAGTATGATCAGGCCTACCTATCATAAGATATTAAAGAATTATAATTCTTAATTAAGTTACATTTTTAGAACGCCTTATTTAAAAGTCGAATTATTTCATTCAACGTGCAACAATTTAAAGTGTTTGTACACCAATTAAAATAACCCATTAGTGGTATCGTATCTATACTCTTTTAAAGCGATCAGGTAACTAAGGCCAGCCTACACGGCCGAGCATTCCGAGACACTGTTGGTCCGCTATCAATTTTATACTCGGTGGGAAGGCTATTTATCTTACCTTATTTATTGGCTGACTCGAAAACCAGTCTTGGGCCCGATCGCTTTGTGAAACTTGGTATGTACCTGCCTATGTATACTCGAGTTTACGATGCGTATGTTGGATACGAGAATTCGCCGTTCGTGAATTCTTAGGTATTATAATTAAAGTTAAATGAACCGTTAGAATCTCAAAAGTGTTACGTACGAGATTTTTACGATGCTAAAGGGTAAACTTTCACGATTTCTAAGAAAGCGCCGTCTACAGGAACTAAATAAAGGGACACCTTACAAAGCATTAGAAAGTTACGCAACCCTTCTTTACGCATCCCTGACTTTTTTGTAGCGATTTCTTTTTAGAAAGGACACTATTGTTCGCGGACCGTTTGCTTTTAACCCTTTCCGTTACTTTTTTGCCTTGGTGATATTGTTTTTACTTATTTTTATTGTAAGCACAACCTTACGAGACGAAATCAGAGACCATATCCATCGATGCGTCTAAGGACTGTGAGTCTCCGGCACGCTGTGATTAATACACATCGAGGTTGGTCTCAGTAGCGGATAACTCTAAAATTAACTTTATGTGCAATAAAATATTAATGAGTCATTAAAATCTAAGATGGTATAAAAGTGAAATTTAATGGTTTCTCTCGAAGCCTTTTGCGAATCGAAGCTGTTAGAATGTGATATATGATGCTATAAATCGATTTTAAAAACTCCAATTTAACTGTTACTTGTAATTTATTTCAGATTAACGTTGCTTTTATGGACAAATAAGTAATTAATTTCTGTAATAAAACTGAATGTCTAATAATGTTTCTCTATTTGTTTCCAGGACCAAACGGATGTCCACGAAGGCGGGGCCGACAGACCTACACGAGGTTCCAAACACTAGAACTAGAAAAGGAATTCCACTTCAACCACTATCTGACACGCCGGCGCAGGATAGAGATCGCGCACGCGCTCTGCCTAACAGAGCGACAGATCAAAATCTGGTTCCAGAATCGACGTATGAAGTTAAAGAAAGAGTTGCGAGCCGTGAAGGAGATTAATGAGCAAGCCCGTAGAGACAGAGAGGAGCAGGAGAGAATGAAGCAGCAGCAACAAGAGAAGCAAGCCAAGCTGGAGAATCAGCACCATGGACACCACGTGACTCATCATCACGACCCGATGAAGATGCCCATCGACAAGGGCTCCAACGACCTACTCAAAGTGAACAAGGTCCCTACGTAAGGTGTCCGCGACGCCGTATAGGAAATCTTGACTGATTCTGTATCATATAGTGTGAGAGGAAGTGTTACGTCCATACGGACCTGCGGGCGTTAGTCGATTCGTATCCACTAGTTTTATGTTTTCGCGTCGGAGGCGCCCTCGTTGTGGAGGAGCGGCTCTGGGTTAATGTAATAATGTTCCTTTAGTGCGAAGGACTTGCCTCGGTGTCGTTCGCTGGGTGGACAGGCTGGTGATGTGCTTTAAGCATTTATTTTGTTGCCATAACCACACACCTTGTATTGCAATAATATTTTACTAAAATATACAAAAACGTGTTAGAATCGCTCTAAGGTTTAAATAGGAGCCCGAGTGAACTTCGGTATTGTTAGTTAAGATTTTAAATCTGTGAATCTCATAGTATTTATTGCTACCACTTACTCTTAATCCATTATGTTATATTTTTTATTAATAGATATTATATTATGTACATTTTGATGTATATTTTATTATTTGTCCGCTGTTAGCGGACTGGTTATGTTTTGACGGTCACATTTTTTTATGATTGTAAAATTTGTTGTATTTTATCAGTTGATTTGGAAAGATTTACTTCTTTATTTTTTCTTTTTGACCAGATTGTGATTCACTTCAGTAGTTTAAGCCCATAAATTGTTGTTTGGTTTTGACCCATTGGTTCCGGTAGTATAATATTATCGACAAATATTAATTAAATTACCTGCATAGCTAATTCCATAAGAACTTAAAATGTATATTTATAACAAAATACGTATGGAAGTACAATTGCAAATAGATCTTCGTCAAGACGAACGTTGTGTTTTATATTTTTCGTCTTCAATAATTATGAATATTTAAATGTAGACGGTATTTTTTGATAATTCTAGTTGAAAATACCATGTCCATGAAATAGCAAACGAACAAAACGAACAAGATTATGGATCGGTACTGCATACGGCGTGTTGTCCATAAATCCCGAGTCATCTGATGTTCAAAATTATATACGTAACGATGATACATATAATAAATTACAATAATGTGACTAAATATAAATTTTACACGTAATATTAAAAGTTGAGTAGTATAAGTGTATTATACATAGGTAAATAGGTTCGACTTTGTATGAAGTATTGCTAAGACTAGGTACCTACAACGTAAACCAATGTACGGTGGAATAAACAGTGGTCGCACTTTATCATGGCGGAAGGTCGATGTCATTAAGTTCCTTTTTTCAACGAAAGTTAAAAAGACGCCGTTTTTCGGGTACGAAACGGTGGTGGAATTATGTTTCCTGCAATTTTACGTAGCCATATGCACATTTGAATTTTCCTGCTCAGTAATTTCATACATAAAATGCCTACAAACGGTATTACACAATGGAGCTCGGGTGAAACTCAAAAATGTCTGTGTTTTTATTCGCGAAAACGCGAGCTTCTTATAACATGGCTGTTTTTAAATTATTCTGCACACCATAATTATTCGCTTTCAATTCCACGTTGTGCCAAAATACATAATTAAAATAATTTATTAACTACCTACATTTAAATATTTCTTTCACGTCCAAAAACAAGTTTAAAATTTTTGTTCTTTCAATTATACGTAAATATCGAATAACTGAGCAAAAAATTAGATTTTTAAAAACTTAGTCTTGATAGTCACCATTATACGTAAATTAATGTCAGGGTAGAATTAAAAAGATAAATTAATAGATAACTGTATTAAAATTGGAGTCTTCGCTTAATTTTTATAAAAATCACCCTACAATATCTGTCCACTGTGTTATTCAGAAATTTTGTATCCGTAGGCTCTGTGTAATGGTAAAATGAAAAATTTATCTCGTGATATCATTAGTAAACATATAATTATGTCGTGTCGTAAGATATAGAAAATGAAAATAGATATCTTTCACAAATAATTGAAAACAATTCACGGGTTATAATTTTGAAACCTATATCTTTCAGGTAAAAACGAGTTTATACAATTAATTTCCAACTTGTTGTGTCAACATTGACACATCCAATAATAAAGTTCTGGTGATAAAAATATCAAATTAAAACATAAATTTTAGCGTTCTACTTGCTAAAGCTATTAAAAAAAAAGAAAATAGGTTGTAAAATAAAAAATAACGGCAATAAAATCGAAATAACATCTAATAATTACATTCATGACATAAATTAGCACAAACAGCTATCAGAATTTTAATATCGATTATTTCTCGTAAATCTCGACGACTTCTTTGTAACTTCTAAATCTTTCTGAATATCGTGCACATGAAGCAAAGGATACGTAGGTATAATATGAGATTTATTATTGTTTTCCATTAAATTTACCCTAGTACAAGTGCAATAACTTCAATCCACATTATTTCATTAAATCCGTAGTCCCTATAAGATTACGTACATAATAAGGTTGTCGTTAGTAATATAACTTTATCCCATCTTATTTTTAAATATATAAAAAATCGAGAATGAAAAATCGAACAAAATGTACTTAAGTAACTTCGAGTTAAGTAGGCTTTATAAATTATAAAACGCATAGTTATAAAAAATATCGTAGACACTTGTAATAAAAGTAAGCGTGAATCCGATGGTTAGTAATTGAATTAAAAAAAACGCTTAAAAATTATTTAGTATCGTTCGTAGATGGTCATTTGAAAGGTGAATGGAAAAGCTTCTAAGTAAAGGGACGTACACACTGCAAACTGATGCGATGTTAAACTAACATAATGAAACTACACGAAGTGTGTATACGACTTAAATTGTTATTTCTACATTGAACTTAGATAGTTTGTTTTTATCGGTTTTCGATTATTGTTTGGGACTGTGCAAAATATAGACAAGTTTCGAAGTGTCAAGCATCTTCCTCTTAACTATCCATTAAGTTTCGTGTATAACAATAGATAAATCTTGTAACATAGTAACGATATTTGTGTGTAGGTATGTACGTCCGATGATTTATGTCAGGTACACTTTATTGTTTCTGCCTCGTAAAGAACTGTAATTCACAGTGAAACAATGAGCAATTTGCTAAATAGATTATATATGTCCTCCATCTATAATGCTGTCTTGCCATATTGCTAGTGTTTTGTAGACTGTAGGTATTAATATACCTAACCGAACATTATATATCAATATTAATATTAATTAAAATAAGTTTTCACATTAGGTTATCACGTCTTTTCCCAGTTGTATTCCAAAATTTTCACTAATAAATACTTCGTTTTGTCGCATCTTTTTTGTTAGTTTTATTCTTTGTTGTGTTATCCAAGTTATAGTATTTCCATTTTCGCTGTTCTTTTATAACTTTATGATTATGAATGATAACAAGACTTCCGTTTATTAGTTATTAAATCCTAAAGAAACGATCAATTTTTATCTTTAATATAAATGTAGCTATGTATCTATGTACCTATATCTATATTTTTGAATATAGTAATTAAAATCGTCTTAAAGTTAAGTGTAAATAGTCGTGAAAGTTTTATGTGGCGCATTAGTTTTTGTTTATATTTTTTTTGTTTTATGTTATGTATTTATGTATTGAGATGTGTCGTATGTCTGTACAATTTGACCATGTTAAAGAGACACCTGGAAGATAAGCACTATTTTGTGTGCAGAGTTCAAGTTACTTTTGATCTTTTCGACATGATTGTGAATCTTACGCGACTGTTACGGAAAGGTCTGATTAGAATGGATGTTTTGAAAAACGCTTCGATGTCTGATATAACTTGAACTGTCATTGAGTACACTGGTGATCTAAGTTAACGTGGTCAAGTGTGAGCTAATGGTACGATTCAACGTGACTGTGTCGTGTTATATAAGCAAATAGTTGGGTGATTGTATATGAAGCCCGCATTCAATATTGTAATATTAATTTCAAAAATTCAAGAGAATAAAGAGTTAATAAAAGTATGGCTTTTTGATTTTTGTTGTTTAGATACCTTTTTACCACAATGCTTTACTTGCAAATTATGAAATTAAATTACAAACAAGAAATACGTAAAATATTAGATAATAATACCTACCTATGTAATTTTATGACCGATATTTAAAAACAATAATTAAAATATTACAAAATATCAAATTCAACTTTTATTTCGAAAATGTACCTACCATGTGATGAATGATTATTTATTTATTTCAGGTTACAGAGACCAATAGATATAACTAAAAATAAATTTGGACACATGCACTTGGTCTAACTACTCTGTAATGTCTGAAAACCACTCTAGCTGGCTAAAACTCGGCACTGAGGGTGAGATCTGTAGTGCGTACTTTGACTTTGCTCAGACTTTACTGACTAACTTTGCTAGCGTTTTGATTTGAAATTTAGTCATAACACCGACGAGGTCAATAAACACAGTCTTATAAGTCAATAAATTAAGAAAGTAAGTCCAAAGCAAAGTCTAAGTACGGTCGCTCTATAGATCTCAGAAGAGAAAGACGGACTTGTGCGGACGTACAAGTCCGTCTTTCTCGTCTCTCTCTCTCTCGTCGCGGTAAACTGGAGAATGTATGACTTACAATTTATAGCCCTGCGCGACGGCTATGGGCCTTCCCTCGACACTAAAAACACTTCGACACCATTAAGTATACCTACACACATCAAAAAAAGTTTGAAATTATTTTGAAAATATAAGATATTTTATTACCAAAACTACACAGTTTTCAATTATTTTAGTTAAATAAATATTAAAAATTATGTTTCTTTTATGTGTTTAAACATTGAACCTGCTTCTAAAGACGTTTTTCTTAATATTAGAAATAATGTAAAAATTATCTCAACTTCTCAGTGACTAAGCTTTCTTTGATGTTTGTATTTCGAATTAGTTGACAAATAGTCAGATCCGTTTCAATCCTTGCTTTACACATGAGAAAATGCGGAAAAAAAACAAGTAGATATTTTTTTCTAAAAGTAGAACTATTACATAAAGCTTAATTCTACTCTTCATTGTAAATATCAGTTAATGGCAACTTATATAGTGGAACTTATCATAATTTTCAAATTAATTCATCATTGAGATCATGGATCTTAAACATTATAGACTAGTCGATAAAGTAACGCTATTGTACTGTAATTTATTATGTACAAAAAGTACTTAATTTAATTTTGAAAATTATCATTTATACAAAAATCTTTTAAAACTAATAAGCCACTTTTGACACTCACTATAGAGTACCAGGATTAAGAAAACACTTAATATTATTAATATTAATAAATAAACACGGATATATCTTAAGATCCGTGACCGACAATTTACTAGACCTTGGTAATTCAATCCTTTCAGATTAGCCTTAATATGTCTTCATTAAAATAAATATGCTGCCACTGGATCATTGCTATGCAGATTTATTTATTTATATTTTAAACGGAATGGTCGGTAGCAATTACACAATTTAAAAACACTATAAAACAAATACTTTCATGCATTCTCGTAAAATTAAAAACTTCCAATCCGATGATTGGAAGTTTTTGTAAGACTTACCTAAACCTGGATTTTGATTTATTTGCCGATGCAAATAAATCAAAATCCAGGTTTAGGTAAGTCTAGGAGATCGTTAAGCTCCTTCAGTGATCGTGGCAAAGATGGACCCACCAGCAATCTGTGCCTCCTACCCCGACAATCGTTGTCGGGCACAAATAGCCTGCAGGCTTCACCGTGAAGATCCGGTGCATCAATCATCCCCTTTAGGAACTTGGACTTTACAGACATCTGATCACATGTCTCACTTTCTACGAATTGAAACCCAAACACCCCAGTAGAAATTTCGTGGAGTAAACGTAAGAGAAGCCATACAATTTTTAAATAAGTTTTTTAATAAAGCTTTTTGTATTTTTTATAACATGAGCCCATACTTTTTTCATACGGGTTCCATCGTGTTATACTCGTATATATCTAAGTAAGACTTCGTATTTTGTTAGATTATTTTTGTTACGAAATTTGAATATTTGTGATTATTTGATTTTTTACGCCTAGTTGTCAAGATCAAGTTTTTTAGCGGGATTTTTCGCTCATAATTGGAACTGTCCGACCGGGGAAGTACCTCCACCTTGCAGAATATCGTAGCCAAATAACACTGATATTTTGCAGTGTAGTATTCCTAACTTCCTAACGGTGAACAATGTCGCGAGTGCTCCTTGGGGAAGCTTCGACTTGGGAAACACAGCGCTAGTAGCAGGGTCCGGAACGCAGGAGTGTTGCCTTTGGTATTGCAAACGTCCATAGGTTACGGGGACCGCTTACCTTCAGGCAGGCCCTAATCTGTATGCTTGTTTGCCACCTTAGTAGTAGTATAAAAAAAACTAGTTTTGCTAAGGCGGAACTTGGAATTGATTGATGATCTCTCCGGCATCAGTATCATTCAAACCCCACAACATAATTGTTTTGATGATTGGTACAAAGAGGCAAGTAAAGTTCAAAATCCCGTCGTCAATTCATATTTAATAAACGTTATGTTTTCTATGTAGGAAGTATCAACTTATTCTCATACTGCGCAAGTGCCACCAGGGATAAATTATTTAATTATTAATGCTAAGTAGTTGCTCATTGACTTGTTTTTGTATACAAAACACACAGCTTAATTTAAATAAATAAATAAATAAAACTTTTTATTCGGACAGCAAGAGACACAATACACAGTTTTTTATGAGCATATGCTGCGTATGGAGGAGTGTGAGATTAGGCATAGTTAAAGTTTATATAGAGAAGGTTTTACTTGATGCTTGGCCATTACAAGCATAAATGGATAGAATAAATGCAATCGACTCAATATTTTGGAGTCCACTGCTGTATATAGGCCTCTCCCAATTAGCATCATTCAGTTCTCCACCTTTCGCATCTAGTCTTCATCAGTTATCTTTATCGGGTAATTCATCAATCTTGTCCGAAAGGCGTCCCGCTAATCCGCAAACAGTGATTAGTGCTAGCCTTTGTAGGAGATGTTATTAAACTCAAGTTACCTAAGCTTTGAATTTAATTAACGGTCGAGAGTCAATATTACCCTTAAACACAATTGAGCTGTCTGTACGAAGTTAGAATTGGAGCTTGAATTGTGGAGCCCGATGGTAGCGGTTACCGTAACCTATGGACACTTGCAACACGAGGGGCATCACTCGCGCGTTGCCGACCCTACTACTTGCATCGTGTGCTGCCAACACGCCGCTTCCCTAGGGAGCACTGGCGCCCGTGCTCACCGTTAAAAACACAACATTGCAAAAAGCAGTGTTATTTGGCTACAATATTCTGAAAGATGGAGGTACTTGCCTAGTCGGGCAGCTCCAATTTTTTGCGAAAAGACCCACTATAATACTCTACTCCTCATACCATAACTGATTACCCCCAATGTAGTTAGTATGCTATCCCAAATAATGCAGCTGTCTGTATGTAGGTATCTACCATTTTAAAACTTTTTCCTCCGGTTGATTTCAACTCCCAATTTTAGAGGATAGATTGTTTGTGCGACTAAGTTTTCTGATACCGCTCAGATTACTTTGTCAATTCTTAAGAATGATGTCACGGATCAAAACCAAGCCATTACATCACAGAAATAGTTTCAGACATACACGACGTAGAATTTCATAGATCGATAAATAAATCGTTGAGTTAACCGCAAATATTTAATAATTATGTTAATCATGGGTTTATGGGAATAGGAATCCCCGTAAGTGCTAAATATAAACGATAACTTGAAAAATATTAGCTCTATTCGCCAGAAGCTGAACCTGATTTCGAAATTTGAAATGAAAACCTTGTTTTTAAGACCCTTTATAATAAGTCCTTATTTTTTTGTGATTCAAGCGTTGTCTTTTCACAAGTTACACCACTTAAAACTATATTAATTTTGAGTTAATTTCCCACCGTAACTAACAAGCCCACTGTCGGCTAATCTACAGCACTCACTGTCTCATATATCAACAAGGAAGAAAAAAACATTATCCCTAATAGTTAAATGGCTCTAAATACCAATAACGTTTGTCGGATCCCCGCCAAAAACAAACCATGAGTTATGTTCATAATGTATTCTGCCATTCCGCCATTTTCCATTCTCCACAGACACTGGGGCTGTCAAATAAATTTCAGACCTACGGAATTCACAATAGGTGGGACCGATCCACGCTGGACCGAAAATCGCTTAGCATTCCACTCTTATTTTAATACAAAAAGTACAGGCTAAAGCACCAAATTGCAAGCGATTCTCGACTTAACATACTAAACAATTTTTTACACCGACCTTTCATCTGATACTTCGCCTTTATAGTTTTTGTTGATAGTTTTTTTCGAGTGCTATCTTTGACATTACCTTAATGGCGCCTTACTCGTATATCTGTTAGAGAGATCGTAGCAAATTCTAATGGCTATTAAAACTCTTTAAAATTGCTTGTTACAGCCAAAACAAATTCAGTTGCTATAAGATTAACTTTAATGGTAATTTTGTTTGTACCATATACGTAACAGATCGATCGATAGCAATAGAAAATCGCCGAGAGAAGTAATGTTACATTGGTATACAATGTAACGAGAACTTGTAGGTAGCTTATGTTTAACAAGGAACCGGTAATAATAAACGTTAGTTAATGAAAATTACTTCTTAGACCTGAATACTTATTAGTCAAAACTGATTGATTAGTAAGTACTTTAACTACAGAATTTACGACACTGTTGTATATTAATATAGGTAGTTTAATTAACGACTTTGTAATAATAAGTTATTGGATAAGTCGGGGGGTTGGATCCAGAAGACGGTACTCCTTGACACGGCACGGATTGTGAGGATGTTCCTATCTCTGGACCTCTAGCCACCGGTAACTGAAACCCTGTTCCCTAGCCGGTTGGTCCCTATTTTTTATGTGTAGGTATTTTATTATTATATATAATATGTATTTAAAAATGTATATAAAATGAATAAAGAACATAGTAAAGGTAAAGCTTCCATTAAAAAACAGTCGAATAGCTAAAAATTACCTCCGTCGCTATATTTACTGATAATTTAATTAAAACTGTATAGAAACGTACAATAAATACGTATTAAATTCGGTTAAATATGGAAATGGCTGAAACCCTATCCACTGGTCGGCGATTAAACGCCGATGCGTTGCTCTGATGGCATAGACTGGACCAATTTCATGGTCTAACGCTTCCACCCTGCATCAGAATCACTCAATACGTGTCATGCATTTCACCTTTTATCCCTATTCCTATGGATTGCCATTAGTGCTGTGAAAAATCTAATAAATTCATCATCAAATGATGTAACACAAGCTATTAATGTAAATTTATTGCAATCGGATATAAGTTTCCCACACATTTTAATTTAGTATCTTTACCAATACCAATTAGTAATTATATTAGACTGTAAAATCATTCGTAAAATCTAATTAAAATTTATGACGTATCGTAAAATAAAATGACGCTTTGATTGCAAATTCTTTTGCTCCATACGTAATAGGTATCCATCTGAATTGAACATGGCGACTGCGATCCGCTTGCAAACTATTGCGGATGCGATAGAAAACTCCATCCTTTTATTTTATTCCCTTTTTTGTTTTTATTCTATCGAGAAAATTGTTTCATTCCACTATAGGTACCTATAAAGTTTTTGAATATCTACTATACTTTTGAAAATTGCCTCATATGCTCTAGATTGATGTACTACCAAAGTGACTGAAAAATGGTTTTATTAGAATTCTGATCTAAAAAACCGTAACATGTAATGTTTCAAAAGTTTTTAAATTCAACGAAGAATATAAGAATAATAAATGGATTATTTTAATGGACATTTGCTGAAACAGTGCACATAATTAGGTGAAGAGAAAACTTTATACCCTTTTTTAAGCATATTACGCGCACAGAGGAGTATAAGATTTTGGCATAGGTAGTTAAAGTTTATATGGAGAAGGACTGCAGAAAGGTAAAATTAAGGTCTAATTTCGACCACAGGGCGACCACTAGTTATCATTAGTAGTGGTATATTGCCTCGTTTAAGAGAACTATAGGTAGGTCGGAGTAGGTCGAATTTTATGTAGAAAAAAACATCTCGTTTTGAGTCTGTAAACTCTGCATTAGATCTGGACTCCCGTAGGATGTGGTGGGTTAGTGACAGTAGTTTTTTGGCAAGCTTGAGAGGATTGTAAAACAGAGTTGATTGTGGGTCTATCCCTAAACTTCTTGGTCTAGTATTCAGGCAAGCTTTTCTAACCGTACTAGACACAATTTCATCAGCGCTCCTATTTACATTAACGCTCGGCTAAATATCAAGCTATGCATTTTCAGTATAAGCTGACCTCTCAATGTACGGAAAGCCTATACAATGCGAAGTCAACTTATACTGAAAATCTATAAGCTTGATTTATGTAGCCATGTGTACAATGTCAATATGAAGAATGTATTTTGACAAATGGGAGTTCTCCATACGATTCATATTCCCTAGCTATTGTTATTGATTGATGCAAGACAGCTGTTTATTAATGAGCATTTTCTCGATTGTCTTGCCGGGATGTACCTTATTTACTCCAAAAGCAAAGGGGTTTCACCGTGATCAACAATGGAAGAGTTTTTGACTGCTCCACCTAGGATGACTTCCTTCCAGGTAAAGCTTCTAACGATATATAAAAGGAAAATGCTAAAGTATAATGTTTTTTTTTTTCTTAAGTGTCCCACTGCTGGGTATTGTCCTCCCCTTGCTCCTTGCACACCACTATATTTTGAGCAACTTCCTTTCATGTTTGCATCGTACACACATTGTTTTTGTTTAAAGAATACGAAAAAAAAATTCTTCAATACAAAATAATATCTTGCAACATAGAACAGAGAATTATGCACAATTGGACACGATCTCAACACATTTCTGTTCCTTCCTTCCTTATATTGTGTTGCACAAATTCTCGGTATTATCTTTAACGTTGCTTATTAGATAATCCACATTCTGTCCGGAACGCTGGCCATTATTTTTATTCCCCGTTAATAACGTTAACCCCGGGCAATTTGGTTAATGAGAAATTTTCCTCCTTTCTTTTGTCTTAATCTCTTTGTATCTACTTAGTTTTATTATTGGAAGTGACACAATGATTTTACAGATGACTGCTGCAAATGTTTCCTTAGAATTGTTATTGAACACTTTATACGTAACATTTTAAGTCTGAAATGGTTCACAAAGAAGCGTTATCTCGCTGAACTTGAAAGCATCGATCGCACTGAATGCTTTGTACTCTTGTGTATCTGTCGTATGTATGTATGGAAGTACGTTTGCTGAATAAAAAGCTTGAATCTTGCTGTAAAGTTGATGCTTAGGTTTCTTATTTGGTGCTTAGGTACAGGTGAAATGCGCATCCAATTGTCAGTTAATAATTTAGCCTTTTACTGTCCCACTACTGGGCCCGAGTCAGAATGGAAAAGGGTTAGGGCACCGTCCACCACGCTAACCTGATGCGGATTGGCGGACTACACACACCATTGTCAATTATCAGGCTCCAATTGTCAGTTGCAGAAGTAAAAAAAAAAACAATTGAATTAAGAATCAGGACTTCCAACTTCAAATTTCGATTTATCTACTTCTCACAAAGAAAATATTATGAACGCAGAAACAAATCTACTTATATGCCTACTGCAGGTAGTTGTTATCGCTCATTGGAGAAAGAACCTTTCGTTTAGGGAAGTGACGGGGTGGTCCTATTACAAGCGGAGAACACAAAACCGTCACCAAGGTAATTATGCACTAAAGTATGTTCTAAAGACATCTGGATTTCTGTGGTCGAGTATCTTATCGTCAATATGTAATGAAGAAACAGTTTAACTTTCAACTCACCGTTTTCTGGTACTATTCGGGTATTTTTTGCTACCAAACCGTTTAGCAGAGATTAATGTAAGGTGGGTACTTGAGTAAAAAACGGAGATAATTTTAATGACTGAAAGCCACAGTCGTCAACGTCTGCGTTCTGTTTCAGAGTCGCGTAGGTATTCCTCGGATCAGGACCTTCTGATTGAGATTTACGCCTTAGTGTAAGTGTTAGTATGCGCTTGTAAGTGAAAAGTGTTTATTTGTAATATTAGAACCAAAGTGAGTGTATCTATATGAGCAGTTAGTGTATCTCAGTGAAGAAAAAAAAGAAGCATCTTCATACAACAGGTAGGAGGCTTTCTTGTAGTTATAATATGTGAATTCAAAGCACAATAATTTCTACAGATTTTAGTTTCTATAGATAGATAACTATAGACTAAACTGCGGACAACAAAACTTCGAGTATTGTTCTGCCTTTCATAATCCAGGCTGTTCTGTTTCAGTAGGTATTCCTTTCCAATATTATTGTATACAGAATAATAAACGATATACAGTCTAACATAATTGTCCATGCTTCTCCTTCTGTCGTATCAGCTTGCACCGATATAACGTCCACGAGTGACGATACCTGAGATCGACTGACGTACTCTCTCTCGTAAGTACATCTTCGCCACCCCCGGAGGGGGGGGGGGGGGGCGAGGAATCCTGTTCGGAACCCATAAGTTCCTCGCTGGAGGGATCGGACGCGGCCCATGTAAAGATGGGCCGGGCGTTGGCTTTGTTGCATTTTATGCTAACTTGTGGTATTTCTACTTCTGACGTACTCTCGGCAGCCAGCCTCGATATTAACATTGTTGACTGCCTAACTTTCCACGACCGCATGAGCTCTCCAATGAGAGTGAGTGTTTCCAATGAGATATCATTTAAATCGATTATGCCGTAGTAGAATTATTCGGCAGTCAGCAATGTTAATATTGAGGCTGAATATCCATGGTGCACCAGACAGAAAAAAAAGTGCGATACGTACGTGAGTTTGTTAAAAAAAAACTACGAACAAATTCATAAAAATAATTAAAAGACCGATACATACTTCTTACTCTGTGGCATCCAGAATTGTGTACAGAATCCATGTTATCAGTTTTGTTTACAATGTAACTTACATCCTGTATATTATCAAAACACGGCAACTATAAAAATTAAGCGCTTGCTCAAAAACAGTGCAAACACACCTACGTAAAGCGGCAAATGGCGTGCAGTATCGATTGAACACCGTTTATCGGTCCACATCCCTCCGATGCCGAGGCACGAAGCAACTCCCTTACCGAAACTATACGAATCTACTAGAATACAGTTTAATAAAATCGGCAGTCAATTGTTTAAACTATCGTTTGAGATGTAGAATGACGGAAAGATTGTGATAAACTCGCAATGATAAACGAAGTTTAAAGATCTTTGTATTTTGTTATTGAAACTGAAAATATTAACGCTTTTCTAATAATTGAACATCTAGGTAGTACACATGTTGAAGGAATCTTAGGAATTTTTACCATTACTGATAACAATTCCGACTCGGATCAGTAATTCCTACTTATTCGTTTTAGGTTTATTAAAATTTTATAAATAAGATTCTTCAAACGAATAAAATGCACAGGCTTTGTAAAAATCCTAAAATGAACCTAATGCATATAAACTTATTTATCATTTTAAAGAAATAAAACGTACTTAATGATTATTTAGGTCGTATTAGATATGAACAATTTGAAACATTAATTAAAGAGCTTATCCTATATGAACATAGATAGATACAAGGTTACCAATTAAAACTAATACGAATAAGCTCAAACTAAGTCAGAAAAGCTCAGAGCTTTAGCTTAGTTAATTGACTCTTGATAGTTTTAAATTTCCAGTAAGTTAATTCTAAATTCTTCTAGAATAAACGTTGAGTTTAGACAAGTAATTTTGTTCATATGAAAGCAGAAAATCAGCTATCACGGTGAAGAATTTGATCAAGCTTCTTTATAGAGCGTACAGTCGGCATACGGTGCTGAAGATTTTTTAAATTTCTAAACTGTCTTTATGTGCGTAAATTATCCCATTGTAATATTATTTTTTGTAAGAATTTATGATAAAAGCGTAACTTTACCGATCGGTGTGATGATTTGTTAAAAGTGTTAAAACCAATAAATTATTTTCGTTAATAATTGATATCAAAATTACAAAAAACAGTCATAAGTTGATACTTTGACGCTGAATATACCCATCAGTCAGACTGTTGAAAATACAATAACACGTTACAAACGATAACGTTAACAGAAAAGTCAAAAACTTATAAAATTTACATAATTTATGTTATCAGAAAGTCTCGATGGTAAATCAACCCAAAACATTTATTGTAGGAAGTGATTTTTTAAATGGGCCTTGTAGACAACATTCTTCAATGCAAGCAATGCTAATGATTAAAATAGTTTTACGATGGAGATATAAGATTCTTGTTAGGAAAGATAATGTTTCATTAAGATTTAAAATAACATAATACATTTTATTGTATTTCCTGCACATCAGCCTGGTGTACAATAGATCCATCTATCTATCCCCTGTCTTAAAGTTAGTACTTTTGTCTTCAAATACTGTTTTACAAAATAAGCAAATAACTTCACTTCACTTTTAATTGTGAAGATAATAATATTCCTGCTCACATCATAATGAGATGCTATAATATAAAAAGTAGAACGTTTTTGTGAATTAATAATGATACTTAATCACAGTCAATATTTAAGACCCCACAAAACCAATTGGTAGGTAATAATAAATTGTCAAACATATAATAAATTATTTAAAAAGTTAGATACGTACTATAAATACTACAGTTGCCGTTTAGTAGATAAAATAGCCATTGACCAAAACGTTCCTATAAATTCAAAGTAAGTATGTATGCAAATGATAATCAATGAATTTTATATGAGAACATTAACAAATTCTATTTGACAATAGAGCACTAAAACACATTTAAACAATGGCGCAATTAGTTAAATAAATAATGTAGTTATGTGTAATGTGAACTACACAATACAAAGTAAAGTGTTCAGAGAAGGGAGAAGAGAGCAACTTTCCACATATTTTTGGAAACAAAAAACAAAGATTCCTATACTCCGTCTGTTGTAGGTATAAGTATTAGCATTTTTATCGTCGAACACGCCGTCTCATACGAAGCAGGTACGTTATTATTATTGGTATCATCATCTTATGCTAAATTTAGTAGGTGACACAGTTAAAATGATAACATAATCAAACGACCAAAAAGAATTACCTACTCCTCATTCATTCATATCAATATAATTAACAAAAGAATAAAGATCTCGTAAGAAATAAAAAAGTTCGTAATAGTATTCGCCGTATATAATTTTAAATTGGCATCTGCATAGAAAGCCAGTCCGAGTGGCTGTAACTTCTGACCGGTAGCGTTCCGCGAACGTTTTGCGACTGCGCGAAAACTTGCTAATAGCCACATTGATTTTGCAGATAGAAGCCAGGTCGGAGTGTACAATCCTACCTCTCGTTCCCGGAATGGAGCGCCCATTCACCGCATAGCTGCAATTGTCATCTATTGAACTCGTACTACGCAGTTTAATCGCGTCTGCTCGTTGTACGCACGCAATGTAAGTCGTAAAACTCGAAACGGTTGATGTGACCGCACGAAATCGGTGCTCCTGATACGAGGCTTAGGTTAAGGGAAGGTATAACAATAACTATATTATTATTACCTATGTTCGTTTCGACTGAAGCCACCGTTCGTTCTTACTTTACGTCCAATAACGACGAATTGCCATTGGGAAGGAAAATCGTTATTATATAACAAAATGTAATATTACTGTCCTCGGTCGATTACGTTTTCCGAGGGAAAATACAGGAATATTGAAAGAAACGGCCGAATTGTCCTTTTCCTATTGAGATGGTTGTAATAATTTGAGGACTCCTAGCAATTTTATGCTATGTCGGCTAGAGTTAAGTTCATTGATATAAAAAGAAAATATGAAGGGTTATACGCGTGGGTGATAATTGTGATACTGGAATTCTATAAACGATAATGACATTAAACTATTTAGAAGTTTAGAAGTATATTTAATAAGAACAATATAAAATTTAAAATTGGATTCATACATTTTTCAATCCTCGGCTAAATGAAAACGGAGGATTGAAAAATGTTCAATAAATCCAATGCGAAACAATTCCGCCCCAATCCGTAACCATACAAAACAAGGTTGTATCGATTACAAAACGTTCCTAACTCCTATTACACGGTCGTTTATTAAAACAAACGAAATTAAGGACACCTTAGGGCGCGTAGTGTACACACATAAATTCCTAGCAATTTAATTGGATCGTATTACGTGGTGTATGGCGGTACGGAGCCGCGGGCGCAATATAGGACGTTATTCGTACAGTTAACTATCCAGAGCGAGTTACGACTAACCAGCTCGTTTTTGTTGTGCCACTCGCTTTGTGTCGGGTCTGACACTTTTTGGAGCATTCAAGTCGCCGAGCGAGCCACTCGTCGCCAGCAAATCAAATAAAAGAATACAAACGAATTCGATATTTGAACTCGTTTAATAATTTAATAGATATATAGCTGACTGTTATGAGTTAACTATTGATTAATTAATATAATTAACGACGACTAGTCTATTATGAATGGTGCATGTGCCATTCACTATCTGACTTGCATTACCTACTGCAAATAAATTGTTTTGGTTTTACGTACAATTTTGTTTAATTTCTGCTTGAATTTCGGATTATCTGGCGAGTTGCGTAATGATGAAGTATTATAGTCTCCATATAGAGACAAATTGTAACAAATCATCGAGTAATCGATATTGTCCGGTCGTTATTTGTACAATTTATTGTGCTGCAATCACTTAGCATGAGTCAGCTTGAATTGAGTGTCAAGACCTTCTAAAGTGGTTGTATTGGTCGATGGATTACAAAATAAAGGATTGTGACTAAGTATTGCTACAACATCTGTATCCTCGAATGCCTGATTCACAATGGTCTAATATTGCTTAAAATAAAATAAAATTTGTACGTCGCAGCTGTGTCAAAAAAGCTTCCGCTCAGCATATGCTGCCGCGCTGCGAGCAACCCGACAGCGCTGGTTTTCAGCGGGAGCCACTGTCTGTCATTACCTCAAACTATACTTGTTTTGTTGTGCTATACGAGTATTTACGCAAAACGCTAGATTTTGTTATTGTTTGAACCATGGCAGTTTCAATAAAGTATCAAGCCTTTTCTAAGTTATGGGAATAATAATATTTACCTACTTACTCTAATGAGAATGCAGTTAGACTGGCAAGTAACTGGAATCACTAAAGGCTCCTTTTACCAACCACCTCCCATCCATCCTGTTTATTTAGACCTCTGACGAAATGCTTTCATTCCCTTCTTTCGTCTGTATTTGCTACAGCAGCGCAGAGCGGAGGGGTTCAACTACACTGGTTAGAAGGTGTATGTGTGTGTAGGGTGCAAGCGTATAAACAGGTGGGGTTGTAATTGTGGGGGTGCGGTGCATCGCCTTACATCTGTGTGAACAGAACAATGGGACAGTCCAATGGAAAATCATTACGGATTTGCTCTACTTAAAATTTTCTTTATTTTTGTATATAAAGGAAACTGAAAGAAATTTCACGTATGCTCAGAAATAGGGAAATCTATCTAATGATAAAAAAGCAAATAACAGTCTTAGAGGCTTAAGGAAAAAAAACATAAACCTACCCAAGTATTAATAAAAGTGAAAATGAAAATGGAAGTTAGGTATTATCCGTTATCCAGCAAAGAAAACTTAATCTTTCTTGAACAAAAACCGTAGAATTACTCAATCGATTGGTGTTGTAATATTTTCTTAAAGCTCAGGGAAGCTTAAACAAAGTTTTGAAGTACCGTCGTTACCTACTTCTTTTGAAAACGATTTAACTTCCCTACAGGTAAACAAAGTTGCAAGAAAACACAACTACCTACATTTAAAAGTCACCTGTTTTATTTATTTTGTTTTCCGATTTTTCCAACTGGAAAGTTATCGCTGCGGAATACAATATGTGATACTTCTCGATACGATTGTACTAGACGAGGGTCCGTTCATCGAACGAGTTCAGCACTCGACACCGAAAGGTCGTATAACAATCCTACATACGCCAAACAAACGCCATTTCATCCTCCTAAATACAACCAATTCCTCTCGGAAACAAATATCTTAACTCCCTTTTAGTAGTCAGTCACTTACGCCTTTATACTTCTAGCCACCTAGGAAACGTCTCGGCGCAAAACCAAAATGTAGTAAGTTACGAGTTTTCCCGAACTCATACGACATTTGTAAATAGAATGTGCACAGTCTTATCTCGCCCGTAGCAAGGTGATTTACTATAATTAGAAAGATAGCGGTAGATGCCTTTTGTTATAATTTTCCAGGCTGGCTCACGAGCGTTTTCCCGCGCAAACTCATGAAAATGGCGGCCATTTTGTAATGTGCCTTGTTTTTTGATAAGGGTATTAAAATAATGGGGCGTTCGGACGGTTCTTTAGTCTGCTGTGGAAGGTATTTGTGTAGGCACCTAGGTACGTGATCGCACATTTTAAATGCAAATTGGAAGAGTTGCTAATGAAATTTAAGGAAATTAATTGTTCGAGATACCTCCTTTCTGTTGCTAGGTATGCATGAATACTTAATAAGATAAGCTATTGAAAAATATTATGTAATACCCGTTACCTTTATGCAAGAGCCTATAAAACTGAATTATAGAAATTTGCAAATGAGCGGCTTTGACAAATATGTTGTGTATTTACGTAAACGACTAATACTTTGACTTTAATGTATGTTGTACTTTTGCTCAAGCTTTTCTCAGACATATATTATATAGTACGGTACAACTCAGAAGTCGCATCGGCAAACTTCGTAAAACTGATCAGTTTCGAACAGCATGCGTCTTCAAAACCACTAATGTTTATTAGTGCTGCAGTAAAACATGATCTTTATCTCTCTCTATATTTATAGGAGTTGGTTGTTTGATCAGGTACTTCTATGTTACTTCTTAGTTGTGTCGTGCTATACCAATTAGTTACAAAATTCTAATTACTTTAGACCCTTATAACGTTAAGCATAAATTCTAGTAGACAATAACATTCTAAGTTATTACGCTTTTTACTTAACATATTAGAAATGTGTACATAAAAAGCTGCTATCAACGCTTAATTCGATTCCTCTCTTTCAAGGATCTTTCTAATTGGAAAAAAATATCGGTAAAGGTTTTTCCGTTGAATTAAATTGCTTGAAAATTCCAAGGCTAGCTTCGTTCGTCTGGCCGGAGCTCATTGTTGGGCTGATCGACTTAAATGGGCTGAATGGATAAGCTCTGGAATACAATATGAAGCCGTAATATATTTTTACGAACGATATTTTGTTTTCCGTTCAATGGGAGGCATTACAAAGAGTGCTCAATGTTTTTGGTTCTAATAATAATAAAGTTAGGCGTTATGCCATTAATTTAGGACTTTTTTATATATTAATTTGCTTGAGCATTATCTTTATTTGAATATTTTGACATGAATGTGGATTGCCTCTCTTCCTTGCGTTGGCCATTTTAAAATTCCCCTTCTGTCTGTTGGTTTCTATTAAATCAATTGAGCAGTAGCATCCACATGGAACACAGTAACCAAAGCCTCACCTTCCTGAAGCTTGTGGAAGTTAAGAGCAAATTGTTTAGTAAAACTCACTGTACTATGGATGACGGAACGCGTCGGAAGCTTGCTTATAAGCACACGATAATTTTTTCGTAGATCTTCATTCGTAACGCATTGGACCAAGAAACTGCTTTGATACAAAAGTTCTATGAATCTGGTGG
This sequence comes from Allophyes oxyacanthae, assembly GCA_932294325.1. Lineage (NCBI taxonomy): Eukaryota > Metazoa > Arthropoda > Insecta > Lepidoptera > Noctuidae > Allophyes > Allophyes oxyacanthae. The sequence continues at coordinate 10,061,443 of OW028620.1, forward strand.
ATGTGCAAAGATATCCAGTCGATACGAGTGAAATGTTTCAAGCTAAATGACAGACAACCACACTTTAGATTCAGTTAGAAAGGCATCAATTCAAAAAACACAATACACAACTATTAAAATGTCGGTACCTACCTACATACTATTAAAACAGTATAGTCTTACAAGTAGGTATGTACTACAAGTAAGTTTTATCTAAACAAGCAAGCTTAATCGAGATTAACTGCATGGATTCTAAACCAAAAGCAATCAAGAATCCTGGCAAACTGAGCCTCGCCAAGATGATTAAAAACTAAAGCATGACTTAGAACCTGTTTCACCGACAAATTAACAGATGTTTAAAATGAAATCGGACAATTATCCATAAAAAAATCATAATAATAATATAATTGATTTTACACTAATTATCTGTAACGTTGTCGGTGAACATGGGGCTTAGAAGCAATCATTAGTGAAACTTTTACCATATTTCAATTTTCTGTCATTTGCTTTCGGTGATATAGTGCGTTATTAGGTACAGTCGGCAATTTTTACGGTCAAAATAGTTTACACCCAGCAACCAAACGCCGTGTTCTAAGTGGACGGCAGTCGTTCAAAACTTTTTTGCGATATAATAAATATCACGGAAATGTATCGTAACTGTACCATACAGTGTTACTCACCAATCTACCTTATTCCCCTAATTTTTCCAAGATCATCTTTACGTAAAAGAATTTCTGACTGCTATTTCAGAGAAGTTCTTTATCTCAGGATATAATAACATAATTTAGGCGAGTCACAGATTTAAAAAAAATATTCTTCAATCCCTTTTTGACAGTTCTGGTTCTTAGAAAATGCCAAGATTTAGAGAAATACGTACGAAATTCAGGTTACGATGATTGCTGGCATACTCGTATATAACGTGGCAATAGGTTATTAACCCCAAGAACATCTTCCTTATGAGGGATATCTCTAAAACCTTTAGTATCATCTTAAAATATAATCCCATATCAATAACCACAACAAAAACGCCATGATGCTTACATACCATCGTATTAATACCGCGATAATGCAAATACCGACGGTGAACGACGCCAGGGGGCGTTACAGACGCCATTACTGAAAATTTTGCCACGTCTACCTCCCGCGGGCTTCAGCTAATACACTCGGTATCAACTGTTTTTTGTTTTAATTTTAATAAAATTTTACGATATATGTGTGCGAAAACATGGATCCGAACGTTTGAAATTTAACAACTCGACGGAATTGCCTTGTGTGTTATGTAGATATATATCGGGTGTATGTGTGTGTTAATTGCAGAGGACGACGCTGTAAAATTAAATAGCTATGGAGTTCTTTGGTTAGTTACTTCTATATGAATGGAATGTTTGTTAGTATACCTACCGAAGTATTTTCACTAACGTTTAACTTCACTCACAGTGTCTCTCGTTCTCTTCAAGCTAGAATCTGCTTGAAACGGGAAGTCTTATTATTTTTTCAAATTACATTAGTAAGTATCGTAAACTTTTAAGTGTAGATAATAATTATGTTTTGGACTCAAACCCCGACTATATTTCCAGTATGAAATTACCGTTAAGTTCAACACGAAAACTGAATAAGGACTATCGTTGAAACTAATCTTTTCTGATATCTCAATAGATAGATACCTACTTCTTATGGTAAGTTAAAGCACGTTAAGCAGTTACTGTTTTTAACAATCGTAAACAGCAAATAGACCAAGATCTTAATAGGTTTGGGTCGCACTTCGCCTTCAATAATAATATAGAATAGCCTAAACATTAATCTTAATATTTTCCATTTCAAGATTTAGGATTAACATAACCAGGCTTTTACGAGCATAAAAAACTAGCTTCACATTAAGATAAATATGTAATGTTAAAATAAAATCGATTTCCGCTTCAATGATACAACATCTAGGAATACTGACTACATCACCCCTATAAAAGACCCTGAGCACCTACGTCATGACACCCACTTTGTATCGAAATAAACTCGCGAAACATATGTATGTTTACATCGAAAAACTAGCTCGCGTCTTAAAGTGCATAGAAACTTTCGACAAGATAGGTATGTTATGAATTTTAAACTTCCACCACTCGACCGAACGAATCGAGTCAGGCATCGAATACGGATTACATCGATTCGATATATCGATAAAAATCCTACCATTACGTCGACACACCGTAACGTCTTTTATTCAATTGCATGGAAAATCGGAGGGATTCTGTGCACCACCCTACTAGTTTCCATCCTTCTCATTTTCCTTGTGGCAGAATGGGAGGTCCGAGAGTTAAGGTAATTGAGGGTAATAGAGAAATAGTTTCAGTCTAGACGGTAAGTTGTATGTCAGAATGATAGGCGTGAGTTTGGAGATAATGTATTGTAATATCACTTATGCAGAGGAGTCATCGAGTGGGTCTGCATGAAATTGCTTTTAGACTGTGAAGCAGCGGTCCATAGCTTTAGTACCTACTATTTTACATTATTGCAAACTTGGTAGGTTCATAGATCAAGTAGGTACACTAGGTACCTTCTATAATCTGCGATTGAACTTTATTATAACGACAGCTAATGAGAACGAATTTTATCTTGCCAAAAAGTCTTAGTAGGGACTACTACTGTAGTAGTATCTTCTAGTGGGAGACTTCTAAGAAACTATAACACATGCCACTCAAAGCAAACTCTGCACTGATAAATTGTTTCAAAAACCTACTAGGTATTGTTTTTTTAAACGATTGCAGAATTCAAAATATCACTTATAAGTGTAAAATCAGAAACCTGCTGAAATCTGCTGAAATTGCCCGTTATCACCAACAAGCCCCTAATGCCAGGCTTTTTACATGGTTGCCAGATGAAAATGTCTGTAAAGTCAGTTTGACAAAGACATTTTTTGAGATCGACGCTTGAAAATGTTATTAAGAATTCCAGGCGAGACTGATGCTCTTGCACCTTACAATATAGACTAAAGCTTGCATCAATAAGTCCCTAACGACATATTGGTGAAAGAGCATGTCTCATCTTTGATATTGCGTGCGCGTTTAAGTAATCAGTAGGCTTGGAAAGCGATAAAAATAAGAAGGACATATCGCTTTAACACAATAAAACTAAAGTCTGAATTGACTGAAGAAGACCTATATCTAAATAATAAAATTCAATGGCACCAAGCAAAATTACTTGTTGATGAAAATTGACGAAAAGACTGTCGTCTTTGTGAAAAAAATGGATTCAAAATTGATTACTGTTGATTACAGTAACCAATAACCTAACCGCCAAAAAACCCCCGACTCCAACGAGAAAAAGAGCTATAACTTTTGAGCGGCTTTACAGATTTTCATGAAACATAGCTAAGATGATACCCGATTAAACTAGTTTTGAATTAAAAATACTGCATTGAAATCGGTCCATCCGTTTTGGAGCTACGATGCCACAGACACAGATATACACTACAAATATATAACACCTCTCTTTTTTGTCGGGGGTTAAAAATTTAAACTATCTGCTCTTATAATTACACTATTCGAGGATCGCAAGGTAATGCTTTGAAATTAGAAATTGAATTAGGATAGTGATTTTAAACGTAATAAGTAAATTGTACTGCATACGAGTAGAATAATTATTCAATTGAATAGACACTCAAGTAGAATCCATATATGGACATATTTTAAGTACCTACATAGTTAATATTTGTAAGTAAAGTATTCAATTTGAATAAAAAAAAATTGCGGTTATATTTACCTTATAGACCTCTTTAAAAGCTTGTATGTGATACTAACTTTTAAACGCGTTGATAATTAAATTATATTATGCTACGGATTTTTTTTGCAGTCGGTCTGTCTTTCTGGTGCTGTGTAGCATGTCGTGGCCCTATAATAAGTAAGAAGAAAAAACGGGGGTAGATGAAGACGAATCTAGCATATATTTATTTGTATTTTCTCATTTACGTGACATTTTCATGTGGTTCCGTATATTTTTTCAAAGGTATTGCTTTTAACCCCTCCTAATCACAGCCAGACGCCTGTGAACGAGAACAATACTCGGCGTCAATGCAATGGCAATGCGTCTCGTCACTCGTGCGTCTCGTCACTTTAATTAATTAAATAAGTACAATGTGTCCAACAAAAAGGCGAGGAAGAACTTCTTCGTCTATTATCATCAGCATCTTTTTTTTTATTAACTTGTCGAGAACCCATCGTGGGCCTTCCGCCTGAGGTGTGGTGTGACGGGTGTTCGAGACTTCTAATAGCTAAACTCACCACGATGGTCCACTTTCGGCACTTGGTGGACTTCAGGGACTCTTAAAGACCGCGCCGAAACCCACCACGGTCAGCATCCGCAGCTTTCACGAGGAAATTCGTCATGTCGTTATGTAATGATTGGTATTTAGAGGTTGTTGTTTTTATAGGTACCTACTAGCAGGGCTAGCGCGGCCAAGGGGAGAAAGAACCGCCGGGGACAAAACCATATCTTACTGTTATCTCTCTCGGTTTTTGTTTTGTCTTCAGTCAAGGAGATAAAGGGTGGACAAAATGGGTTTGTACACCCGCGCCGTGCTGACTGTAGGTATGTTAATGGTGTCCCTTAGACTATGCTAAATATTTTTTCTTTCTTTCTTTCTTCCCGTTTGAGGCAGTTATAGGTGAGGTTCGTACCGGGACTGCCCAGGGTGCGCCGGACGTATTGTTGTGTATAAAAGAACAAGTGAATAATTGAATCATAATTTTCTCGCAAATAGTCTAATCATTTTCAGTAAAACATTTATATTTCTAATAAATCATATTTTAATTTAATTACTAGAACATACCTACTCGTATGTTATACAGAAATAAAAATAAAACTTCCACAAAATGTGCCCCTGTAAAGTTTACATATTGGCGCTTTAGTCATTTTGCGTTTCCAGTGTCGATATATTAGGTACTTAGTCTCATTATGACGTTAGTAACCAAAAACATATTTTTCGCTGCCTTCCACGAGTCTTAAGGACTCGTGTGTCAAGTGCATCTAATAGCTGGTATACCTAATATTATCAAAAAATATCAGGAAATCTGCTGATTACAAGGGGATTTTTCTAGCAAATCTTATTTCTGGATCTGGTAACCCTAGCCTAGACCAACTATCTTCATACCAATGCCTACTTACATGTTCACCAAAGTAGTCCTTAGTTTTATGTTTATTTCTGTTAGCTACGCAGTACGCGAGGAATATTGTCCTTTTCAACTATTTGTGAAATTGTTATAATTACACTACGTAGAGCTTAACTTAAACTGCGAAATGTTGTTACATTTGCTCAGGGAGCTTTCGGCCTAGTTGCTGCGAAAATGGTTATAAGGAAAATTTCATTGCGTAATTTTCTATAGCAAGAACTTTACAGTTCATGTAACTAACTGTAAGAACTATGGAGGACATTATTATTACGAAATACCTACTTACGTTCCTATCGAACGGTTTCTCTTCAATATACGAAACACACAACACTTCTTGCGCAAAATGTGGCCGTAAAAACGTACTCAAGGAACCATAAAAGTGTATACTATGATCTAAACACAGGTCTTGTTCGTTTTTATAATGCCACAAAGTTATAAATGCCATCAAACGATAGCACAACACACCTGCGGTCAACTTAAAACAAATACTTCGGGTACTACATTCACCTGCCAGGACTTTATGCCCCTATAAAGCTCACAAGCACCCATAAAAGCATTATTACCTATTAATTTCACACCACATTAGCGAAACACACAATAAAACTTTAACATTTGGTTCGGTGACAGTGATTTGGAGTTTTGTGTTTAGCGCCATCTATCAGCGGCGAACGGAGTCTCGCGGAAAAAGATTATAGGCATTATACGGCCGAGTTTACGACATCGTAAAAGTATGTCGTAAAACCGAAGGGCACGCACGCCCTCTGTTAATCGTTCAGAAACCGATATTGCGGTGAGGCCTCGAGATAGATTACTTTTAGGAACGTTAGGAATAACTTCTTGGCGTTTGTCTATTTATGGGCGCGTGCCGAATTGCGTAAGTACCATAACTCACTCGAGGGTAGTAAAATGTGTAATGGGTTGTTTATGTAACCAGTCAAATGAGGTCACGAGATTAGAATACGTGAAAAAATATGTTATTAGGAAGTACCTACCTAGCTTCTAGCGAAAGATCTATAAGAACAAACATGACTTGGCAAGAACCTCTAACTAACAAGCCCATAAACGCTGACTAAACAACCAAAACATTTTATTGAAGAAGGAACAAGTTTCATAACGCAAATTGGCTAGTTTAAAAGCCACAGTAATTAACTATGAGAAAAAAATTGCCAGAAACTACCATACAATGTGTAAAAATTTTATTCGTGCACCCTCGCAGTCGTTAAATTTTTATTGACTCCAAACTGCGTGACTTTAAAAATACACAAATTTATGGTCACTCAAACTGGAAACGATTATTCAACACGTCGTAACTATTTTATTGTATCAATGTAAACAAAGCATCAATTTTGTTATCTATTGGAAGCGTTTTTTTGTTTATTTGTGCGACAATTCCAATTTTATTTGTTTTTAATTGGGTAGTCGTTGCCTGCTTGGAGGTTTCACAACTAAATACTCATTTTAATCTACGGTCTAATTAATTCCTGTTTAACCATGAATATTTTTTTATGAATAGTAGGCTAAGCTACCTACGTTACGTTTTTTTAATGCATTTTAAATATTAGTAGGTACCTATACCTTTACTTATTTAAAATATTTTTCAGGTGAGGTATAACACAAGTTCAGTTGAATTCAGTAAAACGTTCAGTAATATTGAATTCAACTACAACAGTTTTTGCATTGAATTGCTGTTGTGTACTCAGCATTACAACACTATCAGCATCTTGCGTTTTCTGCCGGCACTACGCACACTCATGTGCATCAGTGAGCTGCGAGTGCAAATAATGCGCGTGCATGCCCATAGATGGCAGGCTCTAAAAGTTTTTCGGATTGAAACTTGTTACCTCATGGTCAAAGTAAATTTTATGATGGCCAACAGATGGTGTTGTTTTAAGCTTTTGTATTTATTTTTATTTTAAATAAATGCGGTTTATTAAATCATACATAATTATAAATATACGATAACAATAGATTTTCTTACCCATTTAATTATTCACTGTAAATCCTACTGTACCTACTGTAAAAATGAACATTGTGGTAAATTTTCAATAATGGAAAAATGGGTGGTCTTTTGCACTTCTTTAGTAGGAGGCCAGTGAACCAAATGTTTTTTACGTAGGTAGGCAATTTAGCAAAACAACCGACACTGCTTTATCGATCAATTTCACCTTGAACACTTATAAACACTCACTGACGAAGCCAAAACTAAACTAAATAAACATATTCGAAAACATTTTTCTTACAAAATGAAACGGTACGTTTTATGATGCGAAAGGGTTTTATTACCTACGCAATGCTTTTATTGCGTACAGAAAAAAAAAGACCTGCAATTACAAAAAAAAACAAACTAAAAAATTGGTAACTATCCTATTTACTTTGTACGGTGTAGGTACAATACAATACAATAAACTTAATTGTACACCAGAAATACAAAAAAGAAAAATATACATACCTACCTACATAGATAGTTTAACAATGTGCTTTAAAAAATATTTTTTAGTGGTAAAATGAAACACCTTGTTATTTACCTCGTACTAAACATAGTACGCAAAAATAGAAGGCAAGAGACCTAGAGGACGCAGCCCGAAGAGGTGGTCAAGCCAGGTGTCGCAAATGGAAGTACCGGTGAATGTGGCACTCCATCAAGCCACAGACCGCAGCAAATGGAGAGCAAGCATCAGGAGGATCATGGGAAGGGGTCACGAGCCTCAACATTGAGGGACCGACATTGGAGGAGGAGGAAGGAAACATAGTACGAGGTAAATAATAAGGTACTCAAAACTGAAACATAAAACATTATGTTTCAGTTTTGAGTTTTTGAATATAGTATAGGTACATATCTACCTACGAAAGTCCATAGGAAATTAAGATTAAATATTTTTTTTAAACACTATTTATTCCTTAAATGTGCTTACATAACTAGTTAGTAGATAGGTACTTTATTTTATCTAAATGACCAATAAAAAGATCTATAGAAATACGTCTAGGCAATATCTATTCAAACGATCTTATCGCTAAGCTTCTGTTTTTACTTTTAAATGGCCATTTAAAGTGAAAACTAAATCGAATTATTATAATGAAGGCATCAAAAGGTCCAATAAAAAGTAATTAACCCATATGTTCTATTAATAAGATTGAGGAAATAGCCATTATACTTAGTTACCCGCATCATTGACGACTACAACCCATTAGAATCCAGTTAAGCTTGATATAAATACCTTTTTACTTACATTAGGTACCTGGGCGCCTACCAGCGTCTCATGCAGTTATGTTTAAGGCTTGAAATGCATAGTTTCGATTATTCGTACCAGGATGTCTCAGTTAAAGGATTTTATAAATTATGTTGATGGAATAGGCTGCAAAAGCGCTGTTAACTAAAATTTCATTCACTCATTTTATTTATTTATCTTAGAATACAAACAGCGTTTACAATAAATTAAAGTATATATGAGTAGATAACATAATATTGCAAATTACAGGTCCTCGCTATTAAACTATAGTATAAAACTATCTAATAAACGTGGACGATAAAATAAGCAATGCATACCTATTATATAAAGTGCAAGATAACTCAATAATACTTACTACAAAAAAAAACTAAAATATTTATAAATTAACACTGGTATTTTACGAAAAATTCGCGGCTTGGCAACAGTTTCACCGATGATAAGTTTGCGTTCATAAAGTCAGTCATGTGATTTAAAAATCGTGTTTAGGGTCTACTTGCTTGCCCGACGAAAGTATTTTCGTAGGTACCATGAAGTTACAATTGACAGAATACTAGGTATATTTGAAGTGTCCTGTCAAATTTTCACTATAGCCCAAAATAGTTTAGGTACTTGATCGGTCCCGGTCGTTCAGCAGAGTAAAATTAGACATGATTTAGAGACGTCCTAGTACCTACACAGTGAATAGGTCTTATAACAAAATACCTCGAAAATGAACCGTTTGCTATTAGGCCACTGGTAGGCCCCTGATTGTAAGCTTATCTAGAGGTAATCAAGGAGTGGCGAAACAAGTCTTAAAGATTTGTAAATCAACGGTTAGCGTTCCTTGAGAATTGAACGGAAGATGTTTGAATGTTTTATTTTTTGTAGAAAATTTTGTATTTTTTAGGTAAATCAACAGTTGTCGATGCCTCGGCTTTTTGTCACAGTTTTTGTTAGTTGGCAGGTGGGTCGAATGGGGTAGGATAATCTAAATAGCAAGAGTAATGAGTATGTGGAGGTAAAGATAGGCAGGTGAATTCCATGGTTGTTTATTTCTTCCGAAGATCTGCATCCCTGGACAGATGGTGTTCTGTAAATAAAAAAATTGATTCCTACTACAAAAATTACTGCGACAAAAAGCTGGAATTTCTCTTCTCTTCTCTACGTAGTATAAAATAAAGTCGCATTCCTCGTCTGTTTGTCTGTATATCCGCTAACTCCTTCTTAACCACGTAACCGATTTTGATGCGGTTTTCACCATCAGTTAGATAATTTTCAGGGAAGGTTTATATCTAAACTAATATTAAAAAGAGAAAAGATTTGATTTTTTGTATGTTTCTTTGTTTCTTTGTAATGGATAAAACTAGAAAACTACTGGAACGATTTAAAAAAAATAACACTAGCAGACTGCTACATTATCAGTTAGTAACATTGACTATAATTTATAAAAATATCAAGCGAGCGAAGCCGCTGGCGGAAGCTAGTGTATATTACTTTGATATTTAATGTAAGTATAGTAAAGAAATTTCACCCGTGCGAAGCCGGGAACGGGTCGCTAGTTAATATTTAATTAATAATAATAATTAGAATAACGTTTGGAAGGTACACACAGCTACATAACGAGAGCATAATATATTCAGTATAAGCTGGCCTCTATTGTACAAAAAACCTACAGAATGCGAGGTCAGTTTATACTGAAAATGTATAGGTAGCTTGATATTGTAGCCGTTTGTACAATTTAGGTAGGTATTTATATTAATTTGATTATTTAAAATTAATTTGTAAGAAAATACTTTGAGTTTCATCTTTATCTCAGTAATAAAGAGTAGTCATTTGCTTCACTCATGAGACGCTCAATTGATGACCTAATTAACTAAACAAAGCCTACAATTACACGGTCAAGGTTACCTTAATTATTTTACATCGTAATTGTAATAAATGCGATTTTTTTTAACATGTTGAGCACTTTACTTCTTTAAAGCTAATTTAATAGGCAATTCAGTGCTAATTATGATATTTCCTCATAGATTGTTTGTATGATTATAATATTGTGTGGAAGCGCACAGCACATCAATAACTACTTCCCCGTTGTTATATGGATATAATGTTTTGTCTTTTGTCTACGTAGAAATGCGAGTCTATAAGTTGTCGAGATGTATAGAAAAAGCTTTTGTCTGTTCTAGGAAGAATAGAAATAGAAATGGTCATGCTACTGCAATATTAGTAGATAGTAGAAATATTATCTAAACTAATATTAGAAAGAGAAAAGATTTGATTTTTTGTATGTTTGTTTGTTTTTTTGTAACTAATGGTTAAACTCAAAAACTACTGGACCGATTTAAAAAATTCTTTCACCAGCAGATTGCTATATTATCACTGAGTAACATAGGCTATAATTTATAAAGATATCACGCGGGCGAAGCCGCTGGCGGAAGCTAGTACCTATATCTATAAAGGTATTAATACGTGAAGAGAAAACTTTGTACTTACCCCTTTTTAAGCATATTGCGCGTATTGAGGAGTGTGAAATTTTGCATGGTTAAAGTTTATAGGTAATAGAGAAGAAGTGCAGATAGCTTAAATTTATAGGTACTTACATAATAATGTTGTCGAATTTCGATTACTTGGCGACCACTAGTAATTAATTAATGTTCAATCGTTTTTTGTTAGGAAGTTAAATCTGACATTGTAGGTACTTATTTAATGCGTCAAGTATGTGTTTTTGAGGCTGACTGTACCTCCATTATGATGTGTTACATTTTTGTAATTCATAACAACAGTGTCACAAAAAATAAACAAAAAACAACATTTTTGACAACATTTTTGACAACATTTCTGACCTTTTTCCGGTTCTCGTATTGTATTCACCGTTAGATAATTATGTAGATACGCCATTTATATGGAGATAACGCTGTTATTGCCTTGCTGCGTATATTGTACCTACGCATAAAAAACATATGTACAAAGACTTATATATCCTCTGGCAGGAGCCAGCTGTTATCTTGCCCCGCCATCTAGCGGAGCCTCTTGACAATTTTTATCGGTTGATTAAATCGTTCCTAGCTACCCCTTTATGGGCGAGGCATGTATATCCACTTGTTTGTTTTTGGATGAGCAGGGAGATAAAATCTGTAGGTGTTTTGTAGCATATCTGAACATTAAATCAGCGAAATGGTGCGTTCCGTGTTAAAATATAGAGGAAATAAAATTTTTGATACGAGCCATATGAAATTGTTAAAGGAAAATGCCATTGTTCTATATTTTTGCGCGATAAGCTTTTTTGTATATTGCTATAAGGAATCAACACAACATCCCATAGTCAATATCATTAAGAAACTTACAAATAGGAGTAACAAAGTTGTTCCGTGTGGTTCATGGCTTATAGGAATTGGAATCATCCAATATACTTCTGTGCAACGTCACTTTAGTTGATTTTGAGTGATTATTAGAATAAAATAGAATAATTATTTTATTTGTTAAAAAATGGTGGAGATTATCATAAATCAGGTGCTAAGTTTTATATATTTGAACAGCATGTTTTTGCCTGGTCGACGTACAAATGTTAAAATACATAATAGAGCAACATACTATTATGTCATTTAACTAATAATGATAACCTCGTAAAAGCCGAAAAAGACAAACAAATCAAATATCTGGACTTGGCTCGCGAGGTTGTCGATATGTGGGACGTGGAGTCAGCAATCATTGTGCCGATAGTCGTAACGGCTAATGGCTTAATTGCCAAGAGTCTCGACCAACACCTCGAGAGGCTCTCGCTAGGTGGCTGGATCAAGGGCTTGATTCAGAAAGCAGTACTCCTTGACACTGCGCGCATTGTCAGGAGGTTTCTCTCTCTAGAGCCCTGACCACCGGTAGCTTGGACCCTGTTCCCGATGCCGGTGGCCTACTACTCTTTTATATTTTTAAATGTTTTTATAATCTTTTTTTTATTTAATTGTAAAATTATTTAAAAATATATAAAAGTATGTTAAAAATTAAATAAAGGGAATAATAAATTTAAAAAAAATATTAATACACACAATACATTAATACAAACGGAAGGATAATTAAATATTGATTGAAATCTACCATTTGTGAACTAATGACATTAAACTGCGATCGGCTATTCGACTCCAAAATCTTCAGCTTTAGCTATCTACAAAATAGCTTCTTCCTAGGAGCTTATATAGGCTGCTAATTATTATTAAATAAGGTCCTACCTTTCTAGTCCCAATCCCTTTAAGGGGTACTCATCATTATGAACAACTTTTAATATGATACCAACTATAAAACCGCGAAAAAATTATCAGCTGTTCCATACAAATAACTCAATACTTCTCGACTAAATGTATGGGATGGTTCATATTTTTTCGCGACTTCAGGGTTGGTCCTTTATTTAAAGTTGTTCATAATGATGAGTACAATAAGTGATCTGGACTAGAAAAGTAGGAACTTGTATTAAACGATGAAATAGCTTACAATACCTATTCATAAAATGTAAAGCCTGATATTGCAAATAAAAATTTACGGCACCTACATATAAATTTAAATTTGAAGAAATCTAATTTAAATAAACTGTATTTACGAGTAGGAAGTCTTTAATTATCATAAAACTAGTCGTTATTTTAATTTTTTTATATTTAGATGTAATCTGTTTATAAACAACATTATAAATCAGTTTCATATCTCTATTATGGCGGAATTTATGCTTATGGAGAAGATAAAGCTTTTAATAAAATATTATTATTAAAAAAAAACTATAGAACACGCTTTAGTCATCCAAACTGAACGTGTATGCAAAATTTCAGCTCAATTGGAAACCGGGAAGTGGGACAAATTTAACTTCCAAGATTTTCTTACATAGCTACAGGTGAAGCTAATAAAAGCGTGTTAAAAAGAAACATTTTTGTATGGTCAAAACACCTTACAAAATTAGTCAAATGAGAAATATGTTGGTGTCAATGTATTGTTTGTAACAATGGAGTTTAGACATGCTCTCACAATTTTTTTAACGCCCAATAGCTTTGCACAATATTGTTGATAATTAAGACCTAAAACATCCGAGAATCCGTCATCATCTGCCTAGCTTCCCAACTATGCTGGGGTCGGCTCGCAGTCTAACCAGATGCAGCTGAATATCAGTATTTTACACGGAGCGTTTGCCATCTGACCTCCACCACCCAATTACTGGGAGACACTATTACATAAGGAATAAGTTAGCTATGATTTATACGAAATACAATGTTTTATGGATATATTTATAATTATATACTTAAACTAGATTTTTATTATGTTTAAATAGCGTGTTAAGTATTTTAACACTTTTATATCAATCGATAATCAATTAAATTTTATGTTATATGCGGTTTTTATTGCCATTCTAAAATTTTAAATATTTATATTATAATATAACATATTGATCACTTATTGCGTTAAGACCTGTTTGTAAGCAATAAGATATAAAGTTAATAAATAAATAAAACTTGATTATTTCTCTTCATCTTCAGAAATATCCGGATGCCTATTGCATTTTCAGCTACTCTAGATGTTTTATAGGTCAAACTTCTTTAGTTAAAGGTTGCCAACATCTGAATTTAATATTTTATAAAAATTGGAATGTATAGACAACGTCAGATGAATTTATATCAAATGGTTAACAAGTGTTGAGGAACGAAAATATACTCAGATCCTCGGTTTTACGTCTTTTAATCTCAAGTGTCCTGATGCAGCCGCAGGGCTAGCACGGCGGGTAGACCAACCCGTTTCAGAAGACAATCATCAGTGGAAAGCCAAAACTACTAAAGCGCCAATTCGTTGCCAAACTAACTTAAACTTTACAGGGGCACATTTTAAAGTTTAAGTTAGTTTGGCAACGAATTGGCGCTTTAGTAGTTTTGGCTTTCCACTGACGATATGAAAACTCGAGAATGAAATGGTAAAGAGATAGTTTCGTTCCTGACTTTTCCGTGGACAAACACGTTTTCGCCACCCTTTGTGTCCTTGGTAGAAGACAAAACGAAAAATCGAGAGAGTAATCGGTAAAGGGATGGTTTTGTCCCCAATTTTCTTTCTCCCCTTTTTGGTGTGCTAGCCCTGCTAAGCTACACTACTTCCTCCTTAAAACTACTGAACAATTAACAATCTTTTCAAGATAATAACCTAACCTAACCGTCAAAAACCCCCGACTCCAACTAGAAAAAGAGCTGTAACTTTTGAATGGCTGAACAGATTTTCATAAAACATGATGGTACCCGATTAAACTAGCGTTCAATTAAAAAAACCTGTATTGAAATTGGTCCATCTGTTTTGGAACTACGATGCCCCGGACGGATACAAAGATACACAGATCCACAGATAGACAGATGCACAGATCCACAGATACATAGGTCCACAGATACACACTACAAACTTATAACATCCCTCTTTTTTGTCAGGGGTTAAAAATGGCTTTTATCATTATTATGAGGCATTGAGCGATTTTGGGCCGCTTGACTCCAACTTATACCCGCTACTTAACCAGGTTGTCGGTTCATCATTCTGCTCGCAGATCGTTTTATATTCCGCTTTCCAGGTTGAGAATCTTACTACCTCAACGATTGCTACTTGATGCTATTTGATACTACTTGATACTTTACCAACAATTCTAAAGACCTATGATTGCGACTTTACTAAATCATCGTACAAATATAATAACACTAATTTCCGTGTAATATATTTGTAACCTTTGGAACGCTCGATACTTTGTTGCATGAATCAGTAATTATTATAATAAACCAGGAGCCGCAAATGAAGTGCAATAAATAAACATTGTACGGCGAATATAACATCATTATCCAATGAAATATCTCCCTGATAATTCCATTAAAGGAATGGAAGACATATGCTCAAGATAACGGGTCCTACGTCCGCCATATATCTGCTGGATGTGGAAAAATCTTTATATTAAAGATGTTGCACACTTGTGTACACTGATCCTAATTCTGCTTCAAGTAGGTCCTTCTTGAAAGTGATGTTAAAACTCTTGCCTTCATTGAAACATTTCCAAACATTTCCTACTTCAATAGATATTGTTACGCCCGGTGCAGTTTAAATAACAATTAAACCGAGTAGGTACCCATGATATAAGTTCAGATTTGATCATCGCAGGAATTTTCTGTTCGTTTTGTTAAAGGTCTTGAATTAAAGTAATATTTAGGTATCTATAGCAAAAACCAGTAACAACATTAACATTCTTTCTAAATGATCATCGCTAATTTAATCGAATTCTTCTAATTAATAATGTAGACCGAAAACCTGTTAAATAAGAGCTTATTTCAATAAAACTAATAGATAATTAAAATTAAAACAAGAGTACATTGACTATTAATTTACGATCAATAGGTTAGCTTAATAATAAATGAGAAGTCTTCTCGGTTCTCAAAAGAACTCTCTTCTCCTCTCGCAGATGAATATTGGTGTGGCACGATATGTTGCAACACACACACACGGGTACCGTCTGTCGGACCTGGCCAGCTTGTAACTGCCATGGCATACAAAGGAAAAACATTATTATCATATTCTAATTTATTTTTATTCACATTAAATTACATAATTCTCTCAGGTCTTACCATAACATTGTACTAACCAAAAAGGGTTTCCATGGAGTTTCTTGTAGGTTCTTCTCCATAGGATCTACTATTTTGAACCGCGCACCTAGAGTCTCGACATTTCATAAGTGCCTGTATTTGGTTTACATGAAATAAAGATCTATTCTATTCTATAAGTGTAGGTACTTCTTCATGTGCCATATACTCAACGGATGTCAGCCATCACCACTATTCACCACACAGTACTCGTCTCAATCCTGTGCCAGTCTGCATATACTGGCAGCGTAGTTGATGTTGGTCCAGCTTTTGATATTATATCAATCCAGGCCAATTTCCTTACCTACCTACTCGACCCAAACGTATTAATAGTACCTATAAGGTTTTTCTTCATTCTTCCTATAACTTCAACATTCGTTATTTTATGCTTCATGAGATCTTCTGCATTCTTCTATAAAGTCACATTTCAAGCGCATTTATTTTCACTTCTATGTTTTCGATAATTGTTCACCTTTCGAAGCCGTACAGGAATACCGACAACACATAACATTTCACCATTGGCCATAAGTGTACAACCAGCTTTAATCCAAAGATTTGTGCGGCGCACGTATAAACAGTGGCTATTAAGGGGCGTTCCGCGATTTACGACCAATTAAAATCTATATCGTGGGGCCAATTAAACCTCTAGTGGTTTATCACTATTGAACGTTGTGTTTATCGACTCTGTGGCATTTCAACCGGTCCCGTACTTACCTAGTGCTGCCCCGATCAAAGTTATTGGATTATCTTCATTTAATTAAACCTCGCCTACTGAATATGTAGTATTCTTTTTATTTCGCCTGTTATTACTTTGTATCTAATATGCTGGCAATGGTTGCGAATTATTCGTGGGTTTATCTTTAGAAGTAATATTTACGTATCATTTCTTGGATGTTATGAACGTAACTTCAATGTAGGGCGTATCAACTTTAATTATTACATCTAGATAGTTAAGTGATAGAGAGACGGGGATTTAATGTTGAACTTGATAGTAAGTAAAGAAGAGTTGATAGCGTTCCACTTTTAAATTAGACACAATATGTGGTAGAGAATTTCTCTTGTTTATTTGATTAACTTAAGAAAACCTCTTGACACACATTGTCTTCTTACTTACTAAGTATTTACTTAAGCAATACTTTCTGCTCTTTAATCGTGATGTCATACGAATCTTGCACTGGGAACATTTGACTGTCTCTTCAATGGTTTCTTGCCCAGATTAGTACCTATAAATATAACATTTAACTCATCTAAAATAAAAATACAGGCAAAATTCCAGGCAGGCCACCTCATTTTCATAAATTCTCAAATTATCAAGGAAGTTTTAGTTTAGTAATAAAGTTTTATTTCAGTAATAATATTATAGCAATAAAACAGATAATATCAAACAACATTATTATAGAACTCTATAAATAGCATTATTATCTTTATCGTTTTATATTACATTATAGTTTTAAAAATCTCCAATTAAAATACTTAATAGGCATTAATACAAATAACCAACGTTTTTGCATATTGCATATTTCCAATTTTATGTGCATACATTTACAATTCTAAATATCTATTCGTCACGAATCAATGATGACACAAGATACGTGTAGTCGTGTACCCTGTAGGTAAGTGGCATAGGTACTTTATATTAAATGATTTTCACAGAGCTAAACGAAAATATGTAGTATCTTTTATAATGCTTAGCTTTTTACTAAAGAAAGTTAGAAAGAAGTGGCTTAAAAATCTTAATCGCAGATTTTTCAGCCACTTCTTTATTACAACTTTTTGCTAAATGAAATAGTGATAACACCGTTTAAGTGGCACTAATTAGCTTTAGAGTTCTAATGAAAAATCTTATGGGAATATTATACAGTAAGAATCAATCTTATTAGGAAACATTCTAACTAAGAAATGTTTAAAGATCAGATCAATCAGAATACCTAAGTATGTTATGTAAGCATTATTCTGGAGAAATAAAAGCTCCTATTATTCCCGCATACAGCAACAAAAAATAGTGAAAATAATGGGGGAAACTCGCAAAACTAATCACTTAAACTTTCCAATCCCATCGTAGGCCATGCAGGGTCAATACAACAAATTTTCAATTACCCCCAATGGTAGCAAATTCAGCTGAAATGTAAATTATTTCAGCGTGTGCATTATAAATATAATTGTAGGTGTTTCTGGGCGGGGAATGGCGGGCCAATGGCAGTGCTCGACGAGGTTTGGGCGCCGCCCGCCGTAAGAATGATGTTTTGCCTGCGAAGCCTTCGCCGTGAACGCTACAGTCGCACGGAACAAAAATGTTGCGATGCTCACGTATTCCATTTCGAATAGGTATAAGAAACGTATGCTTTGTTTTGAATAGTATAGGGTATTTTAAAAGGTTGTACTGTAGTATTAAATTGTAGTATCCTTTAAATCGTTAATTTAGTACGTTTTCCAATAGGATTATTTTCTTCAATTTGGTGGCCTTTTTAACATTCGTAGTAATGATAAAATATTATAGCTTTTAAAATGACTAAGGTATAACAAAATTGATATAATATGCATTGACTTATTTATATAATTAAAACAATATTTTGTAGCATAACCGCCGGTGATATTCATCTCAAATATATTTTTAATATTTATAAGCATCGGAATTACACTGACCATTTTCATACGCATACACAGAAATATATCGTTCTTAATTACTTCTTGAAATTGCGTTGTACAACAGAAATAAGACATTTATATTTATGTAAGGACTACGGTGCAGTGTGTTATTCTTGCAAGTCAAAATATTTAACTCTATAAGGGAAAATAATTTTATGCCTACATGTAAATGTAATGTTTTTATTCATGCAACTCATGAGTAATTTTTCTTTTGATATTAACAATGATTTTCGATGAAAAATACCTTCATTATCACGCTTTACATTGTTATTTATTTTACAACAATAACTTTGCATTGAATTACGAAATTATCTTACTTTAAATTGGATGATTTATCATAGGATATGGATAAACGAAATCACTACGGTATCTAAATTTGTATTTGTACAAAATGAATTTGTATTATTTCTTCAATACCATTATAATTAAAATCTTCATAAAAACACGACTTCTAAATCCGGTAGCAGCTTACCGCAAGGAACTTAATACATTATACAACATATGGACATTTAGTACCACCAAATGACTCATAAAATTGCCCAAATATCCCACAACACTGTAAAATTTATCGATGAATACGTCATTCACCTCGTAAAAGCGTCAAGGAAGATCATTTCCAGCGCGGAACGAAATACTCTCATGTCAATCATTAACGTCAAACAAAATATAAAAATCAATTTACGCGACATTCGAACCATTATGTGGTGGTGGAAACCGCTTCATTACCACTCATGGTCCCCATAAAAGTGCTCATATTCCCGCGCACAATGGCAGCCATGATTTACCACCGGAATATATCTCAATATGTAATAATAGTTTGTTCATTGTTAATTCGTACCACTCCAAGCCCCAGAACAATAAATTTGCGATTAGATATAAAGCAAAAATGTGTCTAGTATGATTTAAATCCGAAGCTGTAGGGTCTTCCTTCCCTACCGCTATTTACCTGAAGTGTATTCAGTTTTCAATGTGATATGTGGACCACAATGTAGCGAAAATAATAATTTTTTTTTTGTGTGTGAAATGCGATTCTATTCGTTCATTATGGATTCGCATTTCTTTTGTTACGGCCGACAAAATGGATTGGAATTTCGTTCCTTTTTTTGTCAAGGAGAAATGGTTCACTTTAAAGTAGATGGGGAACAAAAGCGTTTAAAAAGTCAAGTTATTTTATGAGCTTTTTGAGTTCAGTGGGTATAAATACACAGTAAAGAAAATTTATTTGAGGACGTTGGCAGATATGGCAACGAATATTTAATAACTGAAAATATTTTCATTATTATTTGTGGCTCTGACAAGGTTAAAATTGCCTTGAAAACGATAATTGTATGATGAGACTTTAAAAATAATACGTCAATCCATGAATCGTATCGTCCCATATAATTATTTTCACGCAAACTTCATTTTCATCGTGCCCATTTTCTTCAATTATGACTTTATTATATCATCTTATGAAGACAGGAAGATAATACTTATTTCATCTCACAAATTCAAGAATGACTCAATCGGCAATGTCTTGAAACTTGTCTGACAGTTCAATAATTTGATGTAAAATAAAGGCAGATTTCCAAAAATGATATTTAAACATAGTTTTCGGCAAAAACAAAAGATTTTCGGGCAATCCTTCCGATTTATGACAAATAAAGGGCCATAGAGGGCACACTTAAATTTCAACATAATCTTTATGTGCCCATTAATATATTCTTGGACTTATTTATTGAGTCCCAAAGGAAGGTCCAGGCAGGTGGTCCATACTTAATCAAGACGTTACCGAAAATAAAAAAACGTATAGTCATATTTTGTTTTTTGCCTGAATTATTATTCGGCCCAACTTAAGTTATTCGAAGAGGACTAGACCCCGTTTTGTTTAGTTATTTATATAATGCCTTTTAATACGATGGGAAAGACATACGTTATAATGAATATATTAGCAGTAAAGTAAGGAATACCCGGAGGAAACCAGTTGTATGCAATAAAGTAACATTACGACATGTTAATAACGTGAACAAATGCCCGTTTAATAGTTGAGCACCGGGTATGATGTATGGTGGAGATAATGCGGGTGAAAGGTGTCTATTCTAATGCTATTGCTTTAAGTATACACACTGGACGGTATAATTTGAATGTTCATAGGTACCTATTTAGAAAATGAATACACGCATTAACATTTAAATTTTGTCCCAATATTGAATACGTTACACTTACTAGCGACTAACCAAAGATAACCTATGATAATTCAAACACCATAAGCTTCGCTCAAGTGGTTTCTTATGTAGATATAACTTTAGAGTCAAAGATCAGTCTGTTCTTTATACAATTTAATTTAAACATCAATCTAAAATGCCTCGCCCACATTTTTAACCGACTTCAAAAAAGGAGGAGGTCCTCAATTCAACTGTATGTTTTTTTTAATGTTTTTTAATCGATTACTCCGCCGGTTGCAGACCGATATTAAAAATTATTTTTTGTTTAAAAGGTTTATACTCTCGAGGTAGTCCCATTTGAATTTGGTGAAGATCTGATGAAGGCCTTCGGAGATAGACAATGGAACTCTTGAATGATTAACAGCATATCACTCGCGATAGCTGTAATCGCATGTTCCTGTATTGTTTATGCCACTCAAAATAGAAAAATTAAATAAACTTTAAAAATAGTAAAAACCGACTTCAAAAAACTAAAAAGTATAAAATAATTTCTTAAAAAACTTAACAGCTTCTGAAGTCGGGGGCCATTAATTCTTCAATGCTTGGCAGTGGCACCGACTTCAGTAGTTGTTAAGACTTTTAAGAAAAAAAAAATATACTTTAGTTTTTTGAAGTTTATTTTCTACTTTAGTAGCCCACAAAACAGCCTATCCAAACAAAATTCCACCCTTAAAATAGTTCACAGCTAAAAACAAAAGAGATAAGGAGAATCAAAACAGTTGTAGGTACGGCAAGACGGCACAATAAAACAGCATCCTACAGAGATCCGAGCCGAGATAGCCAGTTGATTTAGCCATCTCGCCACTAAGATTTACGCAACTGTGGGATTAGCTTTATGTCGGCATTAAGCCGTTATGTACGGCGGACACTCTTGTATATGGAGGCTGTTCGTTTTGGTGTTAAAATAGTTAGAATGTATGGGTGAGTTTTGTAATTAAGTTATAGCAGTTCTTGTTGGAATTTCTTATGTATACTCACAATGTAGATTTAATCAAGAGTTTTTTTTTAAATAAAGCACGTGGTGTTTTCATTTAGAGCTAAATCAATGGTGACCAAAAAAAAAAGTACTCCTTAAAACCTTCCCTCTTCATATTTATTGTTTTAGTAGGTACCTACAGAGAATCGAAAATAGAAACACTTTTTTAAAATATAACTTATTTTTGGTTTAATTCTATATGCCTATTAGTTAAACTTTGAGAGGATATTATTCATACAACCAGCAGAAGCTATAGCAAGAAATCTCAACGAAGAACGTAGAACTCGGAAAACGGAATCAGATTGTCTACAAAGTTCCCACAAGCATTATCGACATCATCTTACAACTACAATCTAATCAAGGATACTGGCCACTGTATTACAGTCCGTTTAAAAAAACACCCTTTTTGGAAACTTATCCTCAGAGGGCGAGGGGCGAGCCAACAAAAGATAAAAGAGATATATAAGTGGCCCTCACAGTGCCATCGAGTCGTTACAACAGCAGTAAAATATTTCAAATTGTACCCAATGACGCGGAAAACGGAAGTTACGCGTTTTCGTCCTCCCTACCTCTCCAACCCAACACTATGTGTTTTTAATTTCGTTTTCGATTTTGTTACGTTATTGGAAATGTACGTAATTAGTCGTTGATGTATTTTGTTTTGGGTTAATGTTCCCTAATGGATATTTAAGACTTTAAATTGCGATATTGACCCTTTAATGTGGTCGTTTGAATTGTGCCTAATGATCACTTAGTAACGTCTTGAAAACAGTGACAAATATAAACCAATAAAAACGTGGCATAAAAACGTATGTACTGTAGGCAACAATAAGAATAATTTATTTGCATGAAATATGGTTACATCGGTGTTACATTTATGTTGTAATTTGTACAGCATATCTCGCCGTATATACGGCATGCAAAACTGATTTACCTGGTTACTAATTAGGTACCTGCTTATTATAATCTTTACAAAAATAGAAAATTATAAAAAAAATATTATTATTTATTAAAGCTGGGCTTCCACCAGAACTGCACCCGTAGCATGACCATTTCTATTTATATTCTTCCAAGAATAGACAAAGCTCTTTCTATCCATCTCAGAATCTACGCAGACGAAGACAAAATATTCTTTCCATAACAATGGGGAAGTAGTTAGTTTAGTAGTTATTCTACCAGATCCTACCAAGGCGTAGAAATATTACTACTATCTCTGTCATTTTGTGTATTCTCCCGTAGACAAAACCTGTTCAATGGTGGTCATGATACGCTTGCTATGCGAGGTAGCTAGTGTGCAAGGAAAAAATCCACCAATAGGATTACTGCGGACTTAGGATGAAATATCTTGCACAGCTCTGGTGGAAATGCAGCCTTATCATAAAGTAACATTAGTCTATGATCACGTTTTCAATACTCAGTATATTCGCTTTAACATTTATATCAATTCACGGAACAAATCAAGTCTAGGTAGCAACAATTTCATGATAACTCAAATAGTATTACAATATAAATTGCAAATGCAATTTACACTACCGGACAGCGGTAACCAAACTGGACATGACATTTCAATAACTATACTATAAACCAATTACGACCTACGCGTTAATATTCATCCGTTCTATGTATACTTACAGTCCATTGTATAAATATACATACATTGTATACAGGCGTCCATTCCCATGATACAACAATGGTTTACAATTAGATGCAAATATTATTTGAATGGTGATATTAACAGGGATGGGGTCAGCCATGCAAATGTACGGAACTGTTCGATTTCCCCAGCGACCGTCCCTTCTGTATGAAGTAATAACTTTTGCACTGTATCCAGTTTATTTGTGTTACACGGTCCAGTGAAGGGGTGGTCAGATCGGGAGTTTGATGGGTGAACGCATTTTAGAGTGTGGAAGCAATTTGAGTACCACTTACAAAATATACAGGATTGTCATTTTCGTAATTTACATTCAGATAATAAGGTTAGAAGGAAATATTATTTATTGGCCCATACATGCTGAAAACACAGTTTTTTTTAAATATAATCCGTAATTTACCATAAAACTAAGTAATAAATAAATAATAATATTATATAATAATAAAAGTAAGTAAGTAGCCAAATTAACCTGAATATTACATACAACGTTCCATCGCTAATATGTAGCTATAGCGACAGCGATATATTATAATTATGAAAACCTAATTAGTATGTGAGAAAATAATATTATACTTACGTCGCAAGTGATGCAAAATGATTTCGTGGAGTAATAATTAGCCATTTAATTGTGATTTTGAGAGGAAAATGCTATAATTAACTTTGTCTTTAAAACGATTTTAAGTTACGACTTACGTCTGATTGATTATTTCGAGTAGCAAAACACTAGATAGTTTTTCGAATCAATCGCTTTTCTTACCAAGACAATTTTTTTTTTTCTTTGTTTTTGGCCACCTAGAATTTTTCTTCTTACTACTTATATTCCGGTCTTTTATGAAAATTAGCTGCCCTACTTGAGTCTGCAACTACATCAGGTTTTGATAACTTGATGCTTATTCCCTTTTACTTTTTACAAAACACAATTTTGAAGGCGTTTTGCATTATGTTCTTACTTTCAAAAGTCTTATTTCGATTCTTATAAGATTCGTATAAAAACCTATGTTTTATAAATGCTTGCGACAAACTACACGATATACACGCTACCTATACAAACTAGGTGTATAAGCGCAGTATAGAGATGTCCGTGTTCAACGTACCGCGGGTAGTTTCACGCATGGTCGCCGCTTGCGCCCGTGCTGTTTGTTTTGCTGAAGTTATGTTTTAACTGTGTAGTATGGGGTAGGTAGGTTGTATAGTAAAGGGTGTATAATTGTACAACTTATGGCATCAGCGTAAAGATCATGTTTTACTACAGTTCTAATAAACATTCGTGGTCTTATAGATGCGCGCAGTTTGGAACTGATCGGTTTTACGAAGTTTGCCGATACATCTTCTTAGACTTTGTGTCGTACTATACGTTGGTAATAGGTCGTGAAATTATCAAAACTGAAATTACCTATTATACGAATTTCTCTTTTATTTCTATGGTCTGTTACTTATGACTAAACTTATGATAAACCTTATTGAATAATTCGACGGTAGATAATATAAAGAGAAGAGTCTTGGATACATTTTTTTTGTTCATGGTCTAGTTTAATTTATAACTATGACACTAATCTTAACTTTGCTAATTTAATTAGTGAAAGTAAATAAATCTATCCATTCTTACATACAAGTATGTAAGAATGGATAGATTATATTATTTATATCGATGTTTAGTTCCGGGTAAAATTACGCGTCGAAAACTTTACATACAAATAAGTACCTAGTTACATAATTGACGGTTACCCTAATAGCGCACATCTTCAATCATAACATTTATCAACAATATAGTAATCAAAACAACTTTAATTATATCCTGGATCATTACATTCATTATACCAACCAAACAAAGAGTATAGCGTGCAAAGAGTTCGTAAAACCTCCCCTTGTTTATATTTCCACCTAATAGATGGCGTTACGTGCCACAAAGTTAGATCGATACATGGAAATAAAAACATCCTGAACCTTGGAAATGATAGCACCCTCTTTGTTGAGTAGACGGTTTTACGTATTGCGTTGATCCTTCTTTTTGGCTTGTTTATTTGTAGGTTGATGGTAATCCTAGCGATTCTAAAGGTTTTGGTGCATTGTGGATCACGCACGATGATATGACATTATAGAATTAATTAACAGCAGCATGTTTATTGTTTAAATTATAAAAAGACACATAAAATTAAGATTCCAGTGACTATCAGATAGTTAAATAAATTATTAGTGTTATTAACCATAACTATTGTTTAGTTACTGGGTTACTACTAAACTAATAGTTTCTACACGCTTTGAACTTCCAACTTTTCAATAGACAAATCAGTACCCTAAAATACTACAACAACTAGATAATACTTAAATATGTCAAATATTTACACCATAAAATAAAAGAGCAATAGACTTATACTTGTATGTCTATGCGTGACCTATGCTTCTTGAAACTTTCTTAAACATAATTTTTATCTCGAATATCGACCATAGATACTTCCCGTTCACAGCTAATCCCTGTAACCTACGAACTCGTTACCATAAATTCTATATACATGCTTACATTATACATGTAAATGTTTTTACATGTTCACTGTAAAATTATTCCGAGTAGGCATTCCTTTTGACTTTTATAGCCGCGTTGAATAATGTTATATTTTTATGTTTGTTACATGAAAATGTGGAACCAAGGGTGGAATATACAGGTGACAATGTGACAAGTGATAAAGCGTATTAAATAGGTATTCTTCATGTAACTTTGTTCATTGATTTTCCTATATCAATGTACTTTGTGGTTGACAGTCCTAACTAAGATATGTATTTCTTAATCGCAAAACAAAAATGAATATTTCTTCCAGAAACTAGTTCTAGTTTGTGTATAGAAATAAACAAATCTCAAAAGTCCGAGTTGGTCAACCAAAATTTCTTAATATACATTATATAAAAATAAAAAAATAAATTAAATACAAAATTTAAGCTGCAGCACGGTGCGGTTCTTTCGAAGAGGTTTTGTTTGTAAATAGATGATGTAAGTTTTTGTAGTGATATTTAATTGTTGTACAGAAATTAATATTATAGTATTCTTATTCGTTATTAAACACATTTAGAGAAGTAAGACAAACAAAAATAGTTACAAAACTAAAAAAAAATACTAAATTTTATCATAGTAAACAACATGATGAAACTTACTTTTGAGTTGCCAGTTTCCTTAGTAAAGGTGTGTGCTAAAATAAATATATGCATAAGGTCCCTTTGTGAATAGTCGTTGATATTGAAATAAGGTGTCTCTACCAGCATCCGATCGCGGTTATCGATATAGCTTTATCCATAATCCCTGCGCCTTCCAGTCTTGTTTACTTCCTTTAAGATATCGCGTTGTAAAACTTTGCTATGTTTGTTTTGAACATTTCTGAGGGATATTTTAGGTTTAGCGAGTATTAAAGTTTAGATTCCGACAGAATTTTACGTAAAATCCTATGTAGTTTCGCAAATAAATAAAGTAATTACTTTTAAGTAAAACAATCATTAAGTTCTGGAGGTTTTTGACTTTATTTTGATTAAGATTTTGATTCTTTATGAAATTAATTTACCTTTTTCTTCATTGTCACACTAACGCCGCCTAAAACGGTATGGCAGTAGGTACAAACGAACAAAGAAATATATATTCAGGGTCACCATACACTACATTTTCTTGGAAAATTATGGAAGCATATTATATTTAATTAAAACCCTATTTAAAAACTTCATCATCAGTTCTTTAGGAAATCTAAAGAAAAAATTATAGAATAAACATTTATTAGCCACAAAACAAGACACACTATAATGATAGACATAATAAGAAGAGGACAGATGCATAGACAGAAAATAAGTACAAAATGGTAGTAGAAAAAAAGTGGTATAATGAGCATTAGGACATTTTAACAGATAAACATTTTATTGATAATTATTTCAAATTATAGGTCAGGGTATATATCATACATACAATCTTAGTCACAATATAACACATATCATACATAAGGACATAAATAAGTATGTAGGTATAAGTAGTAGTTAAGTATTCGGTGTGTTCCGAGCTGTAGCAAATGTCATCTATATCGAGTGAC
The DNA here is from genome assembly GCA_932294325.1 of Allophyes oxyacanthae. NCBI lineage: Eukaryota > Metazoa > Arthropoda > Insecta > Lepidoptera > Noctuidae > Allophyes > Allophyes oxyacanthae. The sequence goes on from OW028620.1 coordinate 10,088,944, forward strand.
TTATGTCTTTCTTTGATTGTACCTACGTAAAACATGAGTTCCCATAATACCAAATACGCATAAAATATAGAACATACAACCAGATATAGGAAAAAATAAATAAAGCCATATATTTTGAAAGTATTTTAATGAATATAATTTCAAAAGTGTAGCACGCATGCGGCGATTTACGCGGGTTTGTCACGCGACGCGAAATAATCTGCTAATGAACAGAAAGCTTTTAGCTTATTTAATGAGTTCTATAGTTATTTTTAAGTTAACATCTGCTTGATGATATAGTCTACGCATCATAAAGATTGTGAGTAATTACAGAAATATGACATATTGTCGGTGTAAAATGACCGTTTGATTTAGCTAGGATTTAAAAATGCTATCAGTAATATTTTAGTACCTACTTAACTTTTTACATATCAAAACATAGTTTCCACTACAAAATAAGTACAGATAGTAAACCGTGGATTTTTATTTTAAAAAAAATTGTTTACTTTAAAAGTTCACTTCGTAGGCATAATGCGTTTCATGTATTATAAGTAAATAGGCAGTAAATTATGTATCCTTCTTAAGGTTATTCTACAAAATTCTACTTTCATTCTGTTTTTGCAGCAAGCAGCGTAATTTTTCATTTGTTATTTTCTTAGCCCAAAACAATCCTTAAAAGTTATTGAGCCCTTCCGTCGAGTCAGCACGAGATTTCACATGGGAATCACTCATGCCGTAGTGGATAGATTTGCCAATCAGCAACGGTGGTATTGTGAAAAAGTTGAAGGCTGATAAATTGTCGCAAGTAAAATTAAGCAGTTTACTAATGACGATAGGTACAGTTTGAATTAATATGTTGTAGATTTTTATATTTCTTTATATGTACCTACACTTATATAGGTTGACTCGGGACACATTTTTCTTGAATTTTGTTCTAGACCTGCCGTCCATTATAGTAGTATATCATTGTATACAATAGTAATAACACGTTCGCCCTAAAGAACATAGTTCATAGCAGCATTAAAAATGAACTGTGTGAACCGCTTTCTAGACTTTATTCTTGCAGCATGTGCAAAACTTTACAGCGAATCCACTCTACATTATTCTTTTTAATGTAACCTACTTTCATCGAATAGGTATAATAAAAATATCACGGATCACAATTTGAATATCACTTGCATTAACAGTGAAGGAAAAACATCGTAAGGTAACCTGCACACCTGAAAGGGCGTTATAAAATCCTCGATGGTAAACACCATCAACCACCATCGTTGGTTGGCGGACTAGAAACCTAGTCCGCCAACCCATACCAGGCTAGCATGGTGGACTAAGGTCTAACCCTTCTCGTTCTGAGAAGAGGCCTGTGCCCAGCAGTGGGACAGTAATGGACTGGATTTATTTATTTATTATTTTAATTTACTTAATTGATCTATTGGTCACTAGCTTGCTTACTGAGCGTGATATCCTGGGTTCGGATTCCTAGATCAGGTACAGTGGTACTGAATTTGCCTCTCAGGTAATTGTCAGTTGAAACCCAGAGTTTGGATTTGTGCCTTGTAAATTACAACATGCTCGCATCCTACTACGCACAACTTAGGATAGAACAGCCATCAGTAAAGTAACGATTTACACCTCTGTCTTACCCTTCACAGGGGTGACATTATAATATATACTACCTAATATTTAAAATAGATCAATCAACTCTTCCTATCCCAGTCCAATGCTGGACCTAGGCCTCTCCCAAGTTCCACCATAACACCCGGTTCTCCGCCTTCCGCATCCAGTCTGACCCAGCTACCATCCTCAGGTCGTCAGTCCACCTGGCTGGGTGGCGTCCCACACTACGTAGGTACCTACTAATATTTTAAAGATGTATTATTTGTTTGTTTGTATGTAGAGGGTAATAACTGGAACTACTGAAACTATTCAAATAAAATTCTTTCACTGATAGAAAGCTACACTATATATAATATTTTATTTTGATTAAAATAAAAGGAAGGAAGGCGAAACCGCGAGCAACAACTAGTTTGATACAAAATCCTATTTTACGGAAAAAAGTAGCAGCTTTCTACCAAATTATGAGGCTTATAATCCGCCCAAACATTTTTCAGCAACTCCTACCCAATACCCAATAGCAAGCAATTGCCATCAAATCATAACCCAAAACTAACAACAATAACATCGTAACAGCTCAACAACTCACGCCCACAACTTGCAATACGTACCGAAATACGTTTTCGGCAATAACTGGGCAACATTGAAACAATTTAATACCGCATAAACAATAGAAATGCCGGTTGTACGGGCGTTGTATGTTGTATGTAAGTGTGCAGCGCGTACGTTTGCGTACGCGTCGTATTTACTGCGTATGGTATTGTGGTACGCTCGTTACCGTATATCTGTGAGTGGGGGCGTATGGGAGCGCCCTATCATGAATCCTGATACACGACGACCGCTTTATTGGGAGCCGCGAGCTTTTTAACGATCGCTACTACGAGGATGGACTTTCTATTCTGTATTAGACGAGAGCTTGAAAAAATTGGACTTAGGCTTACTAGAACTTTATTAGGAACTCCAATATTATACCAGAAAAAAATACAATAGCATAGAAAAACAGTCGAAAATACGAAGGTGTTAACGGAAATAGAAATAAATAATTATGAGATACATTTTAGGTGGTTTTCAATATAATAAAATATATTTTTATTAATGCTTAAACTAATTATAAACAATGCCACTGAAAAACGAGAAAACCATGCATTGATCCATTTAATTAGTTGTAAGTCGTTACTACCAAAATGTATCTTCTTATCTGAAATTAAATAAATCATTATTATTCCTTTATTCATTTATAAACACATACAAATTTTTATATCTAAATATTAAAACAAAAAAATATATAAAAAGTAGTCCCGTATCGGGAAAAAATTACACTAAAATGACCCACAGTCTCAACCACCAAACCTTTTCAGAAGCATGGAAAAACAAACACTACTATAGGACCAAGGTACATTGGCGGCAGCGTGAAAGGGTTTGTTGATTGGACCGGCCTCCTGGGTCCCTGTGACCCGCGCACCATGTTAATGGGTTTAATCGTCTGTATAGTCCGTCTGAACAATTTATGTATCATTTTCGATCCCGTTATGTTCGCCGGATTATGCGTACGTGCGACCCTCCCGTTTCGAATTCGTAATGGTGATGGCTCGAGATATCTGAATTTATAATGTTATATCAACACACTGATAATTTAGTCCGGTCGCTTAGTAAGGACCTGCGTAAATTATGTATTGGTTACGTAAGTAAGTACGTAAGCAATTGCTGAGTTGCTCGGTAAAGTTATTAGAATATCGGAGCGAACGGCTGAAACTGTTTTGTCTTTTCGCAATGTGGAGGAATTTCTTAATGGCGCTTTCGGCCGTTTCGTCTGAAATATTTTAGAGATTACAGTTTGAACGACTTTTTAGATGGTAAATAATAAAATGTGTTAAATGTTTTTATAGTTGAAAGAAAATCAATTATCTTTAGTTACATTCGTTACATAGTTTCAAAAATAAAGTAATATACCTACATCATACCGGATACCACTACAAAAAAAAATCTACGGCTTCATACCTAACTTCAACTTAGACCATTACCGCAAATTCATATCCCTAAATCCAGCAGTACCTACATTAAAGTGCCTACGAATAACAGGTGCGGCTTTTATCAGAATTTAAAATAGGGATTAACACCGCCCGGCTCGGTCGCAGCGTATCGCCGGCGCCACGCCCGGTAACCGGATCCCGGCGTATTTACCCGGATTTAAACCGGATTAATCCGCTTCGACGCTGCTGCCAGCTTTGTAGATATCACATTGTTTATTCCACGTTTAAAATTGCAAATGGATTATTTTAATTATATGGATAGTGGGCGTTAAGATTGGTAGGATATGGTATGGAATTATCCTTGAGAGTGTGAAAATACAATCAATATCAATAGTTAAGTGTTTAAATACTGATTAGGTCAAACAGTGTTTTGAATCAATATGTCACACATAAAATTGATAGCAATTTTTAATAACAATAACAGCCATAATAAACAGACATTAAAATCTACCATTATTTAGTACTATTACCCATCCACCATTTAAAGTTACTTAAACAAATACTATACTAAACTATACACAGCACAGTATAGAGTAATTTAGATGAAACCAATACACATACATAAAACTTCGGCATACAATCTCCCGAATCCGGCCCCCGCTGCGACGTAGACCCGCTACGGCGTAGCACTAACATATAATCCTTTTCGCTACAATAGCAATTTCAAACTTCCTTAGGGGCTTCGGATAATCTTTCTTTATATCGAGCTACGAGTCGCAAGCGGGCTTATTGTCCATCCTTTTCCAACACATACTTCAGTCGTATGCGAGAAAAAGATGGAAGGTACAAAAGGCGAAGAAAGCGGTAGACTTCTCAATAAAGAGGGGAGAACAGTAATGTGTATTTAAATTTTGGTTCAAGTGTAATAATTTTGTTTTTTAATTTAATTTCTAATGGCGTTATAAATCTAGAGTGAGAGAGAGAGCCATAAATCTGTTTGGTGATCTTATTTTTAATCTGAAGACGGTGGGGAACTTTTCTTAAAATATTTTTAACATTGTTTTAAACACAGGTGCTTTTTACTGTTACAATATATTTATTGTATGCCGATACTTAGTGTCTACCAGCAATAGCTTTAGTGTTAACATGGTAATGTCAATTATGAAACTGAAGTTAAGTATGATCGCCGCATTTGCAACAAAACCACCAGTATTATTAAGAGTATTTTTCTACATAGGTGTAATTCAGTATTGCTAAGAGCTGGGTATATTATTTTAATACAAATAAAAATGCGCAGTACAAGAATAATTCAGTACGAATGTGGTTCTAGTTCCAAAACTATCGGCAAAATTTACATCAACATCGTCACCCTAGACGTTGGTTCTACATCGGTATTCATAATTTTTGTAACAAAATTATCAGAACAAGGTAATTCAAATTTAAAATATTCTCACGCAAAAGACAATGAGTATCGATCGTCCCGAATACGAGCACCAAATGCGACCTAAAAATAATCTATATCAATTTCCTTATTAATTTCGGGAGTGGCAAAAGCGTTACTTTCATAGCCACTTTAATGGGTAATTTTCATAAACAAAGTTGAGGATCCCTGAAGATGGGGCAAGGGGAGAAAGGGGGAGGTGCGGGACGGGTGGCGCGGGTTCCTTTCTGAGATAGAAAACAGCTCTGGAGCTCGTATAATGGGTTTTTGGAATGGCGTCGTCCGTCTTGCCCCACCTCCCGCGCCCCCCTTCCCTCCCGGGGCGAGAAAGGATGAATTCTTATTTCCTCATCTCGAGCCGTCCGGTACGAACCCTCCATTTAGATTGCCTTTTTCTCGTAGAACCTCCGTATAACATAACAATGGCTTGTTTTCAATTTTGTTGGTGTTATTTCTTCTTTTTTGTTTATTTGGATATTGGACACACATCTGTATTATTTGGAAATGTACTTTAAGGCTGTACAATTAAATTATAAAACATCTTCAATGCGGTGAGGTTAATTTAAATGATCATGGGCTTATTCTTGTCTTTCCACTTCTTCTTGCTGTATTTCATCTTGCTTTTCCGCAATCTTCTATCGGTCTTCATTAAAGGAATCTGGAACAAATAAAAATAAAATAAAATCTAATTAATCTGTATAAATTCACGCGCGACAGATTGATATTCTGTTGACATTTATTTATTTGTTAGTTCAACTCAAAAAGAAATACACTATTAACTGTGACTTTGCATGTAGGTAACTGTTATGGCATTAATATATCAACAGATTGCTTGTGTAGGTACTCAGGTCTTAGGTGAAGTTTATCTCCACACATAGGTATGTTATATTGTCACTAAAACCAATAACAATACCATTCTATACTGCACTATTTTCCTCGGTATCAACATTATGGTTTCAAAAAATCTGTCAACTTCATCCTTTAACCCACATAGCTATACCAGTTAATTATATACAAAATGAGAATATCCATTGCGCCAATGCTCATAATCGTAATACATCGAATGGCAATAGCAACTGCATTCATGAAGTGCTTTGCGAGCCAAAAATACTTTGATACGGTGCCAAAACATGCAAACATACACATAAAGTAAGACTCGACCACCGCTTGTTATGACGTGCTTTTTAATTTACTTTGACAGTATCATGCGCACCATGATATAGGCTAAAATATCTAAATTTATATAGATAAAATTACAATAAATGTTTGATATATATTTTGCGAGAAAATGATTTAATTCGGTGTTAAGTTGTTCTTTATTAAAAACTGAAAATTTACTTTGTATTAAATAGATTTAAAGACCATTATTATCGGAAATTAAACCTAAATATTTGTAAGAAACTAAACTCGCTGACTGATCTGCAGAAAAATAAATTGGTTTAAAATATTCTAAGATTGTTGTACACTGTACACAAACACTCGTTTTCATCATAATAAGTACAAATGTGTCAATAATTTATAGAAACTATGAAAAAAAATACACGTTCAAGAACTTTTACTACCCACCATACCGATAAACACAACAAAACTACATAAACACACTGGTAAACATAACAAAACTAACGTAACAAAGCGTATTAGGACTCATAATCAGTTGCCGAAAATCTGCTTTCATTCGCTCAGTGCCATTACGAAAACGCCTAACGTTGCGACCATTCTTACATGACCCATTCTTTTCTTTTACTTTATACTTTTTTCGTCTTAGTATTAAAGGGTGGAAGGGGAGGAGTAGGTCAAGGTATGCTGGGGATTATATAGCAATCATAGCAGTTGTGTGAAATGAGAAGTCTCCCTTAAAAGGATAAACAAGTCGCGTGTGTACGAAACAGCCGAGACGCGCTGAATTCATATTTTACTTCAGCGTCCCTTTAGGAGAGCGTGTAGCTATGAGAAGTGGTGGTATGATGGGATAGGTGCTCTATTAAAATGTAGGTTGAGAAATGGTCTAGGAAAATCATGAGAGGTAAGGACAATACGAAATATACATTTATTATAATGAAAATCTTTAAAAATGCAATTCTGCTCGAAGGTCTAAACAATTTGTGATGTGACTAACTAACGTAAAAATGTGATATATGCTATGTTGATTATTTATAAACCAAAAAAAGGATAAATTCTCCAACTATTCCAGTGGATGAATGGCAATTCCGCAAATTAAATCATAAAAAAATAAATGCTTGAAATTAAATAAGTTTTCATAAATAAAATAAAAAGTTTTGAGATATTAAAATAAATCGAGTGAACTCAAAAAGTCTGAAATAATGTTATAGGTACCTTTTAACGTACCGAAAAACATGACCAGTCAAATAGTTTAAAAAATATTCGCAACGTAGAGCATCTATCCACCCGTATCTTAAAAGTAATGTACCAAAACGTTCCAGTTGTACCATTCCACCATCAAAATTGCTTTCCTTATATCTTCAATAAATGTTTAAAACATCCCGGCAAGCATGTGTTTTATAGGTTTTAGGGCTTGTTATATTAATTTCACTGGTTTCTGTACTTATACCGCGGTGGAGGGATAAAAAAAATATTCAGGGTCGAACGGTGTAATTTTTTGTATGGAAATATTTTGTGTTCAATGAAATATTAGGGAATGCGCTACTGATTTTTGAACGTGATCAAGTTCGTCATTATTATAATATTTCCAAGGTGTTATCGCGTCGTACCGTTGACTCATAACGGAAAAACCCTCCTCAAGAAAACCCTATAATACTTTCATGCCGCCATTAATATAAATAATGCGAAAAAGAGTGCATTATGTATTGCATTCTTTCGAACTTTTCTTATTAAAAGGCTTTCCTCTTACAGCGCATAGGGTAAATACATGTGACTTACATGCATGGAATAATAAATTAAGGAACTATTTACTAGTCGTCCTAGATTTTTTAACCTAGGATTTGCTTATAGTAGGTTACGTCACCCTGTTCTATGCTTAAATAGTTTTTTGTATACAACCATGCTGAAGAGCGAAAATATACTATAGAACGATTATTTTTTTCCGATTTTGTACTGTGCGGAGCGATTCTCATCATCTAGAACAGAGGATACATTAACTCTAACTTGCAAACGTCTCAAAATACAATTGTTTTCGATCCGAAACAAAATACATATTTTAAAATTATTAAAGTGTGGCCGCCAAGAGGAAATTCAAAAATAAATAAAATAAAAAAATAGATATATTCCTGAAAACTGTCAAACATTATTGGTTTCTTTTTTTTAATAAAGTTTTTTTTTTTAATCCTGTTTGTTTGGACAGTTTTCAAGAACGCATTCTCTCGGCGGCCATAGTATATCAATTACTGAATCCTCCCAATAATCTACCCACCGCACATTGAGAAACAAACCAAATTTCACAAAACAATGTAAAGCGAAATGTTTATCTTTTTACGTTTACTCAGACGATTGTTTCATAAATAACTCGTACTGTATAACAATAAAGTGGGATGTAGATACGTCGCGGTCCGCCTACCGAGATTTATGCTTATCTCGCTGCTATAAAGTGGTATTAATGCATATAAATATATCAAGAGGTAGGGTGGACATTGTTTTTCTTGGTTGACCGTAGAGTGAGTTAGTCTCTTTATATAAGAATGAATATATAGGTATATATTTATTGTTTTGTTATGTTAGTAGGTTAGCTATATGCAATAAATAGGCCACCTTATCTCTCGTGGGTATCATTATAGGGGTTTTTAGAATTATTACACCAGAACAATGAAAAGTACTGCCATAACCCACTTGGAACCGTGCACCTAGAATCACGGCGTTTTGAATGTGCCTACAAAGGCCCAGTTGAATTAGAAATCTTCGACTTTGACTTTGACGTTGACTTTGAACCTGTTTTCAGACGATGTCATTATAATATATCAATAAATCTTCTTCTAAATTGGACAGTACCTACACATTGAAAAGCAAAAACTTTACGTATCCCTAATTGAACCTTAGTTACAGGCTGAAAAACGTTTTTGAAACATTATTGCGTATTATTATTTGCGTTTTGTGTAAAGCATAAATCGTGAATTGGTTCCAACTCATAGTGTTTAAAAGAAAAATATATAAAAACTGATACCCGGACCTGGAGTAAGCTGGACATTGGTGGTAGTAAGCTGGATACTGGTGGTGGAAGCTAGTAAAGGTTGTCGATGCGATGCCGATTGCGATAAAACTGCCCATTATATAATTTTACAATGATTAATTATTGTAACTAGTGGTCGCCGAGTGGTCGAAATTCGACCTCAATTTTAGCTTTCGGCACTCCTTCTCCATATAAACTTTAACTATGCCAAGTCTCACAGTCCTCCGTTCGCGCAATATGATTTAAAAGGGGTACAAAGTTTCCTCTTCACGTATTAATATATAGATTATTATGATTATTGCTCCTCTTTTATCAGGTGTACAATAAAGAGTATTTCTATTCTATTCTATTCTGGACTAAACTCTTAACGTAAAAACCCGAACCCTTAGTTACAGCGTCAATAGAGCCGTCTATTACACGCAATCAAATGATAAGTAATTGTCAATATTAAAAAAAATCTTTCAACAGACTACACTAGCAATTAAAAGAAAAAAAAATGTCCTTGGCACCCCAGAATACACAGTTACCCCATCTGAACAGGATGCACGATCTCCCTTCGCCGGTTGCGCGGGAAAGTTCGCTGAATCCGTTTCCTCTGTTTGCCATTTCCCCCCAGAGCACCCGCTACCCCTGACTGACTGCTTCCACAAATAAATACGACTACCCTCCGAAAATAAATCTGTTGATACGAAAAATAACGATTGTAAGTATTAAGGTGTTTTTATTTTGAGCTAAGGATTAAATAAATAGGATATAAAATACTTCCGAGGCTTATTATCACCATCATAATCAAAAGACGATTATTTTAAACCAGGATTTAGCAAGTTCATAAACACTGTTCATGGCCATTCTAAAAATTGCGAAGAACAATGTTTTTCTGTTCTTTTTTTGAAAACTACCTAAGCGATGAACTGGATTCTTTTGTTCTTTTTTTAAACACATTACTTGTTTACTTGCAATTTTTATTTATAATTCTTATCGCGCGTAATTGTCAGCTTGCAGTTGAAAAATAAAAGTAATTGCACATACTTTACTCGTGATCATTATTTTGGATGCAGATACTCTGCGGTTTTCAAGATACATTATTAAAATAGGTACTAATCCTTCACTATGATTACAGCAGCGTGAAATATGTGTTTTCTGTGCCAATGTAATGTCTTTTCGCCGCATTTTAAAAACAAAGAAACATTCCCGGCCTTGTAATAGTTCAAAATAATCAAAAATATACACGTAATACCTAGAACGTTTTCATTATAATTTTTTATAACATTTTTCGAAAAACAATAAAAAAAAAAACAAAAGAATGTCGCTTAGAACAAATAGCCTTTTAACCGTCGATAATATATGATTACGCAGAACTGGCTATAAAAATGGTTCAGTTTTAAATTCACGAGTAAAAATATTGTGTTAACAAGACTACCAGAATGCTAAGCAAAATTCATGAACTAAACGTTAGTACTCCACAATGAATATTCTATTAATAAAAACATCCATTACGTTAACTTTACACAAAAAATATTATTAATTACAACTAAGTCAAGTTTACTAAATGGTTCTTATTGTCACATATAGCATGAGAGTTTTTGTAATTACAACATGATTTTTTTCTCAATGTACTCATTTCAATATTACAAATTTTGCATTGTACAGAAATCAATAAAAAAAAATTGTTTGTCCTAGTAATAGGCAAGTATTACAAATACACACAAATATAGTACAGTAAAGAGTGAGTGTACCGTAACTGTTTAGGAGCTAATTAAATCACGTTTACCGTCCATTCCCTAGTTAACATACACACATAAAACTCATTAATTTAATAAAACTACTTACAAACATCATAACAATAGTAAAAAGCCTACTTAAAGCCAACTATAATGGGCACAGGTGAATAACACATGACTGTACGCGCCCAAATTAATATTTATCACTTCATTATAACACTTAATTCGAAATTTGAATATTATCAGTCACTTAAATCAAACGTTTCATCCCTAGGAAACATTAAAAAATATAACTACCTGAATTACCATGTAAAGTGCTTCTTAAATTGGAAGTGTTAAGTTTTCAATATACGATTTTTAATCTGTTTCATAATTTTCTTATAAAGCAATTTACTTATCGTGTAAGAGATCAAAGGATGCGGTTGGATATAAAAATTAATGGTTACAAACACTCCATTTCAGAGACATAACTTGAAGGCAAATCTCGACTAGAGTCAAATACATAGATCTACAGAAAACTGTATCTACTAGATACGTTTTAAATTTTGTATGTATTTGTCTATTAATAGTTAATTACAAATTACAGGGGAGGAAGGGGGGAGGGGCTCGTAGGTACATAGATACCGCACAGATCAGTCGATTAGCGAGGTTAAGCAGAGCTTGCCGCAGTCAGTCCTTGGATGGGTGAACGTTTCAAACATCGAGGCCCCTCCGTGTCTCGGAAAGCACGTTAAGCAGTTGATCCCGGTTGCCATCCGAATACCTGTAACAGTCGTTACGAGAGTCAGCACTACAAAAAATTATTGACAACCGGTCTAACCTTAGGGTATCAGTTGCTCCCAGTAATTGGGTGGCGGAGGTCAGGTGGCAGTCGCTCCGTATAAAAAATTGATGTTCAGACGCATCTGGTTAGACTGGGAGCCGACCCCAACCTAGTTGGGAAAAGGCTAGGCAACTGATGTTAATTACAAATTACATTTTGAACAATGCCCCACAAAAACATCTTCACGGTTTGTCTGTGGGAACATACTATTGATGAAGGTATTCTGATCTCCTTACTAATAATTTTTCCTAAACGTTAATTAACTCAACTAGCTCTAGGGCTATTGCCATCCCTAATCATTGTCATTCACATGACAAATTATTCGGTGTTTAAAAATTACAAGTTTTTATTAGTATGGGGTTTCGTACAAAATATTATCTTAATCTAATTTGTAGACAGGTACAGATTATCAATTATATATTGCTCGAGTAACTGGACAAAATCTCAACACAGTTGCAAAGGATGCTTCTTTATTTTTTGTAAAATATTGCGGAAAAAATATCGGAATAATTACTTGAAAATGAAGTTATGAATTTAACTAGGAGCCTATTTAATTCAACAGTTATTAATTATGTAGAATAGAATAGATCTTTATTTCATGTGAACTAGATACGCATTTATGAAATGTCGAGACTCTAGGTACGTGGTTCATAATAATAGATTACAATCTTGATTAGTACAATATTGTGTTAAAAGCTGCGAGAACAATGTAATTTAATGTGAATAGAATAATACCTAATTATTTGATACATAGACTAAATATTTACAAATAAATTAAAAATTAAAGATAAATAAAAACAAAGAGAGAACACTTAGGCGGTGTCAAAGTACTACTCCGCATCGCTGTCATCCGGGAACGTGCCCAGAAGAATTTGTATGTAAAATACCTTAGTTTTTAGCTTCCCAATAATAGTTATAGTATAATTATTATAAGTGAATTTATAAAAAATGTCAGTAATGAATTAAATAAAGATATTTAAGAAAGAAAAAAAAAAAGAAAAATATATATTTGATAGTAATGATTTTCATTTCTATTTCCGTAGATATGAATTAATGATCATTTAAATAATACCATTTTTATATTAACGGTATAATTAACCCTCCCTTTAGAAAACGTGCTGCACGATTATCGGAATAATAAATCTCTATAAAATATGTCAGCCAGCATAGTCACGTAATGTTAATTAAGCTAGTTAAGCATTTTATGATACGAGGTCTTAAATAACTCATGTGGCAGGTAATAAAATATTAAACAATAATTCAACATGTAGATCATTGTTTTAATTGTACTGATCTTCAAGAAAAATATTACGATTGAAAAAAATAAAACAATATAGATAAAAACTAATTCATTATTTGCGTGACTTTATGTTTTTTCTATCTCATTTGATATAACTATTTTGTCTTGTTAATCAGTCGCAATTTTTTTTTAATAACCTTTTCCCACTACTAAATAAAGGATGTCTCCCAAAATCATGCTTTTTTGTTCTCTGTCGAAACATCTAGGTATTGCACTTATGTTTTGATAACCAATGTGCAAGGACCTCACAACTGGCATCACATATATTATATCCTGTAAAAAAATATCTGTAATCAATTACACAGTACGGTTTCGAGTCACTTCTGTGTGCTTTCATCACATACATATTTTATTTAGTATCGGATCAATTATGTAACACCGTCTTCCGAGTCACTTCTGTGTCATCTACATCGAGGTATTAAAAGCTACGTTGCAGTCAACAATGGCGCCCGATAGTGGCACAATAAAACGCCTCAAATGGCCCGGAACTTTTTCTCTAATGGTTTATTTAAAAAATCTCACAATTTTCATTCCAAGTTTCCTTTGGGGGAGGCAGATAAATCTCTTTTATTCGCCTTCTGAGACATTCAGCTTTTGATCGGAATAGCTTTTATGTGATGTTTGTGCTCTTTCTTAGTATCTCCGTGATTTAATGTTATGGTCTGGTCGACGTGTCCTTCTTTCATAGATACGACTCCTTTGAAACTAGGAGGCTTGTATGACGCTATTGAATACGTAAGGAATCCTTTTTTTATCGACTTATATTTTGTATTAATGGACTCGGAAATCGAAGGGAATTCGGGTCAATGGAAAAATAATCGCGCTTATGTATTTTTTGCAATCAGGCTACTATCTGTAGTATAGTTAATATCTTTCTTAGTTACCGTCGGCAAATTCATTGTGTTATCTATATATTAATACGTGGAGAGAAAACTTTGTACCTCTTTTTAAGCATATATATTGCGCGCATGGAGGAGTATCAGAATTGACATAGTTTGTATGGAGAAGGAGTGCAAGCTAAAATTACGGTCAAATTTCGACCACTGGGCGACGTCTAGTTATCGTTAAATTCAGTCAATTAAAATTATAAAAGTTGATTTTATTTTTCTTATAAAATCTAACCTTCTCCAAACATTTCCGGTGTTTACATTCCTGAGATCCTTCAACACATCAGTGTGGCCCCTTCTAAGCCGCGGTATCGAAGTCGTCAGGGTCAGACAATCGCGTTTACGACGCATAAAAGTTAGTCTTTATAGGCTCTCCGTGTATAAAAGTGGCGTTTATGCCTTTTTAATTAATTGTCGTGCCGTTAAAAGCCATATCAGCTTTGTCGCTGATGGCTGATGCCCGGGAAATTGTTAACGAATAGTGATTTAATAATAAAATGTATTTGATGGTCGGACAGTTCATAAAAGTCTCGTAAAATGTTCGTTGTAAATCGTTAAGTTCGTAAATTTTCCCACAGCTGTGATTTATACTTCTCGTTACGGCGACTGATATGCTATAGTGGAAGGATTTTACGATCCTAAATTGGAGTATTATTAAACTCCATTTTAAAAGCGTTCGACTAATTTATAATTATTATGGGTCCGGCGACTAAAAATCGAAGAAAAAAAATCTTTATTAACATGTAAAGATCATTGAAATGTATTACAATAAATTATTTGATCAGTAAATTCCGAACACCGAAGTTTTTATAAGATAAAACACCCAATTAATCGGTTTCGGTGGGCGGAGTTGAGATATCTTCATTGTGGGATAAATTTAAACTAATGTTAACTTATACAAGTTTGTATGAAAGCAGCCTCCATTAGTCACAGCTTGAAGCCCCATCTATTCTTGCTTACCGGTCGTTCTATCCGTGCAATAAATAAAAAGATTCTCCAAATAATTTCCAATACTAAGTTACATTTGCCTATCACTGCAACCTTATTGTCTACAACATTAATGCTAAATTCCCTTGATGTGTTTTGTACCATTAAAAATTTATTAAGAATACATTATATAGGTACAGCCTCTTATAGAGAGTTATTAATAAAAACGAAGTGACATCCCAGTACGTATGGTACACGTGTCTCCTTAAGAAAATAAATTCACCGAGATGGGATTTTCTTATTTATTGTAATTTCAGACATTCTTTTTACATTAGAATCCCTTCGTTTGCTTCCCTACCCTACAATAGAGTCAACTTTAGAATGAAGTGTTAGATGTGTTTACTACGGAGAGGGTTATGGTAATCTATAGTCCCATAACGTCGTCCCCAAAACTAACATGAACTAACTGCCGAGTACCATTAACCTTTCATGATAGTTTATTTTTGGTACTATAGTGTTCTTAATACACAATCAGCTTTTATACCTCATTTTTGGTGAGAATCTACGGCTATGTTGTAAAATAGAATGGAGGATAAACGACAAAAATTCACATAAAAGTTATTAAAACATTCAATTATCCAACAAAAAGTCAACCCTGCGATACCGCTGACGGTATTTACGACCCGCGCCAATTAATTTTTCCCTTCTTTTTTACTCCGTCAACAGTAAAGAGTACAAAATGGCCATAGACACAAATACAAGTGGCTATAAAATGAATGTAGCTGAGTCAGTGGCAGTGGGTGTCTCGAACGCGCATGTGCGGTACATTCCGGTACTTTTATTGATTTCAGTAGCACTAACGGTCCATAAAGCCGACGTGCCGGACCGGAGCCTCTACTCTATGCCCCTTATTAGGTACTCACGATTTCCACTGAGTTCTACTTGTTAACTTTTAAATAGGTAATTACTTCTTGCAAGTTTTTTTCGCATAGAATCTTTAGCAATTTGGAGTAGATTAAGCAAGTAGCGTTTTAGGATTAGGATCTTTAAGGATAATTAGAATTTGTAATTGATGATAAAGTTTTGGGAAGGAAGACTGAATTTCCTTTATATTTTTTTTAATTACATTGATTTATTTCCTATAGATTATTAAATAGCCTTTTTCAAGCCTGTGTCTATTGCTGAACTGTGAAAGGCTGAGCTAAGATGAAATATAATCATTATGCTCCATAAATATTAATAATGTTTATTTAATGCGTAGGGACCTTACGTAAGCTGTTTTCATCGTATAAACAGTTGAACCCCCATTTTTCTCCTCAAAACAAACCAACCTGTAAATGCCGACGGCAGTCAATAAACACCCAACGCACGTATTTTCGGATTAACTACGTAGGGAGTCGCCAATCTTAATTGCCTACATTCTCTGCGGGTACAACACGCGGTGGACATTGGTACCTATGGACCTGCACTATATTATTTTGTTTGTACGCCTCATTTACGAGGGTTGACTAAATGTTTCGGTATGTGCGGTTGCAGTTAATTTTGTTATAATTGAGTTTGAAAGTCTTAATTACATGAATAGGTAACAAAGAAGCTAACGAACAAGTCGTTATGCAAAAAACAAAATATTTTGAAGAAAATAGACATAAATGCGGTAAGTATACGGAAATCCAATACACAAATTCTAAAATGTTCAAGCCAGTACAAGTATTCTACTCAACCATAATTCCTTACTTTGATCTCAGACACGGCATAAGCCAGAGATTGTCAACCCTAAGCACATAATAATGCTTCAGCGTAATATGAAAAGAGGACATTAGTGGGTGTTCGTCGTCTGTAATATCAACGTTGCGACGGCTGCGGTGGTCGCAATAGGGCCTTTATTAAAACAAAATTTCTACCCGCAAAATGTCCACAAACTCTGTCGGAATGGAGCATTTCTACTTTGAGACTTGGAATATTCGAATTTAAATTATTAAAAAGCTTCCTGGTGCATACTTTTGCACTGTTGTAATTTGTAAGGTTTAAATGCATTGGCTGCTATTTACATTATGTAGGTATATCTTACTGTTCATAACGATGCTATTATTTTAAGAAAAAAGTATTGTTAGAAATAAGTTATAATCGATCATAAACAAGCACAATAAGTTACTTTAATGTGGTAGACAGAATACTTTATAACTTGGAACTACTACGATGACACAAATAAAGTTCACCAACAAACTCTAGATATAACGAAACTCAAACATATTTCTTCGGAACTAACAAAAAGAATTCACACAAAATTGACCCCGACGTACAAACATCCCGTACAAGTTACTCAGTGATTTCATTCCGGAACCGAAAGTCCAAATTGAATCAAATATACCCTACTATCTACTGATTACAATATCTACTAGGTTAGGTAGGTACGTACAATATGTCCGTACACCACACCGACGGGTTCGGCAGTGAAGCGATGATTTCGGTACATTTGCCGAGACCGTAACGATGGCTGGAATCGTCTTGATGGACGCTATGAATGAGCTCTCACAACATAAAGAAATCCCCTTAAAAAGGGTAGCGTTGGGGTGGAATAAAAGAAGCCAGCGACGCTCAAAAATGTTCTTTCAAAGAAAATTAAATAAGAAACGTTTGTACGAGGAATGAACGGCTCGGAATTTAATTTTATATTGGAATAGTAACAATGGATGTAATTTTCTGCTTTTCTACCTTTCAATGTTACGTAATTTCAACGATTTTATTCGAGAAAATGTTGGGAACCGGTGCAAGGTAAGATAACAACGGAGATACAGACGGAGTTTGGCTAAGCTGAGGATGCTGTTTTATCCCGTCGCTCGCTGCGACGTCGTGCCGCGTAGCAGTGCTGAGTTTCATCTCATGCTAAATACTTCAGCCGAGATTCACTTCAGAACTCGAAAACATAGAATACTGCTGCTTCTGTTCAAAATAACTTGAAAGAAAATACTTAGTAATCTAAAACTTCGTTTTTAGATACCACCTTATTTGAATTACCAATTATTTGAATGTGTAAAGGATTAAGTCATGCACATTCAAATAATTCATATAAAAGCCATCTAAGACTTTCCTATAATAATATACTAAAATAATATCGGTACTAAAACATAAATCGAGTTTTCGTTTCCTTCAGGGCAACTAAAATAGTTCCACGAAGCCTCGATAAATATCTGTTCCAGCTAAAATATTATTCTTTCAGCGTTTCTTTCTTTACATTCTTATAAAAGCAGAGATAACGGCATGAGTTAAATCCGTGTTTACACCGACGGCGACGGGAACTCAAACCTATTAAATGTCCTTGTTGTTAAATAAAACTACAAAACTATGTAATATTTATTTTTATCCATAGTTTTATAGCTAACAGTACGTGTTATGCCTGTTTATAGACCCGTAATTAATGCAATTAATTTCATGACGATTCTCAATAAAAAAAGTACGAGTTGACACTTTAATACAATCAGTGACTCGTTACGTAACAATAATTTTGGATATTACCTATAAACCGTTTTTTGTGAAATATACCTCCAATATGGTACAATATTCGTACACACAACTTACCGACATTGCACGGGTAAAATTATACCTCACATTACATTTTTATACCCTTAAATATGGAATGCAAAAAGGAAAGTTTCGCGAACTAGGCGCCATTACACTACGTCGTTAGATTTATAGTAACAAAACAAGCAAAAATATCTTCTTGTGTTACATAATAAATCGGCAGACTTACTTCTGGAGCGTATTTCTGACCCCGCGGAATGGGGAGTAAACAAAACAACATTTTTTTCTAACTCGGATGAATAAATAAGACGGGAAGGGTCGCAGTTCGTAGGGGCCATCCCCAATGTTGGAATAGGTACTTGTTTGATTTGCATGTTTTAATCCTTTCTAAATCTTGCTCTCAGGCGGAATGGCGCAGAATAATTGTTTTAATGCAGATCTAGAGTTCCACTAAAAGGATTGTTAATTTATGAAAATGTAATTCATTCGTTTTGTTGTTTGTAGATCTGCTAAGTCATCGCGAATTTAAGTTCTATCTATAATAACAAAAATCATACACAAAAGCTGGATTTTATTTTGAGATCTAACTTTCCTGAATTACCTACCTAAATAATTCTTTCTCCTTATATCTGAGTGACAAAATCCCGTGAAGCCGGGACTTGGCCCGTGAACCCCGGGCGATGAAACTAACGGCCCTGGGTATCAACAAAAGAGCAATAAGATATGCTTGGAAAAACTAGTGTATGCGTCCCGCGGGCACACTCCGGGGCCTGCCTGCCCCGCATCGCCGTCGGGGGGTTAAAAGGACGTGCGTACGGAAAGACGATCCGGGATATAAACGACTATCGGTATTGCCCTGACGACATTTGTGGCCGAGAATAGATTGATTTTCATTCGGTTTTGCTAAATCTAATATTAGATCCGATTATTCCACTTAAATCTAAGAAATAAAATGTTGAATTGGCTTTAGAACGCCCCGCACCTTTGACCTTTGTCAACTGTGGAAATAACTGAAAATAAATGGATTTTGTTTTGCGGTTATTTACCTTAATGTTTAAATAAGGATTAGCTTCGGAGTCAAGTCAAAGCTATGCATCTAAATTATTATGATCGTTATAAGATTAAAATGGCAATCCCCGTATATTTATTGCAGCAATAAATTGAAAATGTTTGTGATTGGGAAAACTGGCTGTAAATTAAGATTAGTAGAAACCAATATGACAGGTGTCATAACTCATGTAATTAATAAAATCGTAATAATATTTAAATTTATGTACCTATTTCTTCTTTTGTCTGTGTACCTATTTATCATTGACTATAACTAAGGTAATATATCCTTGTCGATGAACTACTCTAAAACTGTACAACTTTTTCTCATTTATTACAGCTATTCTGATTGATGCTCAGCATTTAACTAAATCTTGAAGTGATGAAATGGGTCCAGTTAGTTGCTTGCCAGATGACGCTGGCCGGTATAAAGTATAAGGTAAGTACCTATATACAATTTTTTTGACTGAATTACATTATTATTTTTATCAAAACTGCTATCACCTTTTCATACAAAATTTATCTACACGTATTTCATTTTATTGGCTGAATAAAACTAGTATAAATAAAAACAAATCCATGGTCTTTCGAGTCGTGCCACGTTTGCAATATATCGGAACGGGGTCGGCAATATGTATAATTGCCGGGCCGTACCCGGGACTAGGCCACACGTCACCG
Organism: Allophyes oxyacanthae; assembly: GCA_932294325.1. Taxonomy (NCBI): domain Eukaryota; kingdom Metazoa; phylum Arthropoda; class Insecta; order Lepidoptera; family Noctuidae; genus Allophyes; species Allophyes oxyacanthae. The sequence goes on from OW028620.1 coordinate 10,108,988, forward strand.
GGATTGCGGCGTATATCCCGGTAATTGGAGAGCAACCCGGGATTCCACTTTCTTTATTGCGAATAAACTAGTCCCGCACTGGTGCTGTTCTTGCATCTCGGTGTAAGTGTGAAGTGGAAAGCGATTTTATAGGATGTCTCAATTAAAATTATTTGCATAGATTTATAAACGTATATGTAGATAAGTATTTTAATCTGGAGATTTGAAACAGGCATTTGCTTATGAAGATAGGCCTTTCCCAAATTACGCCACGATACTAAATTTTCAGCCTTGAGGATCCAGTCAATCCAAGCCGAGCCTGAGCCATTTTATTGATTTGCTACAAATACTAATAACTAAATGAAATTGATGAATTTGATTTAGAAAATATGTAGGTAATGTAAAACGCATTAATTACTACCTCATAGATTGTAATTACCTTACCCAATAGATTGTAGTTATCTTACCCAATAGATTGTAGTTACCCTACGCAATAGATTGTAGTTACCCTAACCATCAGTTTGCAGTTATCCTACCCAATAGATTGTAGTTTTTGCTTTTTGCTGTTCATGGTGTGATAACAGGTTTCTTTATTCTAAAATGACAACCTACAACTAAAAAATAAACCTAACCATGACCCGTGTAAAATAGGTTAAAAAATATTTGTTTCCATACCAACATGGAACCGTGCATCTAGAATCACGACGTTTTAAAAGTGCCTGCAAAGGCCCAGTTGAAATAAAAAACTTTGAGTGACTTGGACTTTAATGTTAATTTGCTTGTGACAAAATGTCCCCTAACCGCTATGCTCGTGACTCGCACCAAACAATCGGAGATAGCATTTGTGTAATTTACTGGTTGAACTTACGATCGTACTCATTACTGAAAGTGTTTTGGAAACGATTTGTAACGGCCCGTTTTATATCTGAACTAAGTAGGCGTACGCCATTCGAAATAGACTCCAAACCATTCGTAGCGATATAAAAACGCCGTAACACCTACATCTTACACTTTTTATTATGTAAATAGTTACCGAAATGCGCATATACTAATAATATTGGATATTTCATTCGTTTATAGAATAGAACGATCCTGATGTTTGATTTGATGGCTTGTTTATGGCGTGTTAATTTAAGATTGAAGTTAAAGATTACATTTTATGAACTATAACGTCGGATGTAGAGAACAGACTGCTACTTTCTTTGACATTTGAAGCGTTTTGTTGATGATGATTTAGTTAAACGGTTCTTTTATCAGCTGTTAATGCTTATTGGTGCTTTGTGGTCGTTTATAGAAGCGTTTTACATTCTGATTCTTTTATAAGAAGTTAATGATAATATCGAATAACATTTTTTAAATATTTTTCACTAAAAGATGAAAAGAATTTACATACTTGCAAAATATGTAATGTCAATTAGAAGTACCTGCATTGACAAAACAGCATTTAAAAACATTTTAGCGTTCACTAAACATTTAAAAAAATGCAATAATTATTACAGACCATATTGCAAATAACACAATACCTAATAATAAACATTTTAAAATATTTTTTGAACTAAAATGCTGTTCATAATTTTACGAAGTTCCGAATAATTTAAATGTAGTGTCATACTGCATTCGATCGTTTGCCGTCGGCTCGAGTAAATTTATCCCCACTTATTTTCTTTGGTTATTCTAGGTCTTCTTTGTTTCTCTTTCTGTTATCGTTTAAAGTATGTTTGTGCTAGTAGACGGCCTCCATTTTCAATTTAATTTTGATATTTGTAATATTTTGGTTGTTTAAAAAACCTACGTAATTCCGGTGATGTATGGCTCTTTTAAGGGCAGTTATTAAATGAGATGCCAATTGGTGATTTTAAAAGGAAGGTATATGATTAATTGTAATTATCTATATATTAATACGTGAAGAGAAAACTTTGTACCCCTTTTTAACCACATTGCGCGTACGGAGGAGTGTGAGATATGGCATAGTTAAAGGTTTTAGCTGTCTGCTAAAATTACGGTCGAATTTCGACCACTGGGCGACCTCTAGTTATGTTTATTGCTCCTCTTCTATCAGGTGAACAATAAAGAGTATATCTATTCTATTCTATTCCATGATTAATTATTTACTTTAGGTAGGTTTAAAATATATTATATATTTATTGATTAGTATAAACATCCCCAAATCGATACCATGAATATTCAGTTCTCTAACTAAACAATATATTGTTTATATCTATATACTACGTTGTTAGAGCCAATGGCCGGCAATGAATACTAATTTATACGCGTTTAATGTGCCAAGCAATTAAACTGCGACTGTCGAGCGCTCCGCCTGACCTAGTACCTATAGTACCTATAGTACCTATATATACATATATATTATCTAAGGTATATAATATATAGATTCACTTACTTACTTGATTATATGGAATATATTTTTTAATTTAAAAATATTTCTTAAAGATTGGTAATAAGCAATCTATAAGATTTTTTTTTTTTTTTTTGTCAACTTATTGGATACCTAAATAATAATTTAGGTATCCAATAAGTTGACTCTTACATCTGCTAAATGAACCAACGTAAATTCATGTTCTCATAACTTAGATTATTATTTGAATTTTAAAAACAAAAACAAAAGAAAATGAAAGGGCTTTGCTCGCAAGAAGAAAAATAACCTTATATTATAAGTACCTACCATGAATACCATACACTTGATGAAACTTGATGAAAATAGACCGCTACGCTGGAGGATGTTGTGATATTGATAACATGGTTAACTCTACTCGGCAAGCAGATTGATGACCGCGGTAACAGTGACGTCATCAGTGATGTGGTAGACACTGGCCTTTGGACCTGAAATAAAAAAAGAATTGGTTCTTAAGAAAATATTTTAAAAAATTCACTGCACCGAGGTCTTATTGGGTACCTATCGATACAACGTATATCAGTAATGCGTGGTCATATGGGTGTGGATCAGACCATCAAACTGGACAACTTTCTTTATGGGACCAACATAATAATCAGCTGTTCCATACAAAACTTCAATACCTAGTCAACCCAAATGTATGGGACAGCTGATTATTTTATCGCGATTACGACGTTGGGCCCATAAAGAAAGTTGTTCAGTTTGATGGTCTGATCCGCACCCTTAAATATGACCAGGCATTTCTGATACATATTGTATAATACTAACGATTATGGTAAGTATATTAAATAACCAACGAATATTAATTAACTCTCTCCGATCTTTAGATATAGGGTATTGATGATTGACTGGTAACTTAGGCTAATGTAGTTGAATAGTCAACCACCTATTATTATTAGTGATAAAGAAGGCTTTTGTAGGTTAAGTTCACCTATTAGTTCATATAGCTTTACGTATCAAAGGCCTATTATCAATATTATACTAAAAGGCTTTCTAAAATGTAGGTCGACGTCCGACACAAATGTATCCTAAAATTAATAGAGAAAATACCAGTCACGAACATCGAAATTCAATAGAAACGCAAATGTTCGTTAATTAAAATTCAGTGTGTATAACCATTATACCATTTCTAACAATAAAACGAGTGGAAACGCGACGAAACAACATTGAATCTGCGTTAAAAAATAAAGGTAAGGTGAAATTTATTTGTAATGGCCGCCATACAAGCGAGTTGATATTATAAGAAAATACACTCGACTATCCAAAAGTCCATGATCGCTTTAACGAACAATATCTTCTACACGTGGTAGGGGACTTTAAGACCAGCACGGTCTAAAAGTACCTGGTCGGTTCTCTCAGCAGGGTACGAGAGGCGGCGATACGGGACTTTCGGACCGCGGCATTCTCATATAGAGTTGTCAAGGGCGGGGTCTCGTGATGAATTGGAAACATTCTAAGCGGGCGGGAGGAGAGGGGGGGCTTTTTTGAGGGGATCCTCTGTTCGGAGGAGCTTGGGGTGTGCGGGTACAAGGGGGTTGATTAATGGCCCCCGCTAGAGGGAGCCATGTTCATTATACCGCCGGAACGATGTGTTACTTGCCTACTAATATATTTTGCTTTAGCCCGAAAGCTTCGGGTATGTTATTAGTTCATTATTTTTAGACATTTTTATCTCTTCCGGAGATAAAAAATGACGTCTCACTGATTACGTATCTTTTGAAAATAGATTAGTTTTAGTTATTTTCAAAACAATAATTTTAGAGGCGTCGTTTTATATTTAAAATTGTTAATTAAAAATAATGAATGGCTCAATTTATATACAAATAATAGTGAATAATAACAGTCTTCGGTGCAATAGATTGATTGGGAACGACAACAAAAGACGAGGCATTTTTTTGTTTAGGTATTAAGAAAAATAAAACTTTTTATCACGTCAATTAAGTATATTTTTCGTATGAATCAGCTAAACTTAAGCTTAGTGCACACAGTCACATTTGCAGCGCACCTGCGTCACAGAGCACGCGCGCCCTCTCCGTCAGAAAGCGAATTATAAGTGAAATACTGAGCTAATATTGGGGCTTATAATGTGGTGTAAAAAGGCAGCGCGCGTGGAATCGGGAGATAGGCACCATTGAGCCCCGCGCTTAGTTTTCATATTAATGACATTTATGTTTATAAGACGTAGTTATAACTTTTTATTTCGTACCTATGTATGTATGTTCGTACAAATAATAAGCATAATTCGCAAGATTATTATTGTTTGTTGTGTTGTCAACTTTGCCTTTTGTTAAATTAGGTTTTTGTTTTAATCGATTAGATATTTAATATTCCGGAAGTTCGTTTCCAAACCTGTTCGTTATACTGCTATTTTGTTTTAGACTGAGATCTTCTTAAGATTTTGAATCAATTAAATACCGATGTTACTTATTTCCATGTCAACTCATCATTTGTAAGAAGGCTAGTATTTCGCGGCTCTATATTAAGATTTAGCGCTATAGATACACAGGAGCTTTACTGAAGTCTATTCAAATACTATTTATTTATCATGACAATATTAAAAACCGAACTCCGGTACACAACGTAACAAAGCGTCTGAGACTTAAGTATTCCATTCGCACGCCGCGTTTAAAATAGAAACAATGGCACCATTAAAAATCCGCTCTTGGATATTTTCCGAGCGTATCCCGTAACACAAATAAATCGCTAGCTTTCCACCGAAGCTATTTCCAAACGAGCATTTTCTATTCTGAACCGTGCACCCGTTTTTCTTAGACGCCCATTATAAGGCGAGGGTGGGTCTTACCCCAGGGTGGTGCCCGCCCGAACCCCGAAAGTAGAGGTTAAGTCGACGTATAGGCCGTTATGAAAGTTTATAAGTAGAATGGATGATAATTATACAGGCTTTATGTATAGGGCGTGCTTTTTAAACGATATCACCTTAAAGAGTTTTAGGTGAATTGCAAATTTGGATAACCCTATATGTTGAGACTTGGGAGGAAGGACCAGATTTATTCAGCTATGAATGTATGAATAATTTAAGAGATTTAACGACGCTGACGGTGACATTCGAAGTGCAAGAACAATAAAGTGTATTCTATTTTATATTTGTGACTTCCTCGGAACGTTTTATTACAGTATGAATACAAATAAAGTAAACGCAAATCGATCCATTTCTACGGAAGTAAAACGCCAATTTTACTCATCACTGCATTCGAGCCATTCAAAAACAAACTAAGCTGCAATAATCGCGTTAATTCACAACATACGTTGAGCCAACACAACACAGACCCGCGGAAGCGCCATACAACACCGCAAAGTTCGGAACACCAGCTCTATTTACATGTAAATACTTTGAAAAAGTAATTTGCGCTCGGCGTCTCCCGCGCCGCCCTCGAGATTGCGAAAAGGCACATTAAGCTTCCTCCAGGTGATGCATGATAACTGTTATAGCCGAATATAATTTTCTCAGGGCCGCATCGCTACCTTAATCCCCGCAAAGAGCCTTCGGAATTATTCCTACAGATATTTACGGTTTCGTGAATAAATAAAATTATGAACGGTGTGCACGGGGATCTAACTAAGTCGGAGCGGCTTGGCATCGTCTTGTTTATTATTATACCTATATTAAGTTGTTTATCTTTTTAATGGTCGCAGAGAGTTATACGGGTCGATGCGATTTATGTCGTGTAGGATAAGAAACTCGGGAGGATAAAAAGAAGGAATGTCGGGACTCGACTCTGATTCCACGCTGAGATTGGATTTTTAAATTTAGATGTGATGATATTGTTCCGTTTGCTTTATGTTTATGTATTTTTGTTGAAATTGTTTAAGAGAAAATTGGGATCAGAGGCTTGATTGAATTACTTAAGTGGTAAAAAAAATACCTTAGGTATTACCAGAAAGTATCGATTAGCACTGTCAACAAGAAGCCACACATGCACTTGCATGAAATAAAAATTTCAACATTCCAATGAAAATTGCAGTCACAGATTTAAAACACAATTTTACCGCGGTTCACTTAAACGCCGCTCACATTTTAAAACATGAAGTCACGTCTGACGTAGATTGCGTTCAATATTACACTCATAACAATCTCAATATTCACTGAAAGGGTTCTAGTCTTACAACAAAAGTACGTTTTTTAAAAGAGTTTCAAAGACTCGTGGTCAATGACGGACAAAGGAAGCTAGGAAACTCAAATAATATTGCACAAAACGGCACTTTGTGCAATATATCGTCGTAAAAAGAACAATAAACAAAGAAAGGGTAACAAAGTCACTCCTCAAACCCTTTTATTGCTTTCGAAAGAAAAACAACCCTTCCATTGAAAACACAAAGAACTTTTGTTTCGGCTCGGCAGTTATTTTGACGCAAACGCTTTTAAAATTTCTAGGAAAGTACTCGTTTGAATGTAAACAAAGCATCTGTGGATTTTTGAAAACATGAGCCAGGTAATATTTATTGTTCTTTCATGTTAAAAAGTAACGGATTGCCATTAAAAAGCTAAAAAAATATTATTTTACATTGAGATATAAGTGTTTGAAAATGGTCGGCTTCAAACGGGACTAGTAATAAATTTGTTTACAGCTAGCCTACTGAATGAAACTACATTAATTTATCCGAAATTTGACTTGCACTAAGTTTTTTTAACCTATATCAGTATTCGTACTTAGTCTTCTATCCGAAAGATACATAAAATGTTTTTATATAGAAGTTCATCAAAAGTGATAATCTTGAAGTAATTTTACATGAACGCCGTACCAATAAACGTGTGTGACTCATAAACGAAGAAATAATAGACTACAAACACACTGGTACCATCAAATACAAACACTTTGCCCCGTCTAATCATAACCAAATACCGGGGACTACCAAAATAGCGGTAAAACTGGGTGCAACGACCTCATTGCAGACCCTACCCAAGGTCGTGCTAGTAAAATGTTTATGGACTATAAAACCTCGTCTGCACTGTGTCTCTGTGTCAAGGACTCCAGACAATTTTATTGACCATTCTGACGATTCGACGAGACAGAATTTACAACCGACTGTCAAATGTTAACCCTTTAGTGTTTTTAAAAACAGATGTTCAGTACAAGTCGGGTACCATAATGCCTATTGCCTTCAGAATAAGGATGAGATTGAGAACACGGATGGTGAGTTTTATGTTAATTATTGTACAGATGTTTGGGTTAGTGGAGATTTTTTTTGTACCTATTCAAATAAAGCATCTTTAGTAGTGTCATACTGTTTAAATAAATTAGGTAGGTACATACTTACTATCTAAAAATATAGTGAAGACAATTCTGATTTCCTAAACGCTAGCTGAAAGTGAAAGCTTTTTAGAACATGCGTTACAATTAGGTTCATTATCCAACTTTGTTAAGATTTTTTTAACCTATGCTGTCCGACTTGTGAGCAAAAAAGGTCTCCCATGGTCTTCTACGCCTCTGTCTCCATTATGTGCTCGGGCCTATCCCCGAGAAAAGCGTCTAGATCATCTTGCCAGCGTTTTCTGGTCCTCGTCGACGACGTCCACCTTCCTGAATGCATTCTGAAAATGTGAGTCGCCCAAACCCATTTAAGCCGGCCAGACTTATTGCCCATATCGACGATTCCGGTCATGGAGCGTATCGTGGTGTTGCGAACATGAAAATTTTAGCAAGGTACTCCGATTTAATTTTCTGTCCTGCATAACTACCTGAATTCTCTTCAGTCATGTACGCCCATAAAACTTACACCAAGACGGAGGGACGAAAATTAAATTTTCCATAAAATCGCAGCACTTCTAAAAGAAAAGCAATATCGGATACGCAAGTGGCTAATGACAATTTGATGCTGACGGTATGGCGCAGTCGTAAAAAATCACTAGAAATGATCCCATTTTGATTAAAAAATCACGAGTACCCACCCTCAGGCGCTCACAAAAGGAAACTTCCGAATGATTTAAAAGTTTTAATAACGGAATTCTAGTGAAATGACATTATACTTTCAAATTAGGAGTGAAAATTTAATTTAAAGCAGAGACAACTCGCCGTTCTAGGGGCGAATGAGATTCACCATCGTAAAAATGTACAAGCTCTTCTTTCACAGAGTTTCTTTTCAGAGTGCAAAATTTATGCCGCTTAAATCTCTCCGAGGAAAATTAGAAGGGGCCTGTATTTATTAAACTGGATGGTTCCCACTCGTTAGAGGAATTTTAATAGCCGAAGTTTTCCTTATGAATGCGGCTTTCGCTATGACTTTCGAGTTATCTTTTATTAGATTTCAGTCCTAATTAGGGTTGTCAAGTGTTCTGGAACGAAATCTTTAATGACCACTTATTACACCAAGTTTCGGTCGCGAAACCTTTTTTCTTCTATTTTATAACCATTTGAAAATTACGAGGCATTTTACTAAGCTAAGCTAACAATTTTATTTCGACTAAAACAAAGCAAAATTTTCCAACTTAGCGCAAACTTCAGACGATACATGAACAAGCTTTTTAACTTTTAATTTCTAATTAGAGAGGCGCATTATTAACAGAACAAACATTGTGAGTAAACTAACATGGCGAACGCAAGAGTGTGATATTGTTATTATAATTTTGTTTTAAACGGGAGCCCCCATACAGGCGGTCTCTGTTTCAAAGCATTTTCATGTATAGCTAATTAAAATACGCTGTCGCAAATGTAAACGACGCGAGCGGTCGCTTTACACGTATCCAAATTATTTTGTGCTTTATTAAAATTATTTTTTATGTACTTGCACTGTTCGTGAATGTAACTCAAGTATTTTCTTTACAAGCGCTAAATTACATACAAAGGTATTCATATAGCAATAACAAGCTTTGTACTCATTTCATATCCAGTAGAAAGTAAAATTATACCAATTTAAAAAAATGTTGAAAGTACGCTTTTGAGTTTCAACAAAAATATTACTGTTATATCTCAGAAAATAAATTACTTTGTATTAAAAAAAATATAAAGTAACGAAAACCCCGAGTAGGCGTTATTAAAGGTAGTTTAAAACTGTTATTTGTAACTTACGCGTAAATTTTGAGTGGTTTGCATGCAAATAATAAATAACAAATTGTGTTTTGTCTTGTTTGCAATATAAAAATATAATGGTCGTTTTACATTTACATAATCGTGCAAACACTCAATTCAATACATCAGATTTATAATAATTTAAATTCCGATCCGAAGTTCTTTTCTTCATAAATCAGATTATAAAAAAAGAATATGTCCCAAATGCCATTTTCGATTCAAAATAAACTTTAATATCATATAATAAAGAAATAATAATTTAAAAATATAATATAACGTCTGGAAAGTTTCTATCATAGTCGTTTTAAGAATGTATAATGTCAATATTTCTTTAAAATCTATTGCTTTATTGTAATTTTGAACTCTATCTTTTAAAGTTATTCAGCAACTTTCACTAGGTAGAGTAAATATATTTGATTCATTTTCGTTAGATGGTGTAAACTTAAATAATAACATTGTTTGGTGATATTTTAGACTGTAAAATAATTATAATGCCAGATATATCCTGATATAATTAATTTAAGATAAAACAGTAGATTACTAAGGTTTAGGTTTTTTATTTTATTGTATGCTACTTAGCATCAAATTAATCAAAAAGTCTATCAAATCTACTTATTTTTTTTCCTAAATAGGTAATTCTATTATCAGTATCCATTGATTAAGAAATTAAAGCACGCCATATTACCTCGTATAATTACAACATTTTCATACAAATATTTTCTATATTGTCCTACAGCAAACTAACTACAATAAAATATACTACATTGTCGTTTAGTGGCCATTTTAAAAACGTTAACAACCACTAGAGGAGCGTCCATGTTCGTCGGTTTATAAGCCGTTAGCCAACCGTTTGGCCGTAAAGTTGACAAGTCTACTCGTTAAGATTAGCTGCAGTACACCTCTATTGGGCTTCAGATTGCTTGATTTTATGATGAGGAAGAATGTTGGTGAAGTTGGTATAAGATTTTCTTCTTGAATTCTTAGTCAAGCGACAATTGGATGGGGCTTAGGAGAAAATGGACAGTAGATTTGTTGTTAAGGTTTCCGTTACTGTAACGTGAACTAGGAAATATTTTATAATTAATGTATTGTAATTAAATTTAATAATAAATCTACTTAGTTAGTTGTTGGCACTATAATATCTTTCAATTATGACCTCTCCGCGATTTTTCATGAATCATGAATGAATCACGAATTGCGAACATAATAGATTCCTCAGAATTGGAGCTCAATGGGCGTTATATGCCATAAGGCGGAATACAGAGACCAATTTTATTATTTATAACATCATTTGTAATACCTACCTATGTTCGCAATGAATGAATTAGAATTAAAATTATGTTGAATTGAGAAGCAACCCTCAATCTTCTTTTCTACACCTACTTTACTCTTGCGTTTTTCCGGCATTTTCCCACAATCCATGGATAACCCTGAAAGTCGTATGTAGGGACACGTAGACATGTTGTCAATCTGCAGGTCTACCGCGTAACTAAAATGGGAATGAATATCGACTCGGGTAATAAACTTCAATACGAACGAGAGAGACCAAGCTTCGAGCTACTTTGTAAAAAAAATACCTATCATGAAGATGGGAGTCTGAACTTCATGATCGGTAAAAAGTTTACATGTTAGCTCGAAGTTTATTCTCTTGCGATCGTATTGAAGTTTATTACCAGTCTCGATGTTCATTACCATCTTAGTTACGCGGTACACCCGCTGCTTGGTATAATTATCAGTTACGACCAACAGAATTTCAGCAGGAAAAAAGTCCTATTATCAACTCTTAACTCAACTACTAGAAGAAATGGCCACCATTCCTATCTTTGTCGGAAATCACAAAGCATAGTATTAGCCTACTTGACTACACTTGTGAAGTTCTGAAGTGTTCAGTAACGGTATCTTTAGTTATATATACCCTTTTATTTTACCGCTTATAGTTTACTACACAAAAAGTAAAGAATTAAGTACAACATAAGATAATTTTTTTTCATAGGCTTAGAATTATTTTGCTAAAATTAGACATTGTTAATTATACCTATCTAAAAATATTGTTTACGTACGCGTAATATTATTCTCATTAAACTATTATAATTATGATTAAGTGTGTAGTAGCAACTTAAAAAATAAATAATTAAGTTGTATAAAGTTCTTAATTGGCCCGTTACTTACGTACATGCTTGTATGTTCTATGTTAATTGTATTTTTTTTCTCATAATTTAAGCCGAAACTGAATTAATTATTATAAATACAATAAATGTGAATAAGGCAGCTATTATAATTTTAAGTTCATGATATAAATATAATTCTCATAGATAAGCGGAAACGTGAAAGACTCAGGCCAACAAAAAAGAAAAAAAGAAGGAAGAAGTACATTAAAAAAGTAAAAAGTTATGCAAATGTATAATAATAGAATGAGCCGTATCATGTAGAAATAAACATGAATCTATTTAGAACAGTTCGGTAGAAATTCTATAGTGGGATTAGTTACCAAAAAACCTAGCACGAACTCCACAGCAAAGTACCTAATAATATTATAACCGTAATTGGCGTTTCTTTACAAGGTAGTTTCATTTTTTAATTTATTTTATACATGTTTTTTTTTTCATTCGTTTTAGCAACATACAAACAGATTTTTTTTATATGGTTTCATCAACTTAGGTATATCATAATTAAATTGAAACTTTCCATGACAGAAATCAGAACGGTGAAACCTTCTGAAAAATGTGACACCTACAACTGCAGTTTTAAAGAGGTATTCCACGAATAGCACCGATCTGAACGGCACTAAAACGAATAGCACCAACGCTATTCCACGAACGGCACCGATCCAAATTTTGGTTTGGTGCGATTCGTGGAATAGTAAAATAATATTAATTTTATTCCACGAACGGCACCAACGTAAAATTTTCTTCTAGTGATGGGAACTATTTTTTGTTCACAACATTATTAAATAAAACATATCGATATAAATCAGCAGGAAGTACGTTCATTGATCATATTATTTTTTTACGTATTTTTTTTTATTAATAGATCTAACAATCAGTTTTCTTAACTATTTGGGTCACTTGCAAAAACAGCCTTAAGTTATTTATTACCTACTTACTATAAATACCTAAAATCAAATCAAATTCTTTTATCACAATTTCTCTTAGTATCACATTTTTTTCATATAAATAAACTTTTTTCTACTTATAATTTTGTATATATTTTTTTACTTTCTACTGTATAATAATTATTATTATCACTATTAACGATTACAAAATCAGTCATTCTTAGTATTAACTACCTATAAACTTTTTGCTACTTATAATTTTGTATTTTTTTTTACATTATACTGTATAATAATAATTATTATCACAATTAAATATACAATAATCTTCCAGGTGGACTTAAGGATCTGCCCATAATTATTTTCCGAAAGAAACTGTATACCTGGTTAGTAGATAAGTGTCTGTACAGTATTCAGGAGTATCTAGATAATACCTGATAATTTTTGTATCTCTGTTGTAATGAATTTGTTGAAATATAATTGTTTACCTATTCTAATAATAATGAAATTGTTTGTATTCTATATTGTATAATAGTATTATTTGGTTACTTTGTTATTTGTTAATATTCTATGATATAATTGTAATGGTTATGTGTAATGATTCAATTGTTCATTAATAATATAAATTGTAATTTATTCTTGAATTAAGTCTCGCATACCAGTGATGGTCAATATGCGGATACTAGTTATTGCTAATAACATGAAATGTACCACCTGTCTACCCATATTAAGCGAGTAAATGATTTGATTTGATTTGATTTGATTTGAATTAACGATTATAATATCAGTCATTTTTAGTATTATCTACCTATAAACTTTTTGCTACTTATAATTTTGTATATTTCTTTTTTTACATTCTGCTGTATAATAATTATTATTATCACAATTAACGTTTACAATATCAGTCTTTCTTAGTATTATCTACCTATACAACATTTTACTGGTTTTTTTTTTATTGCCATTAGTATTCCTCTTGCAAACCAACTCAGTTTTAAAATCGCATCTTTTACAAGACCATTTATTCGACTACAGTCTGTGTTCGATCCACTGTGTGACCATATAATCGTTAAACTTTGTCACGTTTTCCTGTCGTGGACTTTCACTCATGAAGTAAAGCCATGCATCATCCAGCACCTCGGGTGGCAGATGGGGTAGGACGGTGCACAAAGCAACGTGCTTCCTGACTATGCTATTCTTATGGAGACCTAGATCCTTCCCCTTCTTTTTCGACGCCTTTTTAAAATGGAAGTAACATCCTTTTACTAAAACATTGGGAAACACTGCCAGCACTCCTCTAACAGCGGCTTCTTCAAAGTCACTTGAGAAATAATCCAAATGCAAGGCTGGTATTGATGATTTTAGTAATTGAAATACTTTAACATATGATAATAATAATTATTATACAGTAGAAAGTAAAAAAAATATATACAAAATTATAAGTAGAAAAAAGTTTATTTATATGAAAAAAATGTGATACTAAGAGAAATTGTGATAAAAGAATGTGATTTGATTTTAGGTATTTATAGTAAGTAGGTAATAAATAACTTAAGGCTGTTTTTGCAAGTAACCCAAATAGTTAAGAAAACTGATTGTTAGATCTATTAATAAAAAAAAATAACGTAAAAAATAATATGATCAATAAACGTACTTCCTGCTGATTTATATCGATATGTTTTATTTAATAATGTTGTGAACCAAAAAATAGTTCCCATCACTAGAAGAAAATATTACGTTGGTGCCGTTCGTGGAATAAAATTAATATTATTTTACTATTCCACGAATCGCACCAAACCAAAATTTGGATCGGTGCCGTTCGTGGAATAGCGTTGGTGCTATTCGTTTTAGTGCCGTTCAGATCGGTGCTATTCGTGGAATACCTCGTTTTAAAGCACAGCTTAACTAAATAAAGTTATTTAAATTCGCGTAGATATATAAATAAAAAAATGTTCAAAGATAACAATAAATTCATAAGGTCTTTCAAGTTCATACAAACATACATTAATGTCACATAATACGTGATTTAATTGTTCGTTTATTGCGTTAACATTTCTTCATTTTGTTGCTTTTATGTTTAAATTAGCTGTCATTTTAATTTATATTAAAGTTTTAATGCAAGACATAATCATAACATAAGTCATTTCTGAATGTTTTTAGTTTGGTATGTGTAGGGTTATCACCCCTACTTTATAGTATAGTAATGTACGTTATTTCGCCTAAATAGTTATTTTCCGAAAACATATGACAAGGGGAGCTTAAAAAAAAGAGCCTATCACCATCCTAAAAGGTCGGCAACGCATCAGTGACTCTTCTGGTGTTGCGGATGTTCATGGGCGGCGGTGATCACTTACCATCAGGTGAACAACCCACTTGTTTGGCCCCTATACTATAAAAAAACATACTTTTTACTTTATGAGAGCAATAAAGTACGTGAAAATACTTTATTTTACCTATTTTGAGTTTTCAAGGTTTTATTTTAAAGTTTACTAAAAGAAACAAAAAAGTAAAGTAATTTTTTGCATGTAACCCGTCCCTAATCTTAATAAAAAACTAATTATATATATAAGTTTTTAAACTGTCATGGTCACTAACATTTGTATTAGAGTTCGAAACGGGGTATTTACCATGTTAAAATGTAAAAAAAAAAAAAAGATGTCAAATTTAAAATGTGTGTGTAATGTGTCATGTTGTGTTTTGTGTGTGTTATTTGGCATGTGTTTATCCGTGACCATGGCGCTTGCAACAGTGCCGAAATATCGGGAGCTCAACACAAGATATAAACATGGTAAATACCCCGTTTCGAACTCTAATTATAGATATATATACTCGTAATATCATAATTATAGATATATATTTTAACTTAGATATAAAACTAAGGCCACTGATAAGGAGTTCACAAATCAAACTGTTAGCAATAAGATGTCTGTTAGTAAATAAATAAATAATAAGTATTTGCTAATAATAATGCTATTTAAGAGTTAGAAAAACAAACAAAAAAAAAATTTGCTCGAAAAAATAGGTGGCAACCCTATATGTGTTATCGAAATGTGTCATTCATTGCACCTAATTAGGTATAGTTAGCAACAAAGTAGTTACGGCATAAATTAATATCTTACTTTTGCTTTCTCTAACAAAATTATTATTTAAAGATGGCTTTTATATTTTTCTATGGGATCAACCCTGAAATTAGGAACAAATACTGCTGTTCCATACATTTAGTTGAGTAATATTGAATTATTTGTATGGAATCGCAGTTTTTTTTTTTGTTAGTTGTTCATAATTATGAGTAAACATAATAACCCCCTTTCGGTTTTTTGTACCCATGTTTTTGTTCTAGTAGACTTATTAATGTTCATCTCTTTGATTTAATTTACCATTAAAATGTCTTGCAAAAGTACTTTTCAGTTATTGTGGTCATGGATGGACTTGGGTAAAGATTTCATTTGAATATAAAAATCCTTCAAAAACATCCCTCATTTAAACACCATTATAAGTACCTATTAGCGATTGCGCAACCACGACCGTCGCATAGGCACAAGGCAATGTTTTATTAAAATCGTTTCTGAATCTAATACGTTTGCTTCTCGAAATACGGGCGGACGGTACCCCATAACGAATGGGAATGACCCCATTAAGGGCACCTTTTAACGTATTAAATCGGAACTTATCGGGAGACCTGTCCACGGGCTAACCCAAGGGTGAGCCTTATCGAACATACCACTCACTTAGGATATACTAGGATAGTGGATCCGGGATATACGATTCTCATTTGCGGTATATTTTGGAGACATCTCTATAAATTAGAACGGTACCCGGGTTTTGTATTTATGCATTCGCAAGGTTATGAATAGACATTGGTGTGGCTTCCCCCTTTAGTGTTGGATTTAATTTATTCAGATTAAATGGGTTAAGGAAGTTGGAACAAGGTCGAACGTGTATCGGTATTCATGTAGTGACAACTCTTTGAAGACTTTGTGTCAATCCGTGACAAATATTTATTGTGACCAAACAGCTTTATCTTTTACTTTGCAATTGATAACCCTAAAAATAACCATACCTGATAATATCTTTTAGGTATTCGATACCAAAAAAATAAGATATTTTGCCAATTTGTAGAGCCATCGAAAGAATAATTTTTATCGACCGATAGCCAAATTCTTTTACCAATTTGTATGAGATTGCGTAGGTACTATATAATACATTAACATCTTACAACATAATGTATATAAATATACACTCCAAAACCACATGTAATATAACTTTACTAACCTAAAATAAATCTGCAATGTGTGAAATGATTCTAAATCGCAATTTCATTTTAAAACTTACAAAATGTATGGCCATACTCTTTCAGCGCCACGGGTATCGAAGGTTCGTGTTTCCAATCGCTTTGATAGCGAAGAAGCCTTCGTCGCTCCGTAGTTCGCACACTCGCTACGAGATGGCAGCACCAACACGATGCGTTTATTATCGCGGTAAAATTAATTTCAGCGGTTATGTAATCACTTTTATATGGTTTTAAGCGTTTTAGTATGAAATTCAGATGAATAGAGTATGAATGTGTATGAATCTGTTTCCCCAGTGTGCAATGTGGTCTGTATGTCAACGTCATAGTTATAAAAGTTGCTCTATTTCATGTCTAGTTGATGTTTAAATAGGTTATCTCAATTGGTAGCCCAGTTTCTTTCAAATATAATTAAGTATGTTCTTCACTTTTGGGGATTATTTAAATGAAATAGCTTACTTGTGGAGTATGAACTTAGAACTAACAAAGTATAAACACGGTACAGCAATGTTTATTTATTTATTTTTATTTTATTTATTTATTACAGATGTAATGTAGTGTTGAAAATGAATGAGCATTAAAAAATCACGTTTTATTGTTTTATTAACGAGAGTAATTTAATCATAATTTAGATTTATTAATAGTATTTTAACGATTTTTTTTTAACTACTATAATATTAAATTTTACTGCTTGTAGTTAATCAGTTTTTCTCACACTTAATGTTTAATTAACAAGATTAATATTTATCACTTATCTCGTTAAAAACTGCATCCCTTTTCGAAATAACGACAATAAAAACTCATAGAACACGACCATTAACAGTTAACAATCATTATATACTACAGTGCCACAAACTTATCTGACCCGGTGACCAAAATTGGAACTAACGTCGCTACGGAACTAAAATGAATTCAAAATGTAATTTTTGTAGGGAGATGAGATTGGTAAAAGCGACGGCAGCGACGCCATCACCGGGTCAGATAAGTTTGTGGCACTGTACTTAAGAGCTACACACCGCCCCTATACGGTCGCCATTTCACATCATTGCTAAATTGGTGACCACATAAATCGTACTGTTTAATTTCATCAACACTGTTGTTCTTCATTTACTTATATGTCACATGACCGTTCCAAACAGGCCTCTGAATCATAACCATTTAACCCTTTTTACTTCAAGAGAATTGTGGAATAAGGATGCAGGGTAGGTCTTGTTATATCGGTCAGTAGGTTACCCATAATTTCATCATGTGGGAAATTACCCACGCATTTGTTTAAGTCGTTGAGAACAGTGAAAGAACAATTTTATAAATATAAGGGCTTAAAAATGGATGTGGTACAGTTCATACTGGTACTTCTTATTGCTTCGAAATGACTCGTACAGAATAAATATAATATATTAAGTGCATGAAAAGAAACTATGTTTTGTCAGTTACTTCAATTTCGACAACTCTAAAGCAGTAAATACCTGGTTTGAGTAAATGCGACGGATATTGATAAATTCCACAACTACTATACTATTAATAGCGTTTCTGTAGTATTCAGGGAAAAGGAAATATTACCATGAAAAAAAACACTAAACTACAGCGTTGGTAAAATCTCAAAAAGATAAACCGAAATAAAACTACCAACCCATATGTTTTACTCAAAAACACTTATTAAGCAATCATAAGTGTAAACAAACTCATAGTAACGATAAACATCAATATTTCGGTACTCCAAAGAGACATAACGGATCATTGTTTATCATATTTCTATAACAATAATGACATTTCAAATTCAAATGTAAAATGGCGTCGGGTCGGGTGGGGTTCCACCCTACCGGATGCGCAGCGTACCGTCGGAAACGAAGGGAATTATTTATGAGACTGTCATATATTATTTATTTTATTCCCAACTTTCGATGACATACTAATGTTCTGTACGTCTCATAACATTAAAATAACTAACAACAAACCGTCAACATAAATTTTTCTCATCGCTAAATGACGTAGACTCTATGAAAGTTTATAAAAAAACCCACGTTTTTGACTAAAATTGTTCATACTTAATAAAAATAATTAATTTATGATATTAATCTCCAGTTTGGCTTTAGTTATAATTTTATCTACGCGCCTACCCGCATGATGACGCAATAAATCCATCTATTATTCACAGTAGGAATTTTATAAAATTAGGTACCTAAAATGTTTATGTAAATAGTGTGAGTTTAAGGCAATATACTTTGGTTTATTTATTGGCTATTATGTAAAACAGTGTCAGAAATGGTGGTTTATTTATGCGTTTAGATAAACAGAGGAAAAAGAACAGGTTTACATGATTGGGCAATCTTAAAATGGTTGTATTAGTGTAGGAGAGACGATCCTACACTTACGGGGAGTAAATAAAGCAACTTAAACCAACAAAGAAACATTTGGAACGGCAGATAATGAGCGTGGCTAGCGAGAAGGAACGAAATGTCTGGCTGGGAGAGGTTACGATATTTCCGGGCCATTTGACACTTTGTTGTTACCCTACACAGTGTCATGGGCACGCGGCGAGGGAACCAAGAAAGATGGACAAAATAAAACTGTTTTATGTGTGTGTATGCACATTTATAATACATTTTTGGTAGGATATTTTACATACTTATATTGTGTCTATTTGTTTAGGTAATATATTTTAGCTCGTTCCAAGTCTGAAAGTAAAACCTGCATTTATGAAGAAATTTTTCACTTTATTTCTAAATCAAATCAAATCATTTCATTTGCTTGAAATGTGGTGCATGTGATATGGTATGTGTATCGCTAATAAATCACGCACAACCATCACAATAATACCATTATTATTAAAAATAATAGGTATTATGAATTACATCAATCATTAAAATTAATTAAACTTTATAAGACAACGGATCATTTTTATATTTAGCTTGTTATTTGAAATCGTCGGTCTAAAAATGTTTTGCATTCTTTGGTGTCTAGATGGTAATTTATAGATACTTTTAGTCTGGTGAATCACTCCGCACAGACAACCTAACTATACTTACATTGAATTAAACCTACGCTTGTTAGCGTTGTGTAAGATCAGTTAGCGCCTTTTTCAAGCACACTGACTTTGACGGAGTGAGCGCAGCTGAGCGCACGTATTTTCGGCTTGTTTTCGTCGATACGAACTGGAAGCCGCGTTTACGCGCGTCAAGTTTGAAATTCTTCTTCAAAGATGGTAATTATAACATAGATCTGTAAGGAATTCTCTCCACAAGATTTGACATAATGCTTTTAGTGAATTATGGAGAAAGGATTACGAAAAAAATATTGAAATATCTTCGAAACAAAACAAAAATAAATTCGCTAGTTTGTAACATATTTTTAGATTTATGAGTAGGTACCAGATTCATAATAAATACCGTTTTAGAACATAACTTATTGAATTTTCACTTAATTTTTACATTTCATATCTTGAAAAATCTTCGTGTGAAAAAATAAAATTGAATGTACGAGTATATTCGCAATCAGCAGGTCAAAAACTACGAAAATACAGAAAATTCGTGGGAGTGAGAATTTTTTTTTCTGCAGATCTGTGTAATTCTTATTCTTTTGTCATGTCGCTTTTACATGAGAATAGTACATAATCTAAAAATTAAAATTATATACAAGAGATTCAGATGTGAATTATATCAAGCTGCCGCCTTACAGTAAGGCTATAAGTAATTGCCTATCTATTCACACCACACACGATTCGACGACTACTTGCGGAGATAGGTATAAATAAATTTAAAAACCATGTAGTGTGGACGGAATAATGTTTAGAGTTAGCTTAAAAATAGTTTCTTTTTAATTGAAATAGTTGTGTCGGTAGTTTTTCAGGAACATAGCACCTTGCTATGTTCCTGAAAACTTAAGATATGAAAACAATGAGAAATGATATAAGTTCATCTTGTCTTGTGAATCACAGAAGATCACGGCTAAAATCTGATGAAGATCTTCAGAGATAGACAATGGAACTCTTCAATGGATATTAGCAAATCACTCGCAATTGCTGTAATCGCATGTTTGTGTATTGTTTATGCCACTCAAAATATAAAAATTTAATAATACTTTAAAAAAAGTTAAAACCGACTTCTAAAAGCTAAAAGGCATAATATAATTTTCTTAAAAATCTTATCAGCTCAGAAGTCGGGGTCTTTAATTCTATGATACACCTTAGTTTGGCAGTGGCACCGACTTCAGAAACTGTGAAGATTATTAAGAAAAAAAAATTGTTTTTGTTACATTTTTTTCGCTGTTAGCTCCGGGAGCCTATACTGCTTAACCGGACTATGGCGTAGCCTCATTGGCCTCCAACCTTATAGTAAAATTCAGCGATAGCGCTGCTAACGTTGTCCCATAGTGGGCAACGGGCCTCGGCTTGGGTCCCGTCGCTGATTAGTTGAATAAATCATGGCCACGCAAGAACCAAACTGTTTAGTAGATCATCGACGATGATAATGATTGTTGCAATGATGAAGAGATCTGTACCCAGTTTCAGTGGGACAATAAGGGGCTAACTTATTATTATTATATGTATATTAATATTACCTTGCTGACTAGCCATTGTTTGTCATGACAACAATAAAAAATAACTGATCCGGTTCCAAAAAAATAATTAAATTACCTGATCATACTTATCTTATATGAAGAAATACTGTGCATGTAAAATAGACCGTAGTAAGGACATCTGAATATTTTATGTTTTTATTGAGTGCTACCGGATGTTAGTTTCTATTTTAGTATAAAATTATGCGTTATATTACCTAATAGATTTAATTATATTTATTATTAGAATTCAGGGCACAGGTGAAGGATTTAAGACGCTAAATGTGTGTTCTTATATTTATGATGGCGTAATAACAAAACAAAACTGGTAGAATCAATTTATTTTAGATCTTTATGTGATTCACGTTTTTTAATAGCAATAAGTACGTAGGTGTATGAAATTAGGTCGTTTGGCCCACCCTGGACTGTCCAGATACCACCATTGGTAATTGCTATTCTTGCCACATTTGTTGTGTAGTACCTAAGCTTGATTTATGAAAAGAGTATCCATGGAGTTTCTTGCCGGTATCTTCTCCAGGACCAACCCACTTGGAACCGTGCGCCTAGAATCACGACGTTTTGAAAGTGCCTGCAAAGGCCCAGTTGAAATAAAAATCTTTGACTTTGACTTTCCACTACAACATGAGTGATTTCCATGTGACTCGGAGGAAATTAATCCGGGCCACGAACGTAAATATCTTCTACTCAAATAATACACATCGAGAGCTGAAAATTGCATTGATAGAGGAATGCGAGAATATTCTCCAACATCGCCTCAGAAACTTTGTGCCTTCTACTCAATCGCATGACATCTGTATTAACAATACACGGAGGTAAT
Source organism: Allophyes oxyacanthae (assembly GCA_932294325.1). Taxonomy (NCBI): domain Eukaryota; kingdom Metazoa; phylum Arthropoda; class Insecta; order Lepidoptera; family Noctuidae; genus Allophyes; species Allophyes oxyacanthae. Next base: position 10,131,125 of record OW028620.1, read on the forward strand.
ACAAAGTATTAAAATGTGCGAAAATTATAATATATATACATATATATGTGTGTAAAAAATGGATATTAAAAAAAATGCGATACAATTTATGCATTTTTATATATAAAGAAAGAAAAGAAAGAAAAAGTTTTTATTTCTACGCCCAGTATGACGCACAAAACATAAATAAACTCACACCAAGATCACTTAATACTAAAAATTGTCATTGTTCTGCTTTGAGTATCTATACTCAAAGTTGTTCTGCTAAACAAAACATAAATTAAATTAATTAAGTGGCAGCACCGAGTACTCGTAATACTGACATTCTATTATGGTACCCTACGTCTGTGGCGTGTTATCATCTGTCGTCTGTCCATTACTGACTAGCCTAGAATGTGTAATAATTAGTAAAACAGATAATAACTTAGGAGTTTTATTAATTTTATTTAAGTAGTATTAGATAGTCTATAAAATACTTTTTATTTAAGTAAGCTAACATTCTTAGTTTCCGAGATATTATGGTTATTGAGATGGTTTTAGATATTAGATCATGGAATGCTTAGGTAAGTTCGAATAAAAAATTAACAGTAAACTAATCGATATCATTATTGATTTAATACAATTTAAAGGAAAGGTTTCCTAAGAAAAAAATCCTATAACTCCTTTGGCTTAAGATTTTTCCGCACTATCTCACTTTGCATGAGTGAGAGAAAGATATATTTTATATCCACTCATTTCTCAAGAGATGGGAAGAGTGGTACTCAAACCATCCTCATTTTTCCTATAGAGATACTTAACCTGACATAAGGGAACCCTCATCACCGTTGTAAGAGTATTTACACAATTTTATCATTATTAATTATGTATCAATGCTTTTAGTTTTGTTCATAAAGGTTGTAGGCGGAATGCAGAGATACCAATTTTATTATATTGTAACATCATTTGTAATACCTATTTAATATTTGCAAAAAATAAATTTGATATGACGGCACGGTTGGCGCAGTGGCTAAGCGATTGGCTTTCTGCGATACGTGCCGCGGATTTGATTCCCAAACGGAACAAATATTAATTGTATGGCATACAGATAGTTGTTCTGGGTCTGGGTGTGTATATGCATATGTATATTTGTAAACTGTACCCCCGATAAAGGAGAAAAACTAGAGGGGCAAAGGTTAAAAAAAATCTTCGGGTGTAAATACCAAACCATGGTAAAGTATGTAGAATTTGTCTCTGCCTCATTTTAAAGTATGAAAAAATTACATTTGAATTACGTAAGTCAAGCAAAGCCACAACATCCAGCATTATTATCAAATTGAGCAATATCTCAGTATTGCGAATATTCTGTTCGATAAATAAAGGAAGCATTATGTCAAAACGTATGCAGAGAAGACCATTAATTGAGTTGTAACAGGTTCGCTGACACATAATTATGCAAACGTTAATTATAAACACATCACCTGCAAGATGGCTATTATTCTTAATGACACACTTGAGTTGGTATTTAGCAATTTATTTGAATATCATTCAGCAATTTAAATAGGACTAAAATGTTTTTGTTTTTCTGTGGCAGTAAATAAAATGTTCTTTCTTTCCTTCTTTCTAACATTCATAATCACCAAACCTAGACAAGCCGTTTGTTGAACGTAGTAATTGTTGTAAGCACAATGGAGATTTGATGTTCGAACGTCGATGCGCATGAGACGGCAGTCGCATCCTCGTAAATCCAGGAACTTTACACGTAAAGGATTATCGAACTGATCACGCGCATGATAATGAACGCACGACTGTTTCAAAGAAAGTGGACATCAGCCAGACGGAAACGTTACGATGGAGGAGCGAGAATTATACTAACTCATATTCACACAATGGGGCGTTAACTAGGTAATTAATTCATGGTATGGCTAGTGGTTATATTATTCAAATTAAAACATGTTTTTAGGTACTTTAATCTAAAAGAATCAGCCTTGCTTCAAATTGTATAATTTGAAGTGTTCAATTTTAACTTTTATAAAAGTTACAAAACCACCATTTTTTTCGGGTTCAGCGAACGTTTTAAATAACAATACTCAATTTAGTTTAACATCAATAACGTCCATGAAAATGCATGAAGCCCTGATGAGTTCGAACGCGGAACACTGTCAAACAAAACGCGCGTATTCCGATATTCCGACTTATTTATCGCCGGCGATAGCTCTCGCCGTAAAAACGTCAACGTGCGCCCGATCCTCGCCTCCTATCGCGGCCCTATCGCCGCCGTAGATCCCCAGCTATCTGTAAGCCACGGCTTTTGATATACGACCAAGAAACCATTGGTTACTGCGCCGATCCATGATAAATGTGCGGATTAGCAAGCTACTCCGTAATTACAGAGCCTTTGCGACAGTTATAAAGAAAGAGAAGCCCGTGTGAATTATTAATATCAATGCTTTTTCTGATTTTGGTTGTTAAAAGTGTCGTGTCATTATCATCATCATCATGGTGGCCTTTTCGAGATCCAATCTTGGATATAACCCTCTTCCCATCTCCTCCATCCCTTGCGATCTTGTGCCCGCTGCATCCAGGCATGAGCGCTTCGGCGGCGGCGCGCGGCGGTCTAAAAAAACGGGGTGCTGAGGGCTGTGTTAATAGTGTCGTGTATTGGTCTACAATTTATTTGTTGACGCTATTCATCAATTTAGCCCTCAATCGCCCAACGTGGCGTAGGCCTCGTTAGCCAAACGACAAATTTTCCGAGAAAAACATCCAATGAAAATAGTCAATCTACAGACGCTTAATATTAATATATCACACATTTTATTAGCATACCTCCAAGTTGGTAGGTATAATTCAGCACAAATTATCACGCAATATTCAATTCTATTAATTAAAGATAGAACATTAATGGAATAAATATCTAATTTTTATTCTCAAATAACATTAATCAGTACCACAAAAATATTCTCAGCGTATTTCAAGACAGTTGCCAAACAAAACACGGGAAATTATTGCAATTAATTGTTCGATTTTAAACGAACAGTAAATATCAGTACCTACAAGTTATGTTACTAAAATAACATGTGCTGGCAGTTTAATAACTGCTTACCCCACGATTACACGCTTGTGAACATTTCAATACAAGCATAATTCTTGCGCAATAATTAGGTGTCGATGTTCGTGCGAAAATGAGAATAATCGATTATAAGTATCGAGTAAACAGTCGATTATAATGTTACGAACAAATTGCAAAAACGACGGCTTTTGTTTCGTTTAAAAAAGGAAAATTGAAAAGCAATATGATCACGTCAGCTCAAAAAAAAAAGGTGAACGAAGCAATGTAGTTATGAAGTATCGTAGGTATTCCGTTTTGAGTCTAGTGTTTTCTTAAACCGAATGGTTTAGGAAAGCTGCAGGTTCTTTAGTGACGTACCTACTGGTTTGTGCGTAACGGCTGACCTCTGAAATGCTTACCTACGATGCCCATTTTATTTTGGAATTAAACTCATCAGAATATAAAAATCGGATTTTAAGATGGACTTTTAAAGATAAGATAGTTAACAACTTATAAATTTTTACAAGCAGGATATAAATCCCCGTTGAAGGTCAAGGAGAATTCACAGATTTTTATCATTAACATTTGTTTTGCAAAACATGGATTGATTTCATGTTTGCTCAAACTTTACATATTTACTCGATTATCTTATAGGCGCACGGCAACCGATACATCCATTTACATGTTAATTTAATATAAATGTATGTAAACCACATTCAGGTTCACACATCATAAAAAAATCACAAGTCCCACATTACTGCAACTACCCCTAAATCAATTAACGCCTACAAGATCGCATTTGAATTAAAATTCATGAACTAATTACTGTAGGGCGTGCGCGAAATGAAATAAACTAATTAAAGGGCAACACTGGCCGGCCAATTACACCCGTTGATTTATCAGTGTTGCCTGATCAAATAATTAAAAATACACCGGCCAGTAGATGGCGGCACGGTCGTAAATCGACAGCGTTCGCGCATTCAATTTGCGGAATGAAACTGGCCGGCCTCAATATGTTCGCTGTATGAGAATTGACGATTTACTGGCCTCTGAACTGTGCATTCTTCGAATAATCAAATTATTATAAATAAAACAGAGGCGAGTGTTTATGTCGCTAGCAACAATGTGTCTCTAGATTCTTTGTTCCGAGATATTTTTATAACACATTCCCGTCTGCTGGTTGTTTAAGAGTTGCTAGGCAGCTATACCTTTCTAAAGCTAATATCTAAAGAGGAGGGTCTTGGAGGTGTATCTGCAATATCCACTGACATGAAGGTTATACAGTTCAGAAATCTGAACTGTGTAACCTGGGTTTTATAACCAGTCCAGACAGAAGTCAATTGGGTTCCAGACTTAAGATTATGAGCTGCGTATACTATAGGACTGTAGTCTGAGTTTGTTGTTTCCAATAATGGTACTGGTGGTGGTTTACAGAATATCGTATCCAAATAACAATGCTCTTTTGCGGTGAGCAAGGTCGCCAGTGCTCCTTGGGGAGCGTCGCGTTGGCAGTAGGGGCTAATACTACGGTCTGCAACGCGCGAGATATGCTCCTGGGGTTGCAAGCGTCCATAGGATACACGCTCCCACCTGATGGTAAGCGGTTACCCCGCTTACCATCAGGTGGGAGCGTTGGACGTGTCCTTATTTGCCACCTAGTAGTATTAAAAATGCGTGCACAAAAATCAGAAGAAAATGTCTAATTAAATGGTATAAATGTGGTGACTGTGTCATTCAGTCAAGACATCTTATTTATTGCATCCATACTAAGAAAGATTCACATGCTTAAATAAACCAATATATATACTCGTCAAAACAAAATAAGGGCCACCTTATATTTTTGATCTTCTGAGCAAATTATGAGGTTCCTAGGTTTTTAAGTTGTAAAGTTCATTGTAATGATTTGTTTTTAATGAAATTGGCTTAAATTTTACACAATCCACAGGAAAGAAAAACAATTTTACAACATTTTCGAGAAAAAGTGCAATTTCAGCAAAAAGTACACTTGAACTAAATATCCAATTAAAAATTAAATTCCACGGCGTTTATTCTTCTTCCTTTTTGAATCAATATCTGGTGTAACCTCCTCTTTTCTGAACATATTCTTGAAGCCTAGAGGGCATTTTCTATCAGATGCCGCATTGTTTCTTGAGAGATTTATTCCTAGCTCGATTTTAGGACGTTAAGGGCTGTCTTTCATTGTCCAGTGATCAATTTGTGTCTCATACTCTTCTTTTCAACAGATCACACTTGTGTTCAATTGTGTTCAAGCCCGAACTGTTCGCTGGCCTCGGCAACACTTGTATACAAGCCTCTTCTAGTGTCTCTCTGGTGGCTCTAACAGTATAAGCGCGTGCAATGCCGTGCAACAGCTGGAAACCTGCACCCACTTGCTATGCAAATGGCACCGCATAGAGTCTTATGACCTCCTGGATGTCACGTTAAGTTGTTACTGTACCCTGGTTCTGAATTATAAGCTCAGTTCTTCCAGTTTGGCTTATGCCTCCCCACACCATAACATTGGGCCCCTCAAATCTATCACTGTTGTGGATGCAGACATCTGCAAATTGCTTCCTTTTCATCTCCACACCCTTATGCAACGGTCAACACTAAAAAGTTTTACTTTGGTCTCATCTGTAAAAAGCAATGTGCTTCAGTCACTTACGCTACAGTCCAATTGTTGCCTTGCGGATGTTTATTGATTTGCATGATGAATACTGGTCTATGGAATTCGCACCACTTGACTCCTGGACAATTGCTGGTCTTCATAAAACTGGTTTCTAATCGTTTGGTCACTAAGTCACGTGCCTGTGGTCAAACACAAGCTGGTTTGCAAAGAGCGGGAAGTGACGGTGCTCTCTCTGCGTGCATGTAAGTCTATGTAGCGGTCTTCCTGAGCGGTGATTCCTCTGGCTCTGCCTAATTCCTGACTTCTGACAAAATTCTGGATCTCATAAAAGCAATTCTAGGCATTCTGAATTGCTCGCTACGAAAATCTCGGCTGTAAAACTACAGATCGCTACGAGTAGCCTTCTTGGATGAGTGTTATGGTCCTGGTCGTTGTAGTCAAGTCTATTTGAAGTCGAACCTGTGGAATTACGTTCTTAAAATGCCGATGTACGCACTAACTCGACACACTAAACTGTTCTCAGTACAATACAAATGTTAAATGAGCTTATAGTTCACGTTAAAAACAGGGTAAAATTAATTGGTTTAAAAAATATATATAAAATCTACCCATTTTAACAGTTTTTCAAGCGGAGTGCTGTTAAAGTGTACGCAAACACTTAAGATAATACAACGCTGTACAATTTACCACATGGATATAGTAAATGATCATTAAATCACCCATAATGTCGAAATTTGCAAGTGGCCCTTATTTTGTTTTGACGAGTATACTTTAATATGACGACGACGTAGCTAACAGATAAAAGGCCTTAAATCATGTTAGTATATGAAATAAATTACCCTTATCTCTTTCAACATTATAAAAAAATCTGTGAACATCAATTGAGCAATAATTTTCTCTTATATAATTACGCTATATAATGTACCGTTCCTGGCGGTAACACAACAAATATTGTAGTAGGTATAATTAACTGAGTAAGTTCATTGACTTAGATATACGTAATCATACGTTTAACTTGTCTTGTCAAGCAACGCAAAGTAGACACAATAGAAAACCTATTGAATGCCGGCGCCGCGGCGCTCATTCGCAGCTCGATGAATAAATATAGGTAGATACCTATATAATAATAGATAAGAACTGTGCCTAATTACGAATTGCATAAATAATAAATATACGATGACCTTTAAAATATTATCAACGAAAACTATATATTTTTTTAAGTTATGTATCTTAATGTTACTTGTTTGTTCGTTCATAACTTAAGTTCTACTGAATTGATTTAAATGAGGTATCCAATGTTGGTAGGTAAGATGATTATAATATTGCGGAAGATTTTTTAATTTTAAACTACCGACCCGCACCCTGTTTCGCACGGATGCAATTTCTCTACTAAACCTTCCGAAATAAACGCTCAAAATGATGGTAAAAACCGCATCAAAATCCGTTGCGTTGTTTAGGAGGATTTAGCGGATATACAGACAGACAAATGTGGAAAGCGTTTATTTTATACTATGTAGAGATGTTTAAAATAATCAGTTTATGGATAGGAACGTTCTTGCGAGAAGTAAAAACCAGTCAAAATGTAAACAAAAACGCTGGTCGACTTAGCCAATTGTACACATTACGTATTCCATTACAATTGTAAACTGTCTCCCACATTGCGCCAATCACCTGTATCTAGTTAGGTATGATGAAAGTAAATCGTGCTTTTGATAAAAAATTGTGATATCACTCGATAAAAAGTCACTGTTGCACATGGATCACTAGTTACAGCTAGTACTCGCTCTATAAATCGCATTCATAAATCTTCTCCTATAATACGTTTGTTTACGATCTGGCCGCTAATTGACGTCACAGATCCTGATGCGTTCTGCACGCAACGCGTTCCAATATATTTACGAGTGTTGCATTCTATATTTTTCCTGAAGGCATTAATGCGTGATGCGCGAATTGAAATATGGGACAGGAATCGGGATGCGGTCTGTGCTGCGTTTGATACAGTCGAGTTGAGATGAACTTCGAAATTCGAATAGAATGCGTCTACCTGTAGTGTTAATATATTGATGGGTTGTAGACGATGACATTTGAAATGGGTATGGCCAGTGTAAAGTTATGTTGCCCCATTTTTTTTTATGGATTTTTTTCACACTCTATTTTAGGTAAACTGAAGAAGTTTTCTATTCATCGTTGTTATTATATCAACCAAAACAGTTCTATTGTTGAACGCAATTCTCCCACACGGGTCGTCTAGATTTTCAGTTATTAAAATACACACAATTTGTCACAAACATTTATTTTATTTGCCAGCCAATATCGATATCGAGCTATTTCTAAATGCAAGGCGGTCTTACCCAATTCTCCAGTCTCGACAATCGTGCTTCACTTTAGACAAGCAGATAATTGTCTCAAACTAACTCCTCTAGCTATAACTCTACTCGCCTACAATTGTAAATAAATTCTGAACTAACCTATTGGTGTGTAACGAGCTCAAACGGGGCTTCGATGCGATATCTCTACAGTCCAGTGTTATATTGCTCAGTCGCCAGTTAAAGTACGAGTTTTTGATCAGTCTCGCCTTGAGGCCGATGAACTGGCTTTATTAATCATACTGCACTCTTTGTCTTCTTAAAGTACGACGAAAATAAACGATAAAAAGAAAATGTTGGTGCACCGGGATATAAATAGCGTATTGACGTTAATGTTATTTAAATAAGTGTTTAAAAAATAAATTGTTAAAATATTTTATATAAAATCGTACATAAGTGATCCGACTCTTTGTTTAAAATATAAACAATAATCGAATCAGTAATCGTTATTATTTAAACGTATTTTACATGAAGAAATACTCAATGATTTGAATCTTAACGTATATTGTACCAATCTTCATTTGAATTTCTACGCACTGAAGCTTTCAAGTAAAAACAATAATTGGGTCATAGATACTTGCCTAACTATAATATCTATGCTAATAATAAAAGGAGATAAAATTTGTTTGCTTGTATGGAAACTACTGAACCAATCTAAAAAATCTTTTACTAAAGAAACGTGCGAGTGAAACCGTGAGTAACAGGTAGTATAAATTATAAAATAAAAAAGCCGTAAATAAAATAATGTTATTCGGCTCAAGTCTTGCAATGTATTTTTAACCACCTAATAATTTATTGGTTGAAAAATACACGACTCTACGAACAGCGAAGTAAATATCAATTATCTTTAGATGGAGTATCTACATACAATAAATTGTAGATACCTACATGGCAATACAAAGAAAAACTAGAAGGAATAAATGTCAGAAGTGCAACAAGGACCCTAACTCTTCAGATCATCACAAGTAAGGTATTATAACTCATCCGTGGTAAAGATGAGCTGACATAGTAAGAAATGCGATTAAGATGCGATATAATATCTAACAGAGGAAAATGTTAACCGTACGCCTATACCTGCCATGGCGTGCTTACTCCTCATGCTCTATAATGTTGCTCAAGTAAGAATGGAAGCCAAAAAACCTGTCAGAATACAGCGCTGTGACATTTTCGAAAATTCGCATTTTTTGTTTCGATTATGCTAAAACCAGGGCCGTTTTTGGTCTCATACAGGACTATTTTAATTTTTTAATATTTTTATTATTATTTTTTTCCCATGCGAGTACAAAATAAACCTGTTTTCTTTCTTTCTTAAGTACAGGAAATATTGAAAACGAATACACACAGAAAACACTCCTATGTGCACAAATTCGCAATAATTATTACAGGTATGTAGGTAGGCCCCTCACGGTTGTCACCTATAATGACTTCACAAATAGTGCAACGCACTGGGGCATGCTATGAATTTTATTCAGAAAAAATATTGCATTCTTTAAGCACATAGAATGCGCACTATGTACTTTAGACACCGAACGAATGTCTATATACGCCATTGCTACATTTAAACGCGTATTTTAATGTGTGCAACTCCAATAGAATTTTTTAGCTTCCTAGCATTTACTGTGCTATGCGCTTTATTTCTCCGAATGATTAATTAATAAAAAATAATTGCGCTGACATTTCTAAAATTGCAATTTTATTTTAACTACACTGCTCACGTCGCATTGCATGGTCGTAATTATATAGAAGGTGCGAAAAACTGCAAGGATCATAACTTGACGTTTTTGTTCAGAAATATTTAATACATTTTATCTCGCTATTATTAATGAATGGAGGTGTTAATACCTGAGATATGCTACAAAGAAATATAATTCAGTGAAATATAACTTAAGAAACAGCACTTGTTTAAATTAATATTAAGTTAGTTCTTAGCTAAAGCTATGTTTAGAATTATAATTACTCGTACAAGTCTCAATTTACACTAACACATTGCATTATTGTAACAACAACCTCCATGATTTAGATATGAAACCTTAGTAATTGTCAAGTCTGAAAACTTCGTAACCAAAGCTCTAAACAGCGGGGAACTTGCGAAGCTTCTGTGTTGCGGTAAAACTTACGGCAGATCCGCAATAAGTTACAGCAAGTTTGCGGGCTCCCAAAATCGGTACCTTTTCAACACAGCACCCCAAAATATCACACAGTGTCAACGTGTGCGTTATCACGTTGTTAAACGTCAAAGGATTTAGACACTGTGTGTTTAGTTGGAACACGCTCATTGGTCGCTGTGTCCAGTATAAACATCAGGGTGTTACAAACTTATTTGCATTTACACGGGCCGAGTAATTGCGTTGCGCTACAGGGAGAACTTTAATTAAACTTAAGAGTCTTAAACTTAAGTAGATATAGCTTAAGTACGTAATAAGAAAAGTTTTGTTAATTACCTAGGTTGATACTAGGATTACCTATCTACATATAGGTACTTGGACGGAGAATGTTGCCAAAAGCGGAATTAGCAAATTGGATGTGATATTTTTGCCGAATATAGGGGAGACAGAATTTTCTTGGAGCAATTTCATATTATATGTATTGTGACATAAACCTATCGCCGGTATTGCTGGCTCTTTTCTGTAAGTTACCCTGTAATCGGTAAAGGGGTCTTTGATAAATATACCTACGTATATGAATATAAATTCTTTTTGTTATTGCCTCTACGCTGTCTTCGGAGGAAAAATATAGAATGAGTTGGGTGTTTATGATCCTGCGCAGGTCAACTGTATGAAAGGGTTAACTATTATATGGGCTAGTGTCATGTCCTGTTCAGTTTCATTGATTGATGCCCGGCAAGTGAAGTAATAATTTGATATTTAATTTCAATAGTGGTGTGATGCGGTCGGATATCCGGAAAATCTTATCAAAGATACGAAAATAATACGTTCACATTGAAGTTGATGATGAAGGAAATTGAGACGCCTTTTTCTGTCATGCCGACATTAAGCTCTAACATTTGAATTGCGCATTAATCGTCTTGCCAGGAGGGAAAGATTAGGTAGTCAAGAATGTTCGTCAAAGAGTTCACATCTCAGAGTTCGGCAGACATTTCTACATAAGAATCGACACTCTAGGAGTATTTTTTCGTGTAAACCTACTTACCCCTCTAAAAAATAACTGTGAATATAAAGTTATGTCAATAGTAGAATAGAATAGAAGATTTTTATTTGTCTTTCAAATTACATAGGTAGCAAGGAGATACATCATACAAGAAGGTAAAAGACAAAAAGATCTTGGACTCAGCATACCTGGTAGCTGATGAGTAGTGATAGCCTGGCGGTTGAATGCTCGCCTTCCACGCAGGAAGGTCTGAGTTCGAACCGGCCCACACTTCTGACTTTTAGTATTACAAATTATGTGCGGATCGGAATTTGATTATCACTTGCGTTAACGGCGAAGGAAAATATCGTGAGGTAACCTACACATCTGAGAGGGGCTTATAAATTCTCGATGGCGTGTGTAGTCCGCCAACCCGCATTAGGCCAGCGTGATGGACTAAGGACTAATCTTTCTCATTCTGAGAAGAGGCTCTTGTCCAGCAGTGGGACAGTAATGGACTTTATTTATTATTATAAAGATATCTACGTCAAAATATGGCGTTATTCATGACATAACTTCATAAAACGATGAGACAAGTTTATGATCATTCGAAAATCTTTTTATAAACAAGGGATAATAATTTCTTAATATTAGGAATGTTGAGTTTTTTTTTGTTCACCCTATTATTTGCTTCAACGTTGGTATAATAATCTGGGTTATACGTTGGACATTAACGTGACTTCAGGTATCTATGTTAATATTAAATGCGTGAAAGATATTTTGTAAAACAATACATTAGCTATTTCAATTTATAGGATTTTGCAATAATCATTGTGCTAATAGCTTATGGGTCAGACAATGCTAAGCTAATAAAATAATAATAAAACCCCGACCACACGTGATATACCGTTTTCGTAACAAAACATTTGCATACTAAATAAATAAAATAGCGTTATTTATTACATTTTAGCGTTAATTTACGCACTATTAAACAGTCTTTATATCTGCAAAACGCATTAGTTGTCATTAAAAATCCATAGCATAATCCCGTTATCTATAACCAATTGAAATAAACTAAAACTTTTTATAACGGAGAAATCTAGAAATACGTATAAAATCGTTAGTACAAAGTAACAACGCTTTCGAATCAGCTGTGAAATCAATCAATTGATTAGTGACGGTTAGATTAATAAAACACAGTTCGTATACTGAAGATAAATTGAAATTGATAGTATCAATAGTAAGTTATAATTTAACAAGTTGTAAGGCGGCGGGTACAATGATGGTTAGTAGCCCGACTCTAAGGCGCCGGTGGGCAAAGGTTGATTGGTTTTCTATTTATCTGATCGTTAGCTGTATTGTAGGCAGCAAAATTACTGCAAAGATATGTTCTTAGAGTAGAGTAAATATTACTCTACATGAGAACGAAAATATACTTGGAATCATCATCTGCCTGGCCTTCATCCCAAATTCCCAACTACGTTGGGGTCGGCTCCTAGTCTAACCAGATGCGGCTGAATAACAGTATTTTATACGGAGCGACTGCCATCTGACCTCAGCTCCGAGACACTGATACCCGAAGGTTAGACCGGTTGACAGACTTTTTGGGTTGCTGACATCCGTAATGACTGTCAAAGGTAATCGAAAACATACTAGTACGAATCTGAGTTTTTATTACCGGTAAAGAAAACGTACCTAAGATTACCAAACTAAAGGGCGTGTACCCATTCATATTTTCAACGAGATTTCCTGTCCAACAGTAGAATATTAATAGTCAACACAACACCCAATCATTATGAATTAAAGATATTTCAAAATCGTGTAATACTAACTAAATATAAATAACACACGTTATCTCCCTCGAAGCGATCAAATAAAAAATTCTAACTCTCTTGTGAGATAAAAAATAATAGAAAACAAGTCAAATCTTTCGGTTTGGCGTTCGTGACCATTATATTTGTATACAGTGGGAAATAACAGTAACAGTTACCGTTAGTCATTCGCTAGTGTGAACTAGGTATTACCTAGCTCTTGCATTTATTTTTACTGCCGCGTACCTATATGTTTCTAGTGGCAGCTATTAGAACATAAAAATCGCGTTTATAATATGAAATTAATAGTTTTCAACTCACTGGAATTTCTCTTTTTACAGATATTACTTTTGATTGGTTTTCTATAAATGCTAGACTTCAAACTTTTTACGAGAAAACTATTTTTGTGGCAAAAGGCTGTGAAAATAGTAGGTAAATATTAAATGATTTTGAAACACGGTTAATTCAGTAGCTATATCGATAAATTTTCATTAGACCCATCTCTGTCATGGAGCATTCTAGAGACGTTTACTACCTCAGAGAATGCTGCTGTCTCATCATCATCAATTTTATCAAACCTAATAGACCGCGCAAAAAATAGACCCTGATGAAATATGCTTCACAATGCACATCCACCTAAGATGAGCTGATATGAGTTTTATGGACTGCAGCATTCGAATAAAGTTGAGTGAATCAGTCAGTAGAATAGAATAGATTTTATATCAAATAAACCGGTTACAAGCACAAACTGTTTACTATTCTAATATTAATTGACATATTTAATAGTGAATCATAAATGATTATTACGCTATTACGAATATTGTTCCTGTATTTTTTACCAATGGTAATTTTGATATTTGAAAATGTTACTGGAATTTATTTAGTCCAAATTCATAATAATGCTTGTAATTATAATTAATTTAGATCTAATATGAATACATTTGCATGCCGCAAAGTTGAATATGGCGATACCTAGGTACTTTTGTAAACTTGTAACACTAATTTAAAAATAACACATATTTCGCAAATATAAATGAAATTGAATAAAATGAAATGATCAAAAATAGAAATTAATTTAAAAATAACTCGTTTTTCGCAAATATAAATGAAATTGAATAGAATGAAAAAAATATTTATTTCTTTAATTTGCGGTTCCCACAGCCCAGTGAGAGTTCTTGTCCGAATCCTGATGCGGCTCCTGTTCATCGAAAGCGCCACTTCCGTAATTTTTTTCCCAAGGCCTCTGATAAGTTAGAGTGTGCTCGGCCTGGGAGTTTTTCCCAGTGTTTGATACTCTGTTCATACCCTCAGATCCTGAGGTAAGGTGAGGTGAATTCCTCAGATGGGTTCAGGACCCATTGTGGTGCCTTCCGCACCAGCTCTTGTCAGTTCATCAGTCCTTCACCATACAGTGGGTGAAAATTTTCAATACGCTTTTTACGCATTACTGACGAAGCGGATCACAATATTAAATAGTAATGATGCAATTTAATAAATAGAAGGTAGCAATAACATGTTTGTTATGACCAAAAATGTAGGAACTGTATAATTTCTCTGATATGCATATCACGTGTCTCTGACGTTCAAATCTCATAACGGCCAAGGTACCTATAGTAGGGATATAATTAAAAGAAAAGCTGTATTTACAATGAAGGTAAATTACCACTTGTATACTATCTTAATTTTATACAGTAACTTTATGCTACAATAACTAAGTTAGTTCCTGCTCTGCTGAGCCCCTTAATTATGTAATTACCTAACTCATAAGTCCATACATTCATTCATCACCTCTGGTATTGACAAGTCTTCCATATATCATAAATTTATGTATGTCACCGAATACATATTTTAATTATATCCACTAATTAAAGATGATTGTCAAGTCCCTAGTTACAATAACGCAACTCGGGATATACGTCTGATTTAGAATTGAAATCAGCCACGCGATTTTTTCGTGAATTGAATTACATTTATTGTAGACAGAAAGTAGCTCATCTATGCAAATGTGTGACACGAGTGATGTAACATCTAGTTACAGTCATAGCTAGGTATAAACTGATTCTGATGTACATCGCCCATATTTAAGGGGGCCGCGGACACAAATTGAAAATTATGGGTTGACGCGTCACTGTAACGAGTGCGTAGCATGTTTATGTATACTTTGAACTGTTTTTAGATTGGACAATCCTAAAAGTTGTGTCCCTTTTTAATTGCCCTTCAGAATTGTTTAGGAGCTTAGTTTTTTGATTTAAGGTAATATTTAAATGAATAATATGTTTGGTTGGAGTGAAGAAGTTAGTCTTGGGACACACCTGAACAGATTTTTTCTTTTACAACTAAATAATGCCATAACTTATTAAAAGAAACGTAAATAAATTACAAAAGAAAAATAAAAAATACGACACAAACATAGGCCATAATCATAAAAAAATGGGAAATATTTCACAAGATAATGCGGCATATAGAATAATAATTCACTACCACGACTAAACAGCGAACGGTAATCAATTTAAAATAAAATAAAAACTAGTATCAATCCAATAACAAGTACATTGATACAGCTAGAGAGGCGTTTGTCCTCAATAACTCACTGTGATTAATTGCAATTATATTTGTTATAAGTTATAATAATCCATTTATTCACGCAACGGATCTCCGTTGGCCAATGTGCAAATTGAAAATTATTGTAGTCAGTCCTATGGTTTATTTCATGTTGTATGTGTGCACAGTGGTCCGATGGCGGATCCGCTTATTTATCATAAGTTAGTGTCACATGAGATAGTTTATAGTTTTGTCCTAAGAAAATCTATTTGCCTGCAATAATTTTCTAAAGACATATAATTATTAAAAACATGACAAATATGAGTATTTTATGAGCGACGCGTGAAAAAATAGGAAGTAAAAAGCTATAATACCAGTTTATGAAACTGTTGCATAATTGTATATAACAAATTAAATGTAACTATTGTATTAAAACATGAGTGTGTGTTTAAAAATCGACCCCCAGGCGAGATATTTAATAGTATCACACGTGTGTTTTAATACCTAGTTATGTGCAGTTTCATACACTACTTTATCTATAATCATGCAATTAATACAATATTATTCTAAATAAACAAATGGCTACTAAACAGTAGTTAACGCGCATGCGCTCTAGCGCGCCGCGCATGCGCCCTAGCCGCGCCACCATAGACAATGTGCGGCTGCTATAAAAATTGAATTGAAAACTCCTTGTGGAAACTGAAGTGTACTATAATAGAAAAAAAAGTTATTTTATAGTATTGTTTTGTTAGAGAAACTGTATCGTAATAAAACTTTTTAATTTCATTATGTTGCATGTGCATAAAGTCTGTCATTATATGTAGTATCTACTATTTTTGAATTCATAATTAGAACTTTACGATATGAGTGTAGATAAATAAATATTATGTAACATGCTATGTTTTAACCATCTTTGCAAGATTTTACACAATCTTACTTATAATAAATTTGTTTCTACCGTGTTTACACTAGACAATCTTATCATAAGAACTAATTGCTAACTTTACAACCAAATTGAACCTTGCTCCCTATATTTTAAAGTTAAAATTACAGTAAAAGTGTTAAAAAAAATACTAGGAAATTTTCTCACGTAGCCAGTGTGCTACCATGTTCAAGGTGAGATATATCAGATAAGGAACAGTACACATAGGCCGACGGTAGTTAAAATGGACATTTTCCACATCAGTTGACCACATGGGTCATGCTCTTGTACGTGATGTCCATGCTAACTAGTTTGACTATGCAAACGGAAACCTTAGGCCTAGAAGTCGAATTACGAGAACTTGCCATACCTTTAAGTTACATAGGGTCTAAAATACGGTTTATTTATTGATAACCCTTCAGAAATAAAGGTGTGTATCTATAGAGCCTTCAGTAATGTTAAGTAATAGCTTAGATAATTTTGAAACTATAATAATAATCTATTCAAAATTGAAACCTTTATTAAATAACTAATTTACATACATGTTAGGTGTTCAGATAAATTGCAAGTAGGTATTGAGCATCCTTTGAAGCGCTTATACACTTTAATAAAACTTCATTAAAAATTAAAAACAAAAAACAGCTTTCACAACTCATTACCCTTACCAGTAGGTATTATGATTTCGAACAGCTGTTTCACTGAATATTATGCCCACACGCTGGCATTGGCAAACGCACAAGATGCATGGACAGCTGACTCACCAAGATGATTGAACTCCAGTCTATGCAACAACATGTGCAATATCTCTACATTAAGCACTGCCAGTTAGAGCTGTTAAGACATATGGAACCCGATCCTAACATAGGAAATGGGAATGGAGAAAAAGCTAGGCATCATGAGGTCAATGTTATCTTAAAGCGTAAAAATAAAATTCGGGTGACTTAATAGCAACTTCGGCACCACTTCCTCAGATCGACCATCGAAGATATTGATCCAGCAGTTTTCGTACTTGGCTTTATCGGTAGATCGACGCACAATATGAATCCATCCATCGAGAAAAATCATCGACATAATCTTAAAATTTCTTAATAAACTCATAACTGAAATACGAAAGACCTGAAAACTTAAAGGATGTATGCAAATCAGAGTCTCATAAAGGTTAATGAAAGCGTATAACAGTCGTAGTTATTCATTGGTGTGTGGACTAATTCTAAGTGGAACGTGGCTTGCGAGGAAACGTCAAAATAAACGCGAAACACGTGCCCGTACCAGGCTCATATAAATTCCGCAAGTTTAATTTGCGAGGCAGCGTGTGGTGCAAGTTGAAAGGGTTACCGGAATAGTTCATGAATAATAAACGTTGAGAATAGAGGCAGAGGCAGAAGAGGTGAAGTTTTGTATGACCCACAAACATTTGTACTATGCCCCATAGTTATATAATAAATTCAAAAGTTATATAGAAGATCCTACCTTTTTAGTCCCAAACCCTTTAAGGGTTATTGTACTCATCATTATGAACAACTTTCTCGACCAACCCAGAAATCGCCAAAAAATAACAGATATTCCATACAAATAATTCAAATCAATAAAAGTCCCGAAAAATTTTTTTTGGTTTCGCGATTTCATATTTGTTTATTAAAAGTTGTTCATGTAATAACCCCTTATAGGGATCGGGACTAGAAAGGTAGGACCCTGCTTTCATAATGTATACTTACTTAAAATGTTGTTCAGGGAACATTTAAGTTTATAATTTTATCGCCAAAAACATTATTTAGACACCTAACACCCATTACGGCAAGCGACCATATTAAATAATTAAAAGACTTACCTTGAATACTCAAACACATCTCAAGTTTAAGTTGCCATTAACTCTCGTGCTGTCACTGTCATTTTAAGGTGGACTGTAGCGACAAAATGAGTATTAGAGCGTCTTAAAATTGAGCTGTGTTCAGTATAAAGCGGGTAATATCATAAATAAAATCCACCAACAAAAATTAATGTTGGAACTGCGTTTGATCATTATAAACATAGTGAACATTACTGTATTATCATTAATTATCGCGGCCTTCTGCATTTCTAATACCTTAGCTTATAAGTACTGTATTATTATCATCAATCAACCTATGCTACCATTTCAAACTAGTTTCACAGGATACCTACTAATTTCACACACCATGAACCACAAATTAATCCCGCTCGCGTCCGTACCTCGCACCGGTTTCGTTTCAAAGGGACTTGTGCAACGCATGAACGTCATACATTAATGATCATTTAAGGTATACAGATCAAAGGGCTTTGACTTTAATTACCGAATGATCTCACTTCTGTTCCTTTGGTAAAAAAACTGCTGATAGACACCTTAATGGACCGAGAAAATTCGAACTTGCGAACCAAGTTTTATACCACATTATACCCTCATTAATGTTTCTAACTGAAGGACGGCTATATAAACGTAGTTCTCAGTCATTTCGCTTAGAAGTACGTCGTTAGAATGATTTGCTTTCATTGTTATGGTTCTGAAATGTTCAGTTTGTATTTCATGCTCATAATGCCTTTGATTTTGGTGATGACAACGTGATTATTATGTAAACTTGTATTTCCATTTTAGTTAGATTAAATTACACAGTCCATATGGCATTTTCCACAATGTCATTACTAACAAGAATTTATAAATAATAAATATGGTTAGATACAGTTAACGGCAATTCTAAATTAAGTGTTTAACTAAAAACTGAAGCATATATCGCGCTGAGAGTTGTTCAAAACAAACGTAACGTGTTTTCTTTATCCTAATAATTTGCCTTGCTTCACACCCAAATCGTCACCAAATTAATCTACTACGGGACGAAATCCTGTAACTAGATCGAAGGTTGGAAACATGTTGGCAATCTCCCTTTGCCAAACGAACTTTCATCAGATAATTTAAATTGGCATCATTTAGCTTGTACTGGCTTCATTTAGCTCATATTTATACACTATCATACAGATCCCTTGCTACCTATACTATCATTACCATCAGGTACAAACACACTATTGATTTAATGGAAATGTTCAGAACACCCATCGATATTATGCGAGCCAATGGGGTCAATACGATTCGATGTCGCAACTTTCGATCTTGATGCACTCCGATCCGATACATTGTAAAAAGCATAAAAATGTCTGGGTGTGTGAAATATATGAGGCTGTTCGTATAATGAGGTTTGGCTGCCAACAGCAATGATTCATATTCTTAATGGCGTCAATCTCGCGTTTGTTGCCAAATGAAGGTTAGATTAAAGCAGGCGTGTAGTAAGTTATGTCCATTTGGCATTCATTTGTGAAATTAAGCACATTGGTGTAGGTCAGGTAGATAAATGATGTTGAAAATGTGACACAAACATTTGATTATTAATTAATATCTACTTAATCGAGGTCAATTGCATATTATTATCATGATATTGCATGATATTACGTTATGTAGGTATCTACATGAGAAACTGAATGTTCTATTTTCTCTCTCAAAAGCACACAGCCACACCTACTTCACAATGCATAGCGCACACCCACTTTATTTGCCTACAGCAGTCTAGGTAAATAGGTATATGCAACATCTAAGATTAGGTACACAATAGCCGGCTTCTATTCGTGCGCGCGTGGGCAAACACGAAAGCAATACTTCATAGGTTCTACTAACAAACCCTTTTGTGCTTCCAGACTAACGGCCGACGGGACTCTAAAGCATGTCAGTGCGCTATATTTATAACACTACGAGTTATATCCATGAGTAATGGGACTTATGTACCCCGCTGCATTATACTGTTGTAAATCCAACGTAGTGTCGCGTTTACTATTTAAATGTATTCATCCGAGAGTTTATCCGGCGTCATGGAGAGAGGCTTTCGCGGTTATAGACCCCATGAATAATTTTCGTATAAGCCCCATCGTGTCGTTGGGATCCCTACCTTAGCTGTGATTGCCTAAGAATGCCAAAATATTTTTTCCGGAATTCTGAAGATGGAATTCGTAAATACCGTTCTCGAATTATAAATACTAACTGTTGGCCGCGGTTTCACTCGTGCATATATCACTCAGAGATAGTTTTTATTAGTGAAAGAATGTTTCATAGTCGGTTTCGTAGTTCCAGAGATTTTACCTCTATATAAAATCCATCCATCTATAATAATCTGTAATAGTCTATAGTAGACTATTACAGATTACTATAGATGGCAAACTTCTTCTGTTTATTGGCATGAGCTTTTACGTGACTATTTACTCGGGTCATGGTGGAAAGATTCAACTAAGTCAGCACGGTTTGGAGCTGATTGCCCTGGTTGCTCCGGACGTACAAAGGTATCGTTACTCAGGGATCATGCACCTAACATAATAAACATTTCCATACACTAACTAAACTCTAGTAGTAGCCTCATAATAGAAGGTACGAAAGGAGACCTTGTTCACAGTTGATGTTACTTCTCCTTCCGTCGAGTCGGCACAAGCTATCGCTTGCTCATGCCGTAGTGGAAAGATTAGCCAGTCAGTAATGGTGGTATCGAGGCGGACTGCCCAGGATGCGCCAGACGATCTCATGTTTCATCACTCGTGGAGGTTCTTTTCTTCCCCCATGGACGTTACGAAATAGATAACGATGCACAAGAAAAAGTGATGATTATAATGCATGAAATCTCTCTTGATATCTCTACTATCTTCTAAATTGAAAATTGCTGGTGGTAGTGGGTTCCGCGTTATTCCAATAGAAGCAGATGTTAATCTTCTAATACAAATTGCAGGTGTCATCCGAAGGAAACGTATAATTTAATAGTACTGGAGGCAATGAAGTAGCGATTACATAAGCTCTATCATGATAATATTTAAATCGATAAGATATTACGCTTGAGTATAATGATGACAAAATCTCGTTTTAATATCACCAGAAACTGTGTTTACCCGTTATCAAAGCGTAAGCATTAAAACTGGAATCGGTAAAATTATAAATGTTGATGATCCAAACATGCAATAAGCAAACGGTTCTTTGGCATTCCTTGAACAGATTTAGAGTAATGTGATTATCATGTTTGTCACGCGGATTGTTGATATGTTGATGATCTTATCTTAGGTTCCTATTAACCTAGAATAGACTAGAGCAAAAGAGCTTATCACTCTTTTTTTTTCAGTGAACTATTTCGCCCATGTTTAGTTTCGCCTACCTTATTCCACGTATTGGCGTTGATAGTGCACTGCTGTGAACCTAGTACCACTTTCAAATACTATAGCTTCCGTGCGCAAACAAAACCGACCTATCATAAATAGATAAATGGTCCAAGTTTTTCTAACCTTGGTATATTTTGAACCTAACAATCTATAGGGATTGTTGATTTAACATTTTTTTCTTAAATAACTTGTAATTACCTACATGATCTTATTTTCTAACTTCTTGTAAGTGCTGTGAACTTCTTTAAGCTTTGAGTATTACTCAAAGTCTTTAAGTGACAAATTCACCATAATCTGGAACCTTGTTAGTACATTATAATAAATGTCTGTTAGTGGATATGTCATTGAAGTACCTTTAAATAAATAAATAAATCATATTTACAAGTGCAGTGTTACATGATCTGCCTGGTACACGTACCTAATTTCTTTGATGGCTATTCTTTGGGAATCGACAATGGTTTCGATTCTGTTGCGCACTCTGACAGGACTAAACTAAACTAAGTTTGTCTCTTTCTGTTTCAATATAAAAAGAAGGTGACAGATTCGTTTAGTCTAGTTTAGTACCTAGTGACAAAATGTGGAACAGAATCAACACCATTGTGGTAAAATCATGGACAATCTTCTCGTCTGCATCTAAAGTTTGGAATTCCATTCTATAGAACTTTTTTGTAACCAACAGCATTTTAACTGAAGTAACGGCTACATTAAATATGTTAGTTAAAATATTTAAATTCGTGTTTTCAATATAATTTCACTTTTATCGGTTCATTTGGTATGTTGAAAGTGAAAACGATGAAATTACGAATACTGATGTGAACTGATTGTATCAATTGACGGGTGTTAAATTAACTATTAGTTAATGGGGATATAAAACTCGGGTTTTATGACGAATGATTATTTTAAACGCGGTTTTAAACGTTAATGGTGGATTAGTGAAGCATAAATGTTGTTTCATGTTGAATAAATGATATTAATGATTTATAATGCAGTCATTGTTAGTTTTTTATAAGTGAAAGTTCTGGTAATTTATAAAAGTCATACAAAGGTTTATACCTAGGTATCTATACTTAACTAAACTTCGATATTATCTATAATTTATTTTTCTTCAGAATATATTGTGGGTAATTTATTATACACACACAATCAATAATGAAACTGCTTGTGTATGCAGAAAACATGAATAAAAATACCAATTACATTATTTGCCACATTTTCTGGTTCCATACTTAACCATACATTTATTTTTATTTACATTTAACATAAAAATTTCAATTCGACATAAAATTATTATCGTCCAGTAATCAATTAAAAAGTGATTAAACTTAGATGAAAAACACCTTCACTTGGAAGTTACAAGCATTTGATAGTTAGTTAATTAATTGAATACTAAAAGCACCTCCATTACATGCATTGCTAATTGTCACCATGTCTTGTACCTACCTATTGCATTAATTTGCCTAATGAAGCAAGCGTAGTCGCTGCATATTATTAGGGTATGTATATGCATGTTCAGTAACCTACGGTTTGGATCTTAATTGCTTTATTTGATTAAGTTCCTACTTTATCAGCGGAGGTCCTTATAAGGGGTTGAAGTACCTACTCATCATTATGAACAACTTTTACTATAGGAAAAAAAAAAAATCTGCTATTCCATGCATATAATTGAGTAATATTGAATTATTTGTAAAGAACAGCTGGTTCTTTTTCACAATTTCTACGTTGGTCCCGTAGTAAAAGTTGTTCATGATGGTGTCTAGTACCTACAATGACTCTGGGGATCGGGATTAGAAAGGGAGAACTTTGTCCTTTTGTTTAGTTGACTTTTGCTTAATTCATTGATCAATATGGAATCTATGAACTTACCTTTGTCTTTAGATTTAGCAGCCAGAAAATTATTGCGACAATTATAGCTTTTAGGGAACTTGTGTGAAAAAACGGTCACTATTGCTAGAGCACTACCTTCTACCTCTTGGGGAGGCCCATAATAAACCGCCAAAAAAATGCCGCTACGAAGCATAAACTAATGTCAGTCCACCTAAAAAAATATGAATCGCCTCTAACGACTGGGTCTGGGTCTAATCGTAGCCTTGTCTGCCCTTGACAAATTCAGTAGAACAAGAAACTTTAAGCCAGTAACAAAAAGTAACACGCATTTACAAATGACCACCCGTATCAACATATTCAGTAAGCAATTATTCAAAACTATTTATATTATTCCACCACTAATCACTAATCAATGAGTTAAATAAATTGCTTAATTAAAATAGTTACTTAATTAAATAAACACAATAGTTATAAATAACATACCAATCAATAACAGTTAACCGGACCTTCTCAAATTTTAAATACGAATATTACATAACGAATTTAACCCATTACTACCGTATCCCTAATCGCTTCATGGCTTTTAACAGTAATCATGAGTACGGTACCATGATTACAGCCATTACAAGTAGTCTCCCACACAGTAAAGTTATTCAAATTACTGATAAAAACGAGCGAGAAAATTGTAATCGTCTACGGTCAATCAAAACATAGTTAACCTTTAATTGACGGTGGTGTTTCCACGAGGATCAACTGTGACCCAATGGAGGCCTACTTAAACTGTTACCTTATCTGGCTTGAAAATTGTCGTTGGAACTTTCGAAATAATAAATCTTTGGACGGAGCTACGGAAAACGCGATGAGTTGCCGTTAACGTTTAAGGAACAATAGCTAAAGTGGACAGTGGGCGGGTAACTGTACTAGTCTGATGCACTATTTGAAATCTTGATGGCCGAGGTTTGTGGCTGGATTGATGATAGCAGTAAGATAGTATCACTACATACAGTATAGGATAGTTATATTCTACTGCCAATGCGATCTGATAGGATACTTTAGACACTCATAGAGAGAATAGTATAGGAAAGCTGAAGTCAACTAATTTAAAATCTCTAACTAAACAAAACTTGGTGAAGATAGTCAATTCAAATTAAAAGCAAAAGCAAAAAGATCTTTAAAAGAATTAAGGAGTAAGTAAAGGTATATTAAACTATACTATATAATTATAGATAATAGGAGGGTGAAAAGATGATTGGGCACTTGATACGACACGACAACTTCTTTAAGACAATTTTAGAAGGAAAATTCTAAAGAAAGAGATGTAGAGGAAGACCTTGACGAAGCTTTATAAAACAAGTGAAGGAGAAAGTAGAAGTTGAATCGTATCAAGAGGCCAAAAAAAGTCAGAGGAAAGAGAGTAATGGCGATTGCTCCACCTACAAGAGCTCTTAAATTAAAGAAGAAGGAGAAAGCCGATAAGAACATAGAAGTAGTTAAAAATTGCAATCAGAAAAATCATTTAATTAGTTCACGTCCAACTGATTTGATAGGTTCAATCAATTGATTTAAAAATCAATACCAAAGTATGACCAAGTAATTTATAATGTCCAATTTTCACACTCTACTTAAACAATATAGGAATAGTCAATTTGTCACGCTGTTCTCTTGGCTCCGTACTTGAAAAAGTTGGTAAAAAGCGGGACCAGTTTCCCGTTAAGTCAGATAAAGTTGAAACTTGAAGCGGCCGTTTCAAAAGAAGTGGAAACATTCGAGAAATGCCGATAGCGTGTCTGCGCCCATTGATTCTCTGGTAAACGAAACCATACGGACCGAGAACGTAAAGGTACAGCGCTGGCGAAAATAAAATACAAAAGGAAATAATAATTTATGTTTCTTTTGTGCTTCTATCATTTTTATGTGAAATTAAAATATAGCAATTGTAAATTCAAATTCAAAAAGCGGTTATTCAAAATTTCGACTTCAACATAAAACAGCACTCCCAAAATCCTTCACCGCTTTCTAGTGTGTTTGCCGTGTCTTGAATATAGTATAGGAATTAAATGAGAAAGGATCATCTGAAATCTCAAGCCGAAATCCGAACCTTAGTAGGTACATGTTCGTTATTTTTGTTTCTTTGTAATCTCTTTATGTTTCAATTTTTATTTTTATGTGCTTACAATTTATGTCCTGTATCGAATAAATGTTTTTTATTCTATTCTATATTGCTTAGTAGAGAAAGGATACTTTCTCTACTTGCTGCTGAGTCTATTTTTCTCAGGCTGTGGGTGGCATCATATTCCTAAACTTTCTGTTTGCTAATGCTGCCTTATTCAGCCATGTGCTAATCGCATCCACATAATGATGTCCTGTGAACATTGAGGTTCCTTTAAAGATTGGACTAACAGCAGTAACAGCCTTTCTCCACTTATTCGTAATTTATCAGTCTATTGTAAAACGAAGTGCTTAAGCGCCTCGTAGCTTGTTCTAACCTAAAACACTACTGGCTGATAATCGGAACGGTATAGGTACAGCCTACATTTAAATTAATTAAGTGATGAAACGCAGATATTAGTATTGTTCTTGGTCACAGGATGGCCGCTCGTCAGAGAATTGACGATTTAGAAAAATAATGTTCAGAAAACAGTACCCAAGTAGGTACCTATTTTATGTTAATATTGTAACTATTATTTATTCTGTGGTCATATCAAAGGCTGCTACGTACTATCTCCACATTACGTATAAAGGTAAAAAGCATCAATTCACCTATAGGTATTTAGTCACCTCAGGAAAAAACAACTGCTCATAATTACTTAAGCACGTCCCTACATGGCCTCTTCGCCTTGTTGGCATCCCGATGATTTGTACATAAATTCAATATTGTCACTATATTTTATTACCAAACCCATAATTAGTTATTGTCCATTGTATTTTAGCTATTATAAAATGCCACGCTTGACAGTTTGTCTATGTGAGTTGAAAAGAACAAGGCACGGAGTTTTTGTTTACGAAATATACGAGTACTTACATATTTTATGTATGCTATGAAATTCACTTTCAGTTTTTGCTGCAGTTAATGTTTTGTATAGGTTAATGGTAACTATAAATATATTTCCCGATTTGGCGTATAAAGATTATCGGTTGTCGGTCACGAATTAAACCTCCTTTTTGAGGTCAATCAAATTGTTTGCTGCAGTAAAAAATAATATGGATTCCCATTCAACAAGTTCTTCATTCTTTACAGGTAACTAAGGAGAACCCTGGAGCTTAATAAAACAAGGTAGGTCCATTGTTCCTAAATAGATAATCAAGCATAAGATTTGGATGTCTACTTTTCCACTACCTATCGCATCATCAAAATTTAGTTGTGTAGAAAAAAAACTATTTAATTTTACGTAAAGTAAGGTTACATGAAGCTACGTCCTTGCCTTCAATCTTCAAGAGTGACATGTTAATAAATTCTGAAAGACGTCTGGATATTTCGAATGCTTTTTATATCAACTCATCGAAAGTCACGTCTGCCATATTAATTGGCTACTTTTATAGCAGCTGATCGCACATGTGAAGACCTGTTAATTGTGGCAAAAACATAGAATTTATTGAGCTTACATTGTTGGTGAGTAATGTTATCGAAACGCTTTGTAGTTTTTTGGACACCTATAGACTTTGTAAAGAAGGTATTTATAATGTTAATTGTTCCTTATCATGACTATTATTTTCATTAATGTATTATCTAGACTTCAATTTTATTTTTGATCATAAAACATGCTTTTAATTTGTGCTGATACGGCGAACATTTCTGTGTTCATCAATGATAAAATAGTGCGCCCACATGCAACTTCTTTGTGCGATGAATTTTACGTTTATAAGTTGCAACTTGCAAGTCCTATAAAGTTCATATTAACACTTATTATCACTTTTGTAACACAAGATATCGTGAGTAATTTATATTCTTAATAATTGTTATTTTTCATATTGTTAGGTACTTAAATAACTACATAATTTTTGATATTAACTAAGGAAAATAGATTCAAATTTTAAAAGTCAAACCTACACTTCTAATCACTTTGAAAGTGACCTGATTCTATCCGTAACACATCTTATCCTGTTACCTTAAGTAGCCTTTAAGTTTAAGGCTTTCATGGGAAACGAGGATGTAGGTGTATAATAAGAGAAAGCCTGCTCAGAATAATGGGTACTTATCTTGTTACCACTGATTGAACATACATTAAGGTACCCACTTCGTACATCGGTAGTCTCAGTTAAAGTTCATGGCATTTGCTACTTTATTCATTGAAAACTAGTGGCCTTGCCTGCGGCGTGAGAATTTATACACAAACGACTTCCTTAAAACTTGATTTGACATTTTTTTTAATAATTTGAATGACGGTCTCGGTTAAAGTGATAGGTATTGGGTATTTTTAGAACTTTTTAATTAGCATCATACATCTAAATTATGTATCTATAGTTGTAATTAAAGCCTACATTAAAGCAATTAAAAACGTCGTCAATTTACCTATTTGTCTGTTTTATCTATCTTTAAAAATACATATATTCTTTTACTCCACAAGAACATTTTAAAGATAATCGCTAATGTTAGGTTGCACTTAAAAACTTAACATTACATAATTCACGACGCAAACAAAGCTGTGAGTACTCTCTAAAATCCATTCAAAACACAGTCTCATTCCACTGCTTTTTAATTCAAAAGCGTAGCACCGTAGGCGTTTATTAAAAAGCTCTAACTTGTCCCGCGCGCGGGCTAACTTTTGAAAGATTGTAAATCGCACTCGCGCCTGCTTTATAGCAACGAGTAGCCGCCTGATGGCACGCTATGCTCCAACAGCCACGCCAAGTCCATTATTTTAAAACTTTACCAACCAACTGTTTAATCTTCGTCGCTTTTAAGTGGAGCATAGTTCGTAGCGATTTTTAGGACGGGAAAAGATGTACTCGGAAATTAATTGTTCAGAAAGAAAAATAATTCACGAAAGCATCAACTAAAATTAGATTCGCAATCACAGTTCTTTACAAATCTTATACCTAATTTTTTTCTGAACAGAAAATTAAAGTTGCCAAAATGTAAAAATTGTTGAGACATCCCTCCGCAATGTAGAATAAAAAAACTCAGTTAATAATATAAAAATGAAGCAGGTAATTCTTATAAGTAGGTATGAAACAAAACCACATAAATTCCGGGTCCTCAAAATTCGAAGAACACAATAAGCGCAGCCATCGACGCCTACCATGTTCGCAAAAAACGACAATTTTGGACCCGATGATAAACTGGTTTCCGAACGGGTAATTCATCTTATCATCCATCTCTTTCGCGTCCGCGTAAAAGATCTATAGAAAGAAAAGGACGCAAGACCCAGGTAAGCTAAAACCGGCGAGTCCAGTTTTATTTATTTCTTAACTTGTTGCTGGCACATAAACCATTTTTCGATTTACAGGCCAAAGCTTGGGTAATTGCTTTAGCATCGGACTTGACTAATTTGCATGGTATGAATTTTAAATATGGCTGCTGCTACGAGCGTAAATAAATTATTTCTTAGTCGCTGCCTGTCTTTATATTTGCCAGTTGTTATGGACCCTGTAATTGAAAAGGAGAAAGGCGAGTTGATTTAAAGACAGATTTTTTTCTACCTTAGGTATCGCAAGCGCTGTTCCTATTGTCATTGACAGCAAAGTTCAAAGTTCATGTGATTTTACAATTAGTACATTTGTTATAAGTGCTAGTTCGCCACGTGAACTACGTGTAGGGAAGATAGGTATGTCTTAATTTTTTTGTTTATTGTATCTACTCTTATGTAAAATTCGAATTAAGTTTGACATTATCCCCCTTATTAATAAAAACTTGTAATATTTAAACACTGATTAAATTATACCTGTCCTTGTCATTTGAATGCCAATGAATAGAGATGGCCGTAGACTTATGAGCTCGTTTAGTTACATAACGTTTAATCATCGTTTAATTTATTATATACCGGGTTAGTCGGAAAGGATATTGTATACTTATTATAAAATTTAATAAAGTAGGTAAACGCTAAACAAATATTCTTATGTATCTTCTCAGTACATATATCTAAATTACATATAAACAAGTAGATAATAATAAACACAAATCATTGTTTATTATTTTAGATACAGAATTATAATTATTATTTACATGTATTACATGTATATTTACGATATCATACATTACTAGCATTTAATCAGTCGGTATATGATTAATACAAGCGGCAACAGCCACAAATCAGCTACTCCCGGTACAAACATACATCATCACTGTATTA
This sequence comes from Allophyes oxyacanthae, assembly GCA_932294325.1. Lineage (NCBI taxonomy): Eukaryota > Metazoa > Arthropoda > Insecta > Lepidoptera > Noctuidae > Allophyes > Allophyes oxyacanthae. Next base: position 10,160,792 of record OW028620.1, read on the forward strand.
AACGCAGTAAATAAGGCTTAGTACAGAACGTACACCACCGTCCGCAAATAAATCGCAAATCGAATTCCAAAGACGCTTTTAAATCATGACAATACCAGATACAGTGCGCGTTATCAATTAGAACTACTTATCAACTTTAACTTTTCATTTCAGCAACCTGAATTTCGTTTATTTGCAGTTTATTGTGATGCGTTAAGATTGAAAATGGCTTGGCAATTAGATTGCTGATAGTAAAACTGTGTTGGTATAAGGATCGCTCGCTTCGGGCACGTAGCGCGTAATAAATAAAGGAGAGGAGAGTTAAGACTCGCCGTGAGCGGAGCTTGTTCCTTATCTGTCCGCCTGTGTGTACTAGGCCGGGTAACTCTACACCAAGTTAGACGCTTAGGTACATCGGAAAGTATATTGTTGTATCTGTTTACTAAAGATAAGGTGTTAAATCTTGAAGAAGGTTTTAATGGTGGTAAGTTTTAAATCAATTTGTATCAAGATTTTTGAGACTCTATATGCTTACTTGGTAATAAATAAGTGTAGCCATACGCCATTGACTCTCTATCTCTCTGTCTACTGGGTCTGGGTCTCCGCTTAGAACTACGAGTATGTGAGATACGCTTTCTCAAGAACACGCCAAAACCTCTACGCTTTGTTTGTGGATTTCAGGTCACAACTTTTTGTTGATTGATTTAAGGATACCTATTATTTTATTCTTTAATTATCATTAAATCGATTATTTCATTATCAAACCGAAGAGTTCCAATGCTGAGCAAGCGCCGCGTCGCCGCCGCGCCAGACAATGAGTTGCTGTCAATATTACCTTCGTCACAACCAAAGGGATTGATGATCTCAGTATCTTGTCCTTTATCAGGAGGATGCTGTTTGAAGTTAACCCTTATTCGCTTTTCACCTCCTACGTATCTATCAGACCTTTTACTACCTATCGGCCTATTCTTTTTCGGAGAGTCTAATTATTTTTGTCGCTTACAACACCAAATTAAAAAAATAGGATCTTTATTTTTGGTCAGGGACCACGGATCCAATCGCATACATATAAATACAAAAAAAGGAACTAAGTACAAGCCTTTAAGAAGACGGACCACACCATTTTTAAGACCGTAATGGCGATATTTACGACGTATGAAAGGCAGACAACGAAAATGCAATAAATACCGCTTGGAAGCGAGTGGTTATCAATAACATGATGCAGCTGGAAAAGCTGCATTAGCAGATGTTGCGGTTTCATTTGTACCAATAAGCGCGCAGTTTTACAAAGAAAATCATTACAATTTTGAAATAACGAAAGTTCGATTTCAGCAAAACAGTAGGTAGATACCGTTCTACCGCGACACGTAGGTGTAATAAACCAAAATTCCAATAAATATCCATACAAAATGTCAAAGAATAACATATAGGTACATTATTTCTAATAGATTCGCGACCGTTCTTGGCTTTCTGATAGTGAAAACTGAGTCTTTTTGCCTCGAAATTAAAACTGAAATTTGAATAGACGCAAGTTTGGCAAGCAACGGGGTGCCGGGCAGAGGGGCTGATTTATATTGGAGCAATGCAGCAGTGGAGTAGTGTGCAGTTAGTATTGATTTCCATTCGTAACGCCCAACCCCTCCCCCGTGCATCTCACCTCACGCACCGTAACAATGGCAAAAAGCCAAGTATCCAACACAGGCGTCATTAAAAAATAGGCAAGTAAATTTGAATCTGGAATGTCTTCGTTTGAATTGTGACACGCGATGCATGCCCATGCACGTTGGTAACCACGACTTTTTGTCAATCAATTATAATCTTTATTCCTAATTAAATAACGTTTAAAATTGGCTCAGCAAAAGTTACCCGCTCAGCTTGCGTGTAAGGGATTCTAGTCGAACTGTGAATTGCTTCAGTGAGTCAAAACTGTTTACCAACGCAAACGTTCCCACTGATTGGAATCGGAGGAAAATTCGTTCACTAAGCAGTTGAGAACTATTGAGCGAATGTTTATTTGAAATTTGGTGTTCTTATTGATTGAATAAATGAAAATTTGCACGGAATGAATTGTTTCAGGGTTGAAAAGCACTTTTTGATAGTGACTTGATTTTATATTAGTACCCCATTCAGATAAATGGTTTGAAGTTTATATACTTACATGTTTTTTTTTAAGATTATGTAATATACATAGGTAATAATATATTTATTATTTGATGTACCTATTTTTTTTTTATCTGTTTTTTTACATACCCAACTTATACTGAAACTAACTTATATTGTAAAGCTTCGAATTTGATAGTATTTTATTATGCTTTCATTACAATTATTAAAATTCAAAGCGCTTGAATTTCCCAAGTAGGCATTTCTAAGAAAAACAAGTCCTTGCCTTTCCAGCAAAATAATCCTAATTAACATCTGACGAATTCTCGGACTTTACGTACTTCTCTCATTCTTGTGATGTCAGCGGCAACAAATAATAAGTTTTATGAACTATATATGATAAACGCTCTCAGTGGCCTCGACCAACCGACACACTCCCCAACCAGGGGTCGTTGAACGCCATTTCGGTTATGAAACAGCGTGTACACTCAACACCACATTGCTTACGTAATACGGATATTCGAAATTAGAATTTCGTTGCTGGATTTTTGAGATACTTGAATGTTGCGAGTTAATAAAATTATTCCAGAAGATAAATGCGTTTTGTAATGTTAGGAACGTAAAATCTATTTTTGTAAAGTTTCTGTGTCTAATGTTTTTTTTTCAAGTTCTAAGTAGGGTCATGAATCTTGATGAGTATTCAATATGTCTAGCATAATGCTTTAATAAGCTTATTTTATTATGCTTCTGTAGGTTTTTGTGTGGTTGAAACGAACCCTTTTTTTACAATTTACAAACATATATGACACATGGACACACTCAGACAAATAATTATTCCGTGTGGGGATTATTTCCACGGCTCTTTCCATAATTACTAAAAAAAAACTATCTCCTAAAAAAATATTGTATTTAATTTCTAAACACTGATTATATTATACCTGTCCTTATCATTTGTATGCCAATGAATAGAGATGGAGCTAGTTTATTTAATAAAGTTTATTTTTAAAAATCATCGTTTTTTATTAATGTTTAAATGAAGAATATAAAAATATTTGTAGGTCTAGGTAGCAATATTAAAAACAAAAAACAATGCAGTGGCAAAGCAAAACAAAGAAGATCGATATTAAAGAAAATAGCGCAAATCTATAAATACTATTCATTACGAGGTTATATTACATAAATATATAATTTATATTTCAGGTACAAGTCGATAGTTTCTATTGCATGTTGCGAATAGCACTGCAATGGTTAATTTATTGGAACTTGTCAGTAAAATAAAAAAAATATGCTCTTCTGTGCATTTGTAAACAAGTTTTCCTTAATGTATGTTTAAAATTACTAAATTGAATTGAAATAAATTTTAAACGTTTCTATGTTAAAGCGCACGTAGTTTATTTTAGACATTTCATTCACTTTTTGAAAAAGAATTGTTGGAAATTCATTATATTTTGAATGATACTAGTAAATCGTGTCAGTTCGATGTAAATCATAAGCTGTGGGTAAAAATAAAGCACTTAAACGTTAGGGCATGAGCATCGAGCAGTGTACGGTGACGTCACTGAGTGGTGCTTCACTATTGGCCGATATTTTCGTTGTACCTACCCCCTTTTTATTCAATGTCTAATAGATACATACTTAGGTATTGTAATAACTTTAAAATTTTCTTAATCAATTAGTAGCGTTTCTCTGAAATTCATAGTTATTTTTTAAAGTCTTCCTTGTCTTTTGATGACTGTGATATAGGTAAATTGGGTTTATCTTTTCACTGGTGACCCCGGCTTCGCGCGAGTGTTATTTCTCTAATATGCTTACGTTAAATATGAAAGTATTATACATATTATAAACCTTCCGGGGAAAATGATCTAACTGATGGTGAAAACCGCATCAAAATCCGTTGCGTGTTTTGGGAGTTAGCCGATATTCAAACAGACAGACGCGGAAAGCGACTGTGTAGAGATACACATAACTGAGACGCATAATTTTGATCATTATTAACTTCGAGGTCACGTTAATAATGTTTTATATTTATAATATTATCCAGATCTTTGCTCTACATATATTTTTACGGGTAAGCTGCAGTCGACGGTGAAGGACTTTTGTCCCCTTTTATACTAGGGATCCGTTGCTATAGTAGTTCCGGTTTCCACGAGTTCATCGTCGAATAATGTCGAGTTTGTAATGCGCAATGAAATAACTATTAAATGTTTTGTAGCTACTGGTTTCAAATAATTTGTTTATAAATTAAGTCTGAATAATAGTTGCGATTATTTTCAAAAATAGAATTAATTATCATCTTGAAATTAAATGGTCATTATTAATTCAAATTTATTTATTTTGGTCATCAATAAGACTTATAAGATTTTATTAAAAATATCGTAAATAATAAAGACACATCAGTGTTTTTACGATTTTTTTAATAATGTTATACAGGATAATTTTATAATTCGTACATAAGATTTATAGATATTTTAATTACCAAGGTACATAACCAACTCTATATCTAAGGAATCTATTCTTGATGTGGTTTTATTCTATAATTAATTTACCTGATCGCCGCGGTGTAATAGATACCTCATCCAATAAATACTGCTTGAATAAGACAGTATTTCGGAATATCCGCGGTTATTTTATAAATATTTGTCATCAGCTTAAACTAACTTCTCGCATAAAATATATAACAAACAAAAGTCGGTTAAAGTAACAACTTCCTCAGATTAGATACGCGGAACAAAGAAACAAACACATAAACCTTTTTTATAGCTCATATTAGTCTAGATTATGGTCTCTGACTCACATATATTAGATCTAGTCAATTATTATGAACATAAATCATATAAGATGTATCAAAATAGCTTACCGAAAGAAAATTATTATGATTAATACTTGCGATATTAGAATAGGACGGATCTTCATAATGACAACTAATAGAGTTATAATTATTAGTGATGTAGTAATACCTAGTTCTAGGTATGGTATAATAATGTATGGGTTATATAAAATTTATTCAATTTCATTAAATATTATTGTACCTAATGAAGTTTTTGTAGGTAATATGAAAATAGGCAAACAGATTATTCTTCTATGGTTTTCTTTTAGTGATAAAATGAAAATAAGGAATTTTATGAAACTGAAAGTTAATAATACATAACCATTTCATTACTAAATTTTGATTATAAATTATTCGATAAGTATCTGAGTGATGAACGATCTCCTGCGCAGATTACTCGTACATAATTTCATGGCTACTATATTTTCGTCGTGAACCTCTGAGGGAGGACATTTCGCGTTTTATATGTACGCTCGCTATAAGTCACGTCGACCGTAGTTAAGATAACTCACGATAAATCAGATTTACGCGTATGTAAAGCTGAAGCGATAATTTTCACGTCCAATAAATACTTGCTCTTACCTCTGTCCGTTTTCACTCGTGCCGTCACGAAATCGATGCAACATTCGATATTCGAAAATCTCGATTCTGTTCATAATCGGAAAAAGCTTGGGGCGAGTCGATTTATTTTTGAAAAGAGAAAGCATCGATATATCGAGTTCGTCGACACCCACTCTTCCGGGTTCCGTATTATATGCTAAGGTTTAAATAAATAAATACGTCGCGTGAGACATTGATTCTTATCGTGTACCAATGAGATTTATTCGGGGCTTTCGACCGGATTTATCGTGTTACAAGGTACCCGTTCCGTGCCTACTTAGCTCGGTAAATAATGCCCCACCGAAATTAATGGTGTTCTTTCTTTAAATAGATGACTAAATACCGTGGCTCACGTTATCTCGGTTACCAAGTCTTGTTTATATTGGTTGCTTTACGTAATCTAAGCTTTGGGCTCCATTAAGACAATGACCCCTACTATTGCATTATCGTGTTTCGGTACACTCAAGTACGCCTGTTTATTTACTGTCCGTATAAATAATGTATTCACTGCTCGACTACTTATTCCTTGTAAATTATGTGTGTAGATATAATGTATTCAAATTATAATTTAATATCAGCCAGAGTTCGATCTACCAAATTATAATGATGTTTTTTCAGTCTTCAGTTACCTCTTTGAAAAAGTATCAAACCAAAAATCTGTTCCAAAATTTCCCTACCTTTGCAATAAGGGTATTTTTATTTATTAATTTATTTATTGATAAGTTACAAGTTACATTTTTTACAAGTATTTTTTTTTGTTTTCTAACTTAAGGCCACGATTACAAAACGCAATACTCGCTGTACTAGTTTGTACTGTATTACAGTGGGGTATTATTTCTCGTTCCTGCGACCAAAATATGCACAGTCAATGGAGAACTGAGTATGCTAAGGAGAATATAAAGATTCCTAATATAGTCAAAAATATTAATATACAATAACTGCATTGGCAGACAGTGTATGCGTGTGTGTACAATATTAGATTAGTGTATTGTGTACTTTAAGTATAATTGTATAAGTAACTATGTAGTACGAGTATGTAGTGTATGATTGTCAAAACGCAACGCGGAACACATTTCGCCAACGAATGGAAGACGAATATAACCAGCCTTGAACAACACTTTGTTTCTCAATGTTTTAAGGTAAGTCAACACTCTGCGTTATCGCAGTTATTTGTGGCCTACGATATTATATACGACGCACAAAATCATAACTCACTGTAATGTATGAACAGCAAAATGTTGGAGAACGGATAAGCGTATTTAGGGGGGAAGTCTGTTGATGTGAAGTCGAATCTTTAGTATTGTCAATTAATTTAAGGGTTTTGAATGTTTTTAAATATTATAATTATTGTCTTTTAAAATTATGGATCTTTAAAAGTTATATGTAGGTATTAAAAACATGCATAAAATAAGCTTTAGCTATGTAATTTTATCCATTGCTGTTACTACTTTTTAAACAAAATGAACCATGCTTTTTCTTTATTTTAGCCCCACATTTATTGTGTAGTACCTAAGCTTGATTTATGAAAAGTTTTTTTTGTTTTTTTGTGTGTTATTTTTATAATAATAATAATTATTATTTTTATTTTTTTATCTTCTCTCTCTTATGTTGTCAATGTGTATGTGCCGAATAAATGTTCTTTTCTTTCTTTCTTTAAAGGAGGATCCATGGAGTTTCTTGCCGGTATCTTCTCCAGGACCAACCCACTTGGAACCATGCGCCTAGAATCACGACGTTTTGAAAGTGCCTGCAAAGGCCCAGATGAAAGAAAAATCTTTGACTTTTAAAAAAATGTTTCCGTTACATTTCGTATTTCTAATTAATTTCCTTTTTTTTAAAATAATTAGTAACAATATCTTATTATTTACACATCCTTTACATATTTTATACATAGCGTCTTCCGGCACATTATCCACAAATGATTATACATAAACATTCTGTACTCATTATACAATAGTTTTAAACATAAAATCATTAAAAACCCTTATCAACATAACATCAGAAATATTTATGATAGTCTAATAATTAATTTGACTAAATTTAACAACCGTTTTACGCACGAGCGGGTTTATTTCCCAGCAGTTAATTCCTTTACGTGACTTATTAGTTAGTTTCCCTCCCATAGTGCACGCACTCTATGCCCAAACATGAATAGATTTATACCCAAGCCTAACATACAACAGAATGGCTTTGTAGCTACACGCAGCACTATTATTTACCATTTATTTCGTTATCCATTGAACTCTCTCATAGATGATCCGTAAAATTCGCTCGAAGAAGCAGAAGATACAGCGCAATGTGTATAGAAATAAAACTCGATATTTCGTAGCACGCAATTTCGCAGACCCCACATAATGTACCTAAACACATATCTAGTACATACAGATTCGGTACAACACAGAAATCCACTTACCCCTTACAGTGGGGCCCTTAAGAGTATCACGTTAGCTGTTTACAAGAAGGGCTCAATTTATTTATTCGTTCATTAAGCAGCGAGGCGGGGGATCTCTGCGAGAGACGAATTTTAGGATAATGGCTGTATGGTGTGCTTATGAGCATAGATTATTAAGGCGTATGCGGCTGATAGTGGAAATGCCGTCAAACAAATAAAATTATACCAACGGCTCTCATTAACTTTTATAGTTATTTCGCAGATTATAAATTTTGTACACCGATTTGTGTTCAAGAAGTAATTCAGAACTGTGCCCCGAAGCTATCGTATAAAACGTGCACAATGTATAAAAAGAAAGAATTTAGTATAGTCGTTTTAATAGCTCAAAATTTCTCGAAAATTCCGATTTCTGAATCCAAAATAATTTGCCACAGAAATCGATTTAAAAAATCAGATATAAAAACTATTACAGATAATAAATCAATTACACGAAAGGTTAACGAAACAAAACGTGAGAAACAACAAATCAATTCACCACAATCGACGGCTAGTTAAAATCGAATCGTCGCGCAAACGATATTAAACAAATCGTACCAGAGATACCCATTACGTACGAGGTGAGAAAAAAATACAGATATTTAAATTGAGAATATGGCAGTGGATTAAATTGAGTTGATCGCATGTGGTTAGACTGTGGCTCTGTATCGAATCGAAGGTTATAAAACTATACGCAGTTTTATAATTCAGCCTTACAAAGGCGTTAGATTGAATTTGGCGTGTAATTCAATAATGGTGTCGGAACACCGGCGGCACTCACAGTCTGGCCCGACCATTATCTGCAATCAACGATTTGATACAGAGAGATTGACCTTTTGCTATGAAATCGCGATGCAACACTAAACGGATATCGTTAGGAAGTGTTAAAGTTAATCTATGAACGTTTAATTTGGGACTTTCAAAATTTTAATATTGTACGAAAATAGAATGCTCTCTGAAAAAACCCGGTGAAAGTTTCATGATGAAAGTTAATTAAAATGATTTTAAAATCGTGATGAATGTTCAGTTAGATTTTTTCTTAAATGTTGTTTTACGAGTTTTTCATTGTTTCCAATAAAACTTAGACAGTTATAACAATCACGTTTCGTTCAACAATATTCTTAAACATTATTATACTTAAGCAAAGATTCGTTGAAGAACAGATTCTTAAGTGAATCTCCAGACTGCTGTTTCACGATGTTAATAACTTAATTGTCCCGATTCTAACGCTCAACGCTCGTAGAATTAATAGTGTGTCATGTATAACACAACAGTGTATGTATGCGTGGCGTTATAATCCTTTTACCGTCTTACTTAACTACTTCATACTGTACAAGATACACTTCCAAAGAATTTGTTAGCAAAGACATCTCCTTTACGATAATGTTCGATTTTCTATTAAACTTGAAAGCGTTCCACGTCCCACATTCTTATCTCGAATGTTCTACGACATATTTTTCCAAAGTTTCCCGGCGCGAGCTTTCAGGCGGCCGCGTATAAAGCTCTATTCACACATGGCGGGAGATAAGGTAGCTTTCACACCATTAAGCCGCGCGCTGGAGCCCGGGGCTTTTCCAGATTAGATTATACACTCGATTTATGACGTCATTAAAGCTTTGATAATTACTCGGGACAGGCTGCGTAGGCGAGACGCGGGAGGGACGAGGCGGGGGATGCGGCGGGATGGAGGTGCGCGGAGGGGGCGGGGGTGCTTGTACTGTTTGATTGGATTCCTGGTACTGCGAGGGTTAAAGGATTAAAGTTATGGAGATTAGTTCGCCGCCCGCGGCCGCGCTTCGTTTATGTTAAAAGGTCTATAGAGATATGTACGGATAAGAGATTGGTTATTGCCAATTGTGATACCGTAGCAGGTTTTAATTTCGCCTCGCTTGCGTTCATACGTTTGTAAATAAACTTCGGATTGGTTTTAGTAACAAAACAATAGCTTACAGAGTAAACGTCGATATATCGCCGTGATACGATTCGTGAACACGCAATCGATATTATTTACAAAACGCTATCTTTAGGCGTGATTAACACCGCGGGTTTCTACGAAATTATCAATATTAATTACTAAGTAACTCCTAGCACGGAATTAATATATATTGTCCCTACACTGTGCCACTTTAGATTCACAGCAATTTACCATATTCCTAGTTCTTGGTAGTCGTATAGACGTCGCATTTCGCTGCCCTTAACAAGGGTAGTTAACTACATGGCCGGTCGTCACGTCAGTGTTTTTCTGCTAATTAGCGTGAATAGAAAATCTTTGCAAATTACATATAGCTATGCGGTCTCTTGGTAAGCCTTCAATTTATGTTATCCTGATGATTACGTTGAAGATGTAGAGCAAATATACCAGCATACTTATAGGTAGATACTTTGACTTCTTATCGTGGTTATGTCCCTTTATGGGCTATCCTTTCCCTGCTTCCTTCTAAGAACACGGCTTTGGCCGCCGCGGTAGATGGACAGAACAGCAATGAAATTGCCTTGTAACCTAATGATACATAATGTTCCTTCAGAACCAGAAAGAAAACTAAATTTATTTACAATTTAAATAAACATTTTTTTTTATTAAAGTAAGAAAATACAAAAAAAGACTGCTAAGTATGCCACACAGATGCGCTAACTAGATCCAGTCCAGCAAAAATACCAGACTAGTACCTGACGCTGGTTTTCAACTGAACCTTTAATGGGAAGTGTCACGGAACTAAATCAGCCCATTGTAGATATTGATTTTAATAGAAAAAATCTACTCATCACCTGCCTATCAAAGTCCACTGTGTCAAATACATACCGTCCAGTCCAAACAGACCTCCCAAAAAGGAGTTATTGCCCTTTATCATAGTATATTAAGGAGAGCAACCCTAGAATCGGTTACGTTCAACTTTATCTGGTAAGACTGGAAGCCGACCCCAACCTGAACAGAAGGCAAATATGATTGATGTCAATATCGAATAGGTAAGCTTAAACTTTAGTTACAAACTGCCCGAGGCTACTCCCTACAAACTCCAGGCTTCGGAAACAACTAAATAAGGACAACTGGAACCCACAACACCGATATCTTATAAATTGTTGTAAATTACTCTAAAAGGGATCAATTTTCGCTACACGTGCGGCGTTCAGCCCTTATTATTGTAATTCAAACAATTATGACCGTTGTATCTTATGTATTACAGGCAATTTTCCATCACATCGCCCTCGGGCTTTTATGAAAAATGTATATTTTCTCGGAAACAAAAGCTGTTAAGGAGACTTACTGTAAAGGCTTATCTATTATGCCTGCACATATTTCCCTAGTCGCTTGAACGCAAAGTAAGCGAGAAATTGTTTTCCTTTTAAAGTGTAGGTATAAGTTGAAATGTTTATGAAGCATTGTCTAGAAGCGATGACTGTTGCCGGTATAATGGTGAAAATGTACCTATGGTGGACAAAAGAAAATTGTGTTTAGATATACCTACCATAATAAAATATGCTTCCCAACTCTTATAACATCTTTTATGGCCATTTTTCTTCGACAAATCATTAATGAACTCGTAAAACTCTTTCAGCACGGTTGGGGCAGTGGCTAAGCGATTGGTTTTCTGCGCTACGTGCCGCGGTTTCGATCCCCGGACAGAACAAATATTTGTATGGCGTACAGATGATAGTAATTGTTCCGGGTCTGGGTGAGTGTGTGTGGGAATGTCCGTAAACTGTATCCACGATACAGGAGATTTCTAAGAAGGATTTCCTAGTGCGAAAGCAACGTTTTTTTAAACAAAATACCTAAGTAATGCCAAGACCACTTAATACGATTTAATTATAAACACTAAAATTACTAAATATTATCCTAACTCAAGCACTACACGTAACCTTTGCCTCATTGTTAGTAAAGCCAATTCGCCTCAGTAAGAGGGTGTTTTAATTTTTTACTTACTAAATACTTCCTAACCGGTACCTAACTTTTTGCCCGGACATTAGTGCAGCTATTTTGGCCTGGGACCACCCATCAGGGCCTAATGGCCGTCCGCGAATGACCCTACAATTAAGTGTAATGAGCCGACCCGAAATACCAAACCTACAAACGAATATCTAGCTATATCTTCTAAGTGTTAAAGTGGTCGTAATTCGATTTTCATTATAGTAATAAATTAGTACCTCTATCATGTTTTATTTAGAGTATTTATACATTTGTACTTCATATACAAAAACGGTACTTATGGCATTTAATGCCATGAGGCATTTTCTGCCAGTCAACCTCTGGGTTAAAAACATCACATCGAAAAAGGTACAAAAAAACCTTAATATTAAATTTTGACATAGTGCCATAACTAAATAATCAATATAAATTATACTACACAATTATAGTAATAAAAATAGATATACGTACCTACATCTATTATACATAATTATATTATATAAATATTATACTATAGTACAGATAATTACGTACAATTGTTGTGACGAAGATTTAAATACTAATTTTCATGTATGTAATGATTAGTTTTTTATTTAACGCATAAAGCGCGTGGAACATACGGAAGTAAAATTAATTAACTTAAATACTTACACATTCATGATTTTCAGAAACAAAAAGTATTGCAAAAATATTTCGAATAAAATTCATCTTCAGTTTTTCTTTTATTTAGCATCATGAATGATTGAATAACGAAATAATATGTAATTGCATTTTTTTTTTTTTAAACTTTGCGCCTCACTTGGATTTCTCCTGTATCGAGGGTACAGTTTACAAACATACATGTCACCTTACTACTGCTACTGTAAGTATTAGTAGGTTCTACATTAATTTACTTCTGCAAAAGAAAATCTAACCGACAAATACCATTTATTCTATGAGTACGAACGTACCACAGCAATGCGGAAGCCAAAGGACATCGCTCCATATTTCAGCAACGTAACCCATTATGGTCTATTAGCGTTAGTAAATGGTGCATTAAAAGTGTCCTATCATAAGTCCGGTCGCATTTGGCAGCGGCATTGTGATCCTGATACGTCGAACAAACGCGCGATAATGATGACCAGAAACATTCCCGGTAATCATGGTGCATTTCATACTTTTAATTTCTGTGTTAATCGACGCTGACTATCAATATGCCACTTCTATTGCTTTGTATGTCACAGTCATTTTTTTTTTTTTTTTTTTTTTTTTATTGTAATATTGTGTAAATTGAGGTCGAATTTTAGCCGGGGCCGCTCCTGCGGCCCCACATTTGTTGTTTAGTGCCTAAGCTTGATTTATGAAAAGAGTATCCATGGAGTTTCTTGCCGGTATCTTCTCCAGGACCAACCCACTTGGAACCGTGCGCCTAGAATCACGACGTTTTGAAAGTGCCTGCAAAGGCCCAGTTGAAATAAAAATCTTTGACTTTGACTTTGACTTTGACATTGCTATAAACATAGGACATGACATTTCCTATTTTTTTTGGAACAGCCCAAAAAGGGAAGGCAATGTCCCATGCAATGTCCACAGTCTACACGCTGGGCACGATTGCCAGGGTAGAAGCACCCAACAAGCATTATTTCTGAGTACAGTCAAAGCCAGTGTGGTCGTTTTCTTTGAAATTTTACCTTTTGGCAGTAAAAGGGAAATGATTGAGGAGGCATGAAACAAAAAAGGAAATTCGTTTGACGTTTACCAAGTCCGAACTTGAAAACCCATTCTAGATTAATAACACAAGCTGGTTACGGGCAGCAGAAATCCTCGATATTTTAGAGAAAACACTTACAAGACAGTTTCAGTTAAATGCGAAACCTTACATAAGCATCTAAATAAATACGACCGTCATTTTAACTGTACCAGACGTAACAGTATCTAATCTGGCGTCCGTAGTACGAGCGTGTAGTAAGCTTCCGATATTGTCCAGTCAAAATAGGCGATAATTATGAAATGTGGCGCCGATTGTCGCTCCATTAGGCGGCTTTGTGGCTCCGGCCAGTACGTGCTCGCTCCTAGATATGCAAATGTATCTACTATCTATATTATACTGCCAATGATTTATTTACTGCCAGCAGTATGGTCGCTAATACGTCCGCCTAAATGATAAGACTTCGAATGGAATATTAACTAAAGAATTAATAAACGAAAAAAAAAAAACTTACCTAATGATGAAAATCATATGAGGCAAAAAATTATGATGTGTAAAAAATAAACTGGCATACAAAAATCACCAAACGTGATTACTTTTATTATTGATTCACTTACATAACAAAATCCCGCACCTTATACAACCAAGGTAAGCAACAAACTGAAAAATGTAATATAAAAATCAAACTTTCTTTGTAGGATACAAAAATGTTGTCATTGTCATCATCACCTGCCAAATTGCGCGTGACAAAACATTCATAACAATTAATAATTTTTGCGCAAAACAACAATGGGAGAAAGACTTTCTTCTAAAAAACCTGCGAAGGTGTAATTATCTTGGTACCTTTGTTTCCTAACAATCCTAATGGCCCGGAACACCTTTGTACATTGTCAATGTTACTCTAACAAGGTACTTTTTAGTGGTTTACGGTGCAATAAAATCGGTACGGACAAGCCCAAACATTGCGGGATTCTTACGATATTATTCGCAATTTATTAGAGAAAGGTGCTTTTAGATTTTTTCAGAATATAAATTTTTATTACACTTCCTTTCAAGGTTGCGTCACACAGTTAACCCATTTTGAGGCCCAAAAAATGGTTCTTTGTCGCTGTAAGGGTTACGTTTTTTTGTTAAAAAACGTTGTTTTATTTTTATTTTTTCCTAACAACAGGGTTCCGCGAACGCGTTGGCTACAAAAAGATAAAACGTTTTGTTAGCAAAGTTTTTGTTTTGTTTTATCGAAGTTAAATATACGTTGAGGCTATTGTGTTAGGGCGAGCTTGTTGTTAGCCATTTAGTCTTGAAAAATTCCTTCTTGAGTACACTCGGCTTCAGATATCTATGAGAGATAATCGAATAATACGATTAAAACGTTAAGCAAGATAAGTGAAAGTTTATTGTTAATCTCGTTGAAAAAGGATTAAGTTAATTATAAGTGTTTATGAGTGCATTGATAAGTTCAACGTTAAAGGTAAGAAGAGCCAGTAAATCGATTTAC
The DNA here is from genome assembly GCA_932294325.1 of Allophyes oxyacanthae. NCBI lineage: Eukaryota > Metazoa > Arthropoda > Insecta > Lepidoptera > Noctuidae > Allophyes > Allophyes oxyacanthae. Next base: position 10,175,815 of record OW028620.1, read on the forward strand.
TTAATTATGATATTTTTTATAGCAATATCCTATCGTTTGTTATTTGTAGTAGGTACACAATTTATACATTAATAGCGACCCGTCCCCGGCTACGCCCACGTGCAATTTCTCTATTATCCTTACATTAAATATGAAATATTATACATATAAACATTCCTCTTGAAACACTCTATCTATTAAAAAAACGGCATCAAAATCCGTTGCATAGTTTTAAAGATCTAAGCATACATGGGGACAGACAGAGGGAAGCGACTTTGTTATAAACTATGTAGTGATGAAGATGGTATGTAAATACCTACCTGTTACATTGTTTACTAAGTTCTAATGCAGTTTAAGCGGTCACGAGTTCAAAATACTTCCTTATCGTCACAGTTATTATTGCTATCAATAAACCCATACTAAGACCTAGTTTGTAGTATGCTATAATTTAGTTGAGTGACGAGTAATTTTGTAACTAAAATACTCGCTACTACCCAAAAAATCATTCGCGCTACGGTCGCGTTCAGGTCGCCTACCAGCATCTCTTATTTCAGTTATAATAGAAGAGATATTTAGCTACTAAATTACTTGTCACTCGACTAAATTACTCGCTTAGTCCGAGCTATGCTTTAGTTTGAGTTACAAGTATAGATTATGCGCAAACCACAACTCCAATTAAAGTTATTTCTTAAAAAAATCTTCTTACCTTTTATGTAAAAACATACAAACACCTACTTAAAACAAATTAAGTAGCAAAATATATTGCTTCGTCAAAGTGGAATTTTCATTTACCATAATATATTTATAAATAATATATTGAAATATTCACAGATGCAATATTTATGTCTGTATCAATTTAGGTGTCTACCCACTATACAAGTTTTTTCTGCCTATTGATAGTCAACATTCTAATTAATTATACATTACTAAGGCAATATGCGCAACTAACTAGTATATTAAATATTAACATTTTAACAACAAAAAAATAAAAGTTATCTTTTAACTATTTTAGAGGCTTTTGAAGCAATGATTTGTTTGAGAATTCGTATTTTGTAGTCAATATCCTCTATAGTAATTTATACATCCGTTATCAAAATTATGTTAATACTTTAATTAATTATAATAGGCAAGGCGTGGCCTTACTTAGTGTTGAACAGGCCTTATCAGAAAATGGGCTCTATCTCCTAGAGATATTTTTTTAATAGTATTTGTATCAACCCACCATTCCATTTATTTAACATTTTCAGCCTCTCTCGACCATATCAGGTTTTTGATCATACGCTAAAAATTATCTTCATTTAAATATCATATACCTACTAAAATGAAATAACCCGCCAAAACATGAATGGTACTTAAAGTACATGACTCTTAAACACCTACTTGGTACCCATAAATGCAAAAATCAGGGAACTGCTCAAGCTTCAGAAAAAGACCGTGTACAATCATTTTTTCAAGAAGCTCATAAAAAGGCCGAATAAAAATGGCCGTAATTGAAGCCAGTGCCCGAAGCTAAGTGCTCAATTACATTGCACAACAAAATTGAGGCGGCCCTTGAACGAAAATGCTACCCACTTATTACCGTATTGAATGCCTATTACTAAATGAACGTCCCTACAATTTAATTTAATATGTAGGTAAGTAGGTACCTACGTAGGTACCTATTATGAAGTCGATAGTGTAAGTAGCGATCCAGCCAGGCTTCATTCGAGTTCTCTTAGGGAAAGTTGCCTGTTAAGAAGAAAAATTTCTAACTGTTATTGACATATTCAAAAGCGTTTCAGTATTTTTTCGGTATTTTGGTTCTTTTATAGACCAGAAAAAAAACAAACAATATTAAAAGAAACAATATTCCCATCTGCACTCAAATTTGATAATTTAGCTTACTAATAGGTAGTGAAGTCCTTTTGAAAACTGATTCAGTACAACTGACATAGACTTCTCTCAATATTTTTTTATTATATTTTCAATATAAACAAGAAAACAAACCTACTCTCTCTGCGTATGATATTCATTATTCGTCTTGTCGTGCAATAAGTCTGGCTTGCTTTAGTAGTTGGTGCGTCGTCGTGACATTTGGCAAGCGCGGGGTGCGATGCCGGGTGGCTAGATGCAGCGGTTTCCAAAGGTGACGATCATGACTCTTTTATAATATCATATTTTGCCTTTTAGTAAGATATCATCTTTAAAGTCCTCCACGACGTATTTGTTGAGAATGTCACCCTGGTAGGACATAAACATAATAATCATAAAATACAATAGGTGAAGATAAGACAAAAATTATAAGCGTGTCACATATTATACTGTATTTTCTTTTTCTTCATTCTCCTGCCCTTATCCCATTTTATTTGGGATCGGCGCAATATGTCTTTTGCCATTGATCTCTATTATAACTAAACTTAAATATGTACATTTACAATTGTACATATTCTAATTATAATTATTATTATTTACACAGCCTAATTACATAAAAAATAAAAATATAAATCTGAGCACCTATAACATCAAAGTACTGCTCCTCATCGCTGTCAATTGGTAGCGTGCCCAGAAGACTGGTAGCATTACCACGTTGAATGGCAATGCTCATTCTTTGACCAATGAATAGGTCAGCCCCCTGGTCACCATTTAAAAAAAAAAAAATTAAAACATTATAATAGTCGATTGATAAAATGCAGAACTAGTGTCAAATGCCTCGTACTTCCGTCGTTTAAATCGTGTCTATCCAATTGCTTTCTATATTTTAAGTAACATTTTGTGATTATTAAATAACGGGCAACGATGACATACCTTCATACCCAACTTTATTACTATCTTGTGTAGTGTAAAGATGCCCCATGGTTCCTTTCTAATATATGCTAAACATGAAAGCGCATACACCTTATATATTTCTTTCTATGTCAGTAATAATTCAATCAAATTAGAAATTAATTTCTTGCCAGTATTACAAAAAATAACAAAGTTACCTACAAATTCTCACAGTTTTTCCAACAGTTTTTGTATCTCGAAGCATGTTCATTTATTCAATGGGCATGAATTATCCAACAGGCGAAGTGGAAAACCTAAATCAAAGAGAACATCTGCATTCCAATGAAACTTTGAGAATCAGCCGCGTGATACGAGCTGAGTTACTATGGAAACGCGATGAATTGGTATTTCTTTATTTTATGAAGGGTTTTTGGCATTAGGACCATTTCATTAATACGGATTCCTTATTCTTTATTGTACACAAAAAATATATGGAATATACAAAAATAAAGTTTAAAGATAAATGCACAAAGGCGAGCTTAACTTAGAATGAGTTTTCTTCCAGCAAACCTTTTAAGTGAAAGAGAAATTATTAAAATATAGAGTGAGAAAGACAAGCGTACAACACAATTATAATACAACTATGAACTAACTACTTAGGTATCATAAATATAGCACTAGTATCTAGTGGATTTCTTACTTCTATTGAGACAATTATAGTCCACATTTTGGGCTTTCATACTTTGGAACTGCTAATCTGAAAATTTAGCAGAGTATTTATTTATAATTTCATGATGTTGTTTCATGCCTCTGCGACAAATAAATGTTTTCTTTCATTCGAAAATAATACGCTCAAACACATCCTGTAATTACCCAGCCTATCTAGCCTCTCTTCGCTTAAGCAGTTTCCCTCTGACCTGAGGGCTTACTACCGTCTCTTAAAGCAGTATTGTTTTAACCTTACATCCAAATTTCGTACTACAACATCCTTATAGTAAGATTACTTTAATATTGTATTGCTAAGAAGTTTTGTGACGTCATCGTAAATCATTCATCTCGTTTTATGTTAGAGCAAGAAATAGACAAAATATTGTTATTCTCGAAATGTCACACACGAAATTGATTGACACTAGTTTAAGCTTGAAATAAAATGTTCCTGAAATATAATGATTTTATAAAAGTTGATGATAAGCCCTCTGTTCTATTTGCACAAAACTCTACAATATAAATTCATAAAACTGAAATTCCTGTGCATACAAGTAGGTTATTCTGGAAGATCCTGGTCACAATATAAAATATTTTCCTCAAACACATTTTCCAAATTCGAATCGAATTTCCATCCAACCATATCTCAAATACTCCACCTTAAATCACACCTCCAATATAAATCCTGGGACAACCCTTAGTAGAGGTATTTAGTCAGGCCCTCTATAACTCAAGAACTCGTGTCTGCTCGCAGATAGCGGCCCCCGCACCCCTCTCCCTCCACCCACATAAACTTAATACTACATAACTCACACTTGAATAAATTATTGCCAACTTATTCTTGTTTGCAGAAACCCCTTTTTGCCTAGTCTTGTTTATACTGCGGTGAGAATATCTGATCGTGCGCATGTATGAGCGATGGTGGTTGAGAATAGTTAGCGTTATTGGGTGCGATAATTGGTTGGGTTTCTTTGTATGAGGTGTATGTTAGCATGGCGAGGTAAGGTATTATATTTTTAAAATATTATTTATTTGGGTAATATTATATTTAATTAAGATATTATTTATTTGAGAATTTTGTACCTAATGAGATATTTTATCTCAGTAGGTCCAATATGGCTGTCATCATAGAAAAACTTTTTCTCTACTTTATCAATAAATCTATTATGTTAATTCTAGTGTATCAATCAATTATCTTATTACCTTAATAATGTCCTGCAGTAATGGTATCCCTCCTTCGCTCCATCCATTCCTGATAGAATGGAGACCGGGAGTAGTTACACGGAGCATCCGAAGACATAGTCGAAAAGATCAAGTTTGTACAGTGGGTGTACAAAAACTGCAAATAATGATGATAGTGATAAATGGTATTTGACCGCCATTTTTGATGATCTAAGGACGCAAATCAAGGTTAAAGGATGAGCTCAATTTACGTACCCTTTTGTTTGTCTGTTTTTAGTTCAGTTTGTCTTAAGTGACCTGTATACTGGTTCTGTGTTATAATGTGGTCCAAATTCTTCAAGTGCTCTACATAATTTTCAAGTTGAAAACCCAGGAATTTCTGTTCTCATACTCAAGTAAAAATCTAGTAGGTTAGGTACTATAATGAATTGATTATCACATATTTTTTTAACAGATTTCCCCACAAGCAGTATCTTGGTGGTATTTTAATACAAAAGTTACGTGTTTTACATTAGCATTGTCCATGAATATTGATTACCTAAAGATTTATAGCACCTCCAATGAAAAAAACATACATTCCGTGACGCGTTTTAAATCGCTATGTAAAATACCTACAAATAGGTACATGTCGAGTTTGTCTCTACAGACGGGTAAATACATACATTTAGCATAATTAGATATATTTGTATAGAACTGGTGATACCAACCTTTTGTACTCCTGAAACTTCACGTCTCATCTTTTTTATTTCACCTCTACACACAATCAACACAGCAGCTCCATGACTCAAAACCTGAGATTATACTCATTACACCTCTTTTGATCGAACGTATATTTTTATTTTCTTAAAAATTACCAATACTCATAGTTCTGGTTCATGCACTGGGTGGTAATGAGTAGATTCCATTTTTTGAGCAACAGACACCCTTCGTATATAGACCTTAAAATCTATAGAACGACTGTTCTAATTTACTTTTATAAGGGCCGATTTTACAATATCTCGATACATCTTTTTGACGGCACGCGGTCGGCGCAGTGGCTTTCTGCGATACGTAACAACGGGTTCGATTCTCGCTAGGAACAAATATTCTTATGGCCTACAGATAGTTGTTCCGGGTCTGGTTGTGTTTGTGAACTGTACCCACGACACAGAAGAAACACAAGAGAGGGGGCAACGCTATTAAAAAAAAAACGATTTTAAGTTATTCTTCTGATACATAAAGTAATTCAAAAAAAATAATCTAGTTTTAAATTATCAGCTAGATATATTTTATTTGGCCATTAAAAAATCGGGTCTTAGAGACCATAAATACTTAGAAAATGAACAGTTTAAGGAAGGTTAACTTACTCGGCCTGCTTTTATTAGCTAATATGACCGAATGACCAGTACCTACTGTATTTAAAACAAATTTTAGACTATTGGTTAGGACAGGTTTAGAAGTAAGATGAAGTAAAAATCCAATATTGGAATCAATAGAGAAATCAGGTTGGTATACTGCTGTGTAGTGACTTTGTATCACATACTAAAAGACTGAGTCTCTACTCAATAACAATAGAAAGCCTGTAAATCCAAGATCTAGTACATAACATAGTACTGAATCACACTAAGTGCTAAAGAGCATATTCTCCGGTTTTTTTTTTAACCAGAACCGTGAGTGGGCACAGGCAGCGATACGAAGGGCCTTTATCTCAACGTGATGTATACTCTGTCACGACTCGCTTCGGACGTGACCGAAATGCGAGCCGATTTATTTTGTTACTTAAATAACCACTCGGACTTTGTTTTGATTCGTCATTCGAATTTTTCGTATGTTGTATAATTCATGCCTTTTTTACATTTTTTATATGGGAATATCAAAGTGGGGAGCGTTCGTTTATCGAATTAAGTGATTAGATATGGTAACGTGTCTTGTTACGTGGTTTTATACGGCCGTGCTTAAATTTTCGTTCATTTTTTTCTTATTTGGAATGATGGTACTGTTTTTTTATATAATATCTAATTTTCAAGGGGCTCTTAGCTACATAGCTACCGCGCAGATCAATCGATCAGCGAGGGTTACCTCGGTCAGTCTCTAGATGGGTGACCGTTTCTAGGAACATTGAGACCCCTCCGTGTCTCGGGGTCCCGGTTGTCATACGAATACCTATGAAAGTTGTCTGCCTGGCCTGTATCCCAACTACGTTGGGGTTGGATCCCAGTCTAACCAGATGCGGCTGAATATCAGTATTTTATACGGTGCGACTGCCATCTGACCTCCGCCACCCAATTACTGAGAGACACTAATACCGTAAGATTGGACCGGTTGTCAGACTTTTTGGGCTGCTGACTCCCATTAACTGTCATAGGCATTCGTAGACACTGTAAAATAACCCTTTTTCAGCTATATACATATACAGTCCTAATTTATTAGCGGAAGTCATTTTAAGGGGTAATAGTAGTCATCATTATGAACAACTTCTACTACGGAACCACTATACAAATACACATGCTAATACAAATAATTCAATATTACTCGACTAATTTTATGGAACAGCTGATAATTTTTTCTTTTAGTATTAGTTCCGTCCGTACCTAATAAAAATTGTTCATAATGATGAGTACCTACTATAACCCTTAAACAGACCTCTGCTAATAAAGTAGGACCTAATATCCCCTTAATATACCCTTCCGACTTACTGTATTTAATAAATACTCTGTACCAAATACCGAACTGAAACTCAAAACCGCTCACAATTAGCAACTCGTAAATCAGTTCGTGAACATTCCTTTATCCACCTACATCTAGTATATAGGTACCACGCAGTAGGCTCGGTCGTTAGGAATACTTGTGCCGGCGACTTATGGGTGCTGTAAAAGGATGTTCCTCCACGACAAGCAACGATAAAGCTACAAGACCCAGGGGTATTGCGACACGGAAACTGGAGCTTTTCCCTTGTACTTGTACGTAGGAACTATAGTTTAAGAATGGATGCTTTGTTTAGAAACACCTTACAGGCTCAACTAAATTTGTTTTAACAGTGAAATTGTTTGAAACATTGGCAGGCGAAAGGCTGAAAGGCTTGCGAATTTTCTTTGATTTGGGTTTTTTTTTATGAAATGCTATAAAATTCTTGTGAATTTTCCTTTTTTATTTTCTATCAATGTACGAGTAGGTATGTAGTAAAATCTTATAGAAGTTATTGCTTTGCATAGTTCTGTATTAATAAGGATAACGAATGGTATTAGGAACGTACCTACCTACAATATAAGGTCCTACCTTTTTAGTTCAGATTCCTTTAAGGAATTTTGACCCTTTTTTTCAAGATTTCAGTGTTGGTCGCATATTAAAAGTTGTTCATAGTGATGAATACAATTACCCTTTAAAGGGATTGAAGCTAGAAAGTTAGGACCTTGTATATAATTTCTTGTGTAATTTGAAATTATCATTCCTTGTCCTATCACGAACTTACTCGTAAGACGGTGAATGAAGCACTAAGTTATATAGTTACTACCTAAGTTATATTAGGCTTAGGTCCGAGTTCACCGACAACATAACAGACGATTAGTGCAAAATCAGCCGTTTAAACATGAATTTTTGTATGGGTAATCGGCCGATTTCTTTGTAAACATCTGTTCCGTCTATGAGGTACAGTCTTTGTCAGTGAACGTGGCCTTTATACTACCAAAATATCAAAAAGCTTTTAGGCAAGACAACAGACTAAATAAACGGTTCCTAATGTGATTTCCAACATTCACGAACTGCACCCAGAATTGTCGGTCATATTATATCAATAAACAATGAAATAAATTCATAGTCTAGTATAAATTATATTTGTAATGATTTAACAAAACGATTTCGATCCGTTACAGAATAATTAACTATTGTAAGTCTAATTAAACAACCAATTTATTGCTCATTATTGGCAGAAACAACATTCATTTTGTTTTCCATAATTACTTGATAATTTTCTGATATCTATTATCTTTCTTTTCATGGAGTATTTGCTGATACCAAGAAAGTATTTATACTGATAACGAACCAATAAAATTAAATAGGTTTATTTATGAAGGCTATAAAATACACCAAGACATTTATTGCCAGTCACAGGTGAAATCGCCTTCTCAGGTAGAACAATTTTATATATTTACCATCGCTAAAAATATGTCGTGTCTAGATATTCTTTTTCGAATGTCAATTAGCAAAACAATTCAAGATATACTGCTTTAAAAAAGGGCAATAAAATATGAAATACGTACCTAATCAAAAATCTTTTAAACGTACTATCAATAAGTCACTCTCCCTTCGAGAAATAACAACGCAAATTGCGATGCAATCAAATGCGTCCGCGCAGTTAATTCAACGACATTTAAAACACTGTTCGATTACATTTGAATATATACTCATGAACATTTAACAAAACCAAGCCGTTTATGGAGAAAATAGGGTTCAGATTTCTTTGGAATGGACTGTGTCTTAGGCTTTGTTGAATGGGGCTATGTAAGTAGATTTATAAGACACTGAACGATGTGTAGAATATTGTCTGAGGTCCTGACACTCGTGTTTAATGTCTCTGTTCCAATGAGATTCCACCGCGCAAATTATGGGAACAATGTCGGATGATTTCTGCCACCTTTGTCACTTTATAAAATTGCCTATATACCGTGGTTACAAACAGTATTTTAATTGTAATAAATGGGTCTATGATGACTTTTGGTCTGTCTGAGGTCTAGTAATTTCATATACCTACATATAATATTGAAATAAAATGGATATTTAAATTTTCATAAATTCTTTTTTATTATATAGGCAGATACATGTACTTAAAATATTTTTCTGACGCTCGAGTCAACCTATCAGCTGTTTATGCTCCTGCGCAAGTTAAAATTGAATGAGTGCAAACCTGATTGTTGCCACTGTTGGGTGCAGTGCGCTCAATTTGTCTCTACATTCTGTGCCACATGCAGTATTAATTAGTACAAAACCGACTGTTACTCCATTTATATAGATTATTATAAGCATCCTTTGTGCGTTGTAATTTGGCGTAGGCGGTTTGCTTTTAGAATACGTCATCTGCAAATCGAACATTTCCTTAATAACTTTAAAACACAAAATAATATTAAAGAAACCAGTACTATCGCCTAAGCTTTTGAGAATGCTCTATCTTAAAAAATTTTGAACCACATACAAAATCATAAAATATCATAAATCAATTTATTGGCAATTTCCATTACACGTCAAAACCATAAATAATTTAACCATCCAATTTATCATTCGAGTCGTTAATCAATTTTATTGATGAAAGTGTCTCTATATTTAAATAACAATAGGCTGACAATCCGAGTAGGTACTATCATAACCCAAATAACATTTGCATGCATAATCCAAGAGCAACGTTAAATAATGCGTATGAATCATAGCCGACTCGCTACTTAGGCTCGCGATAAATTCCTCTAGCCGTTTAAAAATAGCTGACACAGAACAAATTCACTACATTGTGAGTAATCTCGTGAAGAATCAAGATTACGGGGGTATAAAACCGGCCATACACGAACCTCGAGTGTTAAGTGATTAACGATTAAATAATAAGCCGCCGCACACTCGTAAAACAAAGATTAACATACAGTTACGGGTGTAAATAGCCTATAACTTTGATTTTTACGACTAAATAATCGTAAAGGAACCCTGGTAAAGCGGCTATATTAAAGAGGCACGTTCGAATGCGGTGGGTGAGTGGAACTAAACAGTCTTGTAGTCGGACGGTTTTTAATCGCGGACAATGCAAACGGGAGTCGCGTTGATGCACTTTTATTTTACGATACACTCATAACATAAAACGCAGAATGTCTCAACACGGGTTATGATGCCGTTTGAGAGACAGGAATAGAGTTATATCAGATGCGTCTGGTGTTTTTACGTTACACTCGAATTTATTTAGTTTTCGCTGTCGTGAAAATCAGCTGATCGTCGCACGGTTTCAGTAAACACCATTTGTAGATGGGTGCCTATTCGGGTTAGGGAACGTATACCAACAATATAACTCGTACTAAACACAGAATGATATACCCTGTTGGTCTAACCACCTAATTTCGCTGTGTCCGCACACTGCGCCCATTACGGTTTCCCTGGGCCAAAATTCCGTGTAATTAAACAACTGAAATTTTAACAGTATCCAGTATAAATTTAATAAGGATGGGCCATTAAGAGTGTAAATGGACCAAATGTTTGGCTTTCGCCAAAAACCAAAATGGGGCTGTGGATCGGGCCGCTGTGTAAGTTTCGATCGTAATGCGGTGGCACTAGGGGACAACATTTGTGTAAAATATTTGCGTAAATAAATTTTGTTGATAAAAATATTACAAAAATAAAGCAATGTTATTTTTATATCAAGTTATGTAAAATTATAGTTAGTGAATTAGATTAAATAGCAGATAGAACACAATAAAACACATATAAATACATTTTTATCTCTAAAGTACGTATGATAAACAACAAACAGTCATGCTTTCCAAATGTATAAAAAAGTAAGCAAAAAAACACAATACCTACATCAAAAACGGAAACAATCAAAATAACAATCGCCTAGATTTTAATTGAACAACGGAACAGAGATTCTCGGCGAGTGCCGGGTAAACGCCGTGAATCGCCCAATAATAATGAAAGTGATGGCTGTGACGCCGTCGCTGTATGAAGCGGCAGTTTTGGCTACATAAACAGCCCGTATACTACCCTATCTTGTACAAACAGACACCTAATATGACTCTTATTAACTAACAATACGAGCTAAAGTCGATTGTCGTATGTATCAAGTTATAGGAAGTCTTTGTATAGCGCCCCCCTCCATGGTAGCGGGAGGGGCCGGGTCGGCTCACACGTAGACAAAATGGCCGACTTTTTTGTCGCGAGCGATTGGGAACGCGCGCATTGTGTGTAGGCCATACGGAGCGCAGTTTAGAAATTAAAAATATGGAGTTATAATATTGGTTGCAGAGTTTAGGTGTGTCATTTTTATTGGTAGATTGATTTTGTGCAAAGTGTAAAACTGTGTTTTGTATGTATTCGTACTATTAAGTATTACGAGACATCATAATATTATTTACTTACCTATACAAAAAGTACCTAGTAATTTTTATATTTAAAATGTTCAGCTTTTCATAGATTATATTATATTCCACTGCGCAAGCAAAATATTTAAAAAAAAATCCATTTTACTATTTCAAAAGGTGTTATTTTATTTCTAAAAAGTGATGAATAAATTATGTTCTTCGATCTAAAAGTATTTATACAAATAATTATATTGTCCAATTTTTTGTAATGACATTTTTTAATACAAAATGGTATTTTCTGATAAGCAACTAAATAAAAATATATTGTACCTACCTATAGAGTTAAGGTATCTACATATTAACACATTCAAGAATTATAGTATCTTTTACCCTAGGCTCAACTAAACTAAATAAAAAGGATTGCCTAATCCAGACTTGATGCAGCTCATAGGAAGTTACAATTCCTGAAATCTTATCTGAGTCAAAATCTCTTCGAGTGATTCTCGTGTATGTCATGTATTCGTAAATAATTTCTCAGATTATTAGAACCTCTCGCAGGTCTGCTGAAAGAGATTTCTTTAGAAATAAGCAGTACCTTTGTACTTTATGCTCCTACTTCATATTTCTCATGTATTTTATGTGTGCATTAATTGTTAAATAAATAAACCTTCGAAAAATATCGTAAGTATAAACATATTTTCGTCGTCATGTAAGCCTAGCTCACGTAGGGTGGGTGCGGGTATTTTCAGCCGACGCAACCGGCGCCGACTGCCGAGTGCCGACTGTCTTTTTGTTTCTATTCGTTCACCTTCTAGTCACTAGTCGGTACTATAGATAGGTACATGAGTCTGCCTACCTACAAATTAATTTTGTATTTTGATTTCTGTAATCAAAACCCAAAAAATATTAGTAGGAAGGTCTGAATAAATTATGCAAATTTGTGCTGTGTAATTTATTTAGAAGACAAATACTTTGTCAGACACTTAAATATTAGTGACGAAAATATATTCATGTAAACAACTATTAGTCGTTTAATAATAGCGTTGACTCTATTTCTACCATATTCTTTATGTTTTCCACCTTAAACTGTTGTTACATTGTGCAACAATCCTCTATTTATTAAAAAAGAGCTCAATTCGAACAAAAGTATTAAGAATTTAGTAGCATAGTGGTAGAGTTTATTCCATTAATTTATATCTAAAAGTAATAAAAATCTACATGAAACTGGATGAAACTAAAATAACTTCTTGTTTTTTCTGATGAATTATACCATAAAGGTAATAAATATCTTGGCTGTATTATGGACAAAGTTTAGCTGTCTGGGAAAAAGTTTTGAATAACTGCAGCAGTAGAGTCATTACTTATTTTTATATGCAGGAATGTGTAGGTTGGAAAATTCTACAGAAGTTTGGTTGACTATATTATACCGACGTTAATTAAGAATTCTGTCCGCAAACCAAAATTAATTTCTCTACGCTAACAATACCATAAATAATCAAAATCAAAACAATTGATACTCGAGAAAACAAGGCAACAAACAATGGTCTAACATAATCAATTCCAATAAATCTACTTATTCATTCAATCCGAATAAATTGTAGGCGCGATACGAATAAATCTTGGAAATTAGAATAAGGAAACTGATATTAATTTTCATGGTATACAAAGGCAGTGAACCTATAGAATATTAAGGCAATAAACTATGGTGGTCCTATAGGAAATTATCTGTGAGGCGCGTCCCATTGTAAAGGCTATGCAGACACCTATCTACTTTATTTCTGCTCCATTGGTGTTCCTTGATAGCGCTAGTGTATGTAAAACACATTCAAATAAGAGTGGGATGGTGCAAGGTTCTATACTCCTAAATGGTGTTTGCAAGGAAAAATCTGCTGCTTTTTATTTTACCTGTTTTCATGACACATTTGGTTGCTTGAAGTTTTATTCAATATTAGAACAGTATTGGTTTTGTCAGTATGGTTATTTTAAGGCTAGAACACGATGAAGCTTTACTGGAAGAAATTGCTTTATGCGATAGGTATTCTCCATAATTATAAACTTTAATGCCAAATCTCACACTCTTTCGTGCGCGCAATATACTTATAAACGGATAGGTACAAAGTTTAAAGTAATAGTAAAGTAAAAGTAAAAAAAAAGTGTTAAAAAGAATAATTAAATCTATATTACCTAATACATGAAGAACGTATTAGGTAATATAGATTTAATTATTCTAATGTAAGTACTATCCAAACGTTATTATTTAAGGTGTACAATAAAGTGTACATCGATGGCATAGAACACAGATGGTGGTATATGCAATAAAATTGAAAGTACCACATTATGCACAGAAAACAACGATAACAACGGTAAACTCTGTGTACTTAACTCATAAAAAAATCTATTTAGTTTACTTTTGTGTTCTATACCATCCATATAATTATAAATAAATAAATAAGCTGGAACACTACCTTAGTATATATAATTTACAGCTATCTGTACCGAGTATTGTCATTTTGTGAATGTGCATTTTGATAATTATCTACTATGTACTTAAAATTAACAAGAGTACCTACCTAAGTATCAAAATTTTCAAATTCAAAAAGGTTTGAAACGTGTTATTTAAATTCATTAAAATAATAATTATGAAACATAATAGGTAAAGATTCAGTTTTATTATTTTCTGAGAGAAATGAGACCAACAAAGAACTTTGCTAAAACCTACCTACTGACTTATCAACAACTAACCTACCTAAGTATAGTAATTGACATTGAACCTCCATACTTATCATGCAGGTCCACAGCCCACTGATTTGCAAACAATTACATCAGCTGATCGATGAATGTATTTTAATTGGCCAGCAGCAGCATGCATTCACACGTCATTCTCCACGAACAAGTCAATTTGCAATGACTAATCGGTAGAAAACTATTCATTGCATGCATCCTCACTTAAGCTGATAATGTGGTGTATTCCAAACAGCCTTGAGAATCATCGGTTACATCACAAACGACATTCCATCATAGGCATCACTCAATAAAACGCTCACGCGATCGAGCATGCTATCGAGTGTGAAAACAAACAATGCGCAGGAGTTGAATGTTAAACCGCAGCGGCGCCGGCGCACGTGCTGCTGATATCCGTCGAAATATTTATATTTTTATTTACGTTTTATGTCCGGGGTTGCGCCGGCGACGACGAACGAACGGCGCGAGTCGATGCGATGACACCCGAATAGTGCCGAGCTTTTTTGGGGTACCATTAGATTGTATGCTGATTGATTTCTGATTATGGAGGTCTATTAGGTTAAGTAGTTTTGGCTATATTTTTATCTATATAGGAGAAAATGGTGCTCAATATTCTTGAAAGTTTCTTAGAATGGTCTCAATACTTATAGGTGTAGAGATTCCTCTAAGATTTGGTTTGTTTCTTCAAATAGTTCAATTGTAGTTAATAACATGTATAAAATGACCTTTAAGGATTAGTAACTCTGGTACTAAGAATTTGCAGAAGTAAGAATGGGAATCTACCTCATAACTAACGGTGGGATCACGGCCGCAAGACTTTAAAATGCCAAGGTTTGAGGGGGCCTCTTTAACCTTAACTTGACTGCCTATAGGCTCTTCTGTATCTCATCGTTTAAAGGTTGGATGGAACAATACCCGTACCGATACGCGGATAGGTTGACATAGATGATTTCCATTCTCGAATGTTCTTCTATTCCCATGATACGATCATTAAGCAAACGTTAATATCAAATCAATGCATCGCGAGCTTTTGATTTTATACGAAGCTGGAGCTTAGACCTTAGAGTCTAAGGAAGTTGTTTTTCTAAGGCTTAGCAAATTACGCACCATTTCTATGGCACTGTTTGTCTAAAGAAACAGAGCCCTAGAAATATTTTGACTTTACTTAAACATTGCTATGCTTAGGTTATACTTTTATTTGGAATTTATAGTCAAAACACGCTGACATTCTGCAGAGCATATGCTATGACCGACGAAGCCAATGAAGAAAGTCTCAAAAGTCCATAAAGAAAGTACACTAAGGAACTCAGCAAAGTCTAGGGAACAAGGGTATTTTAGTGTATGAATTTTTTTATGTCTTTAAAGACAATATAATATCCGTTATAGACATCAATAGAAGCGTAATGTTACACTAATTTCAAACAAAATTATTTAATGTAGTCTACTTTATCTATGACTTCCAACCTACATTTATAAATTTTAGTAGCCAGTACGTTTTCTAAAGAGAAATCATAAATACATAGTTGATATTTTTCATAAACACTAGTAATAATAACTTTATGATATTTTTATAATTTGCTTGTTCCCTAGACTTTTTTGAGTAAAGTACCTACTAATTCCAAAGCAAAGTCTGAGCAAAGTCTAAGTACACTCTCGTAGTATAGATCTCAGCCTTAGACTTGCCCATTGATCAATTTATTTATCGATTAGTCGTCAATTAAGAATCCCACGCATCAAAAATAAAGTTGCCTGTTTAAGAAACCTTCAATCTTGTCCATAATTTAAATTAGTAAGTCGGTAGGAAGGGGCGTTTACTAAACATAGTAAATGATCTATAAAAACGTAGGTAATGTTAACATCAATTATAATAATTTACAGCCAGTCGATATACCCAAAACCCATTAAAATAATTCTATAAAATGTGTGGGCAAGGTTTTTAATCTCAAGCCACTTAATCCAACGCCCGTGTTGGTCGCACGCACTATATAAATAGAAACGGACGAATATATCAACAGTACACAACGTTTAATCTTTGGTCTAAGAAAAACTTTGTAGACACGTTCGTTTTTAACAAATCCACGGTAATTTGTACAACACAAGAGCTCTATTTATAATGGTTATGTGTAACGCGTGGCAAAATTAGCTTTCCGACGGCGGGAAACGACAAACGTGATTACGAATTTAAATTGCCCAATCAATTTTTAATTTGGTTGCAGTATGCCTGAATATGTTTGGGTTGTCCTGTTATAACCAAGAAATCATTTTAAGTGTAGAAATAATTGGAAATGTGTTTTCTTTGCGGAAAATTAATTATGAACGATATTTTTAGTTGGTAAGTTGTGGTATTTATTTTTTTGGATTGTGGCCAAGATATCCATTTATTGCCGAAATAAACATCCGCTATAGATACCTACTGAGTCAGTTTCTCAATAAAGTTGTACCTACTATTAGATTTTTGTCAGGCTATTTAATGTCAAGGTAGAGTCTAATAGTAGTAGAGATAATTTTTTAATGGTGATTATTCATTTATACGACATAAAATAATAAAAAACATAAGATTGTTCATAAATTTTAATCCAAATGAACACAGCAGTATTAGCGACCCCTTAGGTGTGAATTTTTTTGTTACAATTTTATTACTTATTTTATTTGTTTATTACTTTGATATTTGGACCTTTTCAATATTTAATCCAATTACTCCTTTACAATGGATTAAAAATTAATTTAGAATTATTTTACAACAGTTACAAACTCGAATCGCTTCGCACTTACATTTTATTACCGTAAGAGTGACAGAGATAGATATAGGGCTATCGATCTCTACTAACGGCGACGCGTCGCCAACGGACGTAATGGCGGACGATACAAACACATTCGATATTACTGTTTAATTGATTCTATCTAATATAGAGCACTCAATAAAACAACACATTTGTTAAAACACTATAATTTTCCACTATACACTGTTTTCCTAACAATTTAACTGCAAAATAACACATTTTAAAGTAGATAAAATCACATTGGGTGTTCGTCGCACAACGCATCAGTCGCCATATCCAAATTCCTAAATCCAGGGGCGAATTTGCTAGACCTTGGGAATAAATTTTTTTCTGTATTGTTATTACGCGTGTGTCGAATTTCAGTGTACTTAACAAAACAAATACGCTTCTTGGAATAATTACAAATATGTATTTAATAAAATATTAATGTTTTTGGTTTATTTTTTATAATAAATAATAGGTAAGAATTAAAGCTATCAATATAATTTATTCAATTCTGACAATTATTCTAAGAAACGTATTTTTCTTTGTGATTGGTTGGAATAACTTGGCTAAACTTTTAGTTTTCAGCATTCAATATTGAATCTATATTGATAGATATGTATCTAATTATTATAAAGGCTATAGAATTTTACCCAATTTATGTTTTTGGTACGGACCAAGGCTATGGAGCCTAACTGGAAAAAAACGTAAATCAGAAATTGTTTTTATAATATTATTGTAATATGTCTACACTCTCATGCAATGCAATAATTTAACAGTTTTTTAAATGAGTTCTGTTTTACTCTTTTTATACACTGTTTACGATATTATTATTACTAAAAGTTTATGCTGTCCCACTCCATGGCAAAGGCCTCCCCTCCCTATCTTCAAATTCTAATTATGTGCCCGTACATATTTTAGCATAACTATAGTCTTACTAACAAATGATTGGAGCACATTACTTAAAGCATTACTACCCAAGAAAATCAAGTGATTCTCCTGACCGAGGATGTAAATCGTACCTACTTATGTCAATTTAGTGTATAGTTAAAATGGGAACCAAAATCTGTGCTATGTATTATATACAATTATTCATTCATAAAATAGGTATACATTATATTAATGGTAATCTTACCTTACTTATCAAATGAATGTCACGTGATTACAAGAAAATTCAATTATAAAAATGTTACCACACGCCAGAAAGATGACACAACTGAATGCGCCCCTGTGCATGCACGCTCCGCCCATTACAGCAACAAAAGTTGGCGGCGTTCCTTCAAAATATCTCGTTTGGAGGCCATTTTGACGATCGCGTGCGACAGAGATAGCATCATCGTTGCGCCATAACGATTGTACGTGCGTGAATGAGACAATTATGCAAAGTTAGTTTAGTTTTAATGTGGCTAGGAAAGTGCGTGGGGACATTTATGTGTGTGTGCATTGGATTTCATTCGGGTGGTGTCGGGTGTAAGAACTAGTGCTAGTGTAACAAATATAGGCCGAATTTTGTATACTTACATAATACGTAATTGTTTTATTTTTATTATTTTATTAAGTAGGTACATAATATTATATTTTTTTTTTTATCATTCATTAATGTGTAGAATGATTTGAGATAAAACGTCTAAATCACCAAGAATTTGTAAAAATTGTGTGTCGAATTGAAGCAAAAGCATCTCGTTAGTATATCATAAAATGATAAGCTCGTTTATTTCTGTGTCCATGACGCATCCAAGATAAGTAGATGGAACAAAAACGTCTACTCTAGAATAAATTAGCATGACGTCAACATAACATAAACAGATGAAAATTGTCCAAATCTTGCCACCCAATTCATGGCATTGTAGGTAGGGATAAGTACCTACCCACCCACGTAGTATAGAAGTGACTACAAGACTACAAGATCGTACTTAACTAAACCGCCAAATCCACATTTACGACACCTCCATTCATTGAAACGCTCTACGCATCGTAAAAGCTCTCGCCATGAAGTGACGTCACCTAAGTGCCGTGACGACGTGATCCCGCCAGTGACCGCTAGATGGCGCTAAACACAACCACACTAGCCCACCGCTCGTAAAAATAAATTTTATTGTTATGACGAAAATAAAACGCTTGTCGTCAATTTAAACATCATTTTACTGTGTAATAAGATTTATTTTACGATTAACAAGTGTCTTGATGAATTTATATAGCTGAATGATGAATAAAGCAATAAAATTCGCTTTTATGTTCATGTTATCGCTTTTCTATTGGTAGTTATGTCGCTTTCTCATACGGAGATGAGATATTACGTAACATTATAGTGTGAACATAAAACTAAATCATAACATGATTAAAAATAGCAGGTCTGGCGTGCTTATTTTAATTATCTCATTTGGTTTGATTTGAATGAGGGCTATTTTTAGAATTTTGCATCATAAAATCTTCTCAATATTGTTATTAACATATAGTTTACTATCATTGTAATTTATGTTTGTTATTGTTATAAAAAAAATTATAAAACGTGTGTTTAGGTTTACTGACCTCAATCCTTGTAGAGTTCAGGAAGGCACCACGCAAAGAGGTCGCAACAGAATGATAACAGATGGCATTAAAACAACCTGAGACTAAAACAAATCAAAAACATACCTTTAATAAAAAAGTCTACCTAAAGGAAGAAAAAGAAAAGCCTAATTAACATAATTATAAATTTGTAGTCATTGTTAATTTATAAAAGACAAGTAGGTACGTACATCGTAAACGGCTTCCTCATTTGCTTAATAGATGGCGTTACGGTCACGTGGACTTTGTTCCCATACTTTGACTCTATGTAGAGGCTACATAATCATGATTTTAGCATTGTATTATTGATTCTTATAGGCTTTTTATTTAAATTTGATCTTGATAACCATAATATATGAATCGAGCTAAAATCTTTTAACATCGTATTAAAAATTAATGGGACTGTTAACACATCGCTACCGGTATTAATAACACGAATAAGCAGATATCGATAAATATATTGCTAATAAACTATTATGGTAACTATAAATTATAAATCCATTATGTAGAATCGATTGTTATCAATCCTATGATCATCAATAACTTGAGAGTCAATAAAAAGGAAAATTACAGTCATAAAACGCCCGCAATCGAGACAGACCAGACACCGAGACGCTGAGGAAGCGAGCAAATCGACGGTCGTCGTTATATCCTCACACGATGAAGACATAAACTATCAACGACTCCTTTATCTCTATTAAACGGGTGATACTTTAAACAAGTCAATAATGGTTCAATAAACGTCTAAAGAACGGCATAATAACAATCCACGTGCGTTCACGGGCTGCGTCAATAAAGTCTCGAATTTATATAGAGGTTTAGCCCCGGAGGCGTATACGAAATAATCTGAGCGGTGCTTACTGGGAGTTCTACAAACGGCGCAATTCACGTGACGTTTACGAGCATTGGAGTGGTTGTAAAAATCGTGTTTACGATGCGCGCGGGCACGCGTGCTCTGCGCTCGCGCCGCCCGCGATGCGAATATCATCACATCTGTCGCTGAATGTGAATGAGATACTCAGTTTTTTTTTCGTTTGTTGTGATAACGTGAACTACTGAAGTGGGTTCAACAAATGGTTCGTTTTTATTTTTAGACATTTTTCCAGCTGTTTTTGGGAGATTTTTTTATGATGTGCTTAGGAGAATTATGTGACATTAAAGACTAATAAAACTGGTAGTAGTAATTAAAATTCAGATGTATATGATGAGGAATTGAGTTCTATGAAAATAAATTCTTTCACAAAAATAACCGTTATTTTGCTCTACTGTTTAACAATTCAAAAGCAAAAAGAAATAGATACTCATTTTCGAAACAAGCTACCTAAACATACATGATTGAAGGAGGGTATTGTACTCATCATTATGAACAACTTTAACTACGGGACCAATCGTGAAAAAGAAACAGCTGTTCCATACAAAAAAGTCGAGTAATATTGAATTATTGGTATGGAACACCAGTTTTTTCACGATTTCAGTGTTGGTCCCATAGCAAGTTGGTCATAATTATGAATACAATTTTTTCGCGCGGTCCTGGCGTAGTATAAGCCTTTGTTATTGTATCGCTAGGGTAAGCAAATACTTTATAATCCTTCAGGTTGTTCCAGCATCTTCCCAAACGCACATCATACCAGCATCTTCCCAAACGCACATCATACTACGTCTTCTAATCAGCATTATAATTTAAGGATGGTCATATTATTACCTATTATTCCTAGTGATCGTCTGTTGAACAATCTACGACGTGAGTCTATAAGCATTACTAGTGTATAAAGAAAATAAAATGGACGTTTTTTGCAACTCCAATACATAATGTTCGCAATATTTTTCACTTACCTACAGGTGCAAACAGGTTTAAGATCTCTATATAAATTATACTTCACAAAATGCCTTAAGCTAACATATAATTGAAATAAACAAAGTAAGTAAGTTATAGGTAACTTAAAAGACCATAACTAATAAGAACACTAGATTATCACAATACTTTACAACATTATAGGCGGCTCAATAGCCTTACCTGCAAATATATTGTACATTGTTGCCGCTCTATAGGTTTTTGTTCCGCCCCGTGCGGCGTAGAGCTGTAATTATGGACAGTATTAAATACTACTAAAGCTCCTGAAAGGTAATAAATTCGAACCAGTTTGCAAGATGGATAGCTTATTGGAAATATTTTACGTTCTTATTGGACGGGACTTTGGGAAACTCTTATTAGATCGCAGCTTTTACAAGTGGTCCAACATTGAGAAACTTTGAAGTAAGTATTAAACGCAACTTCGAAATCGAGGAAAATGGTTAAAGCAAGAATAAATAAATAACTGATGGCAATTTTTGTGAAAAGATTTTTTACCACGATTCGCAGGAATCGCGCTGCGACCTTCTGGTTTAGTACTCCGGCCGTTCTAGCCTCTGAGCTACCATGATATCTGCTCCCTTCGCAAGCGATATTAAAAAAACTGTGATCTACTGTTGGAAATATTAATAAAGTATTGATTTGATTTTCGAAGTTAGACCACCTCGTTAATTCCCATGGCTACCCCTAACATTGTAAGGTGAACTACAAAAATAATGAATTCACTATAAGATTGACGACTGTTTTTGTTATTTGACAACTGGGGCCGAAGGTAAATGAGCTGTCACAATGGAAGACTGTTTGTATATATTATAAGACATTGTCTTGACTAGATAAGCATTTTGCCTGGAGTAGACCAACATTTAATCTTACGTAAATATCTTACCTTATACGTATCATACGTATCCAAGACTTCTTGTGTTAGCGAGTTATGTCAATTCGACTCAAAACAGTGTGTATATTGAATTTTATAACCTTACCGTCAAAAATCCTCGACTCCATCTAGAAAAGAACTGTAACTTATTAACGGCTGGACAGATCTTCATGAAAAATAGCTAAAATGATACCTGATTAAACTAGCTTTCGATTAAAAATAGTGCATTGAAATCGGTCTATCCGTTTTGGAGCTACGATGCCACAGACAGATACACATATAATACACAGATACACACTACAAACTTATAACACCCTTGTTTTTTGTCGGGAGTTAATAAACGAGTACTGTCTCATAAGCAATTGTCTCATAAGACACAAAACAATGTCCAAGGCGGCCGCTCTGAAGGTCTTCCATTGACAAGAACCGCGATCCAACACAAGTGTTCAGAGTTTATGTCCAGTCTTCTCCTGTAGTTCGGTCGAGCTCTTACGCTGGAATTGCTTATGCTACGGTGGAAGCTGGACAGGAATTATCCAGTTAGTATGGTTGAACCTTCGAGGCTGAATGACCACAATACACCAGACATTCTTAGGTATCGTCACTCGAGTAGGCCCTTTCTGTGGATCTCAATTCAACCAATCAACTGCCGTATTATAGCCCTCTCGTAAATATATATCTAAATAATAATCTGCCTAGCAAAGGCTAAATACCTATTATCTGCAGAGAAAAGTCGCAATTACGATGGGGTCATCTCCCAGTCTAACTATATGCGGCTGAATATCAGTATCTTACATAGAGCGACTACCATCTGACCTCCGGCAAGACCGACGAAGTCAATAAAGTCTAAAAAGTCAATAACTTTAAAAAGTTTAAGTGCGCTCTATAGATCTAAGCCAAAGTAAAGTGAGGTCTACGGAATGTTCTACACATTGCGTAGACCGCACCGTAGAACCCAAACATAACCAAAAAGGCCATGTTAAACCCACTAACGAATGAGTCTCCTTCGAACCTATCCTGGAAGGTTACTTGGGTTAGGTATCACATGAATGGAATGAGCTGGAGCATCCTTCAGTGCGCTACTAACACCATGCTACAATCACTAATCCATGTTTGCTAAACGTCGTTATTATAGCAATACGAACATTTATCGTGGTAGTCGATCAGGTGTACTATATTGAGCACTGGACATTTACGGGATGATATTGGTATGTATGAAGCAAAATGTGTATTTTAATTTGAACATAATGCCGTCGTAGACCCTTATTACGTAGAATCCTGAGGTAGGTTCTAGCAGTACCTACCTGAGCGTGACGTGACTAGGACCTAAGTTTGTGCTGCTGGCCATTTTTATGATAAGAAAATTCCTTGAATTAGAAGACCCACGAAAAGTTTTACGGTGGTCTAGGAATTCGTAGCTTCGTAGCCGTATTCGTAGCAATGCTACGAACACTGTTTTAATAAGTTGATCTGTCACTTTTAGGACCGTAATCATAGTATCCTAATAAAAAATATACTTTGAACATCTAGTTAGTAAGGCACCACCATTACTTGCAAGACTATCGCTTCAAATTTACATATCCACACTGTCTATACAGGTGGTGGGTATAATGCTGTAATAGATAATATAGATCTTCGCAGATCGCAGTGACCAAGGGTCTTAGTACCCTACCTCTACAAACAAATAATAATGCTGTAATTCAGGAAGAGGATAGTATTTTCTACACTCTTGTATTTACCTACAAGTTAGTATATCAACAGCATTAGCGTTCAATTATTCCTAATCTTGGTAAGCTAAGATTCGAGACAACCAGATCATTTCTTTTCTTTGTTTAATTTACTCTGGTTTGGACTTGAACTAATGCGAAGTTTTGGATTGTTTTTCAGTACAGTTTATTGAGAATAACTTATCAGTATCAGAGCAAGGTATATTAGCTGACCGTGTTGTTCCCAGCTAGGATCTGGCTACGGATAAAATTAGGGCCGTTCCTTGCAAGAATTGGATAGAGAGAGGGGCCGTGGACCCGCGGGTGTCATTAAAAGCAATGAGGGAGTTATGTCTAGAGGAAGAATAGCACCATACCTACACTTGAGCGTTAAGAAAATGAACTGTGATTACATAGCAATAGGTTTAGTGGTTATGGCAATATTCCATAAGGACTACTCACTATAGCGCTCTATGAAGAAGCCCAGATTCAGCAGTGAAACACTGTAAAGTACTCAACAAAACTATCAGATTTAGCTTACGTGTTAAAATTTTTTTTAAATAACTTTTTATTTATCGTTTTCGTCAAACAGTGGTAACAAAATAAATTGGTTGTTTGTTTTTTCAGAGACAAAATTTTGTATATTCCCAAATGCCTTATAGAAGATTTATTTTCGTTCCCTATACAGAGATATCTAAGTTGTTCATAACATAGTTTTGATTACTACCGAAGAAGAGGTTTGTGCCTTTTCTTTACATTTTAACTTGATTTTTTGCCTTTTGCAATAATTGCAACATTAAGAAAAAGAGGTAGGCAAAGTACTTATGAAAATCGTGTTGATAGTTATAATGGTCATACACACCTTCATGATCTAGACACCTCGAGTCCCGTGGATATGTTCAAAAGTGATTTCGACTGCCGCATGCATAAAGTGGAGACAATATTTTTTTATTTTTTGTTTTATTTGAAGGTTTGTTGATAGTGCCTCATGTTCGATTTCTAACCCTTACCTGCCTAAGTATAATTATAACGTTTAACGACTTTACTAAGTATCGAATCTTCGACAATAAGAAATTAGTGTGAAGGGATCTCTACATTTATTTATCATCTATTGATGGTGTGGAAATTACTCCAAATGAAAAACTATAGTGTTCTAAGAATTATATATTATGTTTTATATCTTTATTACTTCAACTTAACCACAAAAACTTTAAGATCAGGAATCTAGATCCATATAAAAATAAATGTCGCCTAGGACGTGTTGGTATCCCAAGGCCCTAAATTGGCCAATTACACTCACACACAAAAAATCGCCATACTGCGCCCGTCCCCGTCCTTTTTATCGATAAATATTTGTTTAAAGAGGTGAGTGCAATAAAAATGCGAGCGTGTCTCTGGGTAGGCCGCACTACCACAGCCATTCATTCGTTTGATGACTTCATTTGGACGCGCGAACTGAGTGCTTGCGATAATGCGCTATTGTTTACCCTTCGATAGTGCGCCTTCCACTGCACGCGCCACACTGCGCCAGAAAGAGATAGACATGACTCTTACAACTCCGTCACCGCGATAAGCGTTCCGCTGCCCGCCTCCCGTCACTTTCCCCCCTATGCAGCTCGCTTATGAGCGAGCGTAACAGCACCATCACTCGTAAAAACAGGTAGTAGAAGAAATAATAATCATCTTTACGACTTCTCACTCTATTCAGCACCTTGTTACGATACTGCGCGCTCATTGTGGCACGGTCGAGGAGTGGTTGTAAAATCTTTTCTTTACTCGCCCGTTTCACTAATTGTACGTTTATGAGTTTACGACTTTTGCGGCTTAACTTTTCAGTTATAGTCATTATTGGGGTTTTGTTGATGTTTTTTTTTATTTATTGTATTGCGTGGGCCGAGTTAAGTTGCACCGTTGTACTACTGTTAGAGGATGACACTTGGTGATTTATGCTTTTCAACTGATAACGTGATAACTGAAATAGCGCAGTTGTTTACTTTAAAAGTTTGGTGGTAGAGTCTACTAACATGTCTAATGTAGTTGGTAGAGTCTGAAAGTTAGGAGTTTTATATTAGTCATAGTAGGTATGCACCACGTGCTTCAGGAGGAGTGATAAGAAAGGGAAAAGAGAGCGTAACTGATAATATTTATAGTCATTAGCGAAAAGGGGACGGAACAATCGTCGGTGTTGCGATCGCAGGCAGCGCGCGGGGCGGCGCGCGTGGCTCGCTCTCAGTAGATTGCGTGAGCCGAGCCGCGCCGGTCGCACACGGCACATAGTCGCGAGCTCCCGCCACACGCGACCAACAAACTTCGCTCGCGACACACGCGTCTGCGTCTCACAAAACGCGAACTGAAAAATTTAAGAAAAAAATCTCAACATCAGCCACTTGTGCGAGCACTGTGAGACGAGCTGGCGCCTCACACAACCGCTTAAAAAGTCGTAAAACCCGCGGCACGCGCTCCCAAGTCGTAAAATAATCGTAAAAAGTAAACACACGTCAACTGGCCTTTATCGCCAACGAAGCCCATTATGACGCTCGAGTGACGTTTAAGAGGCAATAAAATTAATAAAATAAAATTACATTGTCCGTATTTGGAGTGACATTGGCGGAGGTCGCGTTATCACGGCGCGTGGGGCCGCGATGACATAAGTGTTTCCTAACTGAGTGACGTTAGTGCCGGTGACTGATCAGAATGAACTCCTATTTCGAGCAGGGTGGTTTTTACGGGGCGCACGGGGTGCACCAGGGAGGTGGCGGCGGTGACCAGTACCGCGGCTTTCCGCTGGGGCTGACGTATGCACAGCCCCATGCCCTGCACCAGCCGAGACCTCAAGACTCGCCATATGATGCGTCAGTGGCGGCCGCATGCAAGTTATACGCGGGGGAGCAGCAATACGCGAAGGCAGACTGCTCCAAGCCAGGAGGAGAACAACAGAATGGTTATGGAGGCAAAGAGGCTTGGGGGTCCGGTCTAGGAGCGCTCGTGAGGCCGGCAGCCTGCACCCCTGAGGCGCGGTACAGCGAGTCCTCGAGTCCAGGACGAGCCCTCCCCTGGGGCCAGCAGTGCACACTGCCCGGCGCCGCCACTGCAGCAGCACAGCCCGTACAACACCAGCCCACCAATCACACCTTTTACCCTTGGATGGCCATAGCAGGTTAGTTACCTTTTAAATTAATTACTATAATAGAAACAACGACAGAAATTACTGATTTTATCTAGTCGTTAATTTAACAAAAATCGTAATACCTCAAACAGCACTATAACAAAAATTTAATTGCTTAATAATAATGTAATAAAAATTTGAAACATCCATACTGATATTGTCTTAGTGAAAGCTCTAAAATGTCGTTATCCGATTAGAGTGCGGGCCGAAATCGAAAATTCCCATTCAAGTCTCGTAGGAAACCAATAAGAAGAGCGGTGGCAGGTAGAGAGCCGACAACTCGACTGAAGTGTCAATAAAACGCACATAAAACGAATGACCCTCGTTAGCACCTTATTAGTCAAGACAGATTTGAGTGCCATTCATAATTTTATTGTTGCCATCAACTCTTGGAATCTTCATTAAATTACTAATTTGTGATAATAAAAATAAATAAATGTAGCGGTAGACTTCATTTAGAGCAGTTTTATGGTTGCTTTTATTTAATTTACAACCTTATATTTCAATTATCTGATAGATATGGTAGTTTAATGTGCCATTTAAATTATATTTTATGTAGAAACTTACAATTTAGAACTATTAAGTCAATGTACTAAAAATTTTAAACACCTTGGGCAAAATATTTGAATAAAATTATCGCTTTTGATACCTATTTATTGAAGTTTCGTTTTTAGTAACAACTATCCTAAATACCTAATGCAGAAAAAGAATAAATTTTCAGTACGGTTAATTTAATAATATTTAACAAAGTATCTTACAAACGGCTCTAATCACGGCATTTAAGTATTTGCCTTTTTTAATTTTTGTTACTTGATTACATTAATCTGTTTGAGAGCAACTAGAGAATTGAATTATGTTAAACTTAAATTTTTATCAAGCATGTTATTTTTTATCTGTTGAAAAGTTTGTAATATACCTAGTCAAATAAAAAAGGTAGCATAATGGTTAATTATTATAAGTTGAGCAATTGCCTAAAAGGCTCTAGTTGTTCTAACACTGAACACAGCAACAGCTGAAAGATTTGCTTATACCTATTAGGTACTTATTTAAAAAGAAAGAATAAATGAATTTATTATTGATTTTGATCAACATTATTATAAAATACAAATACATTTTAATATTGTATTGCACACAATAAAAAAATAAAAGTTACAATCCCAAGTAGCACATTAGTGAATTTTGCAACTTATCTTATAGCTTTAAGTTGTAAATGAGTGGTATAACAGTATTTGATAAAACTTATAGCTTCAAACACTACTCGTATTTGTATATGAGTACCTCCTATCACTCTTAGTTGCATAAGAGTATATTTTGTTTATACTTTATATCTTATTGTTGCATAGAGTCGATTTTGTTACTTAAAGTTGAAAACGGGATTTAATTGTTACCAATTTAGAAGCAACAGTGGTATATGAGGCCTTTAAATCACTTGTAAGCAACTGTTCCATTTAAGCTTTAACATTCTCTTATTTGGCACTTCTATTTCCAAACCAGTTGTATAACAGAGTAGTATATCACCTGTAGTGGCTAAAGGGATCATTTTGCAACCTTTTTGGAACCTAACGTGATTGCATCTTTCAGGCCTATTGTACTCTAATATGCCACTCCAACGCGTAGATAAATTTCGATAGTGGGTTCTTGAAAACCAACAGCAGCTATTTCCACTTATTTAAAACCACTAACGATGTAACAGTTCCCAAAATACATAATTGTGATTACTTAAGTCAGATCGTCCTGCGCGTCACTCTGTTGATAGCATTTTTTATTTCTGTTGTTGTAAAGTTCATGGTTTAAACTACTTCATCAAAAATGAATTCCGTGAAATGGAAAAAAATTAAGCGATGTGGTAGTTATCATCGGCAGGTTGTACGTACTTTAAGAAATTTATTGGACGTGGACATAAAAGGTTCAAACCATGAAGTTGTTAATCAGCAATCCCAAGATACTCGTAATGTTGAAAGGTAATTATATCAATTTAAAATTATAATGAGTAATCTTCTAAAAAAATAACTAGGTGATATAAGAAAAATATTAATTAGGTTACTTATAAATATAATTGTGTCAAGAAAAAAATTACTGTGGAATCACGGGTTCCGTACATATAAAAATTAATTAACATTCTTTTGTGTGTTTTAAATACATTTTGAACATTATTTGTAGTGTTTTTAAGGAAATCCAGTAGTTATTTATTAAACGGTAATCAGATTTGAACAGAATTTATATCGAAGACCTGAACAAGAATTCCACCTGTACCTATACAAATATAGGTACAGGTGGCATTCTTGTTTCTTTGCAATTCCCGAAATCTGCAAAGAAACTGAGCTTGGAACTCCACTTTTTTTATTTGTGCACGTTGGACGCATGAAAAGTATCGCATAATTATATATTATCTTGCTTAATAACATAAATGAGTTACTAAACAAGCGTTAGCTCATAATCGAATTGCAAGAACAAATAATATCTCGTAACGTAACATCAAATACGAGTCATTATGTCATAGGGAAAAATCAAGATACTTATATTATTATGTACTTACATATTTAAATTCATTCGACAATTCTATAAAGTTTTTTGGTATGACATTGTCTTGTGATATTCTGTGCTATTCGAAGAAGTCTGTAGCTATATGAATGATCTTTCTACGCCTACAGTATATTATAAGATCTGTGCCTATTTTTTTCAGCCTTGATCCTGGTAATATAATTTCTAATGCATCCTCTGACGATGAAAATTCAACTGAAATTTCTGGTGAAAGTGACGGTGATGACAACAGCTCAAATGAAAACAAATGTGAATACAAACACATTCTTCAATTTCGGGATGACATCAGGGCATGGGCTACAGAAAATAACATAAGCCATTCGGCCTTGAAAACATTAGCGCCACTTATAAACTCTAGGATGCCAAATGAAATGAAAATGAAAATGAACTGAAATGTATTTGTTACCCTTGCTTCACACAGTTTGATTATTTTACTATTAACAATAATTTTAAGATGACAAATAAAACAATAATAAATGTATAAAAATGAGTTTTATTTTTAAACATCTGACTTACAACTACATTGGTAATCACAAAAACTTGCAGTCACATAATTTTCGTAATTGTCTTACATCTAAATCAATGAAGTACTAAAATGTCCTCATGGTACATATTTATATGTATTACTTAAAGTATTACTAATAAAACAATATATAATCAACATGATTATGTTTTACGATTAACATTATTTTGACCTAATGAATAGGGTATCAGTCTTATAATTTCTTATGCGGTTTGTCTTACTGATAAAGTATTTAATTAATTTTTGGACTTCTTGAGGACCCCTAATTCACGGGTACTGGGAGATCCACAATAGAGCTAATTATTACTGCTGGTAGTAGCATCCACTGGTCAGCCACTAGCAACATACAAATAAGTGATTTTTAGACCTTACAGTTCCAAATAGGGAACAAATAAATGAAAATAAACACTATGAGATGCCATAAACATCGCCATGTTTAGAAAATGGTTGTCCTTGAGAATATTTTGTTTTGAAAGTGTTTTATCACACTAACGCATAATCACTGAGTTTTGTTAATTGTAACTGATGTACTTTGACATTATACTTACGTCTAAAACCATTACGTTAGGTTTTTAACAGTTTTATTTTTTTATACTTTTATTTCGCCAATTGATTTAGCACACTTAATTTAATTGTTCTTGATCAAATCGAAAGCGCTTCGAAATTTACAAAGAAACCATACTATACTTTCACAGTAACAAAACATTCGCAAGGATTTTGTGCTGTAAATTAATGCCTGCATTATATCAGTACACGTGAAGTTTTAATACTCACCAAATAGATGTAATCCAAATGAAATGGCTGTTCACAGTACAAATTCAAAAACACTTCTCGACTTATCGCCCCTAAAAAGAACTTTGCGTTTCATTTTTCACTCAATGAATGAATTGAAACGTCATATCATTCAATCAACCATTCACTGCGCACAACTTACACCCATAGTTCTAATTGCCACTTAAGGTGATCGTGAGAACTCTTATGGATTTCATTTGGAACCAAAATTAAGCTGCAATTTTTCTCCCCGTGGTTCTATAATGTTTGCATAAGGGTTCTCTCCACCTTTA
Source organism: Allophyes oxyacanthae (assembly GCA_932294325.1). Lineage (NCBI taxonomy): Eukaryota > Metazoa > Arthropoda > Insecta > Lepidoptera > Noctuidae > Allophyes > Allophyes oxyacanthae. The sequence continues at coordinate 10,207,219 of OW028620.1, forward strand.
TAGAACTTATTCATGCCTATATATTTCACCCAAGGTTACAAACAGATATGATATGGAGCCATTTTACCACCCAGTTGTGTTACTTGGGATACCACCTAACACCACCACCACCTTGGTATACCGCCTCACATTAAAAAGACCTAATTATCTTTCAAAGATTAACATACAAAATAGAATTATACATTGGGAATTTGGGACGTAGGTACCTACATATTATTGAGCATTTTTTAATCGTAAATTAAATCATAATTATGACGATCATAATCTAGTCTTTATTACTTAGAATAATGAATCTATCAGATTTTAATTACAAAGGATTCTATTTTTTTTATTTTTTAACATCATCATATTTTTATGTTGGCATTATATTTTATGATATCGCTAAAAGTGCTACCGATGAGGCGCACGATCTCGGTTAAAAGTCTTCAGTAGCATTTTAGCGCTCCAAATTATGGCGGGAGTGCTCGCCGCGCCCGCGCCGAGTGCCCGGGTCAATGGCCCGATCTAGTTTGGGCGCATTATTATTAACTTGAGGAGTGCCACTGACCATTCGACAAATGACCACTCGATTATGCGTCCGATTCTTAAGATGAAAGCCCGAGACTAGATAATTTGGAGTGACTAATGGCCCGCTGACGAAAACTTTAGTGATGTGCTAAAGACGCCGCGAAGAATCTACGAGCTTATATATTTATTACCACCAATAACAAACACTAAACAAAATTCCTGTTACGACTTATTAGAATCTTTTTGTAGCTTACTAATTGGAGGTATGATTTAAAATAGAGACGTTCTAACTCTAAATTCAATTTCGAATGTTGCATTTAATAACTGGTTGGATAGAAAAAATCGAATAAGATTTTTGAAATAGGAACCGTGCGTGGTATTTCGAATCAATCATGGCCGCAGCGTGGAGCGACTCACACGGACTCACCTGTACATTACTAACGCGTAATTAACGCAACGCGTGTGGTCCCGCCTCTCATAACTCATGCGACTTGATAAAATTAAGTAACACGGGCTAAAAAAATAAAACAAAAATAAGTAGTCGAACTGTCGGCCATATTTCACTCGGTGTTCACGCAACACGGCCCGCGAAACAATACAAGGACGCTTGTTGGACGTGGGCTGTATGAAAAGTTCGGACTTGTCCGGCCTGTCCGCTGTCCGATGTGAACACGATCACCCGACCTGTGTCCGCTTTTGTGAAAAAATGTCACGTCTATACTTTGACAACAAATACTAAAGCTTTCCTGTAAAATAAGATAAAACTTGTAATATTTTTACCTATCCTATAACACTATATTTTCTAGTTTGCTGTAGCCATGTTACTTCACTTTAATTCAGATTAATTTATTAAAAATACGAATAAATATTAACGGACAAAAATCAAAACACGAATAAAATACACTTTCAAAATAATTATAATGAACTTCATAAATTAATAACATAATCCAGAAATACAAATCCATGGCAAAACACATTGTATTGCTATTGATATTAAAAACATAAAAGATTTAAGAAATTTTAATTTTATTTAAAATATTTAAGTAATTTAAAACTTGTATTTGCCTAAAGTTACCAAGTAAATAATAATTATACCTACTTATAGAGTCAGTACAGACTAGATACTACTAAACTGCCGTCAATAAGCAATTAAGATTACAACAAGAATTTTACTATCCTAATGGTAGACTTAGGGCCACGTTCACCGACATTATAACAGATGGTTAAAATAAAAACGGCCGTTTACCCATATAAAATTTTCTGTCAAACGGCTGCTTTGTGTCCTAACCGTCTGTTATATTGTTGGTGAACTTGGTCCGTAAAAAGTTGAGTCTCCAGTAAGCGCTTGTTTTATGTATCGGTTGTATGCTCAACGATTAATTTAATATTTAAATATTATTTCTGATTAATACGCTCAAAGGTACAAATAATCTAAGCACTTAGAGTTAATATCTAATGATTTTAAAAAATCCGCACATGTAGCCACAGCAACTATAATTCTAGTTAAGTATCTACTAATTAACATAAAAAAACACATTACTTTACTTTGTTTTGTTTGTTGTACATTACTTTGGTTACATCACTGACAACCAAGGAACCAACCCTGAAATTGCGAAAAAATATCTGCTGTTCCATACATTGACTAATATAGAATTACTTGTATGGTAATAACCGTATTTTTTACGCGCTTTCAGGTTCGATCCGATGGTAAAAATTGTTTATAATGTTTAAGTACAATAAGTACCTTTCGGTTTTCGCATATACCTACTAAAATTACATAATAATGTTGTCTAAGAACAAAAAATAAGATAAAATACCGCTGTTCTATTACGTAACTCAGCCGCGCAGTAACGTTTATATTGACTGTTTTAACATTTTTGAGCTGCTTATTTTTCAGTACATCGAAGATTCAAACCCAACCTAAGCCTTACCAAGAGTTGACCCTATAATTTCTAAACAAGTTCCCAAATTGGCGTCTGAATTTCGCCGTGGGCACCGAATGATTTTAAATACACGTTTATTAAAGGGAAATGAGGTTTTGTAATCACAAGTTACATACTTGCAAAGTATTCTGTAGTTACACGCTTGATTTCGTTGTTATACTTGTTTGTTTTTTTTTCTGTTGGTTATAAGGCTGAATATGACAGGAAAATCACAAAAAAAAAATTAAAAAAAAATGTATAAAGTATAAAGATACTTAATAAAAGAAAAGCGTCTCCTCATTATTCTTTAACAAAAACAATTGCACACTCATCGTTGAAAGCAAAACAATGAATGTCAATAACATTGATCACTAATTATTCAAAACAATAGGGAATATTAAAAGTTCTAAGAAAAGTGGATGAAATTAATTGGAATTCGATGCACAAATGATACATAAATGCATATTATGAATTTGTATCGTATTCGTAAATCGTAGTGATGTGAATGTGCATCCGATTAATTCCGATTGTTGTGGAACGCTACGAAAGTAACTCTACTTAGTACATAGAACGCTCTGGCGATACAAAACAAAATTTTAGTTGCGTTGAATGTAAACTTAAATGGATATTAAAATTTTATGTTATAGATTAAATACAAAGTAAAGATTTATTATAATTTATTGCTATAAAATATCCTTTTCATGTAGGTAACGATAAATCCTAAGTAATTATGCGTTGACAATATAAGCAAAGTGAGTTCATTATAATTAATGATTTTATTGATTGAAATAAAATCCTTCGTTACTTTATCATTCGGCAGCGCAAACCCGCAAATAGCGGTCCGGAATCGGATCGGATCTCTGCTCTATCATGAAATTTCTTATTCTATTGGGACATAGGTACTTAAAATGTAATTCAATAATCTTTGGTGACTCAATAAATTAAATTGGGAATTTCGGTCCGGAATTCCTGATGAGAATCCGTATGCATACGGCCGACTAGTTTGAATAAAACAAACAAATCATCACTAAATATCCTCAGTTAAACAAACAGAACGAAATACAAAAACTTGGGAACACGAATGATAATAGAGTCACTTAAAAACGGATAATGGGCACCTACTCAATAGACGCATTCTGTAATGGTACCCCACATTGGTAAGCCAGTCCGCCGCATACAGTCAAAACAAACACCAATACACAGAAAAATAACAGCATAATAGGCCCGTAACAGTCGCAAGCCATAAACTAATAATGGGGGAGATATGTTTTATGGGTTTCAAGTTTTGAATACGCGTTTTTTGTTAATTTAGTGCAACACAAACCGTCCGCGAGTCAGCACGTATTTCGCGTTTGAATCATTCGAAAAAAGAATAAAGTGTTCTAATTTCAAATCTGTCGGAAGATTGACGGGTCCGTTATGGCGGAGGAGGTGTGCATGCGCTTGTTTCCCGCCTGTTCGCGCGGCGCGCCCGGCCGCCATCTTGGATAAGATCGATCATAGGTGCGCAGCTGTGAAGTGATAAATATGAATCCCAACTGCCTCGTAGTGTGGACTTTCTTTTTGTGGAACCGTCGCGTTGGACGAACTCACGGAGATCTTCTTAGAAGCTCTGCAAGACAAAATTAGATAATTATTCAATATGAAGCTCAATTTAGCTGTGTCTTCCAACTGTGTAGCAAACAGCAATGTAATAACATGATCGTAATTTCTGTTGTAATATGTTCTGTGATAAGATTACGTGTTATTTTCAAGTTGTGGTAAAATACCTCATTATTGTCTCTTGACATCCCAATTATGTCTACTTTGGCACCTTATTTCATTGCTATTCTTTACTACAGGAAACGCTACCAAATGATTATTTTCTTCTTTACCTCACGTAATTGATGTGGTAAAAAACCACGGGCCTATAAGCGGAGGCAATCAAAAAAATAAGTAGATGGAGTCTTTCCATTGCCGAATACGTGAAGGTACATAATGACGACCAAACTTGTTTAACACAGTACGTACCAAAAAGTGGTTAGAGGTACTTAGTTATAAAGTATTCCCAGTTCCCTAGTGTTCATAAACGGCGTGACCCGACGTAGGTTATTATGCATTACATTGAAAATGACGGGGCTGCATCCTATAGTTGGCATTTTGTACCGCAATCTTTACAATCCCCCGATAGTTAGACATTTATTCAGCTTTTTCACAACACCTCTTTGTCTACCGTACCTCTAGGTCTATTTTTTGTATCAATTTTACAACCGCGTCGTTAAAAATCTAGCTTTGTTAAATATCATAACTATGAGAACGATGTACCTACCTAAATTTTAATCAGTTTAAAATGATCTGTAATTGTAAGCAGTAATCGTATTTAACATTTTTATCGAAGTACAATCTTTTGAGTAGGAAGTAATCAAACAGGCTCCAAATATTTTAATGTACAATATAACAATTTAAGTTATTCTTTTGTTCTGATGTAGGCTTGTTAGGATATACAATGAACTTTTTGTAATGTCAAATTGTCATAATGCCAACATGAGTTTTGAGCGTACGTGTATAATTTATTTTCTTTGCTCGTAGTATGTAAAAATGTATTATTACACGTTGATCGGGCGGTCGATCGCTTGCTGGGAACGTTACATTATACCCGTCCTCCACATACAGTCACTTGCGAAGCCAAGCTAAGCTATAGTACTTCAAACGACAAGCAGACAAGGTTTAATTAAATTCAGCCAAATTCAAAATAATGTGTACGTATTAAACATTATTATTCTACGTGATTTAAAACTGTAATCATTTAAATAAATAGGTACCATGTTTTTATCTATCTTATTTACAATAGCAAACTCAAATTAAATTTCAAAATTTAATGTACTATGTCACTAATATATTAAAATTATGTAAGTAAGTACAGACTTACCACATCATTAATGGATGGTAATGTTTCAGATACTTGCAAGTTTAATTCGTAAATAATTCAGAAGTTACCGCAAATACCTGTTTCATTTTAATCCTTTACCAATAAATGAAATCAATAATGACTGCTGCTGTGATCTATAACAAAAAGTTCATACATTTCTTTTAAGGTGAGAACACACTAGAGCATGTTCAAAGGCATTTTCATGTAATGTAACGTTCTTACGAATGGTAGGTACAATACAAGCAAAAGCTATAATATAAAAAAGCATTTTAATGTAATTTAACGTTTCAGCGAATAGTCGATGATGTTCGACGTAATGCTCACGGCGAGTGACCTGTAACATTGCTTTCTTTTCTGCATTTACTCTTCGTTGAAATAATGACGGATTTGCTGGTCGCGTGTGCTGCGTTCATGTTGATAAGTTATATTAAAAATATATAGAATAGAAGATGGTGGCAAATGAATATTTACATTAATAAACTCCGCGACGCACTTTTGCCCGCGCACGTGCTTTATCAATTTGCTCATTCTTTGTAATAAAATCAATATGTAAGAAAATGTCGAGCGTCGTGCTCAATGTTCGGTTCGTGAAAGGGTGACACATTAGAGCGGCTCGATGTGCCGCTTGATGTTCTGTTACAACTAAATGCTCTAGTGTGTACTCACCATTACATATTCGTGACTACCATTTACGATTTAATCTTTACCTAATAGACTTTCTATGCTATTAACAATGTTAATCATTTCTCTTTAGCTAAAAACAGCTTACCTGTGATAGGATTAAATATTGCAATTAATTACATTATCTGTAAGGCTATTTGCGTCGTTTAGCAGTAAAAAAACACTAATGTATCTGGTTGGTTATTCATGAGTATTATCGCTTCGCTTCGCATGGATGGCGGTCTTTAAAGAGTTGATGTCTGGCCGGCAATTAATTGTTGCACGATATACAACACTGAGGTGCCCTACCACGCGGTATTTGAATATTAAGATATATTTATATACAGAAATATATCGATTTCGTTGTAAATCGATATCATATGACTTATGAGTAATGCAATCGATGTGTACAAACATGAGTCAGAGATCTAAGTCTGTGTCACCATTTACATATGCGGCATATTAATGTGTTGCAAGTGAAGTTATTTTTATTTTAAAATGTTTAAATAAGTCTTCTAAAACTTAATTTCATAGGACCTCTGAATCAATATTAACTTTGCAAGCACACCACATCCGGTTAAGCTAAACTACATCGTTTAATTTTTGCAACGTTAACCCGTTCTTAGTAAACTATTAAACCATATTTAATTTCACATAAACAGTGCACGGTAACATATACTCGGTATAAATAACTGCGCTGCATTCGCCTTTCATTCGATACTAAAAATATCAATAAACAGACAAATTTAATTTTTATTACTATATTCTAAAAGTACATTTTTCATAAGCAAGGGCTCTCTTATACTTTCAAATTGAATCCTCCCATGGACCTTAAGTCTACGAAATAAAGTTCGTTTTAGCATGAAAGGAATCGTGCAAGATATTTTAAACTTATTTCCCTGACATACAGGGCTTCGTGCCGAAACTAGCGTTTTACAGAACAATGTGTCTTCTTTTTAAACTAAGTCGGTTAATCGTACTTCCATTATGAATCTCACATAAAATGGCTATTTTGTGTTATCTCACTATTGTTTGTATGTGTAACTTACGCTAACTGCATATGATTGACACTAATTGACTATTCATAAAGATTAATAAGAATGGACAATCATTATTTCATATCAAGGGGGTAAATGACTTCAAAGTTACACATCGGTAGCGGCAGACATCTTAATCGACTATAATATCAATCTGTATCAATTGGTTTGAAAACACGTCATTCTTCTGATTGCTTAGTCTTAGAACACTTGAACATAAATGTTACATTAAGTGGGACGTGAATAGGTGCGCTCACCTTACTTTTATTGCACTCTCGCTACTTTTTAATTATAGTTGGTCAATCACAAGTTATATTACCGTCCGTTACAAATCTCTACGATTCGTCCCGCCACTCACAGATTTGTTTCGGCTCTCATTCTAACGACCAATAAACTTTATCACACCATTTCAGTAGGAATCTCAATAATTATTCAACTATAAAACTTTATAGAAGTGACTGTTGTTGGTGTTTTATCACCTAATATCGGTGAAAGTCGGTAACCTTTTGATTTTAACACTAAAGCAAATGTTTTACGACAATTTAAGTATCGACGAATTAAGAATGAATTTAAAGTTGTTAACTTTAAAAAAGAATAGCATTGAAGTCGTTATGTTTTAAAATTGAAATATTCACGGCGGGAATCGAACGGAAAGCTTGCGCCGGCGCCGTGCCCCATGATGTATGGGCCCCACCACATACTTAACTAATAAACCCTTCCAGTTGAAGGACACACGCAGTGAAATATATCTGTCTCGGTCTGTTACTCCAATTTTATATTTTTCTACCGAATATTGTCGACAGTTCTTTAATTAGTATCTAAAACAGGCTGTTAAGTAGTGTACGTAGGGACCTGTGAAAGTTCAGGTAAAGTAGCAATAAAATAAAAAGTCACGCAATGATTTAAATATTCATATTCAAAATATAGTACCTAATTACTCTAAATTTTAATTATGTAGTAGAAACCTTAAATTCACACACTTTCGAATGTCATTGTCTTAAAGATAATAATTATGTTATCTTCTGTCTCATAAAGTTATTGCATTTAAAATATAATTTAAAGAAAGAGATAACGATGTTTGTTACAGTTCTTCCTCATACTAAAATGACCAGGCCAAGGTCTGATAAACGGCCGAAAGCTCAACTTGGGTTAAACGTTACATGCGGGTAAAAAAACGACGTTTCTATTAAAGAAGGCCGCTTTTTTACTGTAGTCACCATCCAAAACACAATCGTAAATTATAATTTATTAACTTTAAGGACTAGGAAATTAAGATATCCACCTTTCCGTATCTACGGCGGTATCCTTTTGATTATAAGTTTTAGTGCAACTCTGTTTTTCGAGTGCGGCAGACGTTCGACAATCGAAGACCCGTGGTTACGTTGCAGTGATTGTGAGACGTTGTAGTGACCGATATGCAAACTGAATTGTTAAAGCGCTGACCTACCACAGCTCAATTTGTCGGCGGAGTTACATCAAAGTGTATGGCGCATGCGACGCGATGCGACACACGTATCGGCAATTTACGCATCGCCCATTGGCAGCTGTCATCGTTCAGCGATCATGTTACCGTGCCCGTGAAGTAACCACCTAGTTCCGATACAGATAAATATGTGGGCCAGTGATTATTCTCAGTTGTTCCCCAGTGTTACTGCAAATCCTAATGTTCCGCTCTCGTACAATTTGCTTTTACTTTTTCACACGCATCAGTCGCGAGATGTATTTCACTGTCAACGCACGAATGTTGGAATCATCGGCGCTCGCGCAGAATTTAGATGAGAATTTCCTTCTGCACTCGAGATACATAAACATTATACGGCTCGCCGTCATGTTTACAACGGAAAATGAAATCGCGGACTGTTTGCTAAACGGACATTTTTAATGTGTTTTAAATTATAAAAATAATCTGCGACCTTATTGTTTAGTTTGTAAGAAATCGTGACGTGGAGTATAATTTATTGCCGATTGTTTGAGCATTGGAGTATTTATGGTGCCTAAAATGTGTCAGTAAGTAATTTTAAGAGGTCAAACACCGATGTTATGAATGCGAGCGCACGGAACCTCCTAGCCACCGCGAAAATTGTAGTCACAAACAAGTATAACCAAACAAAGTCTTTACCGTTATGAATAAGTGGCCTAAACAAAAACCTGCACTTGCATAAATGCAAAACTGTGGTGTTGCCTACGCTAGGCTCTTAAAATAATAGTGGAAATTAATTTTCAATTAACTCAGCGGTAATTGTTCCATGAATAATTTTAAGTTTGATGGGGGCAATTTTCCTTCTTATGACGTGTTACATAACGATATTTTCTGCAATTATTTTAACATCTTGCCTGCAATTTTGATAAAGGTACAAGCATTAATTAAAACAGCACTCTATAAACTTGCCATAAAATTCAATTTCATCGTATATTTCTTGTAAATATTATATTGGAATTATTATGTTAAGGTGTTTGTCCAATACTTAAGGCGTGAGTCGTGACTGATGTCCATAAATGAAGTGAATTTCTTGCTGCCGTAGAAGGGTCTATTATTTCTTAGGTGTTACATTACACACAAGACCTAAATTCCTCATTAATTAGAGAAAAATATCAGTCCGAACTAAAATACACTATGTATGTGAACCTAATTCTGGCCTTGTTTGAGTTAAAAGGTAATTCACACTAAATTCTACTGTGGGCAAATTTTAACATTTTGTCTTATTGCACTTGGCGATTTCTGCCAGACAACCTTATACCTACGTTCCACAAAAATATATTCTTAAATGGTATTATGAATTCGCTTAAATCCAGTAGATCCTCAAAATCTCAAAAACTTAATAAAATTATACATTTATGCAATATTTGCTCCAGATTTCATTCTATATATAAAAAAATCAAAACAACGCATAATTTTGCCTGATTTACCCCAAATCTCAAAAATACAATTCTACCATCTTTTATTCGTTCGTTATCCAGGGCGTAGGGAGCGGTGACCTCCGCCCTTCCGCCTGGCCCGGTGACCCTGCTGAAACTGAAACTGAAACTAACTCTCAGACGACTTCGTAATTTTCACTCTAACTTCTATTACTTGTTCGGACAATTAGGTGATTAGGTCTTTAAGGTTTCGTTTGGGAAGTTAGAAGTATGTTAAGATTACCTGTTTTTTTTTTGTTTTACTTCCAGGACTATATTTTGCAAAGAGAATGGTAGTAACTATGTATCTGTCGTATAAATAATTATCTTGTATAAGGTTGGAAGCTCTTCAGGCCTCCCCAAAAGTTCGGTTAAACAGAAAAGGCTCCATGAGCCAAGTGTAACAGAAATTCACATAAAAATAACATATAACTATGTATGCTTGCCAAGTGGCTATAATATTACCTATAATATAATTTGAATATTGTATCTAATATGTAGTCACAGTAATAAAAATATTAATTTTTATGTACCTATATTGTAAAAATGCTTAGCGGTGCCTACATAAGTAATTTCTTATTAAACTCAAATTCATTACAACAAAGTGTTAAAGGTAGAGATCGCTTGAAGAAGAAATGAGTGCCATAGTTGACCCCCGTATACACTGATTCTAGGGGATGCATGTACGTTATATTTTTATTTTAAAAAAAATAAGTTGCTACGCCCTGTTTTTTCTCCCCTGTATCGTAGGTACAGTTTACAAACATACATGTCGCATGCACACACACCTAGACCTGGAACAATTATCTGTAGGCCATACTAATATTTGTCCCGTGCGGGGATCGAACCCGACGCACGTAGTGCCGTAAGCCAATCGGTAAGCCACTGCGCCAACCGTCGCATGTTCTATGCACTCTACGATTATGAGTAGGTAGGATATTTCACAATAGCGCCTTTTATTTTCATCAAAATAAAATATAATCTATATCAATCAGGGATAGTGTAACGTTCTATTAGTGAAAGAATGATTAGAATAGGATCAGTAGTTCCAGAGATAACCTCCTACATACAAGCAAGCAAACAAACAAATTTTACCTACCTATTTATAATATTATAGTTTCCGCCAGCGGCTTCGCCCGCGTGATATCGTTATAAATTATAGCCTATGTTACTCTGAGATAATATAACATACTGCTGGTGAAATAATTTTTAAAATCGGTCCCGTAGTTTTTGAGTTTATATATCCATTAAGGGACTCCCATACAACCTTTCACCCCCCTTTTCCCCCTTTAGGGGCCGAATTTTCAAAAATCTCTTCTTATTGCTTGCCTACAATACAAAAGGGACCTACTCTCCAAATTTCGTGACTCTAGCTTCAGTAGTTTCGGCTGTGCGTTGATGATAAGTCAGTCAGTCAGTCAGTCAATCAGGACTTCTCTCTTTATAATATTACTATGATTACAAACAAACATACAAAAAATCAAATCTTATCTCTTTATAATATTAGTTTAGATATAGTAAATAGTAATAAGTATAGATGAATTTACCGCTAGGTGTCGCTACAAATCTATAGGTTTATTATAAAATCTATTTATAAAATCAATACTATAAATAAGTTTTATATTCCATTTAGATAATATCTTCTCAGCTTATTTCCTTTACGATGCTAAATGCTAATGTTAATTATACATTAATTTGTACAAATATTTTTAGCTTGACATAATGAGATCAATTTAGACCTATAAAATTTATAAATAGATACTGTTTTAAAAACTATAAATGATAATTTTAAATATGCAAATTACCTACTTTTATTTTAATATTTATTGACATTGTCTAAATGATTATTTTTACTATATTAAGGTCATAACCTAAGACAGCTTTTTCCAGCTTATTTTCTGAGGAAGCAGAATTTGTGATTCCGTAATAGAGTAGTTGACTCCTATTAAAAATGGACAAGTATTTTATATTCCCATAAAGTAGGTAGATAAAGAAAACCATAGTTGACAAAATAATTAAAATCGGTGAATAAATGCCGGAGTTATATTAATAATAATAAGTCTCTTTGAAATTTCTATATGAGGCACTATCCATCCTTTTCCTGCGAAGTTGAATATGTATGAAACTGTCACAATTTACTATGACATTACTAGTTTATGAAGTTACAGGTCTGTAGTGCCATCTCTGTCTATTAAGTAATTTAAAATGCTTATATCTTAGGCATATTTTCAAATAATTAATTTATTTTTACACTATTCCATAAGATTTTTGGAAAAGCTTATCTTTTAAAAAAAATATAACAGTGCAATACCTTATTCTGCTTTTTTAAATCTTACGTTTGATAACCAAACCAAATTTGGGCTTTGAGCAAAACAAACATTAAATTACAAGTTCAATTAAGTGGAATTGATTTCACTCATTTAAATAAATTAACAATATATTCTTAATACTCAAACCATTAAGGGGAGTATCTGTCTACTTCACAGTTTTAGATAAGTTCTCTTAAGGCTATGTTACATAAATTATGCAATTTTAATATACCCATGACCAAAATCAGCCATTTTATATTTTGTTGTTATCAATTGAATTTAGTTTTTATTAGATAAATTTTAAATATAGTCACATTAAGATTTATCTCTTCAATTAATTGATTATTAAATTAGGAATAGAATAAATTAATGTACGTATTCTTAGTTTTAGATTCTCACCGCTTAATTCGCAATAATATATTTCACTGTCAATCAGATACAAAAAGATCAAGAGTGATCCTTCCTTCAGACTTTATCGAGGGATTTTGGGAGAACTAAATCAATACAAATAAATAAAATTGAAGTTTCTGTTTGTAATGTCAAAATAACAGCATTTTACTAAATGCCTATGAAACTATATACGGTTTAAATAACAAAAACTTTTTTTTATTTTTATTTATCTGTCTGTGATTCCGGCTTATCTAAACGGCTGGACCGATTTTGATGGAATTTTTAATGCCAGATACCTGTAGGTATAAGGAGTAACTTAGGCTACTCTTACTTTAAAGAAAATTAATTTTGTTGAATTCCACGGGAACGAAGTCGCCGGCACAGCTAGTGGTTAATGAAATTCAATAGAAGTAACATCTGAACTGAACTAAACCAGATTAAAACTTCTCAGATCCTTTAAAATTCTGATTAAATAAGCACTTAACTATACACCATGCATAAAGGTTAGGAACAGACGTGACTGGCATCAAATAACTTTAATATTAAATTATTGCGATCAGGTTTTTGCTTTTTGCATACAGCAAAAACTAAAAACAAATGAAATAAATTACATAATTATGTAAATTTACTTGTTCACAGAAGTTCAAATTTCTTTAAAAGACGCAAAAATATCAGATCCATTTAAAAAAATCTTCCTTTCAATTTGGTACGTTAAGTTCGATGCACACCTCGATCGGTTCGGTAGCACTTGAATTAAGATAATGTTCACACCTGCCCGATTCTGTATAAAACGTCACATTGTGAGCCGAACGCAGTAACCAAGAGATTTTATGGGTTAGCTCCACCGGCCACCGAGGCGGAGCGGTATCACGACTTAAACCGCATTTACTTTTTTTTAACGTTTCGACAAATTGTAACAGCGTTTTAATTGAAATGCCAATATCCAATTAGGGTACGCTCATATCGAACTTTTGCGGATACGGCAAAGAAAATTATAAGACATTACTAGTCATCATAAACAGTTATTGTATGGTATCTGCGGAAAATAACGGATCAAATTCTATAAATAGAAGCTACTTTGTACGTTATTCCATATTTTGTACTGCCATAAAAGATTTATTTCGTGCCATAAATAACTTTATGATGAATTATTCACACGCGAGTAGCCATGTTACAATTTTGTTACCTACTGTATGCCTGCTAATCCAAATTGTAGGCACTCTACTTATTAGACGATTGTTTTAAGACGATGCCTATTTCATGACTAATGAATTAGGTCTTTCCGGGCAGGAATAGGTAACCAAAAAAATAAGTAGGAACGGCTCAATTTCATGTGCGTTAGGCGCGCGGTGCGTGCGTCCTCACCGAGACTCGGTCCCTTTTTATTGCGGTTCTGTTTACAACGTATTTTATAGCATCAGCTGTTTGATTACGTCACTACAGCTGGTAGTGTTAGGGCTTCGAGTAATTTTCTATAGTAAACTCGCTAGGTGAGAAAATTTGGGGTGGAAAAATTTATAGAACAGGATAATATTGCTTGCAATTAAGTGTTCAGGCAAATTAAGTAAAGTTATTTCTTAGACAGTTTACATTGAGTTAGGTAATTATTTTTCGAAAAACATCTGCTCCCGTTCTATTTTCAAAAAATCTGAATATTTTTTTCCTTTGTAACTCCACCTTGTGCAATAGAGCTGTTAAACCATAAAATTCTTTAACTCCTAAATGGCCATTTGACAGGTACAGAACTATTGTCCAGTTTACCGTTGAATTACAACTGTTTTATGGTTCAAAAAACGTTGCATAATTTTTATGGTTACAGGTGATTGTTGTTAATGAATGGGATCCTTTAAAACTATTATTTTGTGAAGGTTAACAATAAAACGGTTCGTGGAACGTGAGACCGTTATTATAAAAAAATACAAAGAGCCTTATTGTATCCTAGTCTTTATACCTGTTATAAACAAATACAGCCAATCAAAAAATATAATTTTGTTGATCATTATTATGTATGTCATTATTGTGTAGTTGTTTGAGACTTCAGTATTTCCTCATAGTCTTTCCCTTCCGTCCTATAGTTTTCGACTCCCATACAAGTTTTCCCATCAATCGCGGAAAATGAACTCATAGCTACTCCGTTATCTCCGCGTCGTTTTCGCTCCTACCAATCACAGTTTGACTACTTAAAATATTATCATCTACTCAGATAAATCCCGAGATATCACTTTTCCTCATCGTTTTGCCAACTTGTCCAATAGAACATCTATTAGGCGTCTCATAAAACAGCACACTTGTAAACCACTGGGTACAGGGTGTGTAAATCTCTCGCCATCCTCTCTGTATTTTGTTACGTTTCCGCAGAGCTTCCTCCACTGACCCCTGTTATTCTGTGTCGTTCTCACTTTAAAAGATTGCACACACTGTACTTAATAAAAATTGAAGAGATAAGAGAAAATTTTATAAAAATCTTAAAAATAATCTGTATGATTTTAGTATAGTGACCTTAGTTATATTAAATTAATAAATCGCGTACTTGGTAATATTTTATTTAGCAAAATAAATAAACATCGAGATCAACATAACATACTCGTACCGACAAAAATAAATAAACTAGTTTTATTAGTAGTTGAATTATTTAATTAGAAGCAAGCAAGTTTGTTAGCGAAAACGAAAAAAAAAATAGAATATAATGAAGCTCTTAGATTTTTAATAAAGCATAAATCAGATTAATTACAGGGTGTTTAAATGGTTGTGTGTACAGTAATAAAGAAACAAACTGTTAGAACTTGGATGGCGGCGACATTGTAACGACTCTCACGATGAAGCCGGAAAACATTAAGGCGCTGAGTGGACCTACTATTAGTTAATTTTTATATCTTAACAACATTACAGTTAAATAATAGAACATCCACTTAAATGACAAATATTGTTACACATCCTGTTTGTAGAGGACTCGTTTCTAGATTAAATCAGTGATACGTAATTAAATGTGAGGAAAAATCTCCTACCTACACGGTTACCGAGTCACTTACAACTATGAAATGCAATTACAGGAATCGTATTACTTAATTAGCGTTTGTGTACGTTTTTATAATGGTAACGACGAAAAGTTGATACGTGTTCAAGTTTTAATAACCGTTGTCCGGGAAATAAGTTATTATCTATAAGTAGGTATTTCACAAATTGAAGCATTTCTGTTTGAGATTTTTGGAAAATTCGTGAAATTCGTCCGTTTTCTATACTCTGGTTTGGCGAAAAAATATTTTTAAAGCGAATAATAAATAAAGAATAATAATTGTATAATTTAATATAACAAATAAATAAATAAAATTATAGGCTTACACATATTAATTAAGAGAAGAAATGTGTAAATAAGTGATAATATATTTAAAATAAATAATATTCTAGTAAAAAGAAATTATAATAAGGAAAATTATTAAAGCGCTCCTCCTCTCTCCTACTTATTTAAACTTTTGCTGTGTCCGACAGGGTCCATAATTGTTTCTATATTTGATACCACCTGTATGACTGTGTACATTATGGATTGCAATAAAGATTTGAGATTTGGTTCACTTGATTTTTTAATCACCTCAGGCCGAGGCCTTTTCAAGCGCATGTAATCAAAGCAAATTCTCGACCTTGATCTTCAAAACCCTAGCTAACCTTAAACTGCAAGTAATTTTAACCGACCAACCTGTATTTAACCCGCATGCAAATTATAATAAATTACCCGTACATTACTTGGTACGTCACTTGATCGTGGGCCGCGCGGTGCGTGTGCGCAGGATTATTGAATCTGCGACAGTCCCGCCACGTCATAAATCGGTTGCGTCTCCCATTGTTCCTGCCGATGTCAAAGATCAGTAATTTGCCATTGTGAAGGTGCAGGTTTTACCTTATACTCAACACAAAATTATTTTTAACTTAAATCTTTTATGAAGCACCTTTTAAGCAATGTTTCATCGTATTGGACTGATAAGAAAATAGATCGTGATAGCTGATTAACTTTGTGATTAATCGGATAAATGTATAGTGTTAAATTAACTAAGCCCCATGTTCACCAACAACTTATTAGACGATTAGAGTTAAATCAGCCGTTTAAACATGAGTTTTGCATGGGTAATCGGCTGATTTAATTTTTAACAACTGTTATATTATCGGTGAACATAGCCCTAAGAATACGATCGTGCTTTAACAACTTGTTAGGTAGGACATACCTACCTACTTTTTTTCCTATAGGTAGGTACTAATGTGGATATAGAGGTTTCCGCAACCCATAGAGATAAAATCGTGACGTACACACATACTTTAATAAATTTTTGATATTACATTTTCAAACCGCAAGCAATGTCGGTTGGTAAAAACATTGATTTATGTGTCTGACGCGGCAATAGTTTTTTGAAGGTTAAAAAATACCTTTCTGGTGTACGGCTGTGAGCTATTAAATTCAAACTTAAGGACGTAATAAGTTTTTACTATTCTTAAGGCTCGTGTAGGATCACGCATGGACTTTATATTGTACCCCTTGTTATCATAGGTTTATTTTAATGTAAGATACCTATTGACGCTTTTTTAAACAAAAAAAAATATAAAAAAAAAGTAAAGCATAAAATTTATACTTTTGAAAGTTATGTCATAGATTGTATCTTAAACTTTATATTTTTTAAGAATAGATACTAAATTGTATTATGTTCATTACATTCGCCCGGAAACGTTATTTCAAATTTTATGGCTTTATAATCAACTTCTGGTAACTTGAACGCTGTAATAACATTTATAATTACTTATGTAAATGTGTTAACCTTAAACGGAATAATACATATTTATTGTTTTAAACGGACTTACTTATCTATAATAATATTTAAAGAAATTGTTTCTTATTCTTTATTAGTCGAGTATAGCCCGGCCGAGCTGTGAGAAAGCTTGAAGCCTGTATCCGTTAGGTCCCGAGGGCCTCAATACCGTACTGCTTGCACAACAACTGATTATCCGTCATTACATTGTTACACGAAAATCCAATCATGCCTTTTAGTAAAGAAACGTACCTTTAAAAAATCTAAATAAAAAAATAACAAAATTTCGAGACGACTCTACACTACATAAAAGGTATCAACGCAGTTTTACGTGACACACTATTTAAAATTCTACCTTTTCGCTCTGTTACACAGTAATTAAGCAGTTATTGTCACTGATATACATATCGGCCTGTTGAATTATTAAACTACGACCACCCAACGATTTTACCATTCCCCGATAGACTTTTAATACACGAAGAATTTATCGAAACTAACCTAGATAGAAATAACTAAATATTTTTTATCGTAAGCAGTCGTTGACTTTAACACAAGTTTAATTAATACGAACATCACTTACCATTAATTGTTTAAGAAAATTCCACCGAATTAAGACATAAAAATCTTCGCAAAATCCATACGAGTAAATCATTTAATAGATCCACTATAACGAATGATATCACTTTATATAAATGTAACTACAACGAGTCATCTCCGAGGCGGCAAAACCGACCGCGTCTGTAATATCGACCGACCAAATTGTGTACAAGTTCAAGGCCCCAATAAAAATTACCCACGTGGTACCAGACAACGGGAAGTGACGAATTATTGCGCGATATTCCATCATAAAACACCTGGATACTATCTGTTTATAAACATAATACGCAAAAAAAACTAGAGTATTACGCAGATTAATTGGAACAATGTGTGGAGTTCGCGAGAAAAATGGTTTCATGTATCTAGTAATTGTGTTGATGTTTTTCTTCGTGTGACAACAGTTTCAATTAGGTCGTTTGAAACTTATACAGTGTTGTCACGATTTTCTTGAATAAAAACGTGTTTGGTAACAGTTGAATAAAAGTTTAGCATTGAAATATAATTACACACTCACTTTTGAGTAAAATTTTAAAGTAGTTCCACAAAACTATTGTTATATTATTTTTGAATTATTGCTACCAGATTTCGATCTTAATTTCTTAATGCGTGGAACTTAAATTACAATTAAACATAATAACAGGTCTTAATTAACTGCTTTAGGTAGCCAATGTAACTAGCTCCTAAAAATACTTACTTCATGTATTAGTATTAAATTAGATACATCTAATTAAACTTTTGTTATGTTTGAGAAGAGATGGTATTGTTTTATTGGGTACTCACATACTTTCCAGATCAGATCATACTGATTCTATAATTATATATTCTTTAGATTTCGTAGCTCTAGAAGCCAAATTTTAGGGATGTCAAAGTAGCTCTACTTGTGTTAAAATTTAAATATTTTTGTTACCGAGTTCATTCATACTCACAGCTTGGGTGGAGAGGTTATTCATTTTTTTTTTTGTTTTGTTTGTAAAATATATCAAATTTTGTATCGAATTAGTAAAATATGTTTTTTTATTTATTGTTTAATTTTTACTAGATTAAAATGGTATTCATCTTGTAACTTGCTTTAATACCTTGACTTCAGGAGATAAAAAGTGGGTATATTACTCCAGTCTGTGTGGCGACCCTATTCATCCATGAGTAATGGCGACCTGAGTACATTCTGTTTACAACTCTCCTCTGCTCATAGCGTCCGGGTGCATTCGGCCACTATGTTAAAACTATTGTTTATTGTCACCCTAGTGTCGACTGCCGCATGATTGATATTGACAATTTAAACGATATGCTGTATTTACAATTTAAATTTAAACTTGTGATTATCATTTATAGGTTGTATATACATTTAGATACCGATTCGTAATTTTGTCTTGAATTGTTTCCAAGTAGAACGACTTGCATTTTCCGTGCAATTTTTGTAATTTACCAGAGGTTAAGTACTGTTGTTATGTAAAAATTATTTATTATTTATATGATGATATGTTTTACTGGAAGACAATAATTGTTGAATCTACACCTCAACCTTGTGACATTAATTGCACTTGTTGGTTCTAATCGCTCTTACACAATCCTATAGCAGAAAGAGTCAATTGTCTTAAACTGGTTGAGAAATTGTAACATTTCCTGTTTGGAGGAGACACTAATACTCAATATTAAATGTGTCTAGACAAGGCCAGATAATATAAAACATGTTTCACGGCAGTTGTACAGTTTCCCACAAGCGAGAGACGGTGCTACCGTTATTGTTTGATGCTAAAATACAAACATTGTGAAAAATTCATTTGTAGTTCTATTGTGTAAAGGATGACAATCTCTTGTATAATAGAATATTTGTGAGTGATTCACATGATATAAGTGAATATTAACAGATGTAATTGTACAAAACAATACCTACTAAATAATACTGTATTTTGGGCTATAATTCTTGTTATAATTAATTTATTTTATAACTTATAACTGTAAATAAAGTTGTAATAAGTAAATACAGACAAAAAAAATCTGTATAGCCAAAACATTATAATGTGATGCTTGCTTTATAATTAAGGCTTTGTTTATATTATTACGTGAACAACTTCTCAAATAAATAAAATTGTTGATTGTTCTTTTATTTGAAACATTAAAATTAATACTTAGTGATAGCATTTTGGTGAAATTGTTATTATTACCTTTTAGGTAAATATGTTATGATTCAATTAATAATTTTAACACCAATATGGGAATCGTATTCCCGCTATCGATTCTTATTAAAATGAATTAATATAATAGCGGACTAACCTAGGTTTATAAAAAGACAAAACAATGTTAATAAAATCATGATTTATGGTTATAATAGCTTGGGCCGGTAACCTATAAAATGACATTTATGCAATAGGTAGGTAGGTACCACAAGCAAGAGTCTAGAATTAAAATCAATTTCAAAACAACTCATAATTGCAAACAACCAATTAGTTCGGTAGATATAATTGTTAATTGGGCATCAACGAAATTATTGAGCAGTAGCAATATAAAAATAGTATTGCTATTTTTTTATCTGATGAAGTTTACTCCGATGATTACAAAATAGGTAGGTAGGTAATAATAAATAAATTAATAGACAAACCCACCAATTTCAAAATTTAATTATCTATTTAAATTCAATTTTTTTTTTTTACTTTTGTTTAAATTGTAATGTTGAACGAACTTCTTGTACCTAAGGAAAGATATATTTGAATACTCACCTGTTCAAGTTCCTTTTAGGGTTGTCAAAGGTTACTACATGCGATACTTGCACACCTGCAGTCAACAAATTGTGGTAAATTACAAGGCATTTCATGTTCTCAAAACTTCACCTACCGAAAGCTTAATTTTCTTATTTTATTGTTACCTCTGTAACCGACTTCAAAAAAGGAGGAGGTCTACTATTTGACACATAAAAATATAATATGTATGTTTAAGTATATAAGTACTATAATAATGTCTCGAAAACGGCTTAACCGATTTGGACGGCTTAAACTGTATTCTAATAAGCCCGAGGTGGCCCCATAAAAAAATATTAGGATCTGATCATGCAGTACGAGATGGATGAAAACATTCGCGACTAGCATTTTACTATCGGCTTAGTGTTGTGAAATTGATTGATTCATAAAAAAAATATATTTAAAAACCGACTAATAAATAAAAAAGAAAAAAAAGAACATTAATCATTTGACAGTTTCTAAAGTCTCTCCTTTAATTAAGAAGCTGCTAAGTTCTTTGAAGTAGGTTTTTACTTATTTTTAAAGATTAGGTATTTGTATTAATTCTAATACTTCAATTAACTTCTGAAGGTGACTGATGAAGGCACGTGTTTGAGGTGTAACAAAACCATATCAATGTCGATATTTTAAAAGTAGTTTTTCTTTTAATCTATCAATTGATTCTGAAATCTTTTCTTTGTGTTCCGACCCAAGCCGACTCATGACACTTTATAGTTTGTTGTCCTCACCCAGGCAAAGGAAGCTAAAGTTAGCCTGTTCATAGAAGAGGATGAATATTTTACCAAATTTTACGTACGCTTAGATACTGAGGGTCGATGTTTATGTCTCTATACAGGGGTTGCGTGCGTAATAGCAGTACGGTTCAGCGTGTAATGCGTCACCGGTGTAATAATTCGCACTTTTATCAATCGGGATTTTTTGGGTTAAAAACCTGTTTTTATACTCAATGTCGTTCATTTTTCATAATTAAAATCTTGGAAACAGAAGTTGCAGTGGTAAAATTATAATTGAAAACAAAAATTAAAGTACCTAGGTATAGAAACAAAAAACTACGCTTCTCATCATGTTATAGGTAATGAAGTTGTAGTTTTTATAAATCAAGACATACTGATTAAATTTTCTGTAGGTACTAAAAGTTTGGTATGAGCAATTTGTTTTAAGATGCAATTTGCAACCTGATGCCTTGACCAACTATTGCCATTTTCCACTAATGTTCTTTGATCTTAAATCGCGAAACCTATTTCTGGCCGGCAAATGGACTTCCATTATTATTTTGATGGTAATGTATCAAATAGATAGAGTTATCACTCACGTAGCGTGTATCGAGACGGTATCACGGAGCGAGGTGCCCAAAATGGCTAATATAGCGGCGCTTAAAGGGTTATTATTGTAAATTATTATATTTTATCTTCAAGTACCGAGGTTTATTTAGAAAATGGAGCCAGACAGTGGATAGATACAAAATTCTAAGCCAAATACGTATACTTGAGTACTCACGATTTTTTTCATAATTTATATTTGCCCGTGGTTTCACCTTACGTTTTATTTTTATCAAAATAAAATATAGCTTATATCAATTGGACATAGCATGTCTTTCTATTAATGAAATAATTTTAAAAATCGGTTCTGTAGTTCCAAATATATCCCTCTACATACAAACAAACAAACAAACCTATACCTCTTTTCAATTTAAATAGACTTACTTACGATTTTTGTTGACAACACGAAAACAATCGCTAAACGCAAATGGAATTATATTTTTCCATTCACTGACAAACGCAAGAATCTAATAGCCGATCGATCAGTAATTGCTATGGCATTTCCCCTGGTTGATTTACAACCACCATGATAATTGTAGCTTACATACTGCGAACCAGTATCTTTAGTAGGACATTTTTACTAGTCGAGTATACACTTATACAGGTGTACGGTTTAAAATTCATGACGAGTAGAAAACCAGGCTGGACAGTAATTGATGGGAACTGGTAGTACATGTAGAAAGATTAATGAGACTTTTCTTAAGGTAATTATGTCAAGAGATGAAGTATTGTGAATCTAGTGAAGTAACTTATAATGTGGTGATTTAAAAACGGTTGTTTTGAGTTATTACAAAATAGTTATCTCGGCGTATTTTTAATGGAACAATTATGATCCATTGACAACCCTGTTTTAAATAATTTGCATATTTTACATCGTTTAATTTTTTTGTTGCTACGTTATCTTTGGCTCACAAAGCATTAGGCTAAGGCTTTGAACAATGCGTTTCGTCACAAGATGAATTAAAGAAAAATCGAAATTTCCTTTTTGTCGTGTTTCACATTATGCCTAGCCGTATTACACTCGCGGCTAGTGACGTAGCTATAGGAGGGCTAGGCGGTGCTGTGCAACGGGGCTCTCAAGCACAGGGGGCCCTCGAGGCCTGACCAGCAAACCTCAAACTGATCTTTCTTTTTGTTATTTGTGCAGCGTTGCCACCTTTATCTTGAAGGCAAGAAGGAAACAAAAGACGGATTTCAGAATCATTAAATATTTCCCAATCTATACTTTGCAGACTGCCGATTTATAAATAAAAGGGGTCAGGTAAATTCAAAAATTGCATTGTTTAAGCACTCATTTTATAATAAAAATAATGTTTTTTTTTTAATTATCTATCTATAGTTCTATGGTTCCGGTGGTTCCTAAACTCTTGACAGCTGTTCTGGAAGAGGTCTGTCCGTAAGTAGATTTACTTTGCTGTGCCCTGCAGTGCACGTTAAAGAGCTGATGATAAAGTAGCTTTGCAACTTTAAAGTATTTATTTAAATTAATATTTTTACTTTGATTATCACTTGCATTAACGGTGAAGGAAAATATCGTGAGGAAACCTGCACACCTGAGAGGGCCTCATAAAATTCTCGATGGTGTGTTTAGTCCGCCAACCCGCACCAGGGAAGCGTGGTGGACTAAGGCCTAACCCTTCCCATTATAAGAAGAGGCCCGTGCCCAGCAGTGGGACAGTAATAGGCTGGATTTATTAATAATATTTTTAATTGATAAAACCTAACTAGCTTAGATAGGGCCCCAATTTTTATTTTGCACAATTGTTTTTGGTTACCTAGCTACACCACTGCTCGCGGCCGAATTAATAATGCTTATCCAAATAACGTTTAAACGTAACATTGAACGAGTCTTGATACTAAGCGTAAGGCCTTGGGCATTTCATGTAGATACCCACCGTTCCTTAGTCCGACCTTGTCATCGCAATAAATTTAACAGTTGCGACACGCAAATATCCACTAACTGAACATGATTTATTGCCTACCAATGTAGATCGAACAGTTTGCTACCAATTCCACCATTCGCTCCTTGATTCGTCAATACTTGCATACAGTAATAGATTTGATCCGATTCGGGTGCTACGGTAACAGAAATTGTTTACGTTGTTTTTGGTAATCGAGTTTAGTGAATCACAATTTCGGTAATGTTATTTGAAAATTGAATATTTCTTTCATGATTTCCATAACCTTAAGGTACATGGTCCCCACCTTTCTAATCCAGATCCCTTTATGGGGTTATTGTACTCTTCATTATGAACAACTTTTACTACGGAATCAACGCTAAAATTGCGGAAAAAAACGGCTGTTCCATACAAATAATTCAATATTACTCAACTAAATATATGGAACAGCTTTTTTCTTTTTCTGCGTTTTAAAGTTTGATCCCAGACTGATTCAGCATGGGATCAAACTTTAAAATTACTGAAAGGGTTTCATAGTGATGAGTACAAAAACTCCAAAAATCCAGACTAGAAAGGTAAAGGTATGATCTATAGACCTCGACGATAAATAACCACTTAGATAGGTATATTTGGTACCTACCTCTTTATGCAAATCGTCATGCTGGTTGATCGCGTAATTTTTTAAATACTTCGCTTGTTGAGATTGTCGGATAAGCAAAAATAAGCAAATTATTTCCTCGTACAATATTTCTTATGTTGTTTGAACTGTAAAGCTCAGCGGGCGATCATGCGCAGGCGCCGCATTACAACGTTCCCATTGGCCCCCGAGCGACAGGGCTGCCAATCTACAAATAACGTATGCCCAACACAGCCCGCTATTATAATTTAATTGAGGACTTACAATAATTACTGAGTCATGCCCCAGCGGATGTAACACAACGATTATGGTCGTCCACTCTTAAGGCAACTCTAAATAAGCGCACGTAACCTAATTTTATTCAAATTAGCCTAGCTACGGCAAACGCGATTCACCTGTAGGCTAATTTACGTAACTAAAGAAGTGCAGTTGCCGCGCAGTTGCAGTATTTTTTATATCAAAAAAACCCATTTTGTATTCTCTTAGCCTTAGTGAGATACGCTCGCGTCAAGTTCGAGCGTCACTGCAATATGATCGGCGCGTCTTAAAATTACGTGAATTAGCCTTCTGTTCACTGTAATGAAAATTCAGATAAATTATACAAAATACGCTAAATAAATAAATAAATCCAGCCCATTACTGTCCCACTGCTGGGCACGGGCCTTTTCTCAGAATGAGAATGGTTAGGCCTTAGTCCACCGCGCTGGCATGGTGCGGGTTGGTGGACTACACAGACACACACCATCGAGAACTTTATTAGGCCCTCTCGGATGCGCAGGTTTCCTCACGATGTTTTCCTTCACCGTTAATGCAAGTGATATCTGATCCGCACTTAATTCATAATACTAAAAGTCAAAGGTGTGGGCCGGTTCGATCTCAGACCGTCCTGCGTGGAAGGCAAGCGTTCAACCGCCAGGCTATCACTGCTTATCTTGACACAACTCTATTCAGTATTATTTACTAAAGGGGTAAGTAGGTTTACAAAATACGCTTATTCGAGCCAAATCTTTGCTTATTTTCTTTATTTAAGCATCACTTAAAATATAGGTGACTGCACTAAAAATAGAGCATTCATCAATACAACGAGCGCAAGGCGAGTAGTTTATTCGCATTAAATCATACCAGCAATAAATCTCGCAAACCCGTTCTGCAGCTTATCAAAACAATACGCAGACACACTTCCAGCTATGCATCGAAAAATGTCTTCTTTACAACATCGTACAAACTAGTTTTTAATGTATTCTATGAAACACAAGGTCTCATTTCCGTTGTCATTGAAACCACGGATCATATCCTTTAGCACCGCGAGGAGATCATTTCAAAATTAAGCCTCAAGTGTATGATAAATTTTCATAAATCAGAACATTATTTATTGCAGTATGGACTTTAAGGTGTTTGCGAATTGGTTTAGTTTGGTATTTAAGGATTTGATGTGTTAAGTCCTTTCTTAACCGGGACGTCTATGGAATAATCGGATATCGGATACTCATCTTCTTGATATTTCGCTATATGGATGGAAGAATAAAATTGGCGGTTGTTATTACCGGGAAGATGAATGTATGGCAGAATATCTTGAGGTTACGTTACTAAAGGTTCTTAGTAAAAAGAAAAGAAGTTTGTGTGTATGTATGTACAAGGAACTAAAGATTAGCACGTTGAAGTTGAATTTTATTGTTTTTATTGCATGCAAGCTGCAAGGCTATTATTCTCCACGTGGTTGGTTTGATATAGAGATAGTTCGCTGGTGTTTTCACACAATTAATTTTCAATAAATAACAATGTAATATGAGTTACAAGCAAGCGGACGCCCTGAGAGGCAGGCATCGCGCGTCCCATCGGACCACCGCTACGATACTCAAGGCGTTTTTATTAAAATATCTTCAACTTAGTATTATTACGTTTGAAACAATAGAGGTTAATATTTAATTTGGGTTTTGTTACTTGAAAGGATAAAAAATTAAGGTATTTTTCAAGATTTCGCTGTTGAAAACTACTGCAATCATCGGGTAATTCGAGTATGAAGTCATTATTTTGATAAAAACGTTGATTGTTTTCGTATCTATAGAATCTAATTAAATTGAGTTTTAATAAACTGACCTAAATTGTTCAGCATAATGTATGCAATTTTATTTGCCACAATAAAGCTAAGCTATAGGTAAAGTTATTACTTTACACTAAAGCCTATTAAACTGCAAAGTAACATAGACTTAATCAAAGCCCATATGTGGCGATAAAACCTATTATGCAAACTCACCCTTTTCCCTTTAATGTGTAAGAAAATGTTCTAATAGGTAAACTAAATTATAGAGCGCGATTTATTACACTACGATTTCATTAACAAAGTATGAAATAACGCTTAATTCGCATACAGTGATATAAAAACTCGAGATACACATTCAGTCAATCAAAATCGTGTGATAAAAAAATTGGCTGAGAGCACACATCGGAATTGTGCGAGTATTCTTGTTTCAACGCACGGTAAGTAAACATGGCGAAACAGCAAACAATGCCCAGCTGATCGTAGAAAGACTGTAAAATTATCACTTCAGGAATGTTACAAAGATGAAACTAGGTAGATAGAATCCGGACATTTTAAAAGAGCCTACGAAGACCCAGTTTAAGTAAAATTCTCTGACTTCAATTTATAATGGCTATTTGTCTTATTCCGTAAGTAAAAGAGACCATTGCACCTATATCTATCTCTATAATTTAATGCTTATCGAGAAATTAACGACACTTTTATACGTTTTATAGGGAACTGCGTATCTTGAGTTTTTATAATCTGTGTCAGCATAATTTATGTCGCAAGTACAATCATTAAAGGAGGTTAACCGTGGCTTGATTTGGGTCTCCAACCTACACCCTAATCATGTAACTTCAATGGTAATCGGAATTGGTTACATTGAACATGATACACAGGAATCGGCTAGCGATAATTACCTACTTCGCTAGAGAAATAGTAGAGACAGGTATATACTTTTTGAAAAAAATGGACCACTGTGCATGTACAGTCACGTGCAGAAGATCAAGTAATGCAAGAGTCGAATTTACCACTACTATTTAATCTAAAGTAATATTATAAAGAGAAAATATTTGATTTTTTGTATGTTTGTTTGATTGTTTGTAGGTGGATAAACTCAAAAACTACTAGACCGATTTAAAAATTCTTTCACCGGCAGATTGCTATATTATCACTGAGTAATAAAGGCTATAATTTATAAAGATATCACGCGGGCGAAGCCGCTGGCGGAAGCTGGTAGTGTGTTCTAAAATTACATTAATTATAAAAGTTCCATACTAATGCGTTGATGCTTGGTTATGCTTTGTTAACCCAAAGGAGTCGAAGCGGGAAAACATAAGCACTCAATGAAAACGATGCACTTTTAAATCATGATACACCACGTAACTAACTACGTGGTTAGGGCATGTATCATATCTGTTCCCGATGGTAATCTTGATAATTGTGCAAAATTTTCATTGTTCGTCTGTCTGTCTGTTCGCGTGTAGATACCGCTGATATGAGCCTTTTTTAACGTAAGCTTTTTAATTTTAATTTTATCTTTAAACGGATTAAATACTTTAACCTGTGTGTGGTGTGCATATAAATGCACTTACGATTACCGGTACAAGACATCATGTAATTATGTGAATTACATACATTGTAAACAAAACGAGAATTTTATGTAGTAATAAATTATTATTTTCCTGCCACTAAAGGCTGAATATTTTTTGTGCTACATACTCATACTTTTGTAGGTCATTTTTGTACATTGAGCTAACTAACCGAATGAAACACCCTTCAAATAAAATAAATAAGTTTTTTTTTTTTTTTTATCTTTAATTTTATTCGAGGCTTTTATCCATAATGGCATGTCAGCCTCATCGTAACTTAACCTAGGTATAATACTTATATTAAAATTAACACTGAATCACTGATGATACACAAACAGCTCAGTAAGTAAGTCTGCAGTCTGAGGTGTAGGAGTTCTTAATTCAATTAACAACATCTGACATTTTATCGTGTACTTCATTTTATTTATTATGTTTAATAAAGTTAAACTTGAAAGCGTAAACTGGACGAGATCAAACGCCAAACTGCATTTTAAAGATGGCGGATAATTGAACTCATTAAGTTATTTATAACCGCTGCATATGGTTCGGTGAACGATCGAATTGCCACAATTTTCTTGTAATTTATTTTAAAGGTCACATTTGAAAGAGCATGGTGTTGTTCTAGCGAATAAGCGAGTGATAAATTAATATTTCGTTTACTATATACTTTGTTTTAACTCTGTTTAGTTCAAGATTTGTAGAGTTGTAGGCGTTTGTACCTAGGGTTGTGAGTAACAATGTAACGGAACGGAATATGGTATTATAATAATAAAATATTATAAATTAAAAAAAATGTTAAACGATATAGTTACCTATATAAAAAAATAATTAAAATGAGCGAATATAATTAATTTTATAATGCTTGATAATTTCAATATTTAAATATATTTTCTTTAACTTAACACAAGATAAGTGACGAGTCAGGTACAATATATTATATTTATTCATAGGGAAATTTTAGGTAGATATACCAAATTTTTGTACCCTCCGGACCCCCATTAAGATTGTAAAATTAATAATTTGTCGAACGAAGCCTGGGGGAGCGACTTTAAAATATGAACATCTTGTCAGTTCGTAAATTTTTCACTCGACGTTGAAGATAACTTTAGTTTAAAGTCACAGCTTTGTCTGTTATTAAAGTTATACCTGTAAATAAAGATTTAGTATATAAATGCCCTTCCGATAATGTGCTTATCGAACTTTAAGTAAAGCACATTTATATCTCTAGCCAATATCCATAATAACAGTTTCGTATTAGGCATAGTTCTCATAACAATATCCGAAATATTCGGACGAAAAGACAGATGAAAGAACGTTTAGTGTTAGTAGATATAGCATAAAGCATACCATGAAACCAGTTTTGGACTGTACCGTCCGCATAAAGAAGAATAAAATTATGAAATTATAATTTACGACCTATCTCAGGCAGACGTATCAATACTCACTATTGCCCAACACACATAATGATAAATTGAGCTGGTTAGAATAAATTCGCTATTATCATCGAATCTTTTATTAATATGAGAATAGTTGTTGACGGTAATAATAATCGATTTTAATATGAATTTATGGAGTGATTGATTAATGTTATTATTTTTAGTAATAAATCTATTATTGACAATCATGTATTACATTATATCTATAAGTTGCAGAAATAAGTGTCAATTAAAGATTGTTATGAAGGCGTCTTGTAACGATTATAATGTTAAATAAATCAATTTATGTAAATTTATTAGTTATTTTTATTTTCTTGCCTTTTAGATTAAGCAATCATTAAGATAAAGCAGGAAATTATATCCATATTATAAGACTGAAATTACCTAATGGCAAGTATTATAGTGATGATTGAAAACCTATTATAGGTAGGTACTATTGATAATAAAATGTTTGAAGTGAATTATTAATCTTACCTAATTCAGTGTGTGTTTAGTTAAATGATTGCATTACATGTTACTAGTGTAGCCAATGTTTTTAGTTTGGTGGACTACTTATTGTACCTGCAGCCGTATTTTTGTAGAAATAAATTATTTTTCTTTTTTTATATAAACTTCTTCATTTAACATTTTTATAATCGATTCATTATAGGAAAAAAAATGGCCCAAATACAATTGATTAATTATTTATTTTAATAAATAATTAATTTTATTTCACCAGTTCATAACCAATTACATAAGTGAGAAGGTGTTTGTTGTCATCGAATGGTGTCTGTATAACACAAACGATATACCGAACAGCTATTTCTGTAATAAATATCATAATTGTTTGAACGGTCTTTGTTGCTGACTCTACCCGTTTCCCGTTCGCGGTCTCCCTCCAAGATGAGTTATTTAAGATCAGATCAATTTTATTGAGATTTATTTTGTGAACAAATTTTGTGTGTATATTGTTCTTTGTCTATACGTAAATTAACGAATTGAGAATACCATACTGTTGATTAATAACTATATAGGTCCGTCCGACCTTTCCAGTCCCGATGCCTTTACGAGATTATTGTACTCATCATTATGAACAACTTTTACTATCGGACTAAACCTGAAATCTTTGAATCTTTCTGAATTATTTGTATGGAGCAGCAGTTTTTGTTTATGCGATTTCAGGGTTGGTGTTATAGTAAAAGTTGTTCATAATTATGAGTACAATAACCCCTTAAAAGGATCGGGAATAGCTGATAAGACCGTGTATTTAAATGGTACGTCTCTAAATGAAGTATAGAAGAAAATACCCATAATACAGTTTATGCAGTGAGAATAATACCTATACTTAAAAGATTATTAACTTAAATGATTTATTAATAAAAAAAACATGAATGGAAAATTTAATTACTTGATAATATTATGTTTTATAAAATTCACTGAATTCTTATTTATTTTTAAATTCAAAACGAAATCTTGGTACAGTTCGAAAAAAAAACCTTTTTTCACACACGAAATTTTAAAACTCCAGTAATTGTTATAAAACTCCATCAAATAATTATAGTAATTTTATATATATTTTTAATTAAAGCTTAGGCTTACGGAATAGGTAATGGTGGGTTCCAAGACTACAATATTATTATTTAACAACAGGTCGAGTAGACGTGCCACGTACGAGATAGCTAAAATTATCTTTCACTTAACATATTTATATACTTATCTATGAGGTTCTATGGGTATGATTTAGCGCCATTTTCTCCTCGTTCTAGCTGATAGTTTAGGAACGTTTAGCAGTCCGCACCATGAGTCCCGGCCGTGCTTCGTTGCACATGACTTATAATTTATGTAAAGAAAAAACACAATAAGGGCGTCATCTAATGAGACCACCGACGTGAACAATAGGGTTGCCACATAACAGATTTCATATAGGTACATAGTTAGAATTAAGTAGATAATTTCACTAAAAGTTCACTGGGTCAGCCATAAATATTTAGGTACTTATGGCTCAAATGATATAAAAAAGCGAATCAAACTCAAAATAGAATCTACGTGTAGAATGACCAAATATTTAATTTTTAGTTCTGGTAGTTTTTGCGAACATCGCTTAAAAAGGTTAAAACGACAGTTTTTATGAACGCTGGCAACCCTATTACAGAGCCGGCGGGCGTAATGCGCGTGAAACCGTTCATCACACGAAGTACGTTCGCGCTCTTCGAAATTCAAACCTTCGAGCCTTTACCTCGTGTTGCTTACCTACTGTGTCGTCATCGTGTCTATAAAGCGACATTTATGACTAATTAATTACGTGTGTGAATAATTTAGCCATTATCTTTGGGCACCTGTTCCCGCACTATTTATAAAATTTCGAGTTGTTTACTCTCATGATTTTGTTTCTGTAAGAAACTTTTCAATGTCACGGAAAAATGTTGTAAATTACATGAATGGTGACCATTCGTAGAGCGTCGTTCTTATTTATTTTCATTGCTATAAAAAGAGCGATCCTTGCCATCCAACCGTGCACCTCCATACCGTATACAAAACTTATTATAAAAAATCGGTTCACGCTTGACCCATTCCCTATCCGGCGAACTTCAGCATAATCCCGTGGAAAAGAGACGACACGCTCCGGCTCTCTCACCCACCGTCCTTAAACGCTTAAAAAGCTCCATAGATGGCAGTAAAATCGTTGCAACTGTTTCAAGCGGCCACTAGTGTCGCCATCTAGCGTCGAATAACCGAACTTTTATGGCACGTTTATTGAAGAGGGTTCTTCGGCAGCTCGTAAACGATTTTATGGGCACTAACGAAGTCTACTCTCGTGCTCGATATTACCCGACCGAGTACGGTTGGGAATGCAATATTTGGATGCTCCTGTTGAGCAGCGTTGTATTCAATTCTACCGGTGTTCATGGGCTTTTATGTGCGATTCAAGGTGCGATTGGATGGCGTGCTCGAGCGTTTATTTGGCTTTATTGTTGGGGTTTGTTTATGCGATTGCTGTTTAACCAAGTACGGTGTTTGTACATGCTTTTGTTATGATTATTATGTTGTTGCGAATAATGAAAACGATACCGTGGGAATTTTTTGATATTAGGAATTTCTTTCGCCTTATTGGTCTCAATTTTTTTCTCATAAGACAAAACAAACAATACGTTATTATAATTATGTATTGTTTGTATATTGGAGTACGGTAGGCGGTAACAAAGTTCGAATTAGGTACGAAACCCAATAACCATTTATCAGTGATTTATATTCGAGTTTTCCCCAAAACGTAGCCGTGAAAAAGGCAAATCATAAATAAGATCCGATTCAAATTTGTAGAAGATGGTATCGGTATGATTTGTAGGCTCGCACCCGAGAGCGCTTTGTCTAGTGATGTGCTAATTGCCACGTCACGTATCGATAAACCGAATATATGGTCCAAGTATTGTATGCTTTACGATATATACAATATCGCTTTAATAGGTATCGTGCTCATAGAGAATAATAGGGATCTTATAAGTTGAAATTCTGTGAGATGGTAAATGGAATGGGATTATTGGTAGCAGTTTGAAAATAATGCATTGCTGTCATATGGCGACATTGAAAATATAGTGCACGATATAAATAAATTTCTATCTTTAGATTTTATTTTTAAAAACAAAGCGTAGTCATGACTCATAGGAGTTGGCAAAACTTTGGAAGTATAGCAAAGATCCCAGCGTTTTGCTGTCACAAGGTCCCCCCCCACATCAGCATCTTTCGGTCAGATCTGTCTGTGAAATATCACTCCGGACCAGTTCTTTTTATTTCTCTCTTATTTGTTATTGCGTTAGCATGACGCTCGCGTATGTAGGCGAAACTTACGACGTGCGTCGTCGAGTCCGCGTGAAGTCGCATCACTAATTATTATTTTTATTATTTTCCCGAATCGTTTCTGTTGTTTTATAAACTAGTCTCGGAATCTGTAACGTTTACTGCTGATCTCAAGAATTTCGTTAATTCAATACTTTCGTTTGCACGGATGAACGCCTTTGAATAATGGCCTTATTAAAATTCAAATAAATATGTATGTATTTTCTATTTATCTCCACAATATCTACGCATTTTGTTGTTACGTAGTTAGCTGTAAAGCTCGTCATGCATATAAATTAGTTAGACATACACAGCTACAGAATAGATACCCGGAAACTGCCGAAAATGGCCCTATGGCCCGACCCGACACGAACCGTGCGGACGCCACGTATCGATGTCCGAAACATGGCCGATAAATAATCATTCATTTAAATTCGATACTCGCCCACGCACTGGCGATATCATTATGATTTAAGACGGTAGAATAGGTATTTGTCACAAATGCACATAAAACGATGACTAAATAAATACATTAAAATTTTAGGGTTTGTTTAAAATATTTTCCGGGATCAATATTTGGTTCCTACCTGGTATAATATATTCCCAGCCGTGTACCACATAATATATGAGGGGACCGATGATGTAAATGCCACCCTGAAGGCAACAAATCTGAGCCGTGTCGGCCGACAAACATTTTTTCTATACCACATACCCCAAACAATGTGTTATCTGTCCTGATGTGATTTAACAGGTAATTTTTAAAATAGATTACCATTAAACAGAGCCAGATTTATGTTTGGGCATAATGTAAATAGGCAAGCAGCAGAATGAGGAACTACATTTATTTTCATTTACCTCCATTTATATCGCGGCTCCACGTGGAGATTACGTGATTTAACAAAGGGAGTGCTATAAATCTGTGAGTCCTGTCTTAGTAGGCTTTTGTGGGCATTTTTGATATGTGCCTTTAAAAGCTTTTTTCTGTATTTAGATGAGAGTTCATTGTGTAATTCATTAGAGCGGGGGGGTAGGTCGCGTGGAGCGAAGTGCGGCCCGCGGTCGATATCGAGAGATAACGCCATATTTATTACCGACCAATGAGATGTCCAACAAGGGCGCGATACTTTTAACGGCCGACGAATTAGTCGATACAAATAAGAACATAGCAATAAAGGCGATGTACTTAAGATCGGCAGGAGAGGTGTCCTCCTGAGATACAGTGGGAAACTGGGATAACATGTTCTAAATTGCACTACAAACCTAAAATGAAAAAGAAAAAATTACCTTGAGGTCGAGACTACTTCTGCTCTTGAAATTTTATGAAAAATCTTATTCTAAGAGAATATACATTATCTTCTAGAATAAAATTTCTGATAAGTGAACATGCATCAGCATTTAAACATGAACTTGTTTCTATTATAAAATAAATACAGAGTGACTGGTAAATCGAGGGAATCGTTCAAGGAGGGTGTTCTA
Organism: Allophyes oxyacanthae; assembly: GCA_932294325.1. Taxonomy (NCBI): domain Eukaryota; kingdom Metazoa; phylum Arthropoda; class Insecta; order Lepidoptera; family Noctuidae; genus Allophyes; species Allophyes oxyacanthae. The sequence goes on from OW028620.1 coordinate 10,242,157, forward strand.
TTCATCATTATAAACAACTTTTACTATGGGACCGAAACTGAAATCGCGAAAAAAAAATCAGCTGTTCCATACATTTTGTCGATTAATATTGAATTATTTGTATGGAACAGCTGATTTTATTTTCGCGATTTCCGCTTTGGTCCCATAGTAAAAGTTGTTCATAATGATGAGTAACATACCCTACTTCAATGATTCCCTCGATTTACCAGTCACCCTGTATACAAAGAGTAGATATCAATGTGAAATTATTATTTAAGTGTATCACTAGCATTCTGATCACGTATTAGTCTGGACAACACAAATCTATTGCAGAGATCTGCTGTGATGTAGGTATGTGTCAGATGTGTAGGTACAATAAATCTTATTGGCACTACAACTAATAATACCAGCTTCTTTCTATAGTTATACACACTTGCAATAACTTTTACAGTTCAAAATATTCCCAGACAACAAAAATAACATTATTCCAACGTCTACAATGCAATTCTAACGAAGAAATTTCTATTTTCATATTTTTCCTATAAATTGGAATCGTGCTACATATCAAACACATGCATTTGCAGATGTGTGGGTGGTCCTATAAACTTCTGGTCGCATTGTCTATTCTAGAATCGAACTTGCGATTTGCATTGGAACCTACTCCGCATACATTATAATGTGGCGTGGTTTGTAAGTAATTAGCGCTCATGTCGATATCGATATTCCTATCAGGTACTTCATTAGTCCTTGTTTCCGCCCTCTCTGAGTGTGCAGTAAAATATCATTAAAATATTAATTCTATTCATAATTTTTAATACAGTTCAAAGCTCGAAATTAGGCATTTAAACTGAACGTTACTAACTAACGACTGACCCGACCGACCGCCAGCCGAGTAATACGTCACGACTAGACATCTGCCCCCTCCCCTGGACCCCTCAAAGCTCCTGCTTAATGCTGAAACGAGACGGCGATATAAAGAATTATAGTAGAGCGAAAGAGAGGGATGGGGCTCGTGAAACATGGCGTAAAACGCCCCTTGATTTATGGTAGTGTGCCAAAGTTCGAACTTTATGTGTGCGTGACGTTCACATACCTACTACAATACAAAACGTGTAATGTTATTGTTATTCACTGTAAAAATTACGTTTAAAAAAAAATCCTTCTAGAGAGATGTATAGTTCTTTTTATAAAAGCCGTTGTCGTTATCTGCTATTATTTTGGTAGAATGAATCCAATTTTAGCTCTCCTTGACCCCATTTCATAAGTCCACAGCGGAATGCCGCTAATGACGTAGCTCGAATTCAAAGTGTCATAACCATTAGATGTCTATAGCTGAGAATTAAGTGTCCTAATGCAATTATATAATTGAGTGTTCGTGTGTGTGGTCGTTTAAACTCACTGAACTACATAATAATAATGTTCTAGTGTTGTCTATATGCCGATAACTATCTAGATTGTATTCAAATGAGCTATTACGGACAGTTCTTGAGTTTTGTGAATGGAGTGGCCGAGTCGCGTGCTCTTGCTTGAATTAATTTGCGTTACATTATTTAAATGTGATAATTATCTACTATTATATTATTAAGGGGGCGTTTTCTATTAGGTTTGAAAGGCAGATTCGTTTAATTCATGTCAAGTAATCGGTGGCAGAGCATGTTATTAAGTGCGTTTGTGGCGTAAGGTGAAATAGTGATTTAAGTTTTTGCGTTTCTGTTAAAGTATTATTTATTGCAGTTCTATAACGTTTTCGCTTTTTTTGTTACAGGTAATACTCCCTACTACACTACGCTGACTTAGAATAAAATAGTAAGTAACACAGGAAATGCGCAGATGCCGTTATGAATAAAAAAATCATTGAATCATTTTGTATAGGAAAACAGGCATTATTACACTTAAAGAATTTTAACATAAATAATTTTAGACACGTTGCATACACACGGATAAATATCAAGCTATACATTTCCAGTGTAAGCTGACCTCGCATTGTGTAGACCAGTGGTTCTCAAACTTTTTTGGTCACGGAACCCTTTTGACAAGCAAAATACTTGACGGAACCCTACAATAAAACAATAGTTTTTAAAAGTGTATTCTTTATTTTTATTATATAAGCATAATAAAAGTACTATGTAACAGTTACTAATTATTTACATACTTTACCACATGGCAAGTACAATAATAGAAGATATTAAAAATGAAAAAATCTTAACTAATGGGAGGTATGAAAGGTGTTTTTTATTTTTCATCAATTGGTTGATATCAGGTTTGATAGAAGACATTTGAAGTCTCATATCAGGTTCGGCGTCCAGTCTATTGCGATATTTTGTTTTCGTGGCTGCATAGGTTGAGAATCCTGTTTCGCACAAATATGTTGTTGGGAACGGGAGAAGAATATTCAGAGCCATTCTGCCAAGCATTGGATATTCATCACGGATTCTGCACCAAAAATCGTTGAGAGGCGTCGTTTTGAACAGTGACTCCATACTTGTGTCTGATGACATTTCTAAAAGAGATTCATATATCTCGTTTGACATACTTTCGGGCTTTTGCAAGTTGGGTAAAAAGGATTATTACAACTGATTATTTTTTCGCGATCACGATTTTGGGCCCTTAAATGTGACCACGTATTTCTGATACACATTGTGTATGATACCTAAACCATGGCAAGCACAGTTAAATTAGTTCATAACTGATAAGATTATAGTAGTTCCCATATACTAGGGGACGAGGTCAAAAAAGGAGTATTCTTGCGGAACCCCTACAGGGGTATCGCGGAACCCTAGGGTTCCGCGGAACACACTTAGAGTACCGCTGGTGTAGACCATCCTTACTATGAGAGGTCAGCTTATACTCAAAATGTATAGCTTGATAATTATGTAGCCGTGTGTACCAGTGATTTCCTATTAAAAAAGTATTCTGTAGAACACACAAAAATTTACAGAGCTTTTATAAACTCCTAGCTTCTACAACTCAAAGGCTGTTTATTTTTACCAAGATGACGACAATGAACAACTTCATATATTAAACGTAATTAATTAACAACATCCTTATTCCAAACCAGCAATTACCTCCCAGCAAAAATCTCCCTAATAAAGCAGAAACAACATTAAACATCACGGCTCTTCCTTCATTAAAGGGTTATTAGACACCCTGAGCGAAGCAAGTAATTTGCTAAGCAAAATATATAGCGTAGGTGGCCACAATACAGCTAGGGTTGTGCCGTAAACAAGCTCTGTTTCCTCGCTAGGTGGTCTTAACTTACACTGCTATTATTTATTAGGTTACCCGTCGGGGAACAGTAGCTCTCGCTAAGTGTAACATCTGTCAGCCCGTATAAACTAGTGCCGCGGCTACTAACCGTATTTGGTGTTTTGATTGTGTTTTAAAATTTGTGTGGACACGTGGGCCTAATGGCTATAAAATAAAGTTTGATTTAGAGTGTTATGGCGAATAAAAATGTCTATACTCTAATCAGATATTTGTTTGTAATTTAAATCAATTTTTGCCGTTTGAAACTGATAAATGAGTAGGCAATAACAATGTATTATATAATAGAATTATAAACAAGCAGAATAGGTACAGAATTCTAAATCGTTTGAGTCTATCATTGTAATTGTTAGGCACAACTGAACATTTGACCCTCAATTACGGTTCATAGCTACGTGCATAGTTAACTTTTTCGCGCACCATTATTATAATTGTTGACAAATTGCTATAAGATAGCAGATAGGTATGTTCCGAGCTCGCATTGTTCACCCAGTGACAAATAATAGCAGATAATACCACACTATCGGATGTCGGCCGCGAATTTAGCACTGTGTTTCCAGCCAATATTCCCTCTTGATAATAAACATACATCATATACATACGTAGTACGTACATTATTATTGTATGTTACTGGCTATTTGGAACTCTATAAACTGAATTTTTGTTATTCAAATTGTAATTAACTTGGCAGTGTTTAAGGCCGTAGTTAGAGGCGCGACAATGAGCTTTCTTCTTGAAAGCTTAGCTGAGGGGACAAAATAAGTGCGTCGTTTATGAATAGTGATTATGAGATCACTTTTCTTAAAGGTTACACTTATTTACAAGGTTTACAGTGACATCTGGAAGATTTTTAAGGCATCCCATTTAGATTGGTTTCCGTAGTAGTTTTATAGAGAATCAAAATAATCGTTTCCTATTAAAAAATTCCTGCCAGCTTGCATTATTAAGTATGTACTCCAAAATTTTTAGACATCACATTTGGATTGGTTTCCATACCTAGTAGATTCATATTGAATCAAAATAACAGTTTTCCTATTGAAATTAGCCTAACCGCTTGTATCTTATGTATCTACCTCCAGAAGTTTTTTAGACATCCCATTTGGTTGGTTTCCATAGTGGTTTTATTCAGAATCAAAATAACAGTTTCCTATTGAAATTAAATTAGCCTGCCCGCCTGTATAATATGTTGGATTCCAGAAGTTTTTTAGACATCCCATTTGGTTGGTTTCCGTAGAGGTTTTATACAGAATCAAAATAACAGTTTCCTATTGAAGTTAGCCTGCCAATCTGTATATTATGTATCTACCCCAATAACTCAACGGTTCCTCTTCATATAGCATGGTTAAGTAATAAATTAAGTAAGTAGCTATCAGCTAGGTAGATAATATAATATTTACATAAGATAAAAGTTACATAAACTGATAGTCAGTTAAAAATAGAATAGAGTTATATATGATATAAGATTGTATAGGTCATTTTCTGAAATTAACTAGATATTTTTTTAAATAATATTCATTACCCGCTGAATGCCAGTGAATATTTTTCAATTATCTTTGTGAAGTAATATTTCTCTACCATTTAAGGTATAAAATATCGCCTTATTAAAAACCGCTCCATTTCGCCCGTCATAAAGACGTGTTACACAAGCTCTCGTGTTGTCAGATCAGAGTTCAGTCACGAGACTCACGACTTACCGTGTACACCCGACCTAAAATAACACGCCACTCAAAGTTAGCTATCTCGAGATATGTGCAAATACCTCGTTAGCCATTGCGGTAGTATTTATTGAATACTTTAATTAATATTCATTCGGTAGTTCCGACGGGAGTCGTGACTGACTAAGATGATACTGTATACGAATCTTCGTGTAGCCCGTAAGTACCTAAATATATTATTCTAAGATGAGGAACAAGTTGTGTTATTTGTGTTATCTATCTGCGGATACATAAGTTAAAGTTAATGTAGGTCATAGTGCGATACCTTGACGTCAACAGAATATCTCTTAATTCGTGAGATATTTTGATATAGAGAAAAAGTTCTAAATATGCGAACTTAACGATTTTTATTGCCAAAATATTGCAATAAAAATATCACTGAACATGAAAATAAACTAGCTAATATACACCCAAACAAAGCTAAAATAACACGCATCAATCTCTTATATTAGCTACGAGAGCGGCGGAACAACATAAAAACTTCCCGAAGTTTCCTATACTGGCCCGTAAATCTTACGTTTTTTAATAGATAAATAGGGCCTCGCACAAACGAGCAATATCGCATTATTTGGCCCTCCCTCAGGAAAGGCCCTCCTGATAAAGCCTCCTTGCCTCACACTCTTCATGCTAATGTACTACGCCAGACGGTGACAACCATTTTTTGGCCCACTTGGCTACATTATGGGAGCTATAAAGAGTATTTCAAATTATATTTTCCGTGTCCATTAAAAAGGCGATGTGGCTTTCTCGGGCTTATTATTCAAACTTTTGGTACAGATTGTACAAACTTGTTTTTGTATTAAAAGCTTCACGTAACGGTTACGTTAACCTATACCTTTTATAGTACCGGTACAGGTAGCGGTAACAGTTTTTTAAGAAACATCGTTTACAAAACAACAATTGTTCTACTGTTGGCGGCCTTTTAAAAGGTACAAAGCACGAGTTCACGGTACAACGTAATAAAATGTTCAAAACTTCGAAAAAATATGCCGTCATAAACAAAGCGGTTCGGATGCAAAGTTAGATAAAGAACATCTCACACACCTGAGCTAGAAAATTGCTTTTTTCTAAGCGCCTCCAGTTTTTTACGCAACTTTCTTCGAGAATAAAAGAAGTTTCGTCGAAGAACTTTCTTTTTTTTTCTTTTTGTTCGACGTAAATCATACCATACTCCAGCGGTATGACGGGCCGCAAACGCGCGAAATATGGTAACAATAAAAATATTGTGACATGTCAGAACAATTGCTTGGGACGCTTTTGTTTTGACAAGAAAGTTTTTGAGTTAAAACAGTTCTATATGACACTGTTTGTTTTTTGACCGCAGATGTTGCGAATTTAATTCATCCCAGAAATCCGAGCATTAGTTTAAACTTATTACAGAGGGCGCATAAAGCACAGTGGACCCTTATCACAACTAGTTAAAAACTAATTACCGGGGTGACACCACCTTTCCATAAATCCCCGGACTCCTCCGAATTACTCTGACAAAAGTTATTTTTAAGAAAAAAGCCCTTGAGGCTGTGCCGCCCCGCCCCGGCCCCCTGCGTCTCGCGAGGAATTTATCACGATTTATATTCATGGCATAACAACAAGAGCCCCGTTTAGGGTGATCCCATTCAAACTGAGGACTGCTAAATAAAACCTGTTGTTTTAGCGATATCTGCGTGGATATAAAACACTATTAATTATGTTAAAAAAACGTTGCATGTGATAACGCAATACGCCTAACCTTACATCGAATGTGTATTTATATAGCTGTAAATATATTTTTGTGTCAATGTTAAGTGTCTATCGAATAAATTATTCTAAATTTAACAAGTTCGGGTGTGAACCCGAAGCATATGGTGGCTGAGTGTTTCGAACATTGGTGCTAGTAACTCTTGGGAGGACGGAACAACAAATCAAGTGTGGTTTTGGAACGGAAGCATTTGGTGTCGGTACAACAACTGTCTAAGGGCCATTAGTTATTGCAAGGGTTGGCTTTTACTTCGATGAAATTATTCCAATAAATTAAGTAATTCAATATGTATCTATATTTTAGTTTTTTGTCCGAATTATGGCTTTAGATATCCACCGTGCATAATAATGAAGGTTAGGTACACATTATACAAGTTGGTATTAATTTTCCGATGAAAATTATCTTGTAAAATTTGATTATGCTCAGAAAATTGTCAAATTTTAATGACCATTGAATTTAGATCGTACGTAGAACAAGAAAGTTAATTTTTTCATTGCAATTTTAATAGTAAACATATACTAACACGGAAGCCAGAAGAATTATAAAATGTATTCAAATCATAAGGTAAACGGAAATTAATTAATTTTATCGAAATGTTAATACGCGAAATAATATTCTAAAAATTGTTTCAAAGTTTAAGGTAGAATAAAGAGGATTTTTGATTTTTTATTATTATTATTATTTATTAACACGGAAGCCATCTTATACAGCAACTTCTTATTTCCTTACACCACATATTTCACATAGTGTTAAACCTACCACAATACCCGTAGTGACTAGATCATGAAGGGGTGCACCGTGCAACCTTCAGGCCTCGCCGGGGGTGGCTTCGCCATAATTGATGAGGTTCTTAACGCAGCGGGGCGGGGAATTATCATCGCGGCACGACACCCTGGTACAAGCGCTCATTAATTCCTGATTAGCCCTCAGCTAGAAGACTCTTGCAGAGGCTTTCTTCTAATTAGATAATCAGTTTTTCCTCCAGAAGTGGGATTTAAACGTCTTGAGCAGATGTTATTAATGTTGCGTACATTAAAGGGTAGGGGAGATAGGGACGGTTTGGAACATTTTTATGCTAAACCCGATTTAACATTGCGAATAAACAAATAATTCGTTTTGTTATTCTAAGTTCTTTAATCATTGCTGGTGTTTCTTCATTTATACTAATTTAAGCAAGTATTTACTATGAGTTGAATCTATTCAGCTGCAAGTCACGTTCTCCCACCCATATTAAAAGCTGCCTGTCTATTGTAAGATAGAAAAGTTAATAAATATTACAGTAAAAATGCTGACACAGCAATCTTCGGAATGAACGGACAAATCGTGGCTTTATTTATACTGTGAAGAAGTGAGATAAAAATACATACGTCGCAATATCTAAAAACTCAATTCATCCCCTAATAAATATCTTAAGCATCGTTTACTCAGAATGAGGCAAAAACGTTATTTCCCCCATACTTACTGTTTATTTAAAGGTGGATTTGTTGAATATTTATTCACGTACTCACACACATGTTTAGGGGCGATACAGATGATTTTATTCAACAAAAAGTTTACTCAAGTGAATTTTAAAGTGAAGTAAAGTGCAGAAAAGCCATGATACTGCAGCAAAAATGGTCAAGGAATGTCAATATATTCTCTCTCCCCTTTTCTTACATACTATACTTACGTATGCTTGGTATGAATTCATTAGGAACAATTTTTTGCTTGGTCTCGCGAAACCATAATAAATAATACAATTCGCATCAGCTTCTATCCATGTTCCCTCTTGCTGCCCTCTATATTTCTCCATCTAAGTGGTTTTGTCTAAGAAAACCTACGTATCAGATTAATTCGGTTAGCGGAGGGGTTTGGATGGAGCCAATTTGTCTGATTGCCGCCGATGTCAATTTATGTAAGCTACCTATGTATGCTGCTCTTGGTTTTCAATAAATTCTGACCCTATCCTGTTACGTCCCCATCGATAAATATTTGCGCATGATCAATTCAATAAACTTGCGTTACGCAGCTGAATTACAATTTGATTTTTTTTTTTCACTTGTATTTCCTTGGGTAATCCAAGTAGACTTTAATAAATAAGACTTATTGTTATTGCTAAATCTTGTTGTTTAGTTAATATTGTTTTCTTTCGTTTCGTAATTCTTTTAAGTATTAATAAAATACCAAGACTCAGCATCCACGGCAACAATAAAAGTAATTAATCCACTCAAGTGCTCACGAAAATACAGCAAAAAGAGGGAAGGAAACAGCGGAACTCGTAAAATAATCAACTCTCACCTCATAGAGTGTACGCCGTATTGTTAATTATAAAGGTTATGTATCCAACGACCCTACCGGCCATTACCATCGCAGTACACGCCTCTTTTGGGTAAACGTCCCAAATCTCGACACGAGGGGAAAAATCAAACAGTAAATATCGGAAAGCAATCCGAGGTGATTCTATTAGATTGAGTTAAGCGGGAGGCTTACTTTGCTTTGAGGTCTTCGGGACTTACAAAATGGGCGTTAAGATTTACGTTTGATTGAGTGTTTTTAAAGCGTTACAAGTATATTTTTGTATATGTAAAGTTTAAGTCTGATAATCCCTGTTTAAATTATGCCACATTTGGCTACTAAGAATTACTTAACTTCGCGTGCAAGTCGAGATACATCAGGCCTCGTTTCAGTTGGACCGACCGGCCAGCTATCTAGATTTCGCCTTTCAAAGGGCTACACTTCTTAATTGGCATTTCTTGATTATTCGAGCTTACTTAAAAAGCGTATCTTGCAGCGATTTCACACTTAATTAATCAAATGTATCAGCACAAAAGGTTCGGTTCACTTAAAAACTTTATCTTTAGAGTGCAAGTAAAGAATATTAAGTGTTATTCCAATATAACATAAAAATATATTGTTATTTAAGAAACACACCTACTGAATTCTTATTTAAAAGGTATTTTTACACAAATGTCAATACAGCGCTGCAGTGAGTACGGGTTAACTCCTGCGATCGAGATAAGCCATCACATTTAAGATATTTAAATCGATTTTCCCCAATTTTCCGCGGGCGGGCGCGAGTTAAAGCCCGAGTCAATTTATCCAGTGTCGCTGCGGGCCTGTGGGACGGGGCCTTTCCATTGTTCACCAAATGAAGTACGCGGCAAGCTTACAGGGCCGTTACACTGCTTCCGTCATCGTTTTATGGTCGGGAAATTCGACTTTGCAATGTCTAATAGCGGTCATCGTGGTCGAATTATTATTGAGATAATAAAATTAATAGAAGAAAAAAGAAGATTTATATTTATTTTATATTTTTTTGACGACAAAGACGAGCAATATGATTATATTTATCAGTTCTGTGTTACACATTTCCCCATTTCACTCTTTGAATAAATTATCTATGTATGAATAATATTTTTCATTCGTTTTATTTCTAAACAGTTTTGGCAACCCTTCAGATATTCTTTCATTAAAGAGTTTTGCTTATTTCGCTCAACCGGAACCTATTTGTTGGGTTGCTATTTAAAACATTCGCCCCGACTGCTTACATAGATCAGATACGTTCAACAAAGGCTTTTGTAATTAAGAAAGATATTTTAAGTCGGCGGCAGCTTGACTTTATATACGCAAAATGAATTTACTGAATTTAAGGGTGTTTCGAGTTTTGTTAGACGGAATTGTTGATTGCCTGCAGTTTAAAAAACATAAAGCAATTTAAAGCAAATCTAGAAGTCGTTGTATTTTTGAACTATCTACTCTGTTATTTTATTTTTTACTTGTACCAATCATTTGGTCGGAAAAAATTACCGACAGCCACAAAAGCGGGTAGAACTCCAACGTCCAAAAATCGGTTTCAAAGTAAAACACGCAAAGCAATACTTCGGAGGGCTAACAAAAATAAATTTCCGAATTCCAACCCCAATTTAGGAGTGCATTATTTTCGCTTTCACAGACATCCGATACAATTAAAATCTTCTTTAATTAAGGGACGAACATGAATCATTCGCACGTGGCGCACTGAGTTTTCCACTTGTATACGCAGGAACCTTAACACCAAGTGGCTTAGGACTCTAATTCTTCGAACAAATTTCAACGTTGCAACTAGGTACTTAGAGCCCATTTTGGCTAACTCGAGTTTAGCTGTTAAGGCGTAGCTTACCGTACTTTTTGGGTATCTCTTTTCACTTTATCGCAGTGTCTCCGTTATTTACTCGTACGTGAGGGATGCTCGCAATAAATAGGTGCGCACAAACATATTTGACATTTACAAATACCTCGCAAATTGGTTTCCTTGGCGTGACTGGCCGTTATTACGAGTTTTGTTTACTTATTGCTCCCGCACGGTGGCAGGTTGTAATGGTGTTGGGAGATTTCGTTAGGGATCATTTTTCAAGATTCTGTCGTATTAAGGCTAGCCGCCAATAACGGTGGTTACTCCAATCTTGTTTTATGTGTATTACCTAAATAAAATATTTTATGATCTCTAATGTAAAATGTAAATATTAGACTAAAACGTCGCTTATGTTTTACTTCAATATAACTAATGTGAAAATATAATAAATCATGGTTTGTTTAAACTTTATTCGACATATAAAATTGTATCACATTTGAAAATAGAATGCATCATCGACCGTTAGTACCGCTAGCACGTGGATCGCATTACTCAACGAGTGATTGAACCGAAGCGAAGCTTTTTCCGAGAGTCACTGGCCGAAATCCAGTGGAAAAAAAATAGATCATTCAGCAAACGAGGTGCGAGTAGTCCCACCATTCTGGGTGTCCGTTGGGAGTTGTAATTCAAGTGACAAATATCGAAAGCTACAATTCATATTTTTCTGCTATCTCCGCGTCCGTGTCGCCATCTGTGCCGGAGGGACACTCGCTATTGGTTCTCCATCAAGCGGTCGTGTGATGTATTTTTGTTGCGAATAAAACATTGTATTTTTTTTCCATCGGGAAATGTTTTAGAAGTATTTTTATGGTTGCTACGTGACGTGTTATTTTGGGGTACGGTATGTTTGGGGAGCAGTGGTTTAAATGGAAAAATGCATAAAAAATGCAACCCTCCTTGCATTACACGTATCTTCTCATATGCCTAATGTAACTATCCGCGGCCCCGAATCTAACTCACTACAACCTGCACTAAAGAAAATTATGTTACATCAAATGCATTTTATTAAATGAAAATTGATCGATGTAAGTGGTCTGTAATTTAAAAATCGCGTTCATTGTATCGTCCGAAAATAGTATTGGCGGTACACTGGCCATGCATTATCGAGATCGAAAATTTCACGTGCCCATATAATTTTAAGCTCGTAAAGCCCGGACAATAATTCACCGGGAGCATTTGCGGAAAATGCATTTTATTGTTAAAACGTGAATTTTATTTATCGTCGACAGCCCGCGGTGGGGGGGTAGTGGGGGTTGATTTGCAGTACCATCGCATCGAAGCCACCCTTTGGCCCGGATTATTTATACTAAAGGTAATATCGTCGGTTCATTATTGGACAATGTTACATTTGCGTATTTCATTGACTATCATTTGCAGTTCATTAAAAGTAAGCTATAACTGCATTTCGATTGTTGATTGATGTTTAACGTTTATAACTCTGTTTTCACACAAAACGCATAAACATTTCACAAATTCCTTCTCCATCTAAACCATATCGGACCAAAAGAGGTTGTGATATTTATTACCACAACCTCTACCTATGTTTCTATTTTTTTCCTCTTATTATTTCTTATTTCTTAAAAAATACATTTCCATTTTCAATTGTGAAAGAAGAAAAGAAATAAGGAAAAATGATTTATTTGTCACAGAGACACACGTAGACAAAGTATTTTTTTTTACATACAGGTCATCTTCGGCAACAAGGTGACCACTCAGCATAATGCTGTGCTATGGCATGCCTATGCATATGGTTCGCCTAAGTGACGTTCGGATATTAAGCCTGTAAGCCTGCTTACACAAAATGTCAATAAAAATATATATTTAAAGATATAATGTACCTAAGCTAAGTAGAAATTACTGTCGCTTTTCTCTCCTACAATGCTATATTTCAACTCACAACGCGGGCTGACATCGCGACCACTCCCCTCTTCACTGCAATCTGCAACCAAATAACATCCTTTATTAGCACCGTTCATCGTATAAAATTACCCGTACGATTTTAAACAAGCACTTCGCACAATATAATTCATACAATTTCGCTGTAATACTTTATCTGGTAGTCTAGCACGCGTTAAGGCGGCCCTTTCCGGGCCGATACGAATCGCGAGGCGTTGCCGCTACCGCGATCTCGACCAGCCTTCACATTACACCACGTTTAATTGCAAATCACTTTTATTTAGTGCGTTTTTATTACGTTTACTTTAATTTTATGTGTGAAATTTTCTTTTGCATGAACACGCATGACGTTGTACAATTTCTAACATCATGCAGGAAAACTTGAAGAAAATTATAAAAAGCCACTTGAAATCAATTCACAAATTTTAATGGAATGAGGATAAGAAGACGAATGCTTTTATATTACGTACAGTTGAAGTCCCGACAGATGTTCGCGTCCATTGAAAGCTCGAAAGGAAAATGCAAACTCTTTTAAAAGCTATTTAGCTGCAGTCCCTAGATAGCGTCTACCGCAGTGGCTGGTTCGGTCCGTTTTTTCCCCGCTGAAAAGCCAATTTGGAATGAATCACTGTAACAGTGGCGAGCATCTGTGCTAATTTACCTACGGGCGGACAGTCTAATGCGACTCGTTCGATCGTAAATATCGAATCGCGACCGAGCGCCGAATATCGAAAGCCGGCATTAGTCGGATACAGCTAATACACACGGGGGTTGCTCCGATAAATTATCGTGCGTTCATTTGGGCTCCGATGTTTAATCTATCTGTAGCGATACAGTTTCGCTTCGGGCTATTGTGAGTTTTGAATCGTGAGAGAATTATTAGCTGGCAATAATCTAGCCTTTGGATCTCCGAACGGACTGGAAAGGACTAGAGCGTGTTAGTAAGGAGCTGGATGTTGAAAGCTAAACGTATTTACATTTCTATATAAATATAAAAGGAATAAAAGAGATCACGTTCCTATAAAAATTATTATTCTGCAATAAATTTCATGCACCATCTCGATATAAGTCTGCGAAAGACAAATTCGAATCACGAAAACTTCAGTTCGACTGACTTTGCGATATCCGAGGGAATCTTGGAGCGTACGTTGTTAAATTGAACTGTGACAATAGTATCTATTGCCGCTATCGATACGTATCTATCGATATGGTATCGACTATAGAATCGATGTATGTTCCCGCCGCTATGTTTGCCTCTACGTGCTAGTGATGTAGAGCTGAGTTTGCAATTCGTTCTGTTCGTTGTTTATGCGTATGTGATTCACGTGATACTTCATTTGCGAATTCGCGTACGGTACATTATTTATTGTAATCAAATTTTCCTGTGAAATGCGACATTTTTTCGTAATTTTATGAGGTTGTGAATATTGTGATGGTCTGACTTTTCATCAATATTTGTATTGTAATTTAATTTGAGTTGTAATTTTTCGTATTGTAGAGATTTTTCACTGATAAATTTGATATATAGGTAACGTAATATCCAATAATTATCTCGTTTGTTAGAAAATTTGACATAGGAGACTACATAAACCATTCCATTTCGTGTTTTAAATTCTCCTCTCGCAGATCTGCTGGAACAGATTTCTTTTGTAAAATAAGCAGTACCTTTGTAAGTTGTTTTTCTATTTAATGTTTTCTGTCTTTTCATGTGTGTGCATAAATTATTAATTAAATAAATAAACCAACAAAATCTTTTGTCACACTTTACATCTTTAACAAATCTCCTCCTTTTGTTTCAGGTATGAATCTAAATTGGAATCGACATCGGCTTTCCTCGGTACTTTATCTAAACTATGTAGAGTAGGACCCCAATAAAAAACCTCTGACTTTATCATCGGCACAATTTTATCAGCGCCCTTTGATATGCAATAATGGGGGCGATGTATCAAACTAGCTATCTAAGTTAAACGCAATTTGAAGTATGGCCGCCTCTTAAGTCTGCCACCCCCCAAAAACGGGGGGATGAGGAGTGAGACGGGGTTGCCTTATCGCGGAACTGCAGGCACTTCGCCCGTTTACCTTAAGATCTTTAATATTAAATAATATACTACAGTTAAAGCTTTAAATGTAATGCCTAGCGATGCTTTATTGCCTTTAAAACCATCTTAAATCTTTCGAGAGCTGAATATAAATTTTAATTATTTAATTAATTTATCCGATTTGCGTTAATTTTAGCTACTTTAAAGCCTTCTAGTTAGTTAGAAGCTTTATTACTTGAAACTTGCTCTAAAATAGTAACAAAATTAATCGTTTCAACAAGCTTTCAAATGGCCTTTGGGAACAATTTAAATGGTTTGATATGACCTTCCTAATATTCCGGTTTTGTACCGAGTGCTAGACCCCAATCCGCAAGGTCAACAGATGGTTGGCGGAAGTCCCTCTTTGAGGACCTCGTTAGATTTATGTACCTCTGTTTTTTGATGAAAACAATTGTATAAAATGTCGGCTCCAAACTTTACATATGTAGGTCCAATGTCAGAATTTAAACTGGGTTTCAACAGCATTACAACTTATAACTCCAGTTCCAAATAAAATATAGTTAAAACCCTGTTGTGTAGATGACTTATATCAACAGCAGACTACGATGATTTACCGATCACGATGAAGTCAAAAGTCAAAAAAGTCAAAGTCAAAGATTTTTATTTCAACTGGGCCTTTGCAGGCACTTTCAAAACGTCGTGATTCTAGGCGCACGGTTCCAAGTGGGTTGGTCCTGGAGAAGATACCGGCAAGAAACTCCATGGATACTCTTTTCATAAATCAAGCTTAGGTACTACACAACAAATGTGGGGCCGCAGGAGCGGCCCCGGCTAAAATTCGACCTCAATTTACACAATATTACAATAAAAAAATTTAAAAAAGAACAGCAAAGATCATAAGTACCACTATAATATTATAATTATACAATACTAGTAGGTGCGTACTTAACACTCAAAAGACCGAAAGAATTATTACGTGTACCTACGCATAAATGTTTGTTCGAAACCGATAAGGAAAAATATCAGAATATCATTTATCTTACAAACCAGGGCACTACATTGATTCCAAAAAGGCTGAACTTCGATGCAAAATACATTTTTGAGTCAAACCGATTTATAACACAGAACTAGCGGAATATGTACAACCTATTTAAGTAGGACTTTATATAGATTAGGTAGCCTACACGCTAAGTCCATGTATCTTAACATCCGCGTGCCGGCATGCAACCTGCGTGCACCACAGGGGAATAAAGACGTTAAATAATTTAATCGGATGCCTGGATGGTTTATGCACGTATGCTCCAAGAAAACACGTTCCTCACTCGACTCCGTCTAAATGTAGGTGCGTATAACGTAAGTACTCACTGTTCACTGTATGCTGTAGCGTCCGTTATCTTCCGCATAATGAACTGTCCCATTTCATCATGCCATCCAACATTAGTTCTTTGCCCGCAGCGTGTTGCTCTATTTTCGACTTTCACTCTGCAAGTATTGGATTTAATTTTCTGTGTCGCGCAAATGTCATTTCATCCATTATTTTGGTTGGTGCTTCATTGTTCTGCCCACATCGTCGTCTTTAATAGAAGTATCCCCATGTTAAGCTGCAATATAAATTAAACACGTTAAAGACAAAATGTATACAAGTTGAAGATGTTTAAGTTATCAGGACTATTATTCCTTCAGATAATGAATGCAAGAGGTTAATTCTTATGTTAATTTAAGTTTACTAGCTGTTAATAATGTAAAAAATATTAATTAATTCTTTCTACATTTAGTCATTAACCATCTTTGCCGGTGAGAAATGTCACACTTAGGCTTCCTTGTTTCAAGACAAGGTTATAAGAATTAACATCTAAGAAAATGATTCAGAGAGATATAAAAAATAAACCAAATAGTTAACGTTGTATATTTTGTAATATTTTCCATAAAGCCTCCATCATCTCGTTTATGAAAAAGTTAACATAATAATTTTAAGTTTATCAATGTCAGCACTTAAGAGCAGCCATAACCGTTGAAGTTCCCCTTGTCAGAGTAACAATGCAATTACATACTGCCAAAAATTCATGTCTAGACTTGGAGTGTACTCATAACATATTTTATTATGATTTGTGACATAATGTCACATAATTACCTTGCAACTTGGCAATACTTCGCAGGCAAAGTATATATTTTTATGTGTAAACTTGTTTCTGTATTTTTTTTTAATAAGTAAATATTCCATTTTAGAGCCAATGAAGACAACCTTACCAATAGATCCCTGCAAATGTCTTAGATGATATTTTATTACATCAAATTTATTTATTTACCTAGGTGTACAATTATTGTGTAGGTGTACAAAAAAAATTGGTATATTATTGTACAGTACTTACATCACCTTATTTATTACGGTTTATACTTTTATTTATATATTATGGTGGAGTGGCGTGTTAAATTTTCGAACTTCAATAATTATTGTAACAAAAATTATAAATCTCTAAAACTGACAATAGGTATCCAATAATTATTGCCAACGGTTTTCACCATTAGTTTCAGATACATAGACATCTTACATAGCCCATAGATGTCTTGTGTTCCAAACAGACTAAGTTTATAACATAGCATCACAAACTATTATCGGTATTATTTTGTACGGTGTAGGGTCGCCATAAACTAAATGGGACTTGTGGTGAAGGCGCGTGGGTGGTGATCTACAATGTTTAGGCTATATTGTTTTCTAATGACTCAATAGTACAAGTTAGCATTTATACTATTATGGATATTGGTAGGACTTTTACTTAAAAAGGAAATCGCATTGTGTTTAATTTTATTTGTAGGTGTGAACAAAATTTTGATTTCTAAAACGGTTTAGATAGGTAAGTACAAGCATTCTAAACAGCATATTTTCTTCTCTTTTTTATTTTTTTGTTTGTGCATTGTTTTGTTCAGTCCGAACTCCGTAACATGTAGATATTTTCTTTCTTTCCAAAAGTACAGTAAAAATATTGAAAATTCAATGAATCGACTCAGCTTATCGCAATGCACTAGTGGATCTCTCTCAAGTTGCGCAACAAAATTAATACCTGATAATTATACCAACAATTATTATTTTTTGTAAGATTCTGTGAACAATGAAAATTAAATGACTAAAATGTTAAAATGCAAGGTCTCATTGATTTATAAGGAGTATCACAAATCACCAGACGTGTTTGTAATTCGATTGAACTCATCTCAATTATTCCTAATACCATGCACATTAGCAAAATTTAGATTTATGTTCAGCACAAAATTAAATGCCTTAACCGCAATGTATTGCAATGCGTCCCTAATGTAGATACACGCATGATAAATAACTTGCCAAGATAGGGTGAGAAATCTTACTTAATTTAACTAATGGACTAATATAATACTGCGTCTAATATGTGGCGCCCATTGTGTGCCGAGAAAGTTACTTCGACTAAGTTTACTAACACAACAAAATTACTGAAACTTCATAATTGTTTCAAAGTTTTTTACATTGCGGTTCTATTTAATTTTCGTTGTTTTCCCGTGGAGTTATTTTCGGAACTCGCTTATTTGGAACGGGTTGAGAAGTTCATACCTACATAGAGTAAATTTATTGTTATTTCCAAAATTACTCTTATTGCTTCATAAATTTCCAATTCAGACCATCTATTTTACTTATTCAACATTCAATATTTTCCAACGCCCCAAATTTTTTCCAAAGCGTTATTGGATGTCGGATCACTGTGCACCTAACTCAATATTGAAGAACACGTGACCACAGTAAATTGACGACTCTCCTGTGTGGCTGTAATTAAGTTTTACCACACAGTGCAATACCATGCGTAGATTAGGTACATACTTACCTACTACATATTTGTTGTGTATTAGGACAGAGATAGAAGATACTCTATGACCATTTATTTAGGCTAGTATGTCTATGTAGTTAAGAATGGTAGTAGCATCAAGTGAGTAATCCTGTTTATTTTTTAAATACATTTTGGCATGTGTAGGCTTATATGTATAATTATATTTTACGTTTGTAAACCTACCTATTCTATTAACATGTATGGGCAAGAATAAAAAATAAAAAATCTTAAAAAGCTCACTTATTTGAAAATGTTTACAGAAAGGAACTGACAGCTAACTGGAAAGATTCTATCGACAAAATATATCTATCCGTTAGAAGCTGTTGAGTGCAGATAAATAAACCGGCTTTCAATGGAATGTTACCAAGTAGAACCAAAGTGAAATTTCATATCGGATTTTCACATTTTAAAAATAAATCTTAATTTTAAAACAACAATTACAGTAAAAATGAATAATGCAAATGGCGCATGTTGCGGGTACGCAAGTATGCACTAAATTACCGCTGGACTACCGTACAATGATGTCCATCTCCCATATTCAGCTGTTTGCAACGTCACCGACTATTTACATTAATTTTCTCATGTATTCGCCACACGAACCTCAGTTTTATTAATATAATTTATGATGTTCTGATATTAAAAAACTGGTCATAAATTATGGGCATTGATAATATTGGACATTCCAATATCTTTATAGACACTTAAGCTCATTATAGGCAGTCCGATAAAAAGGGATACGCCTTTATAGCCAGTTAACGCAATAAAGGATAATATGCACTATCCCTGCAATTCCAACTACAGGCCATTCGGACCAAGTCTTCAAGAAAATCATTCCGGCCCGAACATGCCAATTCAAAACACTTATCCACTTTTGCAATGTTGACTGGCATCATTAAGTTTTTACACTTATTATACTCCAATAAACAAAACCTTGGTATTGTGAGGATCGGTCGGTTCACTCGCAATGGGGGGAGTAGAGGAGGTACCACCCTCTACAAAATTATGTACGACGAACTGGGACTAATATATCAAGGGGAGGACGTGCCAGACTAAGGAGACTGGGTATTATAGGGTGGGCCGGTGGAATACTTAAGAACCCTGGTGACACCCCATTAAAACACACGTCCCGCATTTTTGGCCAGACGTTTTAATTTCGGCCCAAACGCGAATTGGATTAGGTCCGGAATTTGTGGTGTACATTTTAAAATTGGGTGTGCGTTGTGAGGGTTAAATTGAGACTCGTAGGTAATTTAAATATTTTTTATGAAGTTGAAAGTCTGTTGCACTGATGAACTAGGTCAGTATATGTCAAGGTACGATATATCAGACATTTAAAGTAAAACGCGTGAAACTGCCAATTAAAAATTGCATAAACGCATCGTAAAGTTTATTATCGGACATTTACCTATTCAGACTCTACAGGATGTAAGGGACATCGTAAGGAAAACTGATACAATGGATTCAATGCATGATTTTGGAATGCTCAGAGAGAGCAAATAGGGTCGGCCTTATAAAAAATAATTCGATATTGTTCGCCGTTTTTATAACTAGAAAATTCTGCGAACTAACTCATATTTTTTTTAAAAGACCGACTCAGATGTTACTCTTTGGTTTCTAGAATTATGTACTAAATCCATGGTATCGGTTTTCGTTATGATGTCACTTACACCCTGTATATTACTAACTCCTTTGACTCACAGATGAAGTTTTGTCCGCAAATATTTTATTGCGTCCAAATGCAACTTAAACGGTTGCAACCGGCAGATATTACATGAAACGAGGCGTGAAACACGCGGCGCTCGCAGGACGCATCCGGAATCATAATTCCAAAATAACTTCCATCCGTTCCCCTTCCAGCCCCCCACTTCACACACCCTCTCCCCGCACTTTTTTTGGATAAACTGGAATCCCCGTCCCACCGTTAATTCCCAAGATAGACATAATTTGGAATTGGATCCATCTATCGCGCGTACCTACGAACAAAAATAAGTTAGCGCGCGGTACACAGTCGATTTATGTGGGCGAAAACAAAGCGGCCAGTGTGTACCTATGTACATACAAACATTGTGAAAGTAGAACAGTGATATTTGTCACTGATTTAAAACTGATGCCGTAGTTATTTATATTTGCATTTATTATCATGTGGTTTTGATTCATAGGTTTAGATTTATGACACGAAAACAATATTAATTGAGCAATACTATTGCTGAACCAATTTGAAAATAGACCAGAAATAAGAATATTATTTCGCAAAGAGCACATAAAAATCACACAGCGTTAAAAGTATCCACATAGAGATTGGCAAAAATTTGTAAAGGTTTCTTTAATGAAAAAACAGCAACTAAAAGATAAAAATTACAAGAGACTGGCCATCAAACAATTTATTTTACGAGAGATTCTTACGCTTAACAGATCATAAAATGGGACATAAACACGGGATCGTCCATTCAAAGAATACTCTGTTTACTTACCATTTTAAATGCAAATACGATTAAAGCCTATGGCGTGACATTTACAGATGTTAAAAATATTATTTACACCATTTTCAACCCTATTGTCACATATTTACACGGAATAAAATACGAATTTGCTATATCCCATATTGTGCGAGTACGCGAGAGACCACTGACGCTGCACAGACATCGCGAAAGATAAAGTATATACGCGTTTTTTATTTCACCTTTGACACTTTAATCCAATTTGTTTCCTTATATCCCACCCAAGGGATGGGGGAAGAATTTTGTCCTTATAATTGTTATTTTGAATTTAAAATTTCCATTTTTATTTATCGACAACAACGTCCCATAAGGACAGAAGTGTTATCATAAATATTTGCGAGTTTTAAATTTTTGTGCGTTAAAAAGCAGACGTTAATTTACATATTTTAAGGGAACGTGATTACTCAGGACATTTAATAAGAAAAGTTAATTTATGGTAAAAAAACAAAGTTTGTCTATAGTCATTACATCCGTGCTTTAACCCATAAGTGATAACGCTAAAGGCACACAATATTTCACTCGTGAAAAGCGTAACGAATTGAAATTCAAATTCTATAACTTAGAATACACTAAATCAGCCTCAACTTAGACGTTATTTATTACTTTCATATTATAATCCTGGTTAAAACCTATAAGCCTTTGAGTCACTTATATTTTTATAATTATTTGCAAAGGAATGCATAGTTCACGTTGCCCAAAGTTAACCCGTAAGTGGTCGTGATGGCTTTCGAGGTCGGCCTAGCGATTCTTTTTATAGCCAACTAAGAAAATTGGCTCATTAATCTTAAAGATAAATGTCCAGCCACTATTCGGCCCATCTTATCAGCGAACAGAATGAATGGAAGTGTGGTATACCTACGAATTTTGATAGTATTTGGGACTTTTTGGTGTTTTTCTCGTAGTTTTTATGGCTTTATGGGTGCTTAAGCAGTTGTTCCTGAATCATAATGACTGTATACGTCGATTAAATGTAATCTATTGCAGAAAGATTTGCGATACCTGTTCTTCGGCAAATTTAGTTGGTTAGACATACAATTATGTTTACTGTTATATGTATAGGCTTACTCACCTTCCATAAAGTATTCTATTAGGTACTATGCTCAGATAGGTCTTTTTGCATACGTACGGAGTCGTGGCTCACGACCGCGCCCTGCCTCGTCAGATGTCGCCCAGCTAATTGTCAGCTCGCTGACACGAGTGTCCGACAGTCGCAGTCGACACTAGACACGTATAAGTAACTTAACGCTGTGTTGTAGCGACCATAAATAAAGGAGCAACAAAGTTGTGCAGCCCGGTATTTAAGACCTCCAACATTAACTTATTTGTACAAGAATCTACACAGGTTAAACTTTTGTTAAAAAATTGATAATTTGTTAGAAGGTTATAACTATTGATATAGCCGCGCTTCTAATTAAATATTACATACTGACCATTTTCAGGTAATTCTCACCTAAATGTATAAATTAAAGTGTTATTTACTGTCATGTAACGATTAAAGCTTAGATTCTAGCATAATTAAGTAAACTGAAAAAGAACATGGCGAGCGTTAGAGTTTATAGATGCAATATAAACATTACGTTTAATTAAGTAATAAAATGGTTGTTTTATAACAATAACACATTTAAAAATAACCATTTCAAAGAAACATGCTTTGAAGTTTGCAAAAATGTTTCTGAAACAATATAACAATTTTTTTACGCCATTATATATAATACTTAATGCGTATAATTCATAAGGAGGCAGTTTATATTTTTCAATATTTAGCGTGTGTTTATTTAGGTTCATTAAAGTAGTAAAAATCATAGATTATTAACTAAGTAAAAAGTCATATTTATGTAATGAAACAGATAAAAATTTCGCTATTTCACGTGGGAGTGATGAAGTGAGAATCTGCTGTTGATTTTCATTTCACATTTTCTGGCATTCCTTATAACAAACATTTTAAACAATTTGTTTTTAAAATTGCATGACAGTTAATTATTAATACAGTTGTTTAGATGGTTTATTTATTATTTGTAACAAGTATTTTAAATGATTATACTCCGTTTTAAGCAAGTTTAAATCATATCTTTAATATGTGATGGATCTCTGTTTTCTTTAAATAAATGATTTATGATTTATAAATAAAGAAAATAC
The DNA here is from genome assembly GCA_932294325.1 of Allophyes oxyacanthae. Taxonomy (NCBI): domain Eukaryota; kingdom Metazoa; phylum Arthropoda; class Insecta; order Lepidoptera; family Noctuidae; genus Allophyes; species Allophyes oxyacanthae. The sequence continues at coordinate 10,265,420 of OW028620.1, forward strand.
CTATAGGTATTTTGTTTGATACAGCACATGAAGACTAACGATTATAGGAACCCTAAACATTAAAAGTAAAATAATAAATCTCTTATATAAGGTTAGTACGTCGGCTGCTGTGTCAAAACGGCTGTATCAGTACTATTACTTTAAATCCATTAACGAATTTTAGACTACCGTCAAAACAAGATTTATTACTTAGAAACGCACATATTATTATTGCTCTCCATAATATATGACGGCCATGGACGACTCATTTATGGACAATTTATCAATCCGTGATGCAAGCAGTCGTTGCTTATTTGATTTAAAAACTAATTAATTAAATGATTACCAAATGTATCAAACTAGAAAGAAATAGATGATACGGATGCTATTAACAGGCATTATCACATTTTTTTTCTTAAGTTTTAGAAGTTACTACCTTTAACATTAAGGCTCTGAGCAGAAGACGAACTTTTTGTACGGCCAACTGCGGCGGACAAGAGTGTTTGTATTTGTGATTGGTAGTTGTTGTTTGTACATAGTTGTCGTTACAATTCCAGTGTCCTCATTGGCAATAAATGTCAATCAGAGTAGAAGATACCTTCAACATTAAGGCTCTGAGCAGACGACAGGGCTTTTCCCGCTGACTGAGGCTGACAAGAATGTTTGTGGCTGGTAGTTAATGCCTGTCATGACATGTGACACTGACTCGACACACACGACTGTCTTTTCGTCCGTAGTTGTCCTCACTGGCAACAACTGTCAACAACGGTCATTTTTGTCAGCGGCAGTTTGCTGGACAAGTCTGTATTCTGCTCAGAGCCTAGAAGTAAGAAAAATATACGTTAATATACATTAAAGCGCCATACAGTCATATAATCTTTACATCTACAGCTATTCCTTCCGAACAAAATAAACTCTCAAACTCTCAAACTATCAAATAAACTTTCCCGGCCAGGTATACCAAAGCATAATTAAAAAGAAAGAAAATTCTTTGGAAAGAAACAATCGCGCTTGGAAAGGAAGCAAGTGTCGCGAAGAGTCGTGAGCTGAAAGTTCTCCACATAAATCGGTGGCAACGAGTTAACCCGACTCTAGTCTGAGTTGAACAAACTCGGCCGACACACACTGAGGCAGTCTTGTTTATTTTAAAGAATTAGGTATTGGAACAGTTTGGGGTTGGGACATTTGTGGGACATTGGACTTTATCAATTGAGCTTTATAATTTTTATGACTGAATGTTCTGTCTTTTATAATATTTGAGCTAAAATATTTACAAAATCCGATATAATGATAAAAAACTGATGAATTCCTAAAGATATTATCTTAACTAATATTATAAAGAGAAAAGATTTATTTTTTGTGTGTTTATTTGTAATGGATAAACTCGAAAATACTGGTCTGATTTAAACAATTCCTTCACAAGCAGAATGCTATAATCAGTGAGTAACATAGGCTATAATTTATAAAGATATCACGCGGGCGAAACCGCTGGCGGAAGCTAGTTCTGTTATAAATTCCATACAATAGAAATTTTAAATAATTGATTCTTCTAAACTTATTTATTATTTATTTATTTATATATTAACTTAGGTAGTAGGTATGCTTGAAGTGAAAGTTGATATGAATATCATTCAAATAATAATATTAATTCAGCCGGAGCAACTGGAATATGCTAGATACAGGAAAACACACAAGTTTCTTGATAATAGTCAGTCAAGAAAAATAATTGTAAACATATTTTTCTTGACTGACTATTATAAAGTAAAATAATGTTATGTTTGGAAGATTTTTGATAGGTCTGCAATATGGATATCCAAATAAATACCTAAATAGTGAAGTTAGAGATAACTTAGTGCATAGATAGATACGTCTGTGACGTAGATACACGAGTAAACCTTTCAGTCAATGTCTTCATCCAGCTAAAAGATAAAGCATATCTAACTTGTTATCACTCCACGCGTTAAGGAAAAGAACAGTCACAGATTTGAACAGAAATGGGAAATGAAAAAGCACTTAGTAGTGTTGAAACAGAATAGTGAGGATAATGTATTGAAGTTAAAAATGTTTAAACGGGAACGAAATTGAAAGAATCAGTGAAAACTGAACTACCTAAGATAAACAACATAATTGTAGTGAAAATTTGAGATTACAATATAATCTATACTTCTATTTATTTATTTAACAATTTATATACACACGGAAAGAAGAATAATTACAATTAAATAGGAAAGATGACACAAAAATACTGCTTATTTCTAAAGAAATCTCTTCCAGCAGATCTGCGAGAGGAGAGTTTGAAAAAAAGAAATGTAGACTATAGTGTGGAATTAATACTAAAGGATAACTAAATAAAACTGATGACATTATATTACATCCTAATAAAAGATATACTTCTATATTTATCTAATATTATAAAGAGCTACAATTTGTTTGATTGCTTGTTTGTTTGTATGTAGATATCTGGAAGTACTGAGTATTGTGTACCTATTCAAAAAATTATTTCACTAATAGAAAGCTACACTATCCCTGAGTATATAGGCTATATACATAAATACGCGGGTAAAGCTGCGGGTAACAGCTAGTATGATTTAAGTTGACAGTAACACGCTCATGTATGGCGTATCTGCATACGTCAGATGTCCATCGATAAAGGTGCTAAAATACCGGCCTATGACGTGACGCATGATGTTTGAAATGTCACCAACGTCACATAAAACAAGTCAAACAAACAAGTTTCTAATTGTGCTATTTTATATTAGAGGTCTGCGCCGACAGGCGTGGCGCGCCGCCGATTATTTTTCGGCGTGTTCTGCGCGAATTTCTTGCGATGCAGACATATACTAGTAAACTAAACACTAGAAATGTCTGAATATATGCTTCTTGGTTTATTTCGACGTATTTGTTTACGCAAATTTAATAAAATACCATTTTTAAGTGACCATAATTTAAATAGCGCGTTTAGCCGATAACTTCGTCCGTCACAGTCATTTGGCGAATTAGTCTGCCATATTTTGTTTTTAATAAGATTTTCACCATCTACGCCGATGACGCCGTCGCCGCATCGGCGCACACATATATTACGTATATATCACTTACATTAAAGCTGATGGCTTCTGGTGGAGATAACATCACGAATATCACGTCACGTAAGCCCAATCTATTTGAGCCTGTCCTGAACGACCTCCCAGAACTAGATTCGTCAATTCAGCAGTGCACTTGCTCTCGTTCGCATAAGTCACGGTGACCGCCCTAAACAACGGGCAGCAGACAAAAATCGAAGCGCTTCGTGTTCAATCATTTCGGTTGTTTATTCGAAATTTATTCTGTCGGGGAAATACGAATGAGTAGTGGGCTAGTGAGGCGATAAATCGTGTCGGTGTCGCGACGTGTCGCGCGTCGGGTTAAAAGCTCGATAACCGAGACGGGCACACACCTACCCGCGCCAACAATAACCTCTCGCTTTGTTTTATTTCTGAACGTTCCAACGCGGCCCGACCAGATATCCGCCAAGTATTTTATGCATAAAAATATCGATATATAATTGCTTCATTACGTCCCTGTGTTGGTGAGTAAAATATATTATGTGGGAGTCACACACAGGTGGCTCTTTTCGTGGTTTTTTTTGGATTCTCAATTAAACTCTTATCGTACTAATTAGAACTTTATTATCATTTTCCGTGACGCGTTAAAGATTATATTCAAGAAATAAATGTACGGCGTTGTAATTACCTCGCGATAACTAGTGCACAGTTATATTTTATATTACACAGTGGTAAAAATATAATCACAAAAAGTTTCGCGCCGCTCTAATTTAGACGTTCATTCGTATAAAACGAGACATTTTGAATTGATTATGTGAAAACTGGTAGTTACCGCAACTTGCATAGTTGCCAACGCAGTTATTTTTGTCTATTAAATATTTTACGTACCATTGTCTTCTTTAATTAGAGTATAACTTGAGCTTTTTAATAGTAGTTTCTTTAATTGTTCAAGTCTTATGTGTAGGTGTATATTATTAAACGTTGGTGTTAACAACGTGAGGTGAGGCAACACCCTGTAACGTCCAGAAAGGCGAGTTCTGTGGTGTCTGTCGGTTCTCGCAGTGTCGCTATCGTTGTATCGCCTCTGCCACGCCGTTTGCTTTATGGTGCCAGCTTGGGTGTAATATTTCTTAGGGATCGCACGCCATGATTCATTCCGTGTCACTTTTTAACTTTTCGAACGTACCTGTAATGAAGGTAGAAGGCAGATAATAGAATTTAAAAATGGAACGAGGAATTTATTTTTAAATTTCTGTTTTTAACAAATTAATGATTGTTAAATAGTGGACAGGACGCGTGTAATCAGTTAGCAATATTGTGATTAATTAGAATCGGATATGTAATATTATTTCGTACGACTTCATTGAATACTTTCGTTAGTAATTGGATTAATGTATCCTCTTTGTTTCAGCAATAATAATAACAACTAAAACATGTACATGTCGTAGGGAAATACTAAAGTATGTGCGGCTTGAAGGCTTGAAATTAAGCGGGCGGCCGCGCTTGCGCCGCTTGTCAGTTATAATTGGCTGAACTTGTCGACCGACTCGTACCGATTTTTTTTTACTTTTCCTCCCTACACCGACATTACTCTTCGTCTCCCGGGAGAGACGTAAATTGCGAACATACAGCCCGTGGAAACAAGCATTGATGTGACGTATGAATATAGGACCATTGTTATGTATTATTCAAATTCAAATTTTAGATGAAATTCCTGAACGAAATTCTGATGTTCATATTAATTGGTTTTATGAAATCATCGTGCTGTACATCTCATTTGTATAGCATTTGAATATTTGCTGCAGCATGGCATCGAGAGCAAATCTACTTTGCAATATCTGCTACATTAAAATGAGATACCATTTTAGTCTTAATCGGATGTTAAGGCGATCCTTACACAAAAGACGGCACGTATGTGGGACATCGTTCACTGTTCATTGTGCTAGTACCAGTGCTGCAGTGGCAGCTGGATCCTGGCACTTTACATAATTCATACATAATCGCTTTGCATATCGACAACATGTGACATGTGTTGCATTCTGTGTACCGAACGGTCGGATTTGTTTTTGTTGACGTAAAGACCGATAATACTGCTACAGTACTGAATAATGATGTGTATGTTAAAATACTTCAGTGAATGGATGTAAAGGAGTTCCATACAGTAGAGCGGATCTTGAAAATAGGTTTACATAAGGCTACAATTATGTTGACGAAGAGAAATAGAAGAAGCAGTGATAGCATAGCGGTTGAACGCCTGCCTTCCATGCAGAATGGTCTGAGTTCGAAGCCGACCCGCACCTCTGGCTTTTCGAGGTAATATGCGAATCAGAATCTGATTATAACTTGCGGTAACGTTGTAAGAAAAACATCGTGAGGAAACCTGCCGGAGAGGGCTCCATAAAGTTCTCGATGGTGTGTGTAGTCCGCCAACCCGCACCAGGCAGCGCGGGGGACTAAGGCCTAACCCTTCTCACTCTGAGAAGAGGCCCGTGCCCAGCAGTGGATCAGTAATAGGCTGGATTTTTTGAGTAGAATATTAGAGACTCGCTGGTTAGAAATCAATATTTAATTGTTTTCCTAATATGCAGTTTACAAATTCTCATATAGAACTTGTAATGTCAATAGTGAAGTTACTCATTAAATTATTATGCAAAAACAAAAACCTAACTTCTTAACTATACAGAAAATATACGTCTTAAGCAGTTCGCTAAATATATTCCCTGATTTTAAATGCAACTATCTGGTGCTAGCATCATTAGTTTTCTTAAAGCGTAACAGCTTAACTTAAGCCCAGTAAATAGCAGAGTCGCGGCGAGAGTCCAAAAATGCATTTGGTTCATAATAAATAATACATGAACCAGTGGCGGTACCTCCATACAAGCCCAAAAGCCCGGCATGCCCTAATATGAAACAAACATAATCATTCGCGTAATAAAATAACATTTTAAATTTTGTGCGCCAAATGTCGCGACTCACCAACAAAATATTCACCCGATAAGAATATTTCGAACAAAAAGAGTACAGACAGTCATGCATCACGCTCGCACTACGCCTTTATTAGTCTATGAAGCCGGGCTTTGGCTGACGTCATTTTTCCCTACCGTCCCGCTCTAACGCAGAACAAAATTTATGACATATACTTATATAGCTATGTCGCAATTTGTACTGGAACGCATGCCTGCATGCCTGTGAACGTAGCTATAAATGCGCAGGAATTATTTGGCTTGACGTTTTGTTGCATACTTCAGATGTATTTTTGTTTTGAACGAAATATTGATGTTGCAATTTCATATCGTTATTTTTGTGTAGTATTTGCCGTGATTTAGAGATATAACATTTATGTTGTGATGAAGAAAATGACTGCGGAAACAAACGTATTAATTGTTTGTTCTTTGTGATGGTTTATAAAGTGTTCAGCTGTTGCTCTTATTAGTAGATTATATTTTCACCGTGATTTTAAGAGAAATAACCCGCTGTGTTTAACAATATAATAATCCCAAAGATGTGTGTATAGTTGTCATTCAAATGCTTAAATTTAACCGGGTTCTATAAGTGAGGTTAAAGTTAAATCATTGACGCAGTCGGAAAGGTAGAAACTTTAAAAGTGAACTGGGTAGGTGCCTTTTCTATTTGTTATGAATTCGGTTTCAACTAAATATCTTTATTTATATTTTTATAATGATTTAATTAGATGGCGTAAATGTATGAGGAATTATACTGCCATCTATTATCAATTCATGTAAACTAGGTACAACAAATCTATAAAACCGTAGTAGTCGCTAGATGTCGTTAAATTGAGTGAAATAAACTGACTATGAAAGGAACTCATATTTTAAGACACGCACACATAATATATTATAGTCCGGTAGGTTTGTCGGGCATGCCCTATAGTCAACCCCTAGGCACGCCACTGACATGAACCTATTTATGGCTACCTCATTAAGTTGGTGACTTTTAGTAGTTCCCTTTGGTTCTTTACTATACTTGCAGTATTATTATAAGTTGTTGAAGATACTAATCAAGAGTTGAGTGTAGAAGTGAAGCTTATTGTGTATATGCAGGCTGGTAGAAGAATTTACTAAAAGAATACCGTAAAAGAAACCAATTTACAAATTGATAAAATACTTCTTTTAATAATGACTCTCGCTACTTGCTTTATCGGGGAATTTTAGCTACTTAATCGATACTTAATCGTGAGACCAGAAGGCCTCCCAGCCAGACTAGAATTTAAGCAACAGTATGCCAATGACGCCCCATAGAGGGACTCAGGCCTTGGCTTAAGGCGTTGCTAGGAAGAACACAAGAACAAGGCACAACAAGACAGAACAAGAACAAGAGAGAACTTGCTGGATCTGGTTATTTTGGAAAATGTTTAAGGCTGACATTCAGAGACGACAGAAACGAGTCTAAGCGTAAACTTACGCTTCCATCTGTCAAAATTTGTTCATAAGTTTGACAGATGGAAGCGTAAGTTTACGCTTAGACTCGTTTCTGTCGTCTCTGAATGTAAGCCTAAGACTACTGGCTCAGCGCAGGTTGGAACGAGCAAGAGTCGGGTGGGATGTAACGGTCGCGACGGCCCTCGCCAGCGTGGCTATATGACGGTCGGTTGTGTTTTGTTGATAGTTTTCTAGCCAGTCGGATTCTCTCTTGGCAGATATCATCATCTTTATACTTTGAGAACATACGCTCAGATATATTCTAAAATAATGAAAAACTTATGAATATTTCCTTCGTTCAGAAGAATACTTTGAATCTACCATTTTTCAATATTCATAATTATATTATTTATTGCGTCCCACAATGTAATTTAGTTGGCAAAATAACAATTAATTAATTTCAGTCTATCACTGCATAAATAATACTATAATATTATTTCTATAATAATTTATCTTCCGTGTCGTATCCATATATTTTAGTCACTTCACTATCAAGTTAAAAGTTAAGTTTTCAGTTAGTTGTTCGCAATTAGTTTGCCGCTACCGTACCTTTAATGAGCATTTTCTTTGTTCTCAATGCAATTGTTGTTATTCTTTAATGAATCTGTGTTTTTCAATGCATTCGTTAGGTAGTTTAATTGCATTGGCAATTTAACTTTCATTGGAAATCGATAATACGTCATTATTTTCTTTTTAAGTTTCTCTTGAATGTGGAGAAATACTTTTTATTTGTAAGTTTGCACATTGCACCTTAGTTAGATTTTCCTGTTTAGTCTATGATACGAGTAATATAGGTCTGCCTTATTTTAATTTTAATTTTTAAGTATTGTTATATTTATTTATTATTATTTAAATATTTCGCTAGAAACAAAGCTGTGAAAATCCAAAATATTTCTATACTAAACATTTTACTAAGTGCAGTATTGTACTCAGAAACTATGTTAATAATATTTCATAGATAGATGATTACAATCTCATGTTTATTAAGTAATAAATCGTTAGTTTAATTATGTATGCGTCTACAAGAATGATTACGTTATAAATTAGTCGATCTAATGAACGATGAGAATACAATCGATGTATTATCTTTGAATCGATTTAATTATCTATTTATTCCTTTGTAAGTTTAGTTATTTTTAATATTTGGTTGATAACCCAGATAAATGTGTAATTGGTGTGTCCCAAAATGGTAGGGTTTCACTAATAATTTTGGAGTTCCATACCGTCAGCATAGGTGTTCACAGTGTTCATTATTTAATATGACTTTTACAGTAAAATAACCTGCAAAATGTTTGAGTAATATTTTTTGAGTTCTTCATAATCATTAATCCACAACGCTATCTTTAAAGCTTAGCCCACTTTGTTATCTTAAATGAAAACAGAGAGCGCATTCAGAAACAGTTTGCACAATCGTTTCCACTCGGATACAGCGGCAATTAAGAACAATTTCATACAACAACATTGCGTTGTCAACGCATTCCCTTATCAGGCTGACCTCATGGCACCTTTGACTGATTTGCACTGAGATACAACGACCAGTGCATATAGATATCTCGTCCCCCTCTACCGCCTCTATATGTCTTTGGTAACAGGGGAAAGTCTGGCTGCTTCTAAGGCCAGATTAGATTGGACGCAAGTTTATAACGAGCCTGTAGAAATTGTGACAGATCGAAAGCGACGACGGGCGTAATCTCAAATTGACTGACGTATAATTGTTAAATTAATTGTCGTGATATAAGACTTTGTGTTTACGGTTTGAATTAATTTTAGAAATTGCTGTTATGTCAGGAAGTGCATTTGTGCTAGGACGATGCCCTACCTTTTACCCTATACGCAAAATAATATTGTTAGATTTTGCTTTATTGCATTGGATTATAAATAATAATCATAATCGTTTATTGTGAATATTGGTAAAAAATTGATGTTACAGGGTTTATACATTTTGTGCAGCTAGGGTTATAATAGATCTTTATTTCATGTAGGTACACCAAATACAGGCACTTATGAAATGTCGAGACTCTAGGGAGAAGAACCGGCAAGATATTCTTCCTTCTATATTCTTCCATTTAGCATGTAATACACTTTTTATTAAATTGGGTATTATTAACATCAATTCACAAGTTAGGTAGGTACTTATATCATATCTCAAATATTAATTAAGTTGATTCATGTACATACTAGAAGCTTAGATTGATCTACTATTAAACATTTCATATGCGTTTCCTTTATCTACCTTCAGTATTAAAACTCCTACATATTGTTCTCTTATAATGGCATCCAATGGTTTTTGCTTTCAATCATAGGTAACAGTAGGTGTAAACTTTTATTAAAAATTCTATCAAACCTCCTCATTCATGGTATGGGAAATTTCTTGCTTTACATACAGCAACTACCTACTATCTGATCTCCGACTCCTCATGCCTTATGGAAACTAAATCAAAAACCTGCCATAATAAAATAGAAATGGCTAACATTAAAGATAAGATTCGCTTAAGAGCTAATAATCTAAACGATAAATATAATATAGTTAACTTAGAATTTAGAAATTATATAATAACTTAATTCGAAACATAAATACATAATTTTGTGTAAATTAAGTTCATTATTAATTTCTTATGCAGTCCCGGCGGTCTATGGCTGTTAGAATTTTATTCAACCAATTCAGAGGCTGATATTATAATAACCAGTGGGTAATTGCCATGGAATACCTCTGATACAGTTAAGATAGTAGATTTTATTTCTATGATAAGGTTATTTTTAATTAAGTAATGAACCTGATATACTGGAGGATTATGTAGATGCTTATTTACTTGCCTCTGTGCTTTGAAGAATATAATATAATATTAGATACGGTGTTTGATGTCTATGTATTCAGTAAAAAGAAGCTTTTGATACCACATAGTGTAGATACTATTGTTGTATTTTTTAAATAATTACTGTCTAAGAACAAACCCCTTAAATAAAACCAGCCCATTACTGTCCCACTACTGGGCACGGGCCTCTTCTCAGAATGACAAGGGTTAGGCCGTAGTCCACCACGCTGGCCTAGTGCGGGTTAGCGGAATTCACACACCATCGAGGACTTTCTGAGGTCCTCTTAGGTGTGCAGGTTTCGTCACGATGATTTTCTTCACCGTTAACGCAAGTGATAATCAAATTGCGATTCATACGTCATAATTAAATTCTAAAAGTCAGAGGTGCGGGTCGGGTTCCAAATCAGACACTCGTGCATGGGAGGCAAGCGTTCAACTACTAGGCTATCACTGCTTTTTTAAGAACATACCCCATATATATAAAAAAAAAACTTATTTCGATTATGTAAGATATGACTAAGGTATCATCCACATATACATACAAGTTGATAAGATCATACTTCCAAACAGGTCACTATATTTAAGGGTTATTAAGTCAAACTATTTATACGTAGAAACGCCAAATCTCACAGATGAAAGGAACTAGGCGGTTGTTAATGAGCACATGTCTTTTCCCTTGACCAAAGCGGGATTTGGCAAAAAGCCAAGAAAACGTTAAAGAAAATGGTTCTTACTATAGCTAAATAACAGGGACAAAAGACAATTTACTCAATATACTTGAACTTGCAACTACATTCACGCAACCAGTGCAAACAAACTAAATCGTTTATGCATTTAGGTAAGACTTAATTTGTATTTAATAATTCATAAGTCTGTTGCAAAATAGCTGAAGCACTTTAAATATTTTCAGCGACAGTTTTCTTTTTGTGTGAGGTTTTATCGCATTTTCATGTAGACATAACGAGTTAGGCGCGGCCTTATCGAAAAAGAATACAAATACGTAAAGGAGCCAATTTAAATTCAGCCAAAACGTATTCGTTGGAACTTGTTCGATCCGTCACGCTTCCCCACAATAAATCTCATCAGATACCCGCCCTAGTACAGCATAAATAAGGTGGATCTTGTTAAAAACTTGCGGGGGTAAAAAAACGAACATTTTCCGCCATTTTTAAAACGAGACGCTCCCCTTAAGGAGGCTTCCGTGGTTTCATAAATATGCAGATATGCCTCACCTGGGCTAAAGCCACAAAATTTAGCTGAACAATTTATCGTAATAGAAATATTGTAAATACGTATACATCGTGCGAGCTTAAATAGATTTGTGTTGTGGCGTGCTTTTGCATAAGTAGCGTTCGTATCTCGCTCATTTCGCTTTGTGTGCGTAGGCCCTTAACGTAAACGATTCGTTATTATCTGATAATGACTTCGTCCCCGACCAACTAAAACACATTTTGAATTATGGTTCTAATTACATCGATTAAAAATGGCTTGCATAGATAAAAGGACATGTAGTAATAGCCATTGTATATCTAGCAGAGTCACATGAGACATGTATTCGAAGATGTGGTAGGTAGGTATGAAATAGAAGATCTGTTTCTGATCATGGTATCTTCAAAACTCACTCAAGCTGAATAAAAAGATAAGTCATGATAACCCTTTAAATCAGATAGAACATGTTTTCGACTTTTAAAACAATATAAACGTCATCACCACTATCAAATAACACACAAAAGTCATCGTAAGATCTGTAACTTAGTTATATGGAAAGAAAAGAACCCTCTCAGTAAGCCAAAATAAACTTTAGTATAGAGGACGTAGGTTCAAAATAGAATACATTTGTAAAATTAAGAAGTCTGGAAAATGTAGTTGTGCCCGCAGACACTGATTGAGGAGAAGATATTAGTAACAGTCACTGCCAACGCTTTGTTGGTATCTTTACCTATTAGTTAATATATTGTAGAAGTATTGTAGTTGTGTGTGTTTTACTGGTAATAATCAATTTCAGACAATTTTAGTCGTGTTCTGTTTAAGATCTATGTTATATGATTAACACATTATGATTTCAATAATTTAGAAATTTTCTTTTTTTTTTAATTTGAATACATAACTTTTATCCCACTTTAAATAAATAATTTACCTAAAGTATTATGTTCATATTATTATAGATGACCTTTTTCATTTTACATTATTGAAACATAATTTTAAATTGAATACTTTCGATGAATTTTTCATTAAAATTATGACTAACCGTCTTTAAGCTATTCAGAAGTTTTTCAAAAGTCTGTCCAAAGATATCAGGGTAATGTGAGCTACATAAATTATTTCTGATCATAAATTAAATATGTATCTCGCTGTCTGATATGCTATGTTAAATAATTTCTAGTCTATAAATTACACTAGATCTTATCAAGACGTTTGCAGTATAAGATTAGATACCTACATGTACGTAGGTAGTTAGATAGCAATGCATATTAAAAGCAGTAACAGATATGCAATTATCTCATTAGTCATTAATTACTCAACAGGAACAGGGGACATATCGAGGCGAACATGTGCCATTTCTATTTATACACAGCTGTTAGATATCTATGATGTGTACCTATATAGTTTTGCGTCACATGTAAAATATGTACCTCTGTCAGAATAGATCTGTCTTGACTCTTGATGTATCAGCAAGTAATTAATTAATGGGCAGCTTGTATGTAACTGTCATGGCAATTTTATTCAGAGGCTAATAATTTATCCTATTCTTATTTTTATTCATATTAAACTATATTATTCTCGCAGCTCCCTCGGCAATATTGTACTAATCAAGCTTGTAATCTAATATTTTCAAAGAGTTTCCATGGAGTTACTTGCCCGTTCTTCTCCATAGGACCTACTATTTGGAACCGCGCACCTAGAATCTCGAACTCTCGACATTTCATAAGAGCCTGTATTTGGTTTACATGGAATAAAGATCTGTTTTATTCTATATGTTGTATAATTTTTCTAATCGAAATTTGTAGATATCTCTTTTATATAAGATCAATAGTTAAGCTTTGATTATAAACTGAACTAAGTGTAGCTTTAAAACTAACAACTTCAATACCTTGAATTAGAATATCAATAGTAGGTAATTCAAACGATATAATATAAATTAGTAGGTAAATAAAAATCCTTTCGAAGATTCCAGTAATTTTTGTGCATTAACAAATTGTTTAAAGTGTTCATAAAATCGCTTTTATATGTACTAAAATATATTACGGTCAGTAAGGTTATTTCGATGCGTCAATACGCATCAGTCAATCAGTGGTAACTGCCTGTACGCCCACCGAGGCCGACCACATTTCTTTCACCACTCCATACAAAAGCTACATTATCTCATACAAACATTACATAACTCGGAAAACGCAGGTGTTAAAAGCGTATTAGAGCCAACAAACAGGGCGCTAAGCTTCGGGATTCGGCAGACCATAGCTCGGTTAAAATGGGCGAAGATTAGCCGAGTGCGGGCCCCAGATATTAATGTTAGAGCCAAAATATCAAAGGTTGGAACATAATTATGTTATAATTGGACCTTTGATAACCCTACGATTTACATAAAAGTGTATCGAATAAACGAAAAGCTTTACAAAGTTAAAAAAATACTCAAAGGATTTACGACTGTGTTGTGGATATAAACAAGTCACTGAAATTAATGCAATTAATCGTCGTTTGAATTAATTAAAATATTTGTGTTTAATTTACATACAATTTTGTTTGAAACAATGCACTAAACGAGTGATGTGTTCGTGACAAATGTAGAGGCTCTATATGTAGGGTTATTCTCATAATTGTCCCGTAATACCTCACACAAATGCTTACCTAGGTACATGCGTTTTGTCGTATTGGCGTGCCAAGTTTTTCTCAGAAACTAATCAATAATGTGAAGAGGTATTGAAAAGCGCGCAAGTGCTATAGCATTTACACACGCTACTCCTTTGTTCATTTTTTCGATTTGGAATGAATTATAGAACGCCTCAACTGCATTTAATTAGACAGAATTGTTTATTGTTTCACTTTTGATTCATAATTCATTTCTCGTCGTTCTTCATTTGAATTTTAAGAGGATTATATTTAAAAAACGTCAGGTTCTGGTTTTTTTATCCGTCTAAATTATTAAGTGCTAAATATAAATATGGTATAATGAATGTCTTTGAATTCAGCCAGAGTCTCTCATATTACCTTGTTTATCCCCCGTTAATGTTACTTGCAAACTTTGACAATTTCGGTGACGTACGTATCCCGGTCCGGTTTCGTTAATTCTGCGTACGCTGGGCCCGGTTGAATTTGCATTTTGCACGCGTGATAAGTGGTCCGGATTACACGGGATTCCCACCAACAGCCTCTGTTTGTTCTGAAATAAAGGGCTGTTAAACTTTTTTCATGGTAATTTGGGTCACCTTCAGAAGAAACGATCGTTGTAAATTTGTTTAAGTAGGCTTAGGTTCGGCCCGTTCGTTTAAATTAGAACGAACATGCGTATAGCTAATTTGGATCATTTGTGCACTCGTTTCCCCCTTTTTACAAGGCTCATCAAGCATCCTGTTAATAAGGATCTTGTGAAATTAAACTGCAGAGAAAGTTTGGGAGCATACCTAAATCAGTGACGTCCAGTACGGAAGTTAGTCGGAAGTGGATGGTATTTTTCCATCGCGTGATTAATGAAAGCCACCACATAGCAGTCCCGGCTGACTTCCAAAATTTCCACAGTAAATCTCTCCTTTCGTTGCGCTTCTTTTGCCCGGGGAAGACTTGGCACCGTATTTTATCTCTGTAATGCAAGCGTTGCACTGTAGCTAGGTAAATAGTCGTTGTATATATTTAATGTATTGCGAGCGACATTTCATTTTTATGGCCCTCTTATTATTCGCGACGTCCATTATCTCAAAATGTTCCATATATTTATGTAGAAATACCTAAACAAACTGCTATGAAATAGCGCGAACGATGAGTTGTTGAACTAAGATTAGATAAATTCCATTTGATTCTTTTTTTTGGCACACCTTGATAACCCTTATTTAATTTTCCGACATTAACATTGCTATAAAAGCAGAAACAAAAACAGACACATCTCAGAAAAAATAACCATAACTAAAAACGTTGCATGTATCTACTTTAAGTTTTTCTATGCAAGGCTATCCGTCAGTGTCCTATTTAGGATTCATAGTAGCTCCATGCTCAACTTTCACAATATCGCACTGCAACTCCAAGTTTATCTGCAGCATTGTCTTCAGTGAACCAAAGAAATACACTGTAACTTTAGTGAAGTGAACTGAAATATACCGCTTTTGTTTTTATTATTAGGTGTTTGTAATACAGTGTTTATTTTCATCTGGCATTGTTGCGCTTGATTTAATGTTTTATTTTTAATTTAATGTTTTCTGAAGAATGTGAAACACAAAATAAACTTCAGAAAACATTGAAATAGGTAGTTATTTGGGTATTGCTAAATGTGTGCGGTTTGCCTATTTACTACTATAAATCTTGTAGGTAATCTACAGTTCCATATAGGTACTGCTAGCAGCAATATTTTTCATTAGATGAGTGTATTGGCAGAAAATGACCTAATTTACTTATTGTATATTAGATGATTTTAATATAAACATTTTGAATGGTGTATTAGGACTGTAGGTATTTTATCTTCTATAACCAAATGAAGCCTATCAACTTCGCGCATGCGCCGCGGCCGTCGGCTTACACAGTTATCCCGTCCGTCGGCGTCCCACTTTATGTTTTTATAAGAAAATAAACAAATAATATAGTTCTCTGAATACAGAACTGCATAATCTATGTGATAACTTTAGCTTTGTTCAATTTGTATTGACATTTGCAGTTCGATTTGCGAATTATCCACACCATCACAGAAGTTAATTTTAGGTTAGTAGGTATAAAAAAGCATTTCGTTTCGAATTTAGAATTAAATCTATTTTTAATTGTGATAATTGAAAACATTGCATTTATGGTGTATCTGAACCTAAAAAGTTCATTATTTTGTTGGTATCAATTGTTTTTGTGCCAGCTTTGGTAGACAAAGTAGAGCTTCTAATGGGATTCATATAACAGTTTGTAGATATTGATACTATATTTACTAAATAAAATAAATAGATTTGCCATTAATTGTGATGAATAATGGTCGTTTTATCCGATTCAATTCTACATTATGTGTAAAGATACAAGAAGTACCTATGTAGGTTTTTAGGTTATGTAGGTAATATCTATAACAGACGGCATTCACTATTTTCTAATAGGATAACATTATTGACACATTTTAAAGTTATTAATGCTTAAAACTGTTTATAATGGTATAAATAAATCTAAATATATTTGGAAACAAACCATTGCACAAGCTGAACTTAGCTTTAGGTATATGACGCGGCGTCCTTTTGACATAACAATGTTGTTTTCACACAAAATCAATATTAAAACGTATAAACAACAAGCAACAAAACCATAACACACAATAATTCACTGATTATACTCAAAATAAACGCAGATAAACATTTAAAATCAGGAAAAACACACAAAAACAGTAAGGAAAACACTAGGTGCGTTGCGCATTAGTTGAGGCAGAGGGCAGTGCGATCGGTGGATTCAATATGGCGATGGTTCGGCGGGCGCTTATTGGTCGGCGCGCGCATTGCAGTGAAGTTGGCTCGGGTGAGCGAGCGAGTTAGATTTATGTGATGTTTTGGCGCCGATGAAAGACGGAGAATGTGTCGGAACGAGAGTACATTTGTATGCCGGCGGCGTGTCAGACCGGTTTTGTCAGAGGCGTTTACGGAGTGTGCGTATGTGCCGGCTATGTGCCGAGGGCAGGTAGGGCCCGCGCTACCTATTTATAATGATGAATTACCCAGTTCGCCTCCATGAATTAAAATATAAATTTTTAATGTTTACTTTTTATTGTTTCAGGTAAAGTTCATCTTGAACGGCAATGAGGAAAATAAAGCTGTAGGTAACTACAAGGAAACATAAATGCGTTTGGTAATTAATCTTTACGGAATTTTCCCGCTTCCTGAGCAGATGAATAAATTCATCTATTAGATACGAAAAAAAATCCTATTAAAACACAGAAATTCTTCCAAAAATTCAGGAGTTTGTTAGTTTAATTTTATATTTTGGTAATCATACCTTGATACCATCGGTATGTATGGACCATCAATATCATCATCATCATTATCTACCTGGCCTTTCTTAATAATATTGGATTTGGCTACCAGTCAAGATGCGACAAAGTACCCACATATCAGTACGTATGGATATAATAATAAATAAATCCAGCCCACTACTGTTCCACTGCTGGGGACGGACCTCTTCTGGGAATGAGAAGGGTCAGGCCTTTGTCCACCACGCTGGCCTAGTGCGGGTTGGTGGACTACACACTCCATCAAGGATTTTATGAGGCCATCTCAGGTGAGCAGGTTTCCTCACGATGTTTTTTTTATCGATAATGCAAGTGATAATCAAATTGTGATCCGCACATAATTATATTCGAAAAATCAGAGGTGCGGCTGGGTTCGAACTCAGACCCTCCTGCATGGAAGGCTATCACTGCTTACTTCCCTATGGCTATTAGAAATTATTCTTGACTTAATTCCCCCACATGAGGAAGAATTATTCTTGGCAAGATATTCTTCAATTGGACTTAAGGAATATATCATCACGTCCAATTGAAGTCATTATTTAGCTGATGTGAGGTAGATGATTATTAATTACCTATAATGTAGGTGTTAGTAGGTATAATCTATGAAGGTACCAAAAGTTATAGGGAAAGGATTATGTGATAGAGACCAAACAAGCAACATTCGCTATTCAACATCTATGAACCACCAGCACATTTTAGTATACCTACAGATGGCATACAGCCGTATGCCACCTGTAGGTATACTAAAATGTGCTAAAATCTGTGACTAAATTCCCCACATGAAGAATAATTATTCTTGGCAAGATATTCTTCAATTGGACTTAAGGAATATATCATCACGTCCAATTGAAGTCATTATTTAGCTGATGTTAGGTAGATAATTATTAATTACCTATAATATAGATGTTAGTAGGTATAATCTATGTAGGTACCAAAAGTTATAGGGAAAGGACTATGTGAAAGAAACCAATCAAGCAACATATATGAACCACCAGCACATTTTAGTATACAGGTGGCATATGGCTTCAAACAGATCCTGATCCTGGGCTATCACCAAAAACTCACAGTCGGAGCATGATATTGGAATTATGATAAATGACTATAACCCCGTCCCCTTTAATAGTCGAAACTAATCCCTCCGTCTCTACGCCTACTAAATGTACAGAGCTTTGAGTGCACCACCTTCGCCTTTATGATTGCTAGTCAGATTTTTATATGGTCTTACCTTTGTATTCATTGCAGTCATCATTATGAACACTTTTATTATAAAAATCTGCTGTTCCATACATTTAGTCTAGTAATATTGAATTGATTGTATGGAACAGCTGTTATTTTTCTTGCGATTTCAGGTTTTTTCCTGTAGTAAAAGTTATTCATAATAATGAGTAGAATATAAAGGTAGGTCTTTGTATTTTAGGTTTTTTATTTTAGTCATTTTTTATAGATAGGTAGGTACATACAGGTAGATCATCATCAAATACAATTTAGAAGGATATTTTACGATTAATACACTTAAAATAACTAAACATAGTACGGCTAAAAACAAGATAATGCTCCAGAATATGGCCCCTATGAGCCACACCCAAGCATAGTCAACCGGAAGCTAGAATATGTGAAGCAAAGAAAAAATCAAATATGGCCCAGGCCCAATGGCCTAAGATAAATTTATTTCGTCGGATAACTAGCAATAAATATGCTAATTCAACACTATAACGTCCGTATGTCGCCTACCAGCTCCGCCATTGAAAGAGTGAAAAAGATATCACAAAATTGCACTGCGCATTGCTCTTTTCAGTCATACAACCTTCGAGTGGCATCACGCAAAACTTTACTCTGTTTCTTTCTCTCGTAGGTCGTATTTTTTTCTTTACAATTTATTGAGATACGCCGTTCTGTTGTCGGTTTGTAGTTTTATCGACCTACGGCAACTACTAACCCAATAAATTTTGGTGTTTCGCTCAGTGAATCCGTTCGTTGAACGAATGCATCGTCCCAGATACGAACGTGCGGGATTTGACTGAGACGATTTATAGCCACGATTTATAAGTTAGTGACCAAAATTTATAAGAGAATGACCTTCGATTCAATTCGCGACGTATCACGTTTGGTCGTTTGTCGATATCGATACCCTCTAAATTAGAAATTCGAATCTATCAACTTATTTACATACGTTCGTATACTTTATCAGAGAAACGTTTTAGCATTGCAAAATAGCCTGATTCAACCAGTTCACGAACCCGCAGTGAATCTCTTAATTAAGAAACACAATTAATGTATAAATCAAGAGCACAACTTAATCTGCAAAATGAAAACAATCAAAACCAATATTTAATTGATGGGCATACCTTAATTAACTTGTAGTTCGGTGGGTCCGAAGCCCCTCGGATAAAAGAAGCCATCTGCATTTTGGTATTCAAATTATTCTCCAAACGTGTTCTCCGTTCTAACTGGGCAGCTATTAACGGAATCGTTGCATCACGCTCACTCCTGCGCATCCAAAACTAGCGCGAACGGTTCAACCCTTTGGTTCGGGAGTCACAGCTTTAAAACGACAATATAACGTACTCATATGGACCCGAATAAAACGAACAAAAAATCACATCACAAAAGTTTGCCTAAACTAACCTCGTTAAGAGATTTCTGGATAAAAGAATACCGTTTTTCAGTATCATCACGATTGTGCGGTGGATCGGATAGCTCGATCGAAGACGCGACCAATACTGACTGTAAAAATCTTTTTTAAAGTGAATCTTGTTCCTTTTTCTATTTGTTAAGTAACTGTTTATTGCACAAGTGCAAAGAGAAAGTTGGTTTTGTTGCATCGGGAGGACAAAAAGTATAGTTTTTTGAGTTATTGTTCGAGAGAAAGTCGCCATTGTTAAGGTAAAAAGCTTTTGTACCTGCTAAAGAACGGAGAATCAACGGCTTAAAGTTTTTGTAGTATTCGAATAACTTTGTCGTAGAACGTGTGTGTTTTAGTTTGTTCGAGAATGTGATTGAAAACTGTGGCTCGGGGAAAAAGTGGAACTTCTAAAGAGTACTTCATTCCAGGTATACGTTCAAACATTTTTCCCATATCCCCATGTTTTCCCAGATTAAACAACAGGTTACTCTGTGCATGATGAAAATTTTTCCTCCGGAAAAATTAATTGAGGGCGTCATGTTTGAAAATTTAATCTCACGGTCCTGTTGTGTACAGTTTGTCAGTCCAAATTAATGTTGCTTTTTTGACACATTTTGTGTTAGGCAATTTACGAGATGGAATTATGTGGACAGCTTAGGTATACATAAGGTTTCATATTATGTACCTATAGGGGTGATTTTTCGTAATTTACATGCCAATATTCGTTCGGTGATAATTGCTACTTCAGTACAAAACTTACTCGTGTATGCTTCATCCGAGTCTGCTGAACGGATAACATAGACACTAGAAAGATAACCTATCTTTCTAAAATACGTTGATGTTAAATTATTGAATTTTTATATCTTTCATTTTAAGTCAAGGAATTTTATGTTTACTTACCGCCCGGTCCATTACAACTATTGCCAAAGAAAACGAAAAAGATTAATCAACCCAACCCTTTAAGGAACGCTATCTCCCTACCAAAAGCAACGGTTGGAATTTAAATTTAAACCGACTTAGCTATAGGTCGATAGAATGGGACAATGCGTCTCCAGTGGTCTCTAAGAACAACAGAGAACATGTTGAATGTGTACGCACATGCAGACACAAAGGAGGAGACGCTTAATTAAACTAGCGAAGCGGGGCAAGCGAAACGTAAGCATTTAATTTATATCCCTGCAGTAAACTCCGCGGCCTCTCCCTGGATGGGCCGAGCGCAGAAGCGAAGCGGGAAATGGCGATCCTGTGTACAAACGCACGCGGTACAAAGCGAATGTACCGTAAAAACACTTTAATATACACATCATGTAAATATTTTCGGTTGTTAAGGTAGCTTTATAATTTTGTAGTTATGTACTCTAAATCATGTATTTTTAGGATTATTCAGGAAACTTCGACATACATTTTATTGCTCATTCTTACTTTACTTCGTATTTTCTTCGAATAACATGATTCGCTCGTCGCTTCTAACAAAACCCGCAGCATATTCGCTGTACAGTCGTGGAAAAACTCGCCTTAGTTGAATACTGGATTAGAATAAACTATTTTAATTACGAGTTACGCTTACCATTGACTCGCTAACACAATTATATGTGTACCCATTTAATTGATTGCATAAAGGGATCCGCGGCTTCCTTTCTGCTTCATTTGTTCTGCTGAATTATTTATTTACTTTGAAAGGTAAGCGTTAGCGGTACTAAATATATCGATTTATTTTAAAAGAGGAATATGGTTATTTTTAATTAGTGGTAGGTAGTTCTCCACTTCAATGTGTTACGAAGACGAATATGTCATCTACATACTTAAGCTTTCCATCAATATTTTTTAAGTCTTATTATACCTACAGTTACAGGGTTCCAATTAACGGCGGGTAAGTGCGCTCGACCACACAGCAACTCAAACTAACGTTCGAAATATTGTTCGTTATTCCCTGAGGTGTGAACGGCGACCACTACAAGTACTGTAAGTTTACCATCTTGATTTCCCAGCAGCCGAATTTGAAAGCGAATAAACGTTGAGACGGCAATCATTAATATTATTGCTTTGGACGGAGACGTAGGATCAATGTAGACAACTGACAAACATATGAGTTTGGAATATAGATACGGGTAGTAACTTAGATAGAATCGGTTAAATTCGCTTAACTGAAGTAGATAGATAAGTTTGAATAAAAATAAAATATTACTTTACCAAACTTCCAAAAATATCTGTGCTACGTGTGTTTTTTTCGGATAATCTTTCCTATTGTAACTCTGTTTACTGTTTCTAAAGTTACTACTATTTGCAGATACAGATACTATTATTTCGTAGTCAGTAATCAACACCTCGAGAACTTCAATAACCAGACTATTATAGGTACTTATTTGGTTGGCTTTACCACCAGTGACCATCCTCTAAATTCCCGTAGATCTTTCCACCTATTCTACCCCTCCTTAATTAAGTCCATACTGGGTAGCGACAACAATGGCCGGCGACCGATGCGCGCCAAGATATTCAAATACGTCTAAGGCCACTATTATATTGCCAACATTTATCGAGATACTATTTCTGTTATATACTAGATAATAACAGAATAACTTTAATTTAGAGAATGATTAATTTTTTAAATACATTTTTATTTGTTTAATAAATAATATAAACTTGTGTTTTTGAGATTTAGGTTATTATTTTTCTATTTTATAGGAATGTAAAATTGACACCTACATATGTCGTTCTCTGCATTATAAAATATTATTTATACAAAACTAGATAACTTATGAGTTCATCTTGGTTAAGTCATATTCTTTTTTTCGCTAGCGAAATTAATGTTTCCGCAATCAAGATTTCAAATATCGAACAATTTATTTCCTATTTATGCTACCAATAAATCTGTAAAGTTCCATTACTATTTTGTAGCAGTCTTTAAAACAAGATATATGGAACAAATTCGAAAGCCTGGAGCAGTTTTTCCGTCGTCACCCCGTCCAAGTTGGATCCCAATTGGGACATCGATTCCCTACTTTAACACCCGTCTGGCGATGGATTCAACTATATTTTTACACTGTTTAAAAAACACCTTCAAAATGTATAACATTCTATTATGATTTTAGGTTTTAAGTAAACAAAATCTTTAAAAATCGAAAGTGAAATTTTCGTAGAGGTTTCGACCTCTGAAAAGTCGTAACGACAAAACGAATTAGATTCGTAATCTATTGATAAATATAAAAGCATGTAGGTATGTATAGGTACCTTATTGAATAAAATTATAAAAAATCAGTTTTGATACTAAACAATCCGGTAGGCGTAAGGTAGCAAAATAACAGCAAAATTGAAACCTCTAGCCGACTCGTGTTTCCCGAACTAACTGTACATAACACAACGTGACTAGATAAAGTCATTTTCTAACTGATACCATCTGTCTATGTGCCTTACTACACTGACGTAGAGAAAATGTAACGTTAGATGCCATATATGCATGTTTTGATATTTGGGACCTAGGACACACCCTTGTGACACACCTATTTATTTCTCCTTTGTTACAATATTTTCACGTGTAGAAGTTTTCAGGTATTCAGTTATAATTTATTATTATGTATAATAAGACGTTTATTTACTGTTCTCCTAATTATTGGGGTGAATATATCAAAGACGTAATAAAAAAATCATTATAAATATTCTGTGGCACATTAAGTCGAACGCATTAGTAAAAGTTAAGAATGTAAGTAATTACTCAAAGTGATTAATGGAATGAACATGATGATAGCTTTAATAAAAACCACTTATAAGTAAATATAGGTACATATATTTTTATAAAGGTTATGTTATAAAACATATTACTATATACAGAGGACAGATGCACTCGCAAAATAAAAAAGGAAAGGTAAAACGCAACATGGCTCTTGATTAATACTTTAAAGGAAACTTGTGCAGAGACCCAACTAGGCAGTCGGTAGTACCAGTACCTGCTTTTTACATACTATAAAGCTTAATGTAAGCGTTCACCTGGATTTAATTCAACGTATAAAATTATAACATGTTTTTAATGAAATTGATAACAATGTGACACGCTACGTGCATTTTCAAGTTCTTGTTTTTAGTGTTAATGTAAAAGGAGATGTAGGCTTATGATTAATTTAAAATGTAAAAGACACGAAAGGTGTCGTTAAGAAGTTATAAATATTTCTCAGTCCACCAGGTGACGATCTGATCGCGCAAAGAAACACTCCAGTTTTACATATGGCCGAGGTAAAAGTAAGATACTCTCAGGAGTTGCCGCATAAATTGGCCCGTTCGTGATGCAGTGCCTCGTTGAATATGTATAGGTGCGCTCCCTTCCGTACTTCTCATTTTACTAATAGATTTCTCTTTGATTAAATTTGTATACGTTTTATTCATACGACCGAGACCACTATTGTTAGCTAGCCGGCCGCTTAAATCACCGGTTACCGCATCGAACCTCCGGTTTATTTTTTATTGGAAAGCTGCTGACCTTAAGTATGCGAATATTAAAATGAAAACATTCAAGTCATTTCATGAGCAGTCTTTATGTATTCGATCTATCATACCTACTTATTATCGCATGTGTAAGGAAAAATGTTTTAATTGAAAAGAAACCAAAGGGACTCTAAATATTTAGGCAATCTTTTCTGAAATGCAAATACCAAATACAACAACGAAAGGACTTAGCAACCATAATAGGCGTAGCACACGACTGCACGCTCGCTCTATGAATGTATCACGACGGTTTTATGCCCGAAACTAAAGCATGTTTAAAATCGATATACTTAGTTATATTTGAATTGAAAGCCATCTTATAATTTGAGACAGAATCTACAGGTAGTATAATACTACATGTCAAAATACGTATGGTTGTCGATAAGTAAGACGATATTAAGAACGTCTCATTTAAATTATCCTTGTCTCGTAAAATATACGACCGGTAACCCTTTGGCATTTGGCGTCGAACGACTGGACGTACAACGAGGAATCAGATATTTATAATGGCTTTATTAAGACGAGCCATCGGCTGAGCTCACGCCCGCTTATTATTATAATTTAGACGATTGCCTAAAGCTTCGTTGGATGAATGAAGTCATCATTGTGTAGTGCTTTGCATGCGCTAGTTTTTATTTCATTCACGTGACCACAAAGTTACGTATTCTTTTCTTTGTTGAAGTAAACTTAAATTCTTGTACTATAAAGAAAGTTGAAGTCTTTGCTCGAGTAAATAATTACTTTTTTAACAAACTGCTTCGAAGTTAAGCCGATGTGATAAAACGCAGTCAACAAATCATAGCTAGGTTTGTTATGCAAAAATGGAAGCGAAGATTCCGTGACGCGAAGCCATGGCGGTGGGCCGTTCATGTTTATAATGTGTTTATACTTTTTGCCGGCCCCAGGTACACGTGAGCATGGCTCTTCAAACTGTATAATGAGGGGAAAATTAAAATATAAATAGACAGACCCTTGTGGCATGACATTATTTCAAATATGTTGGAGTAATGTGCGTCTAAAAATGATAAAAATGTTAAAATCTTTTATTTTACTTAATTAACAGTACCTACGCACAGTCGGCTGCATTACTCAACTTCCAGTAAGAGCTACTAATCTCACGAATGGGAATATTTATGGAAGCTTTACCTCATTGGAGACATTAAAAGTTTTCCAAGCCATAACGGCGGCAACTCTTACCTCTCATTGTTCATTCCGGGTGCGTATATTGTTGGAGTTGAAATTTGTAGGCACCACTGAAAAAGTGTCAATTCATCATCGCAAAGCCCCGGGCTCGAGACCGAAGTCCCCCACATAAATCTCACTTCCATACTTTCGCGTGGGGAAAACGACTGCTTTATGAGATCCTTAAGGCTGTATGGATTTGGGAAAATATTTCCTCTGCGTGCTGGCCCCCGACAAATGAAGGAGCATTGGGCACATTAGAATGTGTGAAAGGGCCTATAGGCGTTTTTATTGTTATGCGAAGCAATTCGTTTAAAAGCCAGTGCGTTACGGTAGTACATACGAAGTGCCTATTTGCTAATATTTATTAAGCTAAAGCACCTCTTTGGATTTCGGGATCGAGAAAAAAGTGAATTAATCTTTATGTGAATACTTAAATCACTCACGATCCTCATTGGGCCTCCGATAGTGACTAGGTACTGAAATCACTTAAGTATAAATGGCAGAGATGTCATTAAACAACTATTTCTGGTGATCATGTATCACTGCTGTTGGGAAATCCTCACTAATCTTGATTTACGTCGGTCGGTCGTGTTTATTTAAATGTGATTTTGCTTGCGGCGGAGTTTAAAAAACAAACTTGATATTTTTACTGTAGATACCTATTTCATACTTAGCTACCATTGCGTAATTGAAATGGGCGTAGGTATTCATTTAAATTCATACCTAAGTACATAAATCGCTGGCGTGCGTGCATGAGTGCAGCGCCCGCGCACACTGGGCGCGCCTCATTAGAACACGCGCCCGCATCCCGCGCCCCGGCCGCCTCCCCTGCGTCCGCACACCCGTTTATCCAGGCCCGACGACATTTCCATTGCCTGTGCGGAAAATAGACGTTTTAGGAGAGCGGCTACGAACACAGCAGATTCTTCTTAGATAAGTTTATTGTGTGCTAATACACTGCCACTATCTAGTTATGTACGATTCGTACGATATGCACCACGGTTTATATTGCTTATACTTAAATAGGGGGCAAAGGTAAACTGGAATACAGTGTATGGTTATAGTGTGAGAAATCTCGGTGACTACAATCGTAGTCCGTATAAGGTGCACCAGATAAATTGGAAGACTCGTGGGCGATGTGATTTGAATTGAATTAATTATGAGAAGCGCATGACTCGCTCACGAGCTCCTGCAGGAAATGCAAACGAGCGGGAAAAATTACGAGATTATGGGACATTTTCACCGCTACTACGTGGAAGCCGCGCCTTATCTGGATACGGAGTTCAATAAACCAGGGGACGCGACCGCCTCGCGACTGAATTGACGACAATTTATGCGACAAAATAACGCATACAGGTGTCGCCGGGCCGGGCGCCCCTTCCAATAGCCGCCGATATGGGAACTAAATAGGCAAGGGGCTCCTTAAGCCCGCGTACCCAAGCGTTAGACACGACCGATGCCGCGATAGCGCTCGCTACACATCCCCAATTACGATTTATACAGTCTGTAAAAGGTAACCAGTAATGACGGGTACCCCGCGAATGCCTTTTTCTCGCACAATCGAAATCCAATTATTTTCGAAAGTAACTAAGATACCGGTCGCGACAGAAGCGCAGAGGCGGCCCGTAAATCGGCACTGGATGTTTGCAGCGCGCTCGGAATATGAATTATTCTCGGTGATTGTTCTTGCGGCCGCGTCATGGTTCATACATGAAGCGCGAACTAGTTTTTTCGAGGTTCCTCCCGTCCTCGGCTCGTAAATAAAATCGTATTCGTGAAAAGTTGAATTTCTGCCTCGTCGTTACAGTTTTTTATGTCTCCAAATTCGGCAGCGCTTCCGAGAGACTTATCAACTCACAATTTTCTCTGGTTATAATTATTAACATTATCGACAGTTAAGTTTTGGTGGTCGAAATTGGTCTTTGGGAAAGTAACCTCACGTAATGCCTGCGGTTCCCCTTCACAGATAACCCAAATTTGTTTGGGCGAATTTTTCGAAACTCTTTTTTATCAATCGGTGGGCTGGTTGGTAATTGGCTGAGCGGGCTGCGAGGCTGCCAGCCATAATTGACGGTGCTATCATTCTGAACTTTTCGTTCGGACATTCGGGGAAACTCTTAATTGGTCCACCTTTTGTGACGTTCAATAATGCCGCCTCGATAATAACACCGTCAATTATTAGCAGATCGTTGTTTTTAATTAGCTGTTTGATGACTGTGAGACGTTTTGCTCGTTTTCGATTTTTGTTCAGCAATGCTTTATTAGTTCATAAACGCATACTTATTGCATTCGATGTGCCCTGCTCTGAATTCCTACAGATCAGCTCCATAAATATTGTCTTCCATCGAAGCTATGTTCATTACTTTTTGTTGAATATTGAATTCGATTGTTTTATTACGATTCATCCTTGGCGTATATTTAATTTACACTCGTTGGTATTTATATGTATTCCGAAGATTCGCAACATACATAGGTACTTACTGTATACAGAAATTAGCTAAGGGCTTTATTCAGTCCGGCCGTGGCGGTGGTATAGCATTTTTTATATTTCCAATGCGAATAACCATTAATAAGGCATTGTCAGTGGAGTGGAGCATCTCGATTCTATAAAAGAAATAAGTTTCTTATTGGTTCACAATTAAAGCGTCCTGAAGGTGACCGTGCCATCCTTACGCCGGATAAAAACCTCGCATTCGTCGAATACTAAACGAGAGAAGCTCCGCTGAAATTCTGCACGTAAAAAGATCCCAAACGATACTTATCAAGTGTTTGAAATGACACAACCGGATTCCGGCTCTTCGACATGTAGTTTTTTTCCATACGGGTATAAAACTGACGAATTTCTCAATAAAAGAGAGATGACCGGCGTGTCGTCACGTACTAGGGGCTCACTGGGTATTTAGAGCGGTGCAGTAAAAACTATTCAGGGGCCATTATTATGGCATTTTTGTCGTCTGACGGGGCTGGAGTGGTCGCGGCCATTACTGAGCGCGGTGGGGGCGGTGCGTCCCCTGGCCTCCGCGCACCGCACCCACCCGCGCCTTGCCGCAGCGCACACTGCGCCATCCATCTTCGATATGCACATAAAGCGAACCGGGCCCGTAACGGCAGACCCACATTCCCGCTGCTCTTAAATTTATTTATCTCTTTATTAATTCTCCACTTGAATTTTAATGTTTAGCACGAAATTATGTTGAGAAAAACATGAATTAGTCGCAGGTGGATCAATCGAATTTCAATTTATTAGATTAAAGTAATCTGTAACAAAATCGTTAGGTAATTGAAATTATGGTTCACTTTTCACAAAGCTGTTAATAAATAAATTCTCCCCATTACAGGCTACACCTATTAAGTTCTATAATATTATCTTGATTAAATACGTGGATAATAAACGAGACAATACTTCATGGGAATCATAAAAAATATTAACTACTTAATTCTTGGCTTCATTGAAAGTCAGTAGTCGTGCTCTTATTATAGGGAACTCAATTAAAATCACCTGTTGGTCGACTTAACAATGGGATAGATAGCCATGGGCCCATAAACCTTGGACGAGGGCTCGCTAGGAATGATCGCTTTAATGACGTGCGAGCAACTAAGGCGATATTTAGACGCGACAGTTTCAACTCATCGTTCAGTTTATATAGTGACTGTAATCGTTTATTAGGTACAATTTATGCTCGCGGGTTCATCCGCATGCTACTTTTAATTTACTGATATGACAAATAATCCATGCTTTCTCTGGATTTTAAGTTACCTTGATTTCAAATATCATCGGATTTGGTTCGGCATTTTTGACATGAAGACAGACATACAGACACAAACTTGCTTCTTGTCTGTTTGCTTGCTTACGCTGTTATATGCACCTTGGTTCAGAAAAGTTAGATCACTTTCTGCCTTCCAAGGTACGTACATCATGGGTAGTAGCATCAACCTTCACACTAATGCCATCTAGCTGCTATCACCAATAATTTCACATGTAATTCAACATGTCCCAAGAGTATAATAGCAGTCTAAAGATATACCCATGCTCAACAGCTCAGCAGTGCAGTTAATAATATTAAATTCTTGATAGGAAAAAGGGTCTAAAAAGGAAGAGATTTTACTTACAGTAAAAATCTCTTCCTTTTTAGACCCTTTTATCAAGATAATCAAAAATAATTTGAGTCAAAACTTTATAATCACTCGAGTATCTAAATAAATAGGTACTTCTTGATGCCAATATTTTCTACCTTCATGCCAATGTCCTGAACTGCCTGTCCATTGACACTGCTTGCCTGCTTGCTTGAACTGGTCGTAAGGTCGTTAGCAAATACAGGACCAGTCCCTACATCCATTATATAGCAGGCTTCTGGTTTTCCGTGAAGCAAGTGCATTTGACCTCCGCAACCCTCACGGAAACAAGATTTTCATGATGCTATCAGCAAAGGTACAGGTGGACGCTGTTGCGTACTTATTCTATCTGATAAAAAGATTGCATCTAAACATTTCCAATAAAAACATTCAATAACACTAAGCTGACCATATAAAACTGTTTGGAAGCCCTTGGGAGCGCAGTGGTGACTCTGACTGGCGTATTTACGAGCCTTGAGCGTCCTGGGATGGACTTAGATAGATTGCCCACTGCTTCGGGCTCGCCTCTAAATATATTAACCAATTACAACACTTGTTTTAGGCAAGCCTTCCAGAATACACTTATATTCAAGACATAAAAATTTCAATCTGAATCTAAAGTATTTGTTCAAAGGCGCGTTCAGACATTCAAATTTTCAAATAGCAGAAATAGTCATGTTTCAAGGTGTGTTCTATTACTCATAGATAAAGTCGAACTGTTGGTTAATTAATTAACACTAATCATTTGTTAGTATTAATTATTATTAATTAAAATAGATTACTGTATCGATGAAAATCACTATCTGCAGATCACTGCAATAAATCGTTGTCGTAGTTGGAGCGCAATCATGAATATCTAATACCGGTACGTGTCTAGATAGGTGTCCAGTTAGTCTAATTTGCAATAGCGCCTTTGTGTTAATTGATCCCGGGGCGGCGTTGGTTACCGTAATTGTCTATAAATTGTTCCGCGCATTAATCTGCACATCAAATTGCCTCTTGTACTAACGACGCATTCAGTTCGAGATTACATACATTTATAACGACTTTATCTTCTAAAGACCATAAAATACTCCTAGTCTCTGATTTGAAGTAGAATTTAATATGTTTAGCCTCACCTTTTTTAATCCTACCAAGACGTAATCTCGCAAACATACATCCATACACGACTGAGAACGTGAGGAACGCACTAATTAACGTTCAACGTGAAACTTCGCCGTATAACTCCACCAATCAACTCTGATCCGCCGCCCTTCAAGTATTTCCCCCGTCTTTGTCCCCTTCGTCAACTTCGCGAAGAGAGGCGAAGGCCTTATTAAACTGGGTACTTCGTAATTGCGTGTCTTACGTTCCCTACACGTAACATGGCCTTTTATTAGGTGGAAATTCTGTATACGGCACTACACTCGAGCACCGGGTAGACTTATAAACTCCATGTGTTTATAACTTAGCACATGCAAATGCACAAATTGAATTAAAAACAAATCTGAAGAACATATTGTTATGTGTTTAAAAATGACTATTAAATTACCATTGATGAATAAAAATCACATTCTCTCGAACGGTTATGTTTAAAATTGTCTAGCCATTCGAATTTTTATACGATACGATGCGATTCATTTGATTTCTTAATCTGAATCGTCGATTCATGGAGCGTGTTTAGTTCAATGAGGCTTGATACAGTTGATGTGTTATTGTCGTCTTGGAAGACAGCCGTAAACGTCTATATTAGTCGAATATTATTGTTTATGGTCTATTAACACGTATTTACTTGTACATTAGTCACACTGTGCGGTTTCTTTATATATTGTTCAGTGTAATTTACTGCCCACTTGAAAAGACAACAAGTCTAATTTCATTGATTCAGTCATTTATTTGGAACACATCTGTAATTTTGAAGAGAACCATTGGAAACGTAGACTGCATTGTAGCTAATTTTAATATTAAGTCTTAGGTAAAATAAACTAGTGAACCCGAGATTACCACTGTTATATTTTATGCATTCTTGAATTTAAACATCCCAATGAGTATGATGCTTTTGCCAATTTGTTCAAGATATTTTATTCTATAATAAAACAGCACTTAAAACAGGTAATGATTGACATAACAAACATTAAAAACTATTTTGCTTTACATTTTCCAACCGACAATTCTTTCCATTTCAACCAATGCAATGCAAATGTCTGCAACTGGAGGCTTTTTCTTCATCCGCACAAGTCCCAATACATATCTAGATAGTCACAAACGTGCATACAGCATTGTTCACTAACAAGCGACTGTAACCGCGCCCCGGCACGACACCGAACCCGCACTTATAACTACTTAAAAGTATAAACATAAGTACATGCCATGCGCAGTATTTATACCAGTTTATAGGATTTATTGTTTCTCTTATTTTGGTAAAAGGAACATAGAAACATAGGAATTAGGTATATTCAATGTTAGTTGGTAAAACTACCGAGACGAAATTTCGTGAAGGGTGATAATATAATAACTCCATTTGTAAAATTATGCAAGTGGAGCTGTCAAAGTCGTTAGGTTGGCAAGATTGAATTTATCCGTCCGCTTCTCTTCCCACTTCTCTGATGACACCTACCAGTACAGTCTGCATTCCTTCCTCTAACACTGTTGCTGATGCTACCATGCTGATGCTGCTGTTTTTGTGTCGTGGTAAGTCTGCCACGGTTCTGTTTAATTTTAATTGTACAACTTAGAGTCTGTTGCTTCATTGATAATTATCATCATTATTCATTTCATTCAAAATGAATGTACCTTTGTGCCTATTTTTGCACTTAGTCTGGACTCTATCCACTCAAATCCCGACGCCGTTGCTCAAACTGCAAACTTTCTTTCAACCAGAAACAGTTTTATACTGAACAATAGACAAACAATATCGAATTTTAGAAAGCTGACCGTTGTGCAACTTTCTCCCTTTATCTACAGTACAAAGGTAACTGTAAAGTTAAAACGTATTGTACAGTTTTTTACGATACTCCCGTAATAATGTATCGGTTTGAATTTTATGACGGTCCTGACTTTCCAAAGTTCCTTTTTGAAGTTTGTTTTGGGTCCTCAAATTGGTGCGACTAAATAGTTTTACGGTATCATCGAGTCTCGTTCTAAACTTTGCTAATTGTTAGTTATTGTTTGGAGTAGCGGATAATTAACTGGGTTTGTTTCATTCATATTATGGAGTAAAGATTTTGGATTTCTTAATCTTTAGTACCTACTACCTACCTATGAATTGCTATGTATTTTTTTTATTATAAGATTAAGTTTTCAGTTCTGTACTCTGTGGTTAGTCTTCGGTTAGATAAGTGATTTTTGCTTTTATTGGTAAAATCACACCTATAACATAAAATATAACACTCAAATCTTGATAAAATTTACACGCATCATAACAATCAATTCTATGTTCATCAGTGACTCAACTAAATTGCCTATAATCTACAAACAATTTATTGGTTCAAAATTGTAATTACGTGACTAAGAATATTTTATGGTGCTACAGAATAATCATCGAATATCTAGGGAGATAGACATCTAGATACATAGTTAGATATTAAATTGTCCTGGTGCGACGTTTACGAGCATATTGGCGGTGCAGGGTGCAACATGCTAACGCTATCATTTACCCCCGTCCGTGGCTAATTCACTGTGACAAATTAACAGCGGCTAAATTCTGGACCTACTGGAAGTCGCGTTGTGTCTACACGAGTTCGCTATGAGTTATAAGTAGTAGAAGTATTTGGTTTGGTTTACTTAGTATATTTTGGTTCTTAAGAAAATCCATCAATAAATTCTGCTACTATTTTCACGACATTATGTTTATTTTTTTCTATTCTCCAAGCTGTCCATCAAAGTCAAATTCTTCCGATTATCCATTCTCGACTTGAAAGGAAATATTTTACCTTGAGCAATGTCTAAATTGTTTGACTTCTCCATTTTATGTGATCTTCAAGCGTATACTGTATTCTGTATCATCTTATATCTGTGGACTTCGTGTGGCGAGCGCATTGTTGCTGCCTAAGAACTAACCGAACTATACAGACCTAGCCAGACGGGAATAGATACAGCGACACTGGGAGATGTACTCGACTCGCCAAGACCGTTGTCTAAACCGGATATATAAACTGAAACTTCGTAGTTTTAGACTGGGTGATCTTGAGGGATGGGAGTTGACTCATGTTTGGCATTGTCTTTTGATTTCTTAGGTTAAGAAATCTTTGCAACAGTTTTAGTGTTCCTACACATTCGTCTCCTATAGCTTAGCAGGCTAATGTTTAGAAAGTAAATTTTATATGAAGTCTACAGGAAACTTATTCGCTTTTGGTCTATTTGAAACGGAATGTATTTTTTATGTACCTACGAAACTTGTGTACTTACTTAATAATTTTAATTTTACTTCGATGAATTTTGATTTGTTAAGCAACAAGCAGGTTAACAAATCAATATGAAAAAAGTCTTCGATTTAATTAATTGGAGACATACTAGTTTCATTAACGTAGTTTTATATAAAGAAATAGATTTGATTATTACCTGTTGTAATTGCCTATTAAATAAATATTGAAACATTAACAAAAAATAGATCCAATTTAAAATTTAATTTTCGTAATACAAAACTTGGTTCCCGTATGTAGATATATATAAATACTAAAGTTAGTAAGGTTAATAACAAGCGGGCTAGATGTATGGGTCGGTTGAAACTAATATTTCATATCAGCATTGTTTACAGGCCGCCCGTTGGCCGCGGGGACTGCAGATAAACCCAATAAACTCTATACTGTATTAGTATAGAATTAAACGGGAAGCTATTTTATTTTGGCGTTTAATTATGAACCTAATTGTTAGTGTAAATGTATAGTAGTTGCTGTGGAGTTTTGGCTTCGAAGAGTTGTTGAATTAAAATTTTGATTTTAAGTTTCTGGATATATTATATCAATTCTCTTTGTTATTGAAAATTAAAATCTAGAAGAAGAACATAAGATGAAATGGTTAAATAAAGAAAAACATTACTCTCCTTCAGGGCAGTCGGGTAAAAAACAATCTTTTAGAAATCTCACCCCTTACTAATAAAAACTTGTAATTTTTAAACTGATTGAATTATACCTGTCCTTGTCATTTGTATGCCAATGAACATAGATGGCAATAGACTTAAGAGCTAAGTAGTTTAGTTAAATAACGTTTAATGATCCTTTAATAGTTAGGGATAGTAAGTCTAGTGGCAATTCAATAACACTGGTCAAGACACTATCAAATCCTTTCTTACACTTCATACATTTTCATATTTCTCTCCACATTTTAAATCTTAAATATTATTCTCCGCATCAAAAATTCCCAGGCAGATAGATGAGGCGACCAGTAGGTTGTACGCCCCCTATTGTGAGGTTCTTTTAGCTGTCCTGCAAGATAAACCTCGACAGTCCGCCGTAAATATGCGCAGAAAAACGGCTTGAACCACGTTCGTATTATTCGCCAAATTAAGGCAAATTGCCAAATCAACTTTAAATTATGAAATGCGAATTTATAGGAGGAATAAGCGTAGAGATGCAATTTTAGAATTTTTAAAGTTAATTTACCGCGATAAGTTGTTTAATAGGAAGTAGTTTCAGGGTCTACTTAATAGAAATTAAAGGAACAACTTTAAGTTTGAAAGAAACTAAATTTAACTTCATTTTTTTATTTTACCTTGTTTCTTCAACGACGTTTCAAAAGTGCCGAATATTTGGTTTGTTTTATATAAAAACTTTTCTATTCTATTCTACAGAGGACCATATATAAAAATGTATCAAACCAAACTCACGGAATAAAAAATCTAAATCCTAGAAACGAAACCCCGCGACCGTACACACCCAATTCGTTGGTCGTCGTTGGCGGGCGGACTATCGCTTCAATCTCTTGTCCAATAAACCTGACGTACAAACAGACAGGCTTAACAAACGTAACTGATCTGCAGAGTATTGTTCGAGTCCACATATGTTAACAGACCTCGTATTGTAATGACAATGTTTTATGTGGTGATTGGACGATTTAAACTATGGTTGTGTTGAAAACTTGTAGGAGAGTAAAATAGTACCTACTTGCTCTTTGGGTTACCTTTCAGTCGCTGAATAGACAATAGGTACATTGTGTCACGACTGAAAACAATTAAAGGGTACAGGAAAAAAGGACCTGATTGACATTTTAATCGTTTTGAGTAGTAATCAACAAATTAAACTCAAAATCTTATATTAAATTACTATAAATACATAATCGAAATTATTGGAATACTTAATTTTGAGTTAAGCTTTTACCAAAAACTTCAGATGTACCTACCATTGTATATAGGAACTACCTACCCAGTTATGTAAAGAAAATATTTCTTCAATACCTACCAAAATGTTTGCTCCGTGATGCTAGAAAGCAACTGCGGGTAATCTAAAACAACGAATGTTATTTTCACGGAAAGTGTTTTACAAGATATCAGAATGTTGGTAAAAATTCATTCCTATTATATTTTTTAAATCGGCTATCTCGTGAAACATCCCGCTCTTTACTAATGTAAATAAAAGTGTAACTAAAAAATTGCTCTGTTTCAACAACAGATTCCGCTTGTTTGTCCGCTATCCGCGGGGCGCTGATATTCGCATAAATCGAGCGAAAACGCCAAATTGCAGGCCACGGTTCACGCACAGCACTCAACTAAAAATTGCGATGTTTCACAAACAAATATTGCGTGTGCACACGTTGTTTAGCCAATGCTTTTATTGTTTTATAACCCCTTTTTTAACAAACATAATGAGGAAGATGAGTTTGACTATTTTATGATCTAGAAAAATCAAACACAAAATACAAAAAATACTAGTGAAAGAATTTTTACGATATCTTAAAAACTGTATTTTTAACAATTTTTTAAACTTCGGAGTTCTTAAAGCGACGTTCGGATTGACCGTTCGGCTCATGACGTCACATCGCTCTACGGCTCGAGTACATTGCTCGCCCGCCCGTACAATCTCAGGCAGTATTTTTCGTTACTCTCGTTATTTTCATATATTTTGGTAAATATGGAAAAAAAACTTGCATATAGATATTGTATAGTACCTCTTTGTACTAATACAACAATCAGTACTCCGGAAAAATACTTTTTCATGTCCCAAATGACAAAAAATTGAAAAATAAGTGGTGTAAGCTAATGAGAAGGGAGCCATTATCTACAAAAACAAGTCGACATTGTTGCGATCTTATTTTTTATTTTATCTTATTAATCATAAGTTAAATATTTAGTTTAAAGTTTTAAATGATCAGGGATGGCTACGTATTCATCAAGAAACAAAGCCCGATATTCGTTATTAAATTGAATGTCGATAGTGTTGTCATAAGCTTCATGTTATCGATAGAAAATGTGCCCAAACTTCAATCAATCAACCAATTTAATAATCAACTTACTTAAAAGTAATTATTAATTTAATCATCATCATTATAACTAGTTGATAATAGTTTTAGGTTGATTTGACCAAAATCGTAGAACACTTTAGTACAAAAATACTAAAATGACTGTGACCCATTAGAATGTACCTGGGACCTTGGTCTTTTATAATCAGGCACTTAGTCTTTCAAATTGCTTAGCTCTAAGTAATAGCCAGCAGTCGCTGGTTGCTTGGGCTATGTGGTCGTATTTATTATCTATCTGGTGGTATTTAGTATCTATAACGCCAGACGGAATGATCAACTTTATATGCGACGGTTATGGTGGTAGGGCTACTAACACAGATATCTTTGAAGATTGCTAAATTTTAGAGTTGATGCCAAAGGGAAGTGCAATCATGGCTGACAGAGGATTCAAAAATATTGCAGCAGATGTAGAGATGTATGGTTGCCACCTTGTGAGACCTCCCAGCGTCAGCGCTGGTAAAGCAAGTACGAAGGAGGAAGTAATAGAAACGAAACGGATTGCGGCTCTACGTATTCACGTCGAACGGGCGATTGGTCGTATACGAGAATTTAAAATGACTTCACCTCATGCATGCATTGACACAAAAGTTATTAATATGTTAGATGACGTCGTTATAATATCTTGTGGGTTAGTAAACTTACAAAGCAAATTAGTTTAAAGTTCAAAGTCAAAGTCAAGTCAAAGGTTTTTATTTCAACTGGGCCTTTGCAGGCTTTCAAAACGTCTTGATTCTCTGTGCACGGTTCCAAGTGGGTTGGTCCTGGAGAAGATACCGGCAAGAAACTCCATGGATACTCTTATCAAAAATGTACAATAATATTTAAAATTTGTCCTGAATTTACACAATATTACAAAATAAGTTGATAAACATAAATAAAAAGTTCGTAAAGTAAATGTTATTTCATTTGTGACAGCTAGACTAAAAAAGAAAGAAAGAAACATTAAAAATAAGTAATGACTATGGCAACCATTCATTTGAACAGTTGTTTAAATATATTTTCCTTCCAGAATATTTCACATTTTTTTATCAACTCCTCACAATAATCTTTGTCGTAACATACTTCATATATATCAACATTTTTTGCCGACTCGAAATCATCGTGTGCAATACAAAATAAGCACTTCTCTTTTTTTGTGAAGAACATTTGCATTTGCACTTGTGCATAATATTTTTGAGATACCATACCATCTTTCACATAGTTTTTAAAATTTTTATTTGATGCTGGGCACTTTATCTCTATAATACATTCTTCGGCGATACCGTCAGGAGAAGCGCCCAAGACTGGAAAATCATTGGACAGAATGAGACCCACTCTTTTGAACTTGATATTTTTTATTCTTGAGACTTCTTCACAGACGGAATTTTCCAAAAGTTTACCTGTAAATAAAAATAACAAAATAAATAAACTGTTACATTACAATGCCACAAGTATTTTATTGTATCATCAAATGTACTGCATTAGACTGCATACCTCTTTTAACAGCGAATGTCTCTTTAAATTTATAGGCACCTAAGAGGTATTCTACCAAAACTCCATCGGGTGTATTACATTGAGCAGATTCGTGAGCTTTTGATGCGGTAATACGAGCGTATCTCATTTCGTACCATAATCGACAGTCTGCTTGTGATCTAGTCGCTTCCTCAATCGCATCGCATTGCTGAGATCGCAAATTTCCTTTACAAAATAAAATAAATCTGTCTGCGTCCTTGACGCCATTTTCCTTTCTAAACCGATTAACTAAATAATGTATTGATACTTTGTGTATATCTTCAGTTGGACGAAAGTAACTCATAAGCTGAGAATCTGTGCCCAGCTCTATGGACTGTTCTATTACAGACTGTAAAAAAAAATCGTTCGATGTCGAAGGTGTTGACGAAAGAATGGGTTTTCTTGTGATGCCCATATCTTTGGCTTTTATAAATTTCAACTGGGATCCAACCTGCGATAGTTTCGGTTTCATCCAGTAACAGGCTATTTCGGTACAAGCTGGCTCCTCACTTCGTCTATGTAACCACATAACTAACGCCATGGTATGTTTGCATCCTCCTCTGCTTGCCGCACAACCTTCACATTCCAGACTTTCAATTTTATTAGCAATTTCATCACAAACAAATGTGCAACGATATGCCGTGGCTCGGACCTTGTGCTCAGGTGTAATTCGTGCCTTTATGGTACACAGTGCATGTTCTCTTTTTACCTGTATATATCCTATTGCATTATCTCCATAGCTATCGCGTCCCGATCTGTAAAAAAGAATACGTAAAAATTATTGAGTATTAAAGAACACTTTTCTATCGATATGGAGTACAAAAATCGCGGACTCTCGGACAGCACTAGACCTAATCAAAGAGTACAGTTAGTTTTGCTGCACATGCGCGTTTGTATTAGATACAATAACAAAAGTCATAAACAGTAATAGTAAAATAAACACTAATAATAGGTAAGCTCGCAATCTGTTGACCAACTGGGAACTAAAACCGAGCCCATTGTCAAAGGTTTCAATTTACTTTAAATTCCTAATACACAGTATTGTACGTCACAAAAGTTTCATAAAGTCATTTTTATAGGACTTTATTATAAATTATAAATTACTTAGACACTGTAACACAATAGGTTGTATATATATATATATATAAGGCACTTACTTTGCAAGTTTTTGTCCTTGGATTTCTGCACTAATGTATTTCGCGTGATTCGTGAAATAATCCGCAACCATAAGAAGGTCAACTTTCGGCAGATTATTTGTTTGTCCTCGTGAAAATCCTGGTTCCATTTTGATAGCACGATTACCAGTTCTACATACAAATGAACAAATTGTACGTATGCAGAGCTTGAAGTTTGAAAATGAAATAACAAGAAAGTTCTCCACGCGTACGTCGCAAACTCGCAAAACGCCGCGCGTCGGGCGTCGCGGTATAGCAACGAACCGGCGATGTGACGTCATAGTGATTTCTCGGACGGCGCTAGAAGTACTCCGAAGATCTCAAGTTGATTTATTTTTTAAAAAAGCAGTTTTCATAATTTTTTCATAATTTTTTCACAGTTGTTATTATGTTTAATTAAAGATTTTTTTAAGACTAAAAAAACGCGATTTATTTTCATTTACATCTTCCTCATTGCTTAATAGTTGTATTCAACAACTGTACAGTACTCGGAAAAGCTTGCATGTGCAACTTCACTAAACTTGGGCTTATGCCAGACAAAGTAGCAGCCTAATAATGCATTATGGATTAGGATTTTAGTGCTTATCTAAATACAGTAGGGAAACATGATGACATTGGTTTAGTACGATACAATACGAAGTTTTTCACGAGTTTAAAGTAACGGTTTTATTCCGCACCACGCCGCTAGATTAATCCCTCAAAGCTTTGCACCAGCGAGAACGCGCTGATAAACGGCAAAACTAATGCCACACGATTGCATTACGATGCAAACTTTTTCAGTAACTGGCGCGCCGAGCGTAAATCGAATAAAAAAGAATCGAATAAATCGGTGAGTTTTTTCAGCGGCTCCATTCGATATTCGACGATCGGATAATGAATCCAAATATTGGTACAACGTTATTAGTTTTGGAAAAGTTTTTGCTATTATAAATATAAAAATTATTGTGTTCGATGCCTTTGTTTTGTGAAGGATGTGGGAATAAATCCCGCGCTCATAGTGGTGTATAGTAAATTTTGCTGTATAAGCGATGTTGCCAAACCGAATCAGCAATATGTGTAGTTTGTGTAGTACACACGTATAGAGCTGGATTCTCTTATGATGATTTAGTGTTGTACGCGACACTGGTGGATGGATTTACCGCCGTATGAACGGATTATGTGGGCGAGAGCAAACACGGGGCAGCGGACGCCGTATTGTGATTTACTGCCAACTTTTGATTCGCGGCTTTATTGCCGCTATGTAACAAAGGGATGAATTAAAGTTGCAATGTGGAAATTCACCTGCATTTTGTTTTGAGTTAGGAACAATAAATTTTAATAAAATTGTAATGTAATATGACAGTGTACAAAACGTATTACGTCGAGATATTGAAGTAGTGTTTGCTGGAACCCTGATTTATTGTTTTTTTTGCCGGAACCCGTATCAGTTTTCTTTTTATGAATATGAACAATACGTAATTTAAATCCAATCCCATATGGTAAAACTAACTGTAGGTTCTCTCTGAATGAGAGCGAACAAAGCGTATAAATTGCAATTACGCCACCGCAATCTCGGTGGTACATTTGTTAATAAACCTGGCTATACTTCCAATGTTACCCCTCAAATAATTTTTCTCTGCGTCCGAGATAAATAAGATAAACAATAAATCATAACCGCCCATTTCCTCGCGAGATACAAAACAACGGCCAGGGCGGGGGAGGCCGGGGAATTATGACAAATCATGCATTAAACATAGGGAATAAATGTTTTCTTATCACGTACCTATTCTTGTTTTGATATTAGTTTTCCTTTATCTTTATTGACACAGGTTTCGGGAGGGAACATTTTATTGGCGTTGTATCATGACGCGCTGACTAAACAACGTCGACCGTATTATTTACAGACTCCTTGGGATTGTTCATGAATGTTAGGTACCTATACTTATTTTTGTTAAAGGAACGCTCATTTTTATTCGTAAAATTTGGAATATTTTTAATGTTGCTACAAAAGACATTGTATGACTTGCCATTGTTATATCGTCTTGCAAGACAAAGTATATAAATAATTTCTCTTTATTCATCCCTAGTGATCCAAGAGAGTCCAAGTTCCTCTATTAAGTGCAGTGGGTTGTATAAATCTGGTAGGTACTGTTTGTTTTCTTAGAATTAAGTTGTGAATGAAACAGTAACGTCTCGACATATAACTCTAGACTGCAAATCTGGTATATTTATTTCAAATGCCGGTAAAATCTCGGCGCATCCTCGGCTCAGTGGCGAAATTTGCATTTAAGTACAATACACACTGAAGCAGAACTTTGCTAAGTTAAAGTAAGATAAAAGGCTAGCTTTATCTTCATTTGTTTATTCATTATTGTGCGAATTATTTTCATACAATAGAAACTAAGGCATGAGAATTATGAGAAACTACTGCTTCAAGACTTAGAAGCTCTATCTGTTATAGTATTTTTGAAAATTGATAAATAGTAACCCTACTAAAACATGTAAAGTTGAATCAATCTCATATAATATAACCTTAAAAAATTCAGTCAAAACAAAAAAAATCACTCAAATCCTTTCATATATTGTATCCAAGTCCTAACATCGTCTGAGATTTAAGTCGGTCTTCAGACAACGCGGCGCTGTGGTTTCTTTACTTAAGTCTAACCTAAGTTACGCGGCTACGCCCAACTTGGGTTACCGAAGCTCCTGAATACCAACTCCTTTTCAGGTGACTTTGTTGTCTTTCAGCCGTTTAAAATTTT
Organism: Allophyes oxyacanthae; assembly: GCA_932294325.1. Taxonomy (NCBI): domain Eukaryota; kingdom Metazoa; phylum Arthropoda; class Insecta; order Lepidoptera; family Noctuidae; genus Allophyes; species Allophyes oxyacanthae. Next base: position 10,308,092 of record OW028620.1, read on the forward strand.
CGCAACAGGATTTCGGCGAACTCGCGGATTTAAAGTTTGTATTTCGAATGTGAATTCAGAATAAGATACGTATATTTTGAATAAATTTATGTTTGTTTGTTATTCGTTATTTTGTTTTGTTGTTTCGAAGTCGTATTTAAATTTCGAATGATCTAATGAAGTTAATGAAGAATTTGAATTCAGATAATGGTCTCTTTCTTACGTAAACTTTAATTCTGAATGATTGTATAAAGGAAAGTACAAGAACGAAGATTTATGAAATCATAAATTACAACAAAATGAAAAAGAATTCTCCTTTACTGGCACTACTGATCTAAAAGGACAATAATAAAAGATAACCACAGTAATACACTCATTTGCAGAAACGATTCCTTTCACAGCAGAAACGTTGGACATTATCCAGTAATGACTAGTTTCAAAAGCGGTTACAATGATGGGTTATGTCAACAGTTGTTTTGTTATATCACGTAATGGTTCAGGTACGGGCCTATCAATTTAATAAACCTCACAGCGAGTCCACGATTTTATTTCAAGTGGTAGTTTATAGCATTCATTGAAATGGCGTACGGTTTGCAGATAAATCTGGAGTAGACGATTTAGATTCTGTTTTCTATTAATTAAGGATATGGAAGCAAAGTAAAAGCTTTATTGATTTAAACATAGATTAGAATGAAAACATTGCTTAGTCTTATAACATAAAAATCCCATTCGATGGATAATCTAAGTTTAAATGGTGTCACTTATTTTAACAGGTTTTGATATCGTTTAATGAAATTATCAAAGTGACCTATAAAATATACTTACTTCCATAAGTATCAAATAATATAAAAATTATAATTATTGAAAGTATGAGAACTATTATTACCTTCTGGAGCTATTATTTGACTTAACTTCCCAATAAGTCAAACAATCACCTCAGCCTATTGCAGTCCACTGCTGGACCTAGGCCTCTCCCAAGTTGCGCCATAACACCTGGTTCTCCGCCTTCCGCATCCAATCTATCTGACCCAGTATACCCTCCTCAGGTCGTTGGTCCACCTGGCTGGGGGGCATCCCAAACTACATTTGTCGATTCGCGGTCTCCACTCAATGACTCGTCTGCTCCAATGGCTATCAGTTATTCGACAGACATGGCTAGGCCACTGCCACTTTAACTTGCTAATTCTGCAAACTATGTCGGTGACTCCAATTCTTCTCTGGATTATTTCAATTCGGATCTTATCCTTCAAAAAATCTCCAAGTATAGCTTGTCGGGCTATGATATTAGCAATATTTCTGCGGATATATGGCATTTTTTTCTTTACACTCATAATTACTATGAGTGTAAAATATTAAAATGCCATCTTCTGCCGTTTACTTACTTCAAGTTTCAATCAGTCTTCCACATTCAGTTAGCACTGCTAGTCTGTCCCTACAATCGAGAATCACTATAATAACATGATATCTACTAGATTATTATATGTATGATTCGCTTTTATGCTCGCTAAATGGCAAATTGTCGGTTCCTTTCATCAGACACTTTAATGCCAGTAACTCTGGAAGTTTTATCAACCTTGCCACTTCGACTTAAGGTTTAAAATACGGTGGCTGATATGCTATAACTCCCTGCTAATCTAATGATAAGTATTGGTGCGTATCTTGTGGTCTACCAGCAAAGTTGTTAGTACATCCATAAAGTTTTGCGGTAAACTGCCAAACGCGAGACTTTTTTGCAAGCAAAGGATTTTCTTATTATAGCGAATGACTAAATTAAGTGTCAGGTTTCTTGAAGTAAATAATGATCGTTTTAAGTTTAATTAATACAATTTTTGTTTAAAAGCGGATGTGGGTACATTTTCTACATAGATACATATTAGGTGTTATTTATATACTTAGATCTTATTTGTAAATCTGGGGAACTCTATAAATAATCCTGAATGCAATCTTGATACTTTGATATTAATATCTGTCGGTTTTATTGTAGTAATAAATTAAGTTTACAACAAAAACACGAATGTTTTGGCTTAAAATGTCAAAATATAAATCAAATGCTTTATCTCTCAGTAGTCGGTGCTCGCTATAATTTTACGACTCCAAAACAAAACGTCAATTTCTCAAAATGTCCCGTGAAATCATAAGATTGCTGTTTTTTCTGTATTTTTTATTACGTTTACACAAAAAAAGATTCTTTTCAAAGCTGTGAAATCACTGGAAATATTCGTTTGCTATTCTTCAAATAAAATGATTCTTCATTTAATCTGTGATCAATGTGATCATAAGACAAGGCGCACACTAGAGAAAGCCTGCGGCGATATATCAAAGTTTGACAGTTACAAGCTCGGAGCAATATGGCGACCAAGCCACCCAATGAGGGACTGCCCCGTCACGCGGCGCGCACCGCTCCTAACTTGGATACATTCATCACGACTGATTTATCGGGGAAGGAGTGACACATTTTATATTCTATTTTCGAAAACTCTAACGAGTTTTTCAAAATGGTCTCCGTTTGAGAGATCGCAACAGCTGCATCTTGTTAGCGACGGTTTCAGAGGTTCGTTTAATGTTAAAATTATTTGCGTCAATGGATACATGTAGTTTTGGCTTGTTCAAGTGTCTTTCTACGTGCCCCCTTGTTAAATCATATAGATAGAGACATTATTGATGTTCATGTATTGTGCAAATTATACGCTGCATGATCTCGTATTTAATAACAGTCTATTATTGATTTATTGAGTCATTTATTTTGAGTAACAGCTGATGTATTCATCATATTAATGTGCGTCGCGTCGTCCACCCATTCAGAACGTCACATAAATGTCGTTGAAGCACATCAGTGTTTTAAGTGCTCACTAAAATTGATTTTTAAATAACACAAGCCGACCTCCCCTTAGAAAAGAAATAGTCTGAGGCTTTCACGTGTCACATATGTCAGGGTTTGGCCTAATCCTCTTGGGACGTCCAATTTTTATTGCGTTCAACCCTGATGTATGGCCTAATATCGGGACGATATATCGAAAAGTGATGTGGAAAGGGTTCATACATTGTTCAGGGGTTGTACATAGAGGTTACAGTTTAAAATTGGAATTTTAATGTTTCGAAAAGAGTATTACATGTGTACGTCTTCTGAGAATAAAATTAAAGGGCAGTGGGCATAATTGACCACCAGGCTCGATCATGAACTGGTTCCTTGATTTCGACACGACTATCGTGATCTCGATCTTGAACCAGAACACCATCGTTGATAATTTACGTATGCAGGGGCATTTCGAAATTATCATCTAGGGACACGGAAAAAATCAGGTTGGAGACGCCATTTTGGTTTGCAAATTGTTAATTTTCTCGGTAAACGCCTTGAAAGCGTCATGTCTTTAGTGCCATGTAGGTACTCCTTCGCAATTACTTTAATAGCTATCTTCGATATTAAATACATACACCAGTACCGGCTTACCTCAGCTCCCTTTATCAATGCCTATAATAATATGCAACCCTGAATATTTTAATATGCTCTCATATATAAAAAGGTTCCAATTTACATATTATTATCATTGAGTAAGAAGGTATTATGTAGACACCCTACATAATATATTTTCATCGTAATAAAATAAATAAATCTAGCCCATTACTGTCCCACTGCTGGGCAAGGGTTAGGCCTTAGTCCACCATGCTAGTCTAGGGCAGGTTAGCAGACTACATACATCATCAAGAACTATATGAGGCCTTCTCAGGTCTGCAGGTTTCCTCACGATGTTTTCCTTCACCGTTAACGTAAGTGATAATCAAATTCTGATCCACACACAAAAGTCAGAGGGGTACGAACTTAGACTCTCCTGCATGGAAGGCGAACATTCAACCGCTAGGGTATCACTTGTTTTCATCTGAATAGATTAATATCATGTACTAGTGGTCGCCCAGTAGTCGAAATTAGACCGTAATATTTATTATATAAAATATTTTGCTTTCTGCACTCCTTCTCCATATAAACTTTAACTATGCCAAATCTCACACTCCTCCGCGCGCAATACGCTTAAAAAGGGGTACAAAGTTTTATCTTCACGTAATAATATATCTTAATAGATTAATATGCTGCTGTAGCTTTAATTATCGATACTACCTACTTTTAAAGCTTTATTCAAATCAAAAACAATTTTTATACCTTTTTCTAACCAATTTCTTCCGCAACTGAAATCTAATATGAGACAGACAACAAGAAACTGTAACTAATTAGGGCGTACTGCTCTGTCCCGCCCCTTTCCGCACTGTTGTTTAATCACATAGAATTAGCTCAGCGCATTGAAAACTAAATGATATTAGCTTTTAATTAAACATGGGTAAGTTAAGGCTAATAGGATCCGTGGTCCATTTATCTATACTTATAAAATATGTTATTGCATTACGTTGTTTTCGTTTTGCGCTACCTAGCTTGTTGAAAGTTAATCTATTTCGTACAAGTAGAAATTAGATTTCATGATGGTGTAGTTAAACCTCCCTATCTCCTATTGTTGATGTCATAATGTACGGCTATAAGATGAAGAATCATAATATTTACAATAATATCTAGATGTATGGCCATGGTCAGTAAAGAAACAGTAATAAAAATATGGAAATTGTCTTTCTTTAGGATTCCATACAAAAGCAAAAATTGCAGTACTAATAAGAAAAAAAATAAGAATTTTCTCCTCCAAAATTGAATATTAACTTCCTCTAAAGTGGTTTCAGAATAAGCTTGACAATGTTATGTACACCAATCTTAATAAAATAATTCGTGGTTTAATAATAACGACAGAAAGAAGATCGATTCAAAAAAAAGATCGCATTGCAATAACAGATAACAATCCGGTAGTTTCCCACACGATTTATTTTTTTATTAATTAATTGGTTTCGCTGACCTTACCAACCCTTAAACGCAATCTCACATAACCGATTTAAATTGATTCCGTTATGCGGTCCGTCGAGTACTGATTACATAAAAAGTTGCCGTATTGCCGGTAGGGTCTGGAGTCCTCCGTTTCATTTTCAACCTTTGAGTCAATTAAGCTTTGCCAATTTAAGAGTGCGCGTACACTTACACCGACCACTAATGTATTATTCATATTGTGTTTTTGAGATAACAAGCAACCTCTCAAGTCGATACACATCTAGTGAGCTGATTGGAAGTCGGCACCGCAGATGGCGGGAAAGCAGCGGCGTCTTGGAAAGTACATTAAAATTACGCCGCGATCTTGGCATCGTTAGGATCTCTATATTATTCACCCTGTACAAGGAATTTTAGATGATAATTCAGCGAATTAATTCCATGGATGTCTCTGTCTAGGAATTGAGCCAATGGGAATTAAAACATCTATATATTTACAAGTTTATACCATATGAATATGAATTATCTTTCTTCTTAGCTAACAGTTCCTACTTTAGCCCTGACTAACTTAATAATACGCCGCCTATTGAAGCTACAAATCACTGTTTTAAAACACTCGTAACTAAATAACCATTTCATATTAAACCGCGTTGCCGACCCTACAGCAGTGCTTTAATTACACTGCATATTGATACAGTAATTCATGTGAGCTTTTATTTTAAACAATAATTCACTTCGTATAGATATAAAGGAGTACGGCAGCCAATATGTTAGAGTCCGGTGTTTATATACTTCGTAATCGGTCAGTTGATTCTGAGACCACCCAAGTGGGAGCGGTGCGTCCTCTTACCTGTACCTCCTACATACGCAAATGCGCACACATAGCTACACATGTACAGTTAAGAATTTCATCTACCTCCCCTCCACTGTCGTATTTTTTTCGTATCAATTTCGTAATTTGCGATTCGAGTTACCAATTTGAGTGATTATGTTTCGTCGAGCCCGTTGGCGAGAATATGTAATAAGGAAATTCACTAAAATAAGCGGTTGCGATTATTTAAATTCGCTCGAATCACGGGTAATGAGATGTTAATGTACTAAAAAAGTGCATTGAACACGTTTTTGGGGTACACATTCCAATATGGCGTCATGTTGTTCAAAAATACGTGTAAGTAATGATTGAAAATGGATGTATCTCATGATCTCAACGTAGGTTGGGTTTGGGTTGGTAAGGGATCCATATTATATTATTAAAAATTATACTGATAACTTGTTTTTATAAATGGGCTGTTGTATTAAAATAATGGTTGTATAATTCGTAGTTACTTATATGCAAATAATGTAGGTAAACTGTAACTAAAAGATTCACACTCCCACCGATTTTCAGCACTAACATTATGTAGAGTCATTTAAACTATTAGTTAGTCGCATGCGTATTATTAAAACACATACCTGCGATTATACGACTAGGCGGACCTATCATAAAGTAAAAATTATATAGGTTGTCTATGTAATCGGGCCAGTACTACGCAGGCAAACCCAGCCTCGTCTCGACAAGTCCTAGACACATTTATTGACTTGTAGAACATGTTATGCAGACTTGAACACACCATGTTATCTTAATTCGACTCATTAGACTCTGAGCGCAAATATCTACTTTACATAATTTTATCGAAGAAAATTGTGCGCGTGGGCATAGTCGTCAACGTGATCCGTTTTAATGTCGCCCTTCCATTGAAATATGCTAACACAATAGTCCCGTTCGAACGTGAACCCATCCATCCTAGCTGAAACTATAAAACACACTTTACAGTTAAGTTCGAAGCAAAAAATTTAAAAGCTATTGTTTTTGTCATTAAAAACCGTTTACGATCCCACAAGTGTAAATAACTGCTTCCCGCGTTGTCAACCGCGCGCCACATGTTCGCCAGTATCGGAAAAAATACTCAAAAGCAAGCGATCTGCTAAAACAACACTTGTAAATCACAGTGAAAAGTTTTACGAATTAGGAACAATTAAAACATCGAAGCAAACAACAGTTGTTGCGAATGTCCTCCGCAACTGCGGGACCATTGTGAATTACGAGCGGTTTACAACCTTATAGATCTTAGTCCGAAATTCTTTACGACTAATATAACTTGCGCAATCCTTTTGTCGCCCGATGGGGAGAGGGAGGCAACTTGGACAAGTTTCTTTTGTTTGCGACACGTGTTGCAGAACGGGTTGTGCCCGACACTTGTACGAAGGGAATCTTGGGAACGGTTACGAGTCGATTTCCTTGGAAGCGTTCATTGTCTTTTTGCTTTTGAACTTGAATTTTTGGGAGTCAGATTATATTGTAATTTTCTCTGGTTGTTTTTCAACGAAAAATGTTGCGTTTTTAATGCCCTGCGTCTTTCCGAACACAAATTCGTTTAACCTGTTTTTGAATCAACCGCCCCGGGCCACTCTCGAATGCAATCAAGATTGGATTGAGATCACACAGTTATAGCTTTATTATTGTCGTTTGTACATTTATTTTTGTACCTTCAATGTTGTTTTGCTTGAAACCTCAAATTTCATCACTTGTTTTTATGGTTACCGAACTTTAATTGGCAGTTTCGGGCAACGGTGCTTAAATATGCTACATAATGAGTAAAATTTTGGTAGGTCCATTTTTTATTTACCTTGTGAGCAAGAGCCGTAACCTTTGGGGTCCGTTGTCCCGCCCTGCGTTCCGGAACACGTAATGCGTCTACGCAGATGATATTTTTCAGATTTGTGCATAACGGAAACGTGCCATCATTATATACCTATTAAGGCTGTGTGTGACACTACGCTTATTTTTTGCTAGGCCACAAACTCCGCCTTTTGCTTTAATGAAGCCATTTGTGTCATGTTTATTGCTTTAATGGCGTACTCCGGATTTTGAGGAGAATTTACAAGGCGAAAATTGACACTGAAATTATGGTAGCCCTAATTAGTTGGCACACGTGCGATGTTGGTTATGTTTACGCGTTTTTTGTGTGAGGGGAAACGTAAAACAACATAGATTTCCGTAGATTATGTCTTGTTTATTTACATAGATGACATATTTATGGCCGCAAATAACATCATTTTGTACAAATTGTTTAGAGATTTTCTAAATGAATTTATTTGTTTACAGACGGGATTGTTTTTTTAATTAATAAAGAGACCAATTAATTTGTCATTTATATTATTTTTAAACTCAACTTCCTCGAGATGAAGTCTGCCAATATTTGGAATTTATTTCAAGATATCATTATTTCAAGACTCCCATATTGATCTTCATTCGATACATTGACGTATAGGTACAGAGAGAAAGCTCCGAATTAACATGCAAGCCTGATCTGTTTCGAGTAATGAGCCTTAATGCATTTGCTTATCGGAGCTCTGGTGCATTCGTCATGGTGAGGCAGATTTTTGGGTTACTCAATACAGTAAATTTAACATAAATTATTATTTGTACCTACTTCGCAAAGCTCAAAGCGGTACCTACCTACCATTCTGAGTAACAGAAAATATTGTGCTTAGATATTTTTTTCTGAACAATCATAACATACTTACACTCTGTACATCTTTTATTTTACAGCCAACTAGCTAATTGTCTTCAATAAATTCTGCATTAAACTAATGTTAACCTCACAATATACCTAAGGTCTTACCTTTTCTAGTGTCGATCGCTTTAAACCCTTAAAGGGGTACCTACTCATCATTAACAACTTTTACTACGGGAACAAACCTGAAATCTCGAAAGAAAATCTGGTGTTCCCTACAAAGAATTCAATATTATCTACTCGACGAAATCTATGGAACATTAGATTCTTTTCGCGATTTCATGTTTGGTCCCATACCTAGTAATGTTGTTTATTATGATGAGTAAAACCCCTTAAACGGATCGGGAATAGATAGTTAGGACCTTGCAAACTGCCTATAGGTATATAAAGTATCTGTATATTTTCTATTCTGCAAATTCTAAAACAAGAATATAAAAAATATAAGTATATTTCTCCTACAATTCAAGTCACAATCGTCGAAAATAAACAACGATTTCCAGTTAATCCCATAAATAACTTGTAGGTACATAAATAGCCTCACAATTCACGTGGTACCCCCAGAAGGCTTTTACGGGTTAGGTAATTAGCGTCACTCAATTACCCACTACACAGTGGCCGCAAGAATTTTTGTTAATTATTAAAAAGGTTGCACTTAACTCAGGGAGAGAGAAATTAAAGAAAAGAAAGGTTCACTGTTATGTATAGAGGAGATTTCCTATAATGAGTTTAGAGCCCAAATGCATGTGCATTTTATTTTAAAGTCTATTGCCCGCGTTTTTAGCCGCGCGTTTTATTTTTATCGAAATAAAATATAGGTAGCCTATATCAGTCAAAGATAGTGTAGCTTTCTCTTAGTGAAACATTTTTTACAATCGATTAATTACTTCCAGAGATTACACCCTACATGCAAACAAACCAATATACCTATACAATAATAAATCAATAATATTATTAAAATAATCAGCTGTCCCAGACGTTTTGGTCGAGTAAACATTGAAGTTTTGCCACCAAGTCAAGTTTGGACAGCTGATTATTTTTTTGCAATTACGATGTTGGTCCCATAGAGAAAGTTGTTCAGTTTGATGTACTGATCCACACCCTTAAATATGACCACGCATTTCTGATACACGTTGTATACTTGGGTCATAGGTGTGATAATAATTCTCGATATGAAAATTATAGATCGTCTCCTTTGCTTCGAATCTTATCAAGGCTCCACCATTCAAATTAGTATACTTCATGTAAACCAAATGAGCTTATATTAACAAAAGACATGTTTTACTCGCTTTCTCACGATTTCGATTAAACCATGCTCCATACAACTTAAGGATATAGATAAGGATGTATGAAAAGAGCCGCATGGTCCTTACGCAGGCCCCGATCTCACTACTTGAGATAATTAAGCTATTAAATCGGTTCGTGTACCCTTTTGTACTGTGAGAAGTACTGGTAGACATCTTGGTTTTATTTTTGAATGTACCACTAAGCAAGGCAATGTGTTCGTTCGAGTGTTTTATCGCTCATGTATTTTAATTATGACACGTATTTAATATTGTTTATGTATGTGTTTCTTCTTTTGATGAGGTTCGATTGTTTGATGAAGAAGGTAGTGTAGAAAGAGATACATAAGGACCATGATTATATCTCCCAATACACTGAGAAAACTTACTCGAAATTAATAAAGTCGTTTTATGAAATTAAAGGTTACCAAACATTTCCTATTTCCGTATATTAAACAAAGATGAAGAACTCCAAAGAAAGTCAAAACACATGAAGATTACAATATTTCAATAAAAAACAAAAATATCTGATGGATAATCTTTTCGAGCGTCACCGATCACATTACGACTACTACTACATTATTCAATACTGATAACATCAACTAGGTCGTGCGCAATACTTTAACGTCGATCCAAAAGCTCCAAATTAAATTCAGATACATTCTGATTGGTCTTAATCTGATACATAATATACCTACTGAGAAAGTTCGACACCGAAAAAAAAAAGAAATAAGGCGATCGCAGCGTGCGTTCGGGCCTATACATAATGTTGAAGAGCACGCAACGACGGCATGCAATGAAAGCCTTCGAATAACCGCCCGACAGGGCTGGCATTTTAATATTAATATATATTTGTAATAAATCGCGATGTTATTAATATTTCTAGATCCTGTTGGTGTTAAAGTAGGATTTTGTGGAATGTTAATAACTCAATATTGACTTGTAATGAAAATATCTGATGAATTGGACAGAATAATCATGAATAGAATATTTATTTAGGTATAATTTATCACTTATCAGGCATTTACAAACTATTTGGTATGAGTTTGTAAATGCCTGACAAATGGTACCTAATGGTTATGGCAATGGTAATGGTATATGTACCAACATAACTAGGTAAATGAATCAAAAAGTAATTAAACGTGTAGATTTCGATAGAGACTCGTTTAGATATAAGTATGAAAATGTAAGGATTATTGAAAGAGAAACTGATGAGTATAAGACTCGACCACATGGTTATACTTAATTTAATAAAGAAAGTGTCAATTTTTCAATTTAAATAAAAAAAACAAGTGTACCTTCAATAATCGAGTCCAATTTTAATCACTTAGCCAAAGTTTCTGTTTAAAAGTTTGGTAGAGCAGCCCTGAAATTGGTCGAATTTTCGCGAGTCACGGCTGTTGGCCCCTTATTCAGTTATCCTGTCGCGAATCGAATTCTTGGTACGCAATTGTAAGACATTCCGATTCACCGCGATTGAAGCTCGATATTGATTTATTATATTCTTGTATTTTCATCCACTACACACCACTGAATCAAACCTACAGACCGGGAAATTCGCTTGGAACTTGAATATTTCCTCTGATTTATGTATTTGCATCTGCATTTATATTGCCTCTGAAACTCAACAATTTCGCATCTTCGCCCACATGTGTTTATGTTTCTTAATCAAGTTTGCAACCAGTCTTAATTCTCGGTCGGTGGCTCTCAAAGGCTGCCCCTGCGCATATATCAATATCGACGTTTAAACGAAATGAAGCTGTCGTCACCGCCAATTGTAACGTCATTTGAACTAAGCTGCGTGAGACAACCAATCCCATTCAACATTCAAACGCTTCGCTGAAGCCGGATCCACCGGTTCAATTCATAAACTTTTTTCCAAACTACCAACCATTACTTATTATGGGACCTTGATATTTAAGATCATTAATTAAATTATTTCTCTTTTGTTACAGGAGCGAATGGCCTCAGAAGACGAGGAAGACAAACGTATACTAGATATCAAACGCTAGAGTTAGAGAAAGAGTTCCACACAAACCACTACCTCACACGGAGGAGACGCATAGAAATGGCGCACGCTCTCTGTTTGACGGAGCGACAAATCAAAATATGGTTCCAAAATCGAAGGATGAAATTAAAGAAAGAGATCCAGGCTATAAAAGAGTTGAATGAGCAGGAAAAGCAGGCGCAAGCACAGAAAGCGGCAGCGGCAGCGGCGGCGGCCGCGGCTGCCGCGCAAGGCCACCCCGAACACTAAGCCTTGCGCGCGCAAAGCCTTGTCCAGTGATACAATCGCAGTCCGCCGAACACTCCATAGCTTTGTGTTTTTTTTTTGTAAATTGTTTGTAATTATTTTCTCGTTATTTAAGTGTTGTTCGGTTGTTGTGATTATTTTTAAATTAATTTTAAACTAGACACAATGTTTTTTCGAAACGAATGATGGAACAATAAACTGTTGAATGCTAGACTAGAAACGGGTCGTATTATTTTGTGTTTCGGGTTTTGTTTTTGTTGATTTATTGAATTTTTTATATACATTTATATTTTAATCCGCGTAATCGTCGAAGATGTTCGCGTTTGGAAACCAGTGCAATTTGTAGAAATCTCTTCCGTGTAACATAGTGTAGGTGTATCGTAGTGCGTTTTACTTTATGTGCGATCGTAGCGCTCCCTGCTCGGCAGCGTCGGCGTCACGAACTATATTACATTGTACAAATTTAATATGCCTACCAAAGAGACCCGGTCTCGTACCCTTAAAGCTAAGTAAATAAAGAGTCGTAAGTTAAATTAATTATCCGCTATCGTAATATCGGACAGTGTGAAACAGAATAACCTTCCGCGCCATCTAATCCTTCAATACTCTCGCATAAGTATAGTGTAAACGTGATCGTGTTCCTGCAGTTTTAATAGTCGGTGAAGTTAAACAAATTGCCATAAATATAAGTAGTTATTATTTAGCCAGTAGCGGTGTAAATAGTTAGGGTAACGTCTGTAATGATGGAAGTGAGCGGTTCGCGATTGCGCCGGCGCCGTGGAATGGGCAGAAAAAGCTCCGGAGCGAGTGCGGGGCCAAGGCACGAGGCGAGCGGGGCAGCTGCGGGGCAAGCGCGGGGAGCGCGCGCCGCCGGCCACCGAACAGGACTAGGTAAGTTTTTGTCAAAGTCACCGCCATTATTTATCGAGTGGAGACGGTCGCGAAAAACTTACTCGCCGTCACCAGTCGACGCGCGATGCCATTTTTGAAGTCGCCCAAGCGCGACTTCTACGGTATAGCTGTTTTGCAATGTTTTAATTTACTAAGTCCGTTGCACCTTTTGATGTTCCCGACTGTCTCCACGCCGACCAAGTAGAATGCCGTAATAACACCCGCTTTAAGTCTTCCTCGGGCCGATCGAAACAATTAAACATAATTTACTGGTCCCTGTAATGAATATAATAGCATCCTACATGTTGACCGATTGGTAACTGCCGCTTCCCGTCATAATTAACACTAACATAACGACTGCCGCAGTATACGATAATTAGGTGTCAAAAAAATTATTAAAAAATCCTTCTCCTGACTCTTCGAGGTCTTAATATTTCGTAAGCATGCATAATGACTTCATCGATTTTACCGACGGATGGTGAGCAGTGGGAACTATTAATTAAATTGACTTTAGTCCGTTTTATCTCGGACACCGAATATGGCGACTGAAGAGTCCAGCGGACGCTAAAAACTGAATTCCAAGACTCGCTCCACGTACAGTCTGCAAAAGAAAATACCGCGAATATCTTTCTACCTATTTGGATGTGCTATTCATGTTGAAAAATGCTGGATTGCATTATATGTACGTGTCAACTCGTTAAATCCGGATTTAAATCTCATTTCTTAAGAGTCGAAGTGAGTAAAAACTAGATCACGTACTGTTACTAAGTTGCGCTTTGAGCTCCCTACGATATAGTGAAAGATTATAAGGCATTTTACAAACTAACAACTTTGTAGTTGCGTGTTTGTATTAAATAATCGAGGCGGAGTTGTGTGGAAGTATTTGTCGCAAAAACTTTAGGAATTAATCTTTATAGGTTTGAAACAATATTCTTGTTTATATTGAATAATTCAAACTTGTTAAATCATGAATCAAAAAATCTATTCTACAAAATAAATCATATTTCCTTAATATAATATTATGTTGCTGTCGTTGCACAGGTCGGCCATGTTTGCGGTCCTCGACCTGGCCTGCCAAATCGACGATAACAGATAATTATTTAGCTGATACGAAAAATTATTCGACATCAACGTATCGCGGCCCGAATTTCGAACATCTCAATTTTACTGGAGCATACCGCTCGGAACTTTTATGTTCTTTGGAACAATAATTTGATAATAATAACTTATTTTATATACTTTATAAGTGCCGATGATCGTTGAGTTAAGCTTAATACGGGTAGTTAAATTAATACAGGATAAGTTTTTATGTAGTGCGCATAATTTGTAGTGTTCAGTCGCTGTTCCTAAATGCAACCGCAGTATTGAGATACACTTTAAAACAAAACGAAAATTCGACTTAGTAAGAGGGACACACATAATTTATTAGCGCAAAACATACAATTTTTTTTTGTATTGAATTTTTGTAGGTACTGCGGTTGCATTTCGGAACGAACACTGAATAACTGTAAATATTGCGCACTACATATACAAAATATCCTGTATACCCAGAGAAGTTTTCACATTACCTTAAGTTTGAAGGTGACTCGAATGAATTTTAATGAATTTTTCCTTCTCTTGTTAGTAGTCCAGTAGGGCGTAGCACGGCAAACAAGGGGAGAGGGAAAATCGGGGATAAACCATCTTCTTACCGTTTTAACTCTCGATTTTTCATTTTGTCTTCTGTATCAGAGACAAAGGGTGGAGAATACAGGTTTCTCCACACAAAAATCGGGAACAAATCCATCTCTTTACCGTTATTAACCCCCAACAAAAAAGAGGGGTGTTATAAGTTTGTAGTGTGTCTGTCTGTGGATCGTAGCTCCAAAACGGATGGACCGATTTTAATTCAGTTTGTTTAATTGAAAGCTAGTTTAATCGGTAATCATCTTAGCTAGTTATATGCACCGTTCAAAAGTTACAGCTCTTTTTCTAGTTGGAGTCGGGGGTTTTTGACGGTTAGGTTATTAATTTTGTTTTCTGTATAGGAGACAAAGGGTGGAGAATACAGGTTTCTTCACAGAAAAATCTGGAACAAAACCATCTCTATACCATTTCTATTCTCGATTTTTCGTTTTGTCTTCTCTAAAGAATACAAACGGTAGAGAAAACGGGTTTGTCCACCCGCCATGCTAGCCCTACTGAGCGAAATAACAGTTCCATCGACAAGTTATCAATAACATACGTACCTATACGTTTTCAATTAACGATAATAACAACTTCAATGCCATGTTTCTCACTTAATTAATACATACCTTGGTAAATTATAAACATCATAAATGGCAGATGTGTCGATAAAAACCGAACGTATTCGTCGATAATTCGTCCATTTCACCGCATAGTCATGCTTCTCTTAACTTAACGAAGTCATGTATATTTTTTCTAAGCGTTTACTTAAGAGTAATTGCTAGTTCTTCAGCGTTTTGTGTAGCCTATAAGTCAATTTAATCAGCCAATAACTTGACAAGATGTTTTTATTGGACACTAAATCAACTGAATGGCAGTTTTTATTTCGTCATGGAATTGTTGAGACAATGTTGCTGTTTTTGACATAATGATAAATATCTAAAATTATTATTTTTATTGCCAAAAGACGGTTTTGAAAAGAGTTAAAATGACTAGTGTAGAAGCAATTCTGAATTCCTTGTTACACAAAATTTGCTCTATGTAGAGCCAGGTTATACCGAGCGCTGACTCGTATTACAAAGTTTTCTTCAGTGGCTTAATACTGCTTATGCCTTTTTTTTCTTTTCTACATCTGTCCAAGTATAGAACCACCAGATTTTATGAATTTACTTAAGAATATTAAGACATAATTTAAATAAAAAGCGTAAAATAAATTGAGTTAAAAAAATGCAAATGTAGCTTTTACAGCGTATTATAATAACCCTTATTATATTAAAGTGGGCTTAAATAATAGGCGAAAAAAATCCATAGGCTGTACGGCATATTTAATCAATACTTACTGACTTTTTTTAATGAAATATATAATTTATAACAATTAATTGATATGCTCAGAAGGTTCCTTATTAAAATATTGCAATTTTATATGGGTAGACCCGTTTAAAACGAAGGCAAGGTACTCGGTGTTCCTACATAATACGTAACTGTATGTATGTTTGTTGGTAGGTACAGTCGGGGCCAAAAAGATGTACATCTCTCAGTACACAGATACCTAAATTAAAAGGGAGTACCTACTTTTCAATAAGTACCATTGAAATCTTTCACATAGATAGTGTTTATTTTTACTTAAACTTTAATCATCTTTTTTTTTCTTTTCTTGCTAATCTTTGTTATATTTTTCTGTATATGCATTTATTGTCTAGTGTTTAGTTCGAATAAATTAATTTCTTTCTTCTTTCATTTAAATTCGCTAATCAGAGCCAGGTTCCTCGAAGGGTTAGGTCTCTACCTAATCCTTCGTACGGTTTCGTGGGTACCTAAATGTACACCCACATTTCGTCGATACTGTTTGTAATTCCACAATTGTACCATATTGTACATACCAACATGGGTACCATGAAAAAAATAACAAGATTTCTTATACACTGTTTAGGTTTTTAATGTTTGCAAGAAGATAAAAATCTAAAACCACGAAATAATGTTTTCATAAGCAATTAAAGTCATTTGAGATGTAAAATAAATTTAAAAACAGGTTCTATGTATTTTGGTCTTGACTGTACGTCTTTATGTAGGCAGACAGCTGGAGATCTGATCTCTATGTGGCTACTTCGCTCTTCGCTCAAGGCAGGTTTTCTTAAGATGGATTATATTATTTATGAGAGAGTTTATAGGTTAAAATTGATTTTAGTGGTAGAAAACTTAAGTTTGATAAAGCCGTCAAGGTGTGGTGGATTAGGTACTACTAATATAAGAAACGTAGCTTATTTTTAACACGCTTTTATTAGCTTCACCTGTAACTAACTATGTAAGAAAATCTTGGAAGTTAAATTTGACCCACTTCCCGGTTTCCGATTGAGCTGAAATTTTGCATACACGTTCAGTTTGGATGACTAAAGCGTGTTCTATAGTTTTTTTAAACTATAATATTTTTATTATAGTTAAGAAACTATTTAAAGAGAACTATTTAAAGTAACTACCTAGGTTTTAATTTATACTTAAGTAATGGATATAATTTATGTAAAATACATGACTGTATACGATTAGATTAGGTGCACAGTAGGCGAGGATTTTTAATTTTAAATATGCATTAAATAGAAACCTGTATAATTCTCTTAAATTTAATTTATCCATTAATAAAAGGTTTTATATTATTCTGCGTATATTTTTTATATCAAAGAGGAGTTCATTTTTTAATTATGTTATGCTACGAGTTGTCTTAATTATTTATCAGAAAACAACAAAACGAAGTATTATCAATTGACATCCCTGACTTCCTTCAATGTTGCATCTACATATACGTCATACATATATGTAGGTAAAGCAACATGTATCTAGAACACAGGGTTGTCAACTTTTACAAAAGGTTCCTTGCTGTATTAGTCTATTTAGATTTAATTCTGATCGACTATTTGCACATACCAAAGGAATATTCAAGATACTGAAGATAATTTTTTTCAAAGAGCATGACGATGTGATTTGTAAATATTAGGTTTATCTACTGATGTTTAATTTTAGAAGCAAAATTTCCTGTTAATAATCCTCAAAAAATTACTTTCACATTCGTTTTCATTTTTTTAACGGGTTTTTTTATTAACCTGAGTATCTGTTTGTAGATTTCTATAAACTAAGATACATGCAGCTTCTGTCAAATTTCTTTTATTTGTACAATCTTTTAATACTTAGTATAATATTGAAAATGGCCGTAGAAAAACTGCTGTCTTCTTCACGAATCCTAAATCTGTTCAGAATGTGCTTACCGCTTCAGTGCGGAAAGTTGGTCCACATTACTCTTTTTCAGTTTTGATATCGTAAACATCATTATCTACCCCCAACCAAAATATAAAGCGAAAATTTTGGGCTATTCGGCACCGGGCCGAATCCCGTTCAACCCTGTCCCGGGGAAGGTTCGTGAGTCGATAGTATCGTTCACCCGACCTGCCCTGTCCTCTACACGACTCCTTTAACTGTGCGACTAACCTCACTGTTTTGTTCCTGGGAAACATGCCTTTCGAACCGACTCGGTATAGAATTTAGGTATATGGTTACAGTTCGGTATTGGTCCAATTTGCATATTGGTGCAGATTATAATTTAATGAGCAGGATATGAGTTTTGTAGGTAGAATCATTATTATCAGAAAAAACAAGGTTAAAATTAAGTTCAAGTTATTTCAGATAGTGCGATGTTTCCTGGAATATGTAGAGACATTAAAATGAACTTATGTTTAAGAGAGTGAAATAAACCAGATTTAAATAATATTTTTTATTTCAATGGATAAAATAATTGTATTTACGTCAGGTATAGACCAGGCTGTTCGTCGCTTACCTACGTATGTTTTTTTAATGCCGTAGTACTTATTTTGCTAAACTTGTATTAAAGTTTTTGAAATTATTTTTTTGCAATTCAGTTGCAGATAATAAATTAATTTCAATCGATTATTTAATCATCCAGTTTTCTTTGTTTTATTTTATAAATATCTACTTACCAGACATAGCACATCTGTACCTATAGAAATAGATAAATCTAACGTGATGGTAAGCAAGCATGAAGTCCGCTCACCTAGATGATCACCCATGTTCTTTTACCTTCAAAAAGCTCCAGGCCTAATAAACAGCAGGCAAGCATTTCGCCTCAATTCTACATCATGTCTCAACCTTAAGCCTTCTAAGACACTAGCAGCCGTGCACAGACAATAACATGTATGTCCGTATGTATCGGCAATAATCTCCTCACATACAATAAACCTACCCCCGTTAATCGAGTTAACCCCTATAAAATAACGAGACCAATTCAAAATTTACGATACATACGAAATGTTCGCTTACCACAACAGTTATTAATTGCTGCGGATATAGCAATAAAGCTAGGAACACACTAGATGCTATAAACATGCCACTATCTGTACCCAGGGCGTATTAATAGTCACTTTACAATAATTGGTGCAATCGATATTAACAAGTGTTCTTCGTAAATTATGATTTGTGGGTTTTACTTTTTATCGCCGTTTATTATTGCTTTGTTGATTTGTAATTATGCTTAATAACCGTTTTACCTACAGGACACAAAAACAATAAAACAAAATGTTGTGAACAGAAAACAATGGATATATTATCATGTTCATTCTTCGTCGCGTGTCGCAGGTTTGAACGTAAAATTCTACTAACTAACCTGCTGTTTACTTAATGAAAACACCTTCAATGAGTCATTGCTCCCACTCATTTTCGCAATTACCAATCACAGTTTTGTTAACAACAAACAATAGAGTGGCCGGCCTATAATATGGAGGGGCGGTTGCGCGTAAGTACGTTACTGTTAGAACGGCTAACGACCTAACAATTATTCACTTTACAATCACTCGGGGAGAGCTGTAAAACTGACCAATAAAAGTTCATTATCTATTGGTTTGTTCGCGCTTCCAACTTTTATTTTATTAGTTTACGACGGCACCCCGACTCGTCATAAAACTAGTGTAACCAGCTCTGATTGTGTGCTACTCAGACCAAATTATTTGTACGTAATTTAGTTTGATGACTGAATTATGTGTTGTTATGGTATTTTTATTGGATCGTTTATTGGTAGCTATTCGTTTGGAACGCGTTTTATTTCCGATGCATAAGTCTTTGCGTTTGATTTTAAATACTCGCCTACTATTTGTTGTGTTTCTCGTTTAGTATGTTTGGACGCTGTAAAATAGGAAGGAATTCTTAATATAATTCTACCTTAGAGTATTTTTATCTTAATGCATTTTTGAAGAAGTTATTTCAGTAGATCGTATAATTGGTTGTTCATCACTGCGTTCAGTTGGCTATCTTTATTAAGGTCGAGTATATAATTAATTTCGATACTTGCTCGTAATTATATACCTACCCTTTCTCACGATATAGCGTGCCGGTAAATAAATTTATTATTCATACACTCCGAGAACAGATAATATGAAGGACGTTGGAGGCTATATTTTTACAATTACCGTTTATTAAAAACTCGCTGAAAACATTATTTACTGGCTAGTAGTGACATTTGATGGGCGTGGCGGCGTTTATGCAAACTGCTGTAAGCGAGCTTCGGGTTTCGCGTATCGGCCGGTTTGTTCCAATAAGTGGCAGCTACTTACCTAATTGCTTTAACACATAATGATTATGATGGTCAGTCGGGCCACGGATACAGTTAACCGCTATATACCTGGTGTATACAGGTACTTGTTTCAATATTATGTAAACTTTAGTGTCGTTTTAAGTACTGAACGACCTAGGCATTCTGTAAGATTAACTCATTGCGTCAGCACCTCATGATTATCGTAGCTAATTTATTAATTTAAAATGAACTTTGTTACGAATGATTAATTTAGCTATATGGAAAACGAAAATAATCATGATAAGTAAGTACGTATATAAAATTCGTTAGAAAATTAAATAATCATGGTAAAATTTATCTATATTTTCCCTTAACACTCAATAACAGGGCAAAGTCGCTTCGCAAAAGTGTAGGTACCTTTAATAAATTAGAAACGTCGTAAATTCAGTAAGGCGTTTTAATTGAAATCGCGGCAGTTAATTGAGTGGCTAGTGCGTTCTGCGCATGCGCTCCCAGTGATTTATGCCAATCGCACCTATTTATCGAGCCACTCACGTTTGCACTTACAACGTACACCTGCATTTCCAGCATGTAAATAGGGGATGAATTAGTACGCAAAGGGTGGTGAATAAAATTAGCTGTAACCTCTAGTTTCCTAGCATTTGCATTGCTACTGCCCGGTTAAAGTGCTAGTGAGATAGGACCTTTAGGTACAAAGTAGCGTGGCAGTACCTACTGTAATTGGTCGATACCCTTATCGTCATCAATACCTAACAAATTAGCAATTGACGATGTGAGGTGGCATTGCGCACAGCTTGTATCTAAAAGCATGTATTTTATTTGCAGATGACATCTCTTTACTTACCTCTTACCAAAACAATACAAATATAAATGATAAACTTAACTCCCTTCTTTCTACAACGATCAACTGGATGGACAACCATAACCTAGAAATAAACTTCACCAAAACAAAATTAATTACTTTTCATCCCTATCAAAAAGCCCCATTAAATCTCAATTTCATTTATAATGCCACAAAATTAGAACAAGTTAATCAATTCACTCTCCTCGGGTTGTCTATAGATACACACATAAACTGGAAATCTCACATACAAAAAATAAGAGCAAAACTTTCAAAATTCTCATATGCCTTACGTGAAATAAAAAATACTACCAACCTGAAAACTGCACTAGTCACCTACTACGCGTATGCCCAAGCATGGCTAAGCTATGGTATTATACTATGGGGAAATAGCACAGATTCACCTACCATATTTACCTTACAGAAGAAGCTAATTCGGATATTAACCAACATAAAACAAACAGACAGCTGTAAGCCACATTTTCAAGAACACAAAATACTTACACTTACCTGCATATACATTTTAGAAATATGCAAATTTGTCCGAAAAAACCCAGAATTTTATAACACTCGTGAAGAACTACAAACAAGATATACATTAAGACACAAAAATAGATTGAATTTACCAACATCCCGACTTAAAATACACTCGTCTAGTCCCTTAGCTATGTCTATTAAAATCTATAACAAATTACCAAAAGACATTATTGAGGAAAATAAAACAAATATATTTATTAGCAAACTGAAACGTTTTCTACTGACAAAATGCTATTACACAATAAAGGAATATTTTGATGACAAAAAAAATTAAAATAAAAAATAAAATTACACTCACAACTTACTTACAAATACACTTAAATATTTTAATATAATTCTATACATAAATAGGTAATCAAATTTTGCAACGCAGCCCTCTTCCTCTCTCCTAATTTTTGCTGTGCCCGACAGGGTTCATAATGATCAATTTTATACTTTACCACCTTTGTAACACATTATGGAATGCAATAAAATTTTGAGTTTGAGTTTGAGTTTGAAAAGGTCGAATTTTAATAAAAACTTAAACGGGTTATTTTCTTTAGAGTAGGTAGGTATCTACCTGTATATTTCTTCAACAAAATTCAAGAATAATTTATAGCTTCATTGGTTGCTATCAGTGACCTTAATAATACGACAACGTAAGCATAAATTGAGTTGACATTCACAATCTTAAAATTATTTATAAACACCTTTTATCTTCAAAAAGTTATATTTTTTAGGCATAATTATAGAATCATTGAACCAAACTTTAATGCAAGAATTCAGTCATCCATTAGTCACATTTCACGCCTTAAGATCTAGATTTGGATGTAACAACGTTGAAGACCAAAAATGTAGACATCTCATAAAATACGAATAGGGTGTAGGTATATGTACCTACCTATTAGATATGTGCGCCGGTGCTCGCGGCGGCGTCATCGGCGTCATCGGCGTGGATGGTGAAGATCTTAATATAAACAAAATATGGCAGACTTATTCGCAAAATGACTGTGTCGGACGAAGTTATCGGCAAAACGCGCTATTTAAATTATGGTCATATAAAAATGGTATTTTATTGATTTTGCGAAAACAAATACGTCGAAATAAACCAATAAGCATATATTTAGATATTTCTAGTGTTTAGTTGACTAGTATATGTCTGCATTGTATCTAAAACAACCATATCCGTCCGACCATCCACGCCGATGACGCCGATGACGCCGAAGCCGGCATCGGCGCACATGTCTACTACCTATTCGTATTTTATGAGATGTCTACATTTTTAGTCATTGTTTTATGTCCGCCGATTTAAATAATTCACACATCAATTAAAGTCATATATATCTTTGGACTTTTAGATATAGCCGTCTTAATTGGATATTTATGCCAGTTTATTCAATATTCCCAAGGTATACCTAAGAAAAGTTGAAATAAAAACTCTATCAAAGTAGCGATAGAGGGCGTTGGGAGTAAATAAACAGGGAAGGGTTGAACCCCTCAACTTTTTCCTTAGTCGAGGTCTCTCCGACCCCCATCAGTCTTCTCCAGAGATACGCTAATTTATTTTTATCCGAGTTTCTTTATTGCGCTCGAGATTCGTTCCTCGTGGTATTGTTCAAGGGTCTGATTAAAGTCGGGGGCGTTTGCACCGGTTTTTCATTATTTAATAGTGTTATTTTGTTGTTAGATTAGATAATTGTCTTTTGTTAATGCGAATTGCACTGATCTTAATTAGAATATAGATTACATTCAACGAAGACGTACAGCTATACTTTATGTTCATGGTTCTTTTTTATTTCAAAACACCAGTCGCTTCGGAATGTCGATTGTGTGTTATCTGTCAACAAACATAATAGATTCTCATTGGAATCTATTTGTATTTCGATAATCAAATATATTAACGGCTACTTTATATTCAGAATGTAATATTTATATTGATTTACATAATTATTCAAATTCTTCACACAACAATCAGGAAGGTTGCGGCAAAGCTAGCTTCGGCCCCACGTTTGAAACGTGACAACCTTAATGAAACATATAACGGGATCGCATACTTACTGTAACCCTTGCATAGGGCTGCCATTTACACAAAATTCCAGCGAAACGTTAAGATAGGGATAAAGTAAGTTTAAGTTTAAACATTGTTAAAGGAAATTTCTTGGTGACACAGGTTGCTTGAAACAGAATGTCATCTGAAAGGTCCCTTATCGCTCATCTAACAAATTTCTATTTATAGAATGTTTATACTTATAATTTTGAAGTTATTAGTTTATGCTACACCGCGCGCTACTCTATTTTTAACACGCTTTTATTAGCTTCACCTGTAACTAACTAACTATGTAAGAAAATCTTGGAAGTTAAATTTGACCCATTTCCCGGTTTCCGATTGAGCTGAAATTTTGCATAAGTACACGTTCAGTTTGGATGACCAAAGCGTGTTCAGTAGTTTTGTAAACTATAATATTTTATTTTTATTTTATATGCAATACTGTCTATGCAAAGATTGTCTGTAAGAAATCGCCGATTGCAATTTACAATCTTAAAATTTTAATTGTAGGTAATTATTATTTATAAATTCTCATTACTCCTGTAAAGCTGGTACAATAAAGAGTGTATCCATTTTCTGTATTCCTTGGACTTTCTGATATCCAGAGGTCTTTGACTCGTTTTGATGAAATTGTGATTGTGGTTCAAACTTCCTTGAGCTTTTTCGATGAAGCGTGTCCTATTTTGTTCGATGTAGTTATCAATGGAAAGCCTTCTCAGTTGGTAATTGATACTATCCCGGACATCAAAACCACCAAGACGTATTGTTAGGCCGATTTATGTATCTATCCACTAAACAAAAATTTTACTAGTAGATAGATAATATTCTTTCACCCATTTTTTTTTAGCATTTATTCTTTTAATCGCTGTAACTATAAAGTTACGTCACCAATAACGGTATTTCAACCTTACATTTTTTGACGTAAGAATAAGCTTGACATAACTTTATTCGATTTTTATTACTCAAGCAGTTAACTTATGATGATTGTGAGATAAAATACTAGATATGATTTGAATCAGTTTAACTCCCAATACAGGCAGAATTTTTTAAGTTCATCATAACCTGAAAAAAAATACCATAAAAATATCCAAAGTCCAACTAAAAGAGAAAATCGATAGCTTCCATATCTAATTTATTCGAGTTAAAAATAATAACTTTCCTTGTTTTGGAGCCCTTTAGGGTAACATTGTTTTTGCGATGGCCAACCCTGTCATTAACGTAAGGTTGACCATTCATATAAGAACCCTGACATATCTTTGAAACACCCTTAGAGTGCCAATAACATTAGTGTGCAGGAAATGTGCGGTAGTTCTCATAATAGTGGTTGAATCCGTGTGAGATTCCTACTATGGGTTTGAGTTAGTCTAATTTGAATCTCATTTCGTTATCACTTTTTTCAGACATCAGACCATAACAGCGTTGAAATTTTAAATCGCTACTTACGTTTTCATGTTTAAATATAAAATTAAGGAATATCCTAAAAAGCTGACCAGTAAACCATAAAATATAATTATACGTATTTTTTTGTAATTTGTTCGTAATACACCTCCAACTGAATAACTTCTGAATACCATATTGGGATGGATTGGAATTATAGTTGTGAGGTACCTACTGGAATACCGTGCATGGATCCAGAGTTGCCCTTTTTATATATAGAAATAAATTACTAACCTAGAAAGAAAGAAAAAAATGTTTATTATGATTAATGTTTATAGGTAACTTTATAAGTGTTACGAACAGTATAAAATATGGATGTACTAAGTGTGTTCAAAAATAAGTTATCTATAAGTATTAATACGTGAAGGGAAAACTTTGTACCCCTTTTTAAGCATATTGCGCGCACGGAGGAGTATGAGATTTGGCATAGTTAAAGTTTATATGGAGAAAGAGTGCAGAAAGGTAAAATTACGGTTGAATTTCGACCATTGGGCGACCACTAGTTATTAACAATACGCTAAAGCATTTCTCAAATGTCCCAGCTCATGCCGACAGAAGACGAAGTGACAAAATAGAAAAATCATATTTTCTCTAAGACTTATTATTTTTCAAGTAAGAATCTAATGTCGAGCTCATTAATCTTATAAAATCAATTTAACTCTCAGTCTAAACTGTTTCCAAGAACACTTACTCATATACCTCATTGCAATTAGTAGAAATTCAGTATGTTCTACCGGTTCTAACTAAGCAACATAACGAGTGATAACCATTCGACCTTCGTATGCCAATAGTAGGGCCCAAGAGCACCAACTCAACCAAATAATTGCTATTCTATTCACACTGAGAGGGCGATTTATGTCCGGAATTATTTCCTTGTTGTTTTATTCGGGGATTTGTCAGTCACCCCCTTTTATAATTACCCCAGATATCGAGTAAGTTTTTAAATCGAATTTATGCTGTTCCAGGGTAACTTTTAGCATTGGATTAGTTGTTTCTGAACGTAATTATGTGGATTTTAGAAAGTTGTGGGATATAACTGTTTTGTGCATAATCTGGGCTTTATACGGTCTTGAGATTTTCCGTTGGAGTTGTATCTGAACTAGGTCCATACTGGCTCTAAATAAACTGTATTGGATTTTTTATTTTTATATATTGCTGTTCTTGTTAAAAATCAGATAATATAAATGATGCCGTGTTTTTATTATAAATTTGAATGTGTTTGGCAGCACCTCATCTGATGGTAAGTGATGATACTGCCGACGATGGATCACAGTAGCCAAATAATGCCTATTCACTCTCGCCTTGAAGATCACTAAATTATACGAATCGGGGAAATCAGGTTTTATCACTCCAGTCTTATTAGATCAACTAATTATTATGAAACATGGTAGCCATTAATTTATTTAGATACTCTTGCACCAATTTCATCATGTTCAGTAAGTTTTTATTAACCTAGAGTCAGTTATCAGTCTAGCCCATCTAGGGTTTTTGATAACGGCTAACTATAATATATTCTTCTAACACACAGTTGCCGCATTCAGACCTTATATTTTATTCCTATACGTGTTCCAAGCTATGCCAAGATATATTAGGTTGGCACAGCTTGCAAGACAAACTCAAGTGCTTCAAGTTGAAAAATCGTGATCGAAATATTTATTATTGTTTAAAAAATGCTTTAATATAACTATTAGAGGTTTACTTATATTACAAATATATTGTTTGTATAAAAATCCACTGTAAATACAAAGAATCTCTACTGACAACGTTGTCTCTACCATCAGACGCGATAGTAGCGTCATCTATTGATTTTGTAAAAGTTTCAGCTTCTTTTCTTTTGAGTTGAAACTTTGTTATAACGCGCCTTACATGTTAATAATAAGTCAAATAATGGTTTACACATTTTTATATTCAATGTATTATGGACAAAACCTTGTTTCAAAAATTCGACAACACACTTGTCTGGCGTACCAAAAAGTTCGACCATTCGCCGCTAGATGGCGCGCAACACAACTTTCAGTAGCGCCACCACTCGGTCGCGGATGTTTGATGTACTAAACACGTAGAGCGAGGGAAAATCCGCCGACGGGACACGAGCGGATGTTTATGATGCAATTTACAGTTCGTATATTGCCAGGCACTTCATATAACACGACAATACACTTCTGAATTCTCTTTGAAGTTGTTTGGGTTACTTGAAACCTGCGCTACGAGAATTCTTTTGGTACGTTTATTATTAAACCAGATAGATACTGGATACCTTCCCAGGTTTTATCAAAGTGTTAGCTAATACCAACTGGTAGTTTTTCTAGATAATTGTTTTATTTTACTTTAAAACTAGTGCCTAATTCCGGAGACATCGTTCCTGAGGTTTTTTTACTGATAAAATAATCTTATTACCTAGGTACCGACTGAAGCTTTAATTGAGTTAAACCTGTAACAAACAAAATGTTTAGTACAATTTTATTTTAAATTAAGTAATGATAAAAATAATTTATCTTATGTCCAAAAAAATGCGTGTGTATTAAGAACATGTTAAAACATACTGTAAAGTCCTGAGATACGGCAATGTAATTCGCCCGCAGTGCTACACTAGCGGCATCAATCGAACCCATAAAACATCTACTTTACGACGTGACGACCTCAAATGGCTCATAAAAAGCTTCGCTCACTCACTCACAGATGGCAGTACGGTCGTTGAGCGATGAGCGCCATCTACAAGCAACGGCTGCGAGTTATATACGTCGCTAACTTCGAAGACTGAGGTTATGGTTTTATTGGGTTATAAAAGTTACGAGTTACGACGTTCGGCCGTCGAATATGGAGATATCGGAGGGCGAATGGGCGTGTAAGACAAGAGAACGACTTTTATTGTTTGTAAATTGGCTGTAAAATTATGAGTTCGCTCGTATTGTGCGTAATCACGGCGATCAGCTGTTATTTTATGGGATAAATCACTTTATTACCGCAAGTGGTGGTTTATGAGGCTATAAAGCTTCATTCAAATGGGCGTCAGGTTGTCTACCGCGTCGATGTGCTAATGTACATATTAACTAATGCTTTTATAGCATTACTATAATTTATTGGTTTTGCTTTATGAATATCTAGAATTACTACTTATTGCTTATAGTTCAGTTAGTTTATAACCCTAGTTATAAACAGAAATCATCATAACTACCTATATTTAAACAAATTATATATTTGTAGGTACGTTTTATGTTTATCATACCTACTCGAACATTTTATTTATTGTTATTGGATAAAAATTATAAATTACAGTTTTTAAGCATTGATTTATAGGTACCTACCTATTAATTTCAGGTAGGTATTTAATATTTATTATAGATGTTTTTCACAATAATAATTATTTATGTTATGAAACACAAAGAGAAATAAATTTGAACCTATTGATTTTATTACTGATGATTCTGCTATTCAGTAACAGATGGCGCTACATATGGAACTATTACGCTACGTTACAATAGTACGGCTAACTTTAACGAATAATTTAACTAAATTAAAAAATCATTTAAATATCTGTAGCTGCATATTTTTTATTTCCAATTTATTAGATAGGTATGCAAATAAGCTAAAATAAGCATCACAGACCAACTTCACAGAATCATTACCTAATTATGAAATAAAAATTAAACTAATATTATAATAAAAAATAACAAATAAAGGAACATGTTCACATAATAACAAAATATCCTAATAAAACAAGATCTTGACTAAAAATCTTTTTTCTCCACTCAAGTGTTTTTATCTCGTCAGCCAGTAGCGTCGAAGTTAACAGCGGCTAATTATTTGTTTTACGACACGTTTACGATCATCGTCATCGTTAACTTGACGTTTACGATCAGTTAACACCTCGGTCCGTGATTGTTTAGCTCGTGGCCTTTACTGCCACTTTATACTGATATTATAAACATACAGTTTTATTAATTTCAACCGGCTTCATTGAACTTCGTGCTTTTTTACACGGATTATTTGGTCTAATGATTACATTATTGTTGGTTTCATTTTTAGTTGAATTTGTATGGCTTGCGCTATTAAAATATGTGTGTCCCGTTACTAAGTCGAATTTTCGTTTTGTTTTATAGTGTATCCCAATACTGCGGTCGCATTTAAGAACAGAGACTGAATCACTCTACAAATTATACGCACTTCATACAAAAATGTCTAGTATAAAATATACCTATACTTATTTGACATAATCAGGCTTTAATAATACATACTTAAAGATTTATAAAATGTATTTTTGTTTCGCTTTGTTATATCTTAGTGAGTAGTGGCTACAAAATATGATTGGCAACGGATTTCTAATACGCTTTTTGAAATACAATAAAACAGATACAAGACCCAAGTGAATTGAGCTAGCCAGTTAATAAACGGAGGGAGAGAACAAGACAAAAAATAAATCAAGACAGAGAAAGAAATACTGAAGGAGAGACGTAATTTATGGGATGCACATTTGGGCTGAACAGCACCAAATAAAAAGTTATTTCCCGGTATGGTTATGATATTAATGTTTTGTTTTTATTTTGTTATTATATACTCTTTTGGGTAGCTGGCTCTAATTAAGTATATATCTATCTTTGTAATTTTTGTGCTTAGAAGAACTCTCGTTTACAGTAATGTTCTAACCCTTTGAGCGGTATGTCAGTACACAATGTATTTTTATTGTGTTTATTGCGCGGCAGTTAAAGTGTTAGGTAGTGCCGAAAATTCTGAATGCAAAACCTATAAATCTCAATTTAGTCATAAAATTAAATATTTAATCCAAATAAATCTCAAGGTTTTAAATAAAAAATATACCTAAAATATGTAACGAAAAAGAAATTAAAAATAAGAATAATGTAGACATGTTTTTCGCGACCGTACCGCCTATCGCTATGAGTAAGTTATGGCCGCTGTAGGGTGAGTTACACCCTGCTTAGGTCACGTGGCCCGAGAGGGATGCCGCCACCAAAAATCCGGGGGAGAAAAAAGGACAAAACAAGTTGGGGCGGCAAGTTATCTTCGTTTCATTCAACTCACACTCGCACCGCCCGAACGTCCGTATAGATCAATAAAACTACTTTATCTCTTTTTGGCACATCCCCATCCCGTCGGCGACTTCCTAGAACGATACTTTGCTGTCGTTGCATCAAGCTTTCTCTATTAAAACAAATAATACTCAACGAACAAAAGTTGTTCCGTTTTTGTATTTCAATTGTTTTCTTTTCTACATTTCAAAAGTCAATTGTGTCAACGTTTCTGAAAAAAAAAATGTGAAAGCATAGACACAAAGTTTAAAAAAGGAATTCTAAATTCAAAAACAGACCGTTTTGTACAAGCTCTTTTGTTCTTTTTCGGAAAAAAAGGAATCCCGTTAACGCAATTGTCGCCCGTTTTTTACGCGGTGAGGTCGCGTAAGAACGTTTTATCCGTGTTTACAAAGGTAATGGCCATAAAATATTATTACCGGGCTATTAGGAGGCGAGCCACAGGTAGGTCCGGGTGGCAGTCGCTAGTTCATTGCCGTTGTGATAGCGCACCGGTAGTTGTAAGTAATTGAAGCTGTTAATTTGTCGTTAAAGTGCTCTTGTGACTTGTTGGACTGGCCGAACGTGATTTAGGTAGGTCGGTCGACATTTTGGTTTGTTATTTTTATCTGAACTACAGGAATCATGTCGTTTTTACGTTAACTTTTTACTTAATCGCCTTCCCTAGTTTTAAGCATGTAGTAAATAAAAGTAAATGCAACTGTCTCTACATTCTCTTTACCGACTAAATATTCCTCAAATATTTTACAAGGGACATTGATACTTACCGTTTAGAGAAGTGGCCGTTTTTCGGTAGGGCTGTCACAGCGGCATATTTCGCGGCCGACCGTCTTCCGGTATCACCTAATAAAGTAATTACTCGGGTAAAGTCGGGCTACTCTCCGCCTTCCCGCTCCATCGCGACTTAACGAAGTAGGGACGACACAAACGATTCGTGTCTGAATTTAAAATTGAGCAATTTGAAAATGTAATGACACCCTTGTTGCCTTGAGTTAATTTTGAAATTGAGTTACAAAGACAAATATAGTGCACCCTACTTCGATTTAAATAGAAAATGTATAAACAACATTTTATGTCCCACATCTAATAAGTAAGTTTAAAGTAGACCACAGCTGACTTAAGCTTCTCCCAAATTCAAAAAACACCATTCTTCAACATTAGAACAAATGGCAGGTAATTAAAAAAAAATTGTTGTTAAAAAATATACCCACCTTACTTCAGTGCTCCAAAAACCGTCAAAACGCAAAAAGCAAAAGATTTTTATTCATTTATCCAACTGATAGCCACTTACGAACAGTCGAGTCTGCCACCGTGTTAACAAAGTTATTTCTATGCCAAAGAAGCGTCAAGAAATAAGATGAAGACCAAATGCTATTCATTACCGTCTTGATATCGTGTTACTACTATCCTAATACAATAAAATCGTTCTTGTATAAAGCGATGGTGTGTTAAGGGCAATCTACGCTTTTCCCCACTTTCCCTGATCGCAGGAATTTACGCAACATATGTATGTATGGGGATGTTTCCAGTTTTGTCACGAATAGTGATTTTCGGGACAGTGTTAGGGGAGCAACGGATCTTTAATGTTATAACTTAACTTTGATAGGTAGGCTACCTTATGTCTTAAGTCGGTTCAAGAAGTAGTTAAAGAATACAAAAATATTCTTGAAATAATAAATAACATTTTAATTAAGTAGGTGTTTCCAAGTTTCTAATGCATAAAGATGTTCCATTAAAAATTATTTATGATTTTAATTGATACCAGAACATCTTCGAATATGTCGCCCATATGTGCCCAAATGTTAACACCCTAGCATTCATCGAAGCTTTATTACTGTTACAATTTTCTACGCTGAACAAAAAAGCGATTACTTACGAATAAGCCATATTGTTCAAGGCCCACAAGATATCCTATAGCTGTTAATTTGAAATTGGAACAGCGGGCCCTAGACCCCAGGTTTTTTTCAGAGGAATTATTTTTACAAGGCAAAGATGAAAGCAACTCTGTTCCTATTTCAAGACCTCTTCGTAATATTTCAGTATACCACACAGTTTAATCTCAAGACTTTAAAGTATGAAGTTAAAGAATTTTGAGCTCAAGTCTAAGGCAGATACAGCATTGCGCTCATACTTATATTGTCCGTATCAAACAAAAGTTTGGTCACGCTTAATGCCTTTACGACTGCCGGGGGTGACATAAAGAAAATGAAAAACATTTTGTATTATTCTTGTTGCGCTGTTACCCGCGGAACTTGAACGACCCTCGGTAGGAAGGCCGCACACTCGCGAATTACACCTGCGTTTGTCGGTAAACTTGGAGATATAAGAATTAGTTTTACTGGCGGCCTTATTGGAGATAAACGGCCACGTTTTATTCTGATGACAAGAGGTTATAGATATAGTTATTAAAAATCTATTCCTTTAATACTTTGAGTAACGATTCTGAGACATTTATTATGTTCGAGCTCCGCGCGAACCTCTGATGCGCGCAAGTATACAGCGGAATCATACAACCGTATAATCAATCATACAACCGTAAATATATAGGGATATACAAACTTTCGTTTTTTCGTGTCATACAAGTATTTTGTCTTTACAAAGTACAAGATCAAACAACAGAATCAGCTCCAGTAGGGCTAGCACGGCGGGTGGAGAAACCCGTCTTCTCCATCCTTTATCTCCTAGATAGAACACAAAAAGAGGGAGAACGATAAAGAGATGGTTTTGACCCCGATTTTTCTGTGGATAAACAAGTTTTCTCGACCCTTTGTCTCCTTGACAAAAGACAAAACGAAAAATCGAGAGAAAAAACGGTGAAGATATGTTTTATCCCAGATTTTTCTCTCTCCCATTTTTGACCGTGCTAGCCCTGCAGGGTCTTTACACTGGAGCTAATTCTGTTGTTATAAATCTAAACTAATTTGACTTCACTGTCTTTTTCTAACAAAAAATAAGAAAAAAATGTATTCTTATTCTTTATTGTACACATAAACACAAATAAAATACATATAAAAGGAAAATACATGTACATAGGCGAGCTTAACTCAAAATTAAGTAAATATTTAAGCTTATCAAATTAGTCCACTTGCTTATTTTCAAGTAGGTAAATTTTGTCCCCATCTCTAGGTATGGGTCGCATGTAATTTCCCGTAAATAACAAGGGCATAGACTAATTTGACAGTTTTAATTATTTTCTGGTATTATATTTGTAAGATAGAGATTTCTTGTGATTTTAATTACATTAGCGCGATATACTACAGAATCAGCACTTCTATCAATATTGTTAAAGTTTGCCTTGGGATTAGGCTGTGAAAAAGCTCTATAGTTATAAAGACCTAGACCTAAGTAGTCTTCGAGCTAATTTATCATTCAATGGTTTTGCTCATTGATACTACATATTTCTTCTTTACCATTCGTCAACCAAATGTATGGTGTCTTAGGCCTCCTTCAGTCCCCTCCATTTCTCTCTATCTTAGGCAGTTAAGATCCAGTTGCTGCGTCACTATTTTTAGAATAATATATCATTGACTGTTCCTTTAACAATAATGTTAAGGCTCCTGTTTTGTGTTGCTCGTTATATTGCAAATAAATTAAAAGACTTAATTTTAAATAAATTTTCTAGTATTGAATATGTATGAACTTAGTTTTTTATCACTAAATCTACTAGTTTGACATAATATAAATCACTTATCGATTAAAATGCACATAACAAGATGTCTAGCTTACTGAAAATCGTTGTCAAAGAGATAAATCGTTGTGTATTAGCTAGCCTAAGCGCTTCCCTCCGTATCCAACGGTTTTTGCTTAGACAAATATCCACAGAAACTAGTTACGTGTTCAGACTTGTTTATGTCGACATTTTAATATTTATCACCTGCTGTGATCCGTCTCTGTGAAGCAAGTTACCTGGAATTGTAAGATCTCTTCTTTTTTCTTTAATTAGAATAATATTAGAACGTAAAACTAGTCCGTAATTATTTTATTATTTATTGGTTTTTTTAATTTCCTTTAATTCTAATTTGTATAGATACCTTCTTTATTATTAATTCTAAAGTTATTTGTAAAAATTAACAGTTTAGATACCTAGATACCTATAATAAAAACTCCAAGTTTTAGTGGTGACTGTAGGCATTATAATTATGACCCCAAAATAAGAAGTGACGTAAAGACCTGTATATTAATCACCACTCACGATGATACTATGAACAAGTAAATCTTTTTCATAAAGTGCTTTTATGTATGTAGGATTGGGGTGCGGAAATATGAATGGCCAGCTTGCAGTAAACTATATTTTACATCTTGTAGATAAAACGAAAGTACAACGTAACACAAAAATCTCGTCGTTGTCTAGCTCTCGTCTACCCGAGCATAGATAACCCATTTTATATTTTTAAATTCCAAAGATAAAGCATAGGTAATAATTAGAGTTGAAAACTTCCAGGAAAGTTTCCTTTTCTGAGGAAAGTTTCCTGAAAACTTCCAAAACTTCCGGAACTTTGGAAGTTTTCAAATTAAGT
Organism: Allophyes oxyacanthae; assembly: GCA_932294325.1. NCBI lineage: Eukaryota > Metazoa > Arthropoda > Insecta > Lepidoptera > Noctuidae > Allophyes > Allophyes oxyacanthae. The sequence continues at coordinate 10,342,560 of OW028620.1, forward strand.
TTTTCTATTTATGAAATCAACAAATTCGTTGCTTTGGGATTACTCAGAATCAGTAACGTTAAATGAAAATGATCCTTTAATTTATTTCTATTTCCTTTTATTATTTTAATTATTTATGGTACCTATTGAAGCTAATTGATGAAATAACGTTTTTTATTCAATCGGCTTAAATCATACGAAGGCAACGGGCATAATGTATACACCGAGCGGTATGACGGAAGTTTTGGAAATATTCATTTTTAACATGTACCCCTACCCCGCGTCCCGTCCTGTGCTCGCTGTGTTCGAATATTTAAAATCTAGCTAAATGTAACATATTTTAAGCACAAAGTATCCCCAATTACTGTTTTTATAAGTAAAAAATCATTTCTGAAAACTTCCAAAACTGCCGCAGTTTTGGAAGTTTTCGGGAATATTTCCGGTAAACTTCCGGAAAACTTCCAAAGTTTCGGAAACTTTCCGCAGTTTTCAACTCTAGTAATAATTGACAATAAAAACCACCCATTCACTCGGAATTTTGAAGTTAGAAATAAAGACTACCATTCACTCCCACACGTAGTCATTTTAATAAAAGAAATATCAAAGGTAATCCACACACTAAGATGTGCCAGTGGTACACACAGTTCGACATTGAGCTATCAACAAAACGCAAGTAAACAGAACACAGCGATACAAATACGATGTAAATCAGTGAGGAAGCGAGCGGAAAAGCCCGGGTGTTGAATAAAATTCCTTTGCTGTTAGTATAATTTCGTAACATAGCCGGGCGGGGACGAGCCAGCTATAAACTTGTCAACTCAAACTATTTCTGGGCTGTTTGTTTTCCTTTTGACAAATCGTGTCGCGAGCGACGCCATCTTACTGCATAGCTGACGAGTCTGTTTGATTACCGCCTTCGAATTAAGCTTTACAGGAGAACTTAGGAGGTATTAAAAGATTTAAATGATCAGTATGGGCTCTAGGTTAGGCCATTTTTTAAATGTACGCAGTTAGGATTTAGGTGACCCTAATGATGCTAATGATTCTTGCTAATGATGACACTTGCAGATGTGTTAAAATCCATTTTCAAATTCCGTTTTGTTTTGTCGTGGTAGATTTTAAAGGCAATTCGAGCTAAATGGTTTGAAAACCAACTAAACGGAAAGGGAAGGAATCTTAGTTTAAAAAATCAAAATAATACCTGATGCAACTCTATAAACATAGACTCAAAATATTAAAATTAACTCACTTAAACTGTCGAAAAACATTAAAATTTATATGCACTTACCCACCGGAACTCGATAACTCTTTTCCGATGATGTATAGAAGGTGTTCGTAATGAAAGGGAGACAGTTATATGTAATGTTTACCCAAAAATACCGGTAATAAATTAAGAAGTGTGGGTTGTATTGCGAAATGGAGGAACATTGAGGTCTCTATTCACGTAGGTTTGATACGGAACTTCGGTGGGATGACCGACTCTGCGTCAAAGAAACATAAATAGCATCAAAGAATATTGTGTGTATGTTAGTCTTTCAGCAACGTTATGTTTAAAAGTAAAATATTGCATTTGTTTAGCTACAAATTACATATTTTTCTCGTATACTGTTGCCAATAACAAGCAGGAAGATTTGTTAATAAATGCTTTGGTGAAGGCAATGTTTAATGACGCCAATCGGATGATTTAATTTAGTGGGTAATATTCAGATTTATCGTCTACAAAAATCTAGTTATTAAAAACATATATTTAACATGTTTCAAGGCAAGTCGTTTTTTATGCTTCTATTTTTATTCTGTCTTCCTGAAGGATGATTGTTATTCATCTAAACCTAGGATATAAAAATATTGAGTTCATAATAAATTCTAGATCCTTCAACATCGTTTTATAATCTATCGGTAACACCATCGAGAATAAAAAACAAATTAACATGCGTGACTCTTCGGTGAATAAGATTTAAAATCATTCGATAAAATAAAAGATCTATTGTAGTCATATTACATGATAGTGTTTCGACATATACGCAGACACCCACCTCCGAAACTAACTAGGTTTTACCAAGTATAAAACATAATTCATAAATATTATATATCGCGGTCACATAACTCAGTCCGCGTCCCGGGTTCGCTCGTAATTCGTCGTGTGTGGCTCGCGACTCTTCTCCGCAACGCCTTCGGAAATACCGCTATAAAACCTAATAGTAGACAAACAAAAATGAAATCTATTTTCCAAGAAAATGAGTCCTTATTACAGGAGAGAAAAAATGGGTTTTAAGACTTTATAGGTGGTAAAGAAAGCTAAAACCTTAGACAAGAGATCTATGATAAACGTGATTTCGGTAACGAGCACCGTCAACGTTGATGAATGGTCACGATTCTTATTTTTCCGAGTAAAATGGAAGAAAAAACGAAAGTGTGAAGGGACGGCCTCACTAAATAATATTGTGAAAAATAGTTTATTGTTAGATCTCGTGATTAGATGTAATAAAGGACGGACAGGATGTAATCTTTTCGAGGGAAAATTGTTTTCATTCATTGCCCATTTGTTGTGGAAGAAGGATTATAATTTGCCGATGCTCCGCGAGAGTGCGCTACAAATCAACTTTATGATAAACATGCATGCTTATGTTGGATACGGATGGATCACACGGGTTGACAAATTAATGTCTGATAGACTGTGTCGCTTGATTTTTGTTTTGATAGTATTTTATAAATAAATTCGACCTGAAAGGTTCAGATCTATCCTCAGAAACTAAAATAAATTAATGTCATAAGAATTTGAAGTTGATTATTTGAAAAATATTCAAGAGTTAGAGATATTAAGAGAGTGACAATTAATTCAACTATTTTCAATTGTATTTATTCGATATCAATTAATTCGAGTGTGTGACTCCCTCAAACCTGTCGGGTGAGTTATACCTAAGTCATGTCAGTTGTAAGTTTCTCATATTAATTCTGCCTCCATCAAAATTAAGTTCAGTCTTAGACATAGTCTTAGATTATTGATTGGTTGTCGCAGCTGCTCCAAGCGGCTGCGACAACCAATCAATAATCTAAGAGTTTAGTCTACATCTATACCAATTTAATTTTTAACCAAAACAAATCACATGTTTTGGCAGTGTGACTGACACCCGATTACCCTTTGCTCGCCTCGCAAATATAAGAGAAATTGCTTTATTTATTACAATAAAAAGACACGAATAACATCCACATAGGCACTTAATAAACGTCAGTACTCTACAAAGACGTTCGGTAAAGTGGCGAGGTTTTATTACAAATCATACGGAGATTTATAGTGTGTGTCGTCGACCACTAAGCACTCACAACTGAAATATGGGGATTCAATACCACGAGTTCGCACTTAAATAATTTTGTGGAAGGTGGTACTGTAGAATTCGACCTTATAGATTCTTTGAGGTACTTCCTGGTTTTATGGTTCGAAGATAGAGACTAAAACAAAGACTTACAAGAATAGGATCCTGTGAAAGTGCTAGGTTGCTTTTATGTTTTTTTAAGTATCAAATTCATGGCATCTAATATGCATTACATTTGATTAGAGGCTATTTCTAGCAGTGAACAACGCTATGATAAGATTTTGTTTAGGCTTATAATCTTCACACATGATATATCCTGATAGCCGTCAAAGTAGCATGTCATCTACATAAAACATCTAATAAGTTACATTAGTGATTATTCCAATATAATCTTCACCTCCAACGACCAAGATTCTTGTTTCGTACTTGCCACATCTCACACTCTCTCCATAACAATGGCGGCTCATCGCCAGTACACCAGTACTGCGCACCGTCTCCGCGATGTTGCCAACTCGATATCATCTTATTTCCTTGGCATCGACGCCAACGACGACCGCTTGATTTATTTCCTACTACCAACCTACAAAACTTTACGGATTAAATAGTTTTTTCTCGTTACAATATTTGCCAACTTTTTTTTCTCAAATTTTTTGGTCTCCTCTTTATTTACGTCGTGCGTAGGTTGCCTTTGCATATATTTGCATAGAGTATTTATTTGGAGCAATAAAATGTTCGCGAATGTTTTGTAAATATTAAACAACGCTGTCTACTAAGGCGTGTTGACACATAAAGCTGATGACGCATTCTTTATTAAGTTATGACCTAATGACTATTCAACCACTGAAATAATATTTGTAGCACGGGAATGTCTCGGCTTCGCTTCCAAAAACTAAATTTACTAATATCATAATCACAATAAAGGCGTTACTAAAGTGAAAACCTAAAATAGATATCGCTTGCAACCCTCAAATGCTCGACCTAATGGTGGCACATAACAAACTGTTACAGAAATAAATAGCAAGAAAAAAGAAAGATTAGTCTGAGCACGTCGACCGCATTAGCTGTGCCCAAAAATAAAATTAATATAAATATCGTGTAGTGTGAAAGTTCACTACGGGGACAAACGACTGATTATGCGCTAGTAACGGTCGCCTTTTTAAAACTTCCGTATAATTGGTCGTGTCTTGAGAGATGAGAATTTATGTGAAGGCCCTACAGGTTAGAATACCGTTGATAGTTTGAATAATGAATTTTAAATATCGAAGGCTTGTAGCTGGTAAAGAGTTACTGGCCGTATCTATATTTAATTTAAATAAACATAGATTTTTCATCAATGATATTAAGAATGTGTGAAAGGAATTAAACGGATGTTGCCACAATATCGCTGCTGGTTTTTAATTGCCGCTTACAAATATAACATTGTTTTAAAATACTTATAACTAATTTTCATTAGAACTGGATACACAAGCAAACTCGCAAGTAACTTTTCGGTTGTTCTTTTTTTCACGCGGTCGTGTCATGTTTTCTGAAATTTACGCCCAGCTTAAAGCGTCCAAAATTTTAGCTTGTGCCGTCCAAAATCCTGATAAATGTCCCGGGAGGGGGGCGGATCGCTGCGGGAAAAAAATCACAGTACCCCTTTTAATATTAATATTGCTTGCGGAGCAAATTGTGTTAGAATACTAACGTAATTTACATATGAGAATTTTGGAAGAAATATTGAAAATTTAAATCAATAAGAGATATGGATGAAATATTTTCTGCCTTCATGTTAAATAATATTTCGTGATGAAAACACTGTAAGATGATATCAAAATTTTTACTCATCAAGACCAACTACAAAGATTTAACGAAAGAACTGTAACAATAGACGATACAGTAGATAATGGCGTACATGGACGGAACACCATGTCACTGAGGCCCGCACACGTCGGGAGGGGATGTAGATTTATTGATAGCCACTCGGCGCAGGTAAGCGGGGTGGGGCAAGCTCCTTTTAAAAATGGGACCCCTACCTATTCCAATTTTTGGAAACGAATACTTATAATTGGATGTTCCAATTTTTGACGTTTTTGCATCCAATATGGTGTCCATGTCACAAATTGCGAACCAGAATGACTTAGATCAAGTTAAGATAATTGTTAAATTAGTCAGTGGTGGATAATTAAGTCCAAATTATTATCTAGATATTGTACAACGTTTCCAGCCATATGCATGCATGCACCGAAAAAGATTATTATAACTATTTTTTTTTTAAATATTCAAACACAACCATTATTCCAAATAAATAAAAATTCGATCGTCGAATCTAGTCTTCATGCACTTACTCCTTTAGAATTACTTGCGGTTATCATTTTTAAACCCTTTGTTGAAACCCTCTGTAATCCTTATAGAATTTGCATACAAATGTAAAGTATTTTCACATTAATCTTATATGCGTTAACGAATGTAATAAAATCCTTACAGGCTGGGGTGGAATCTGAGACAATTTGCCAGTCTCGCCCCTGCGTAAGCCCACCTATGCGTCTTTCTTATTGCCGCCTAAATCTTGAATATACAACTAAGATTAATCCCGCTGAAAGAAAGGGTGATGCAACCCTTTTGAGAGATGTTTGCGTTAAAAAAACAAACTTTAAAAGGTTTTTTTACATCGCATATAGAGACACAATGGGCAATACTTTACCGATTACCTAATATTCTGATTTAGATAACAAATTACCAGTAGCGAACACCTATTGACATTCTAAGCCCCCGTTAAAGAAAACATCTGCAGTAAAGCCGTTTAATCACCATCAGATTAGTCAGATTTCGTCAAAAATGCTCACGACAGAACTACTGTTCTAAAACGTCGTTTAAACCAGTGTTAACGCACTACCCACGTCACTGTAGAGTTTCATTTCGTGTCGGTTATTGAGGTTTAATTACTTTTTTATTGTCGTGAGAAATACCTAGGTCGAGTTAATAACGGCTTCTAGGTGATAATTGCTTGGTTAATTACTAAACCAGATAATTATGAGTCTGTGTGTTCGTGTGTTTTTAGGTGTTGATTTTATAAAGTGTTCCTATTCAAATGGCGGCTCATTAAATTTGATTGATGGTTGACTTAATAGAGCTACCGAAAACTTGCTAAGTGCGAATGTGGAGATTTATTTGGGGATCAGTACATAAATATTTAATTGATTTATTATGGCAATTCTAGAATGTTCGTCAGGCTTGGAATAAACACAAAAATATTGATAATTGTTGTTTACTACATGTGCGTATTTCAGCGGTCGATATTCATTATTTCCACGGTAGAATGCTCGCAACCCTTATCAAGGGAAGACGCCCGTTTTTTCTCGGTTTTCCCAAATAATTTATTTAGCGGGCCGCCGTCAATTTATCTCTGTGGGAGCTAATTTCGCGTCGGCCCGGTGGCTGGCTGGCGCATGCTGTAATTCAACAAATTGCGCGTCCTATTGGATTTATGGGCTCTCGCACTTGACGGAGCGCCCGGCGCCCTTCTTCCATTGTTCTTGATGCTGCGTGCATACTGGTCAACATCTGGAAATAGAATAGAATTCGTGTTAGTCGCATTTGGGGTCGTCGCCCGAGCAGGCATCTCGAGCATTTGTTTTAGTTTTGTGCGAAGTCAGGTTGTCTGGATGCATTGCGTAACGATTTGCAATTTAAACATGGGACATCATTTGTGAACATACTAAATGTGAGCACGCCTTAACGTCAAGTCAGCCAGTTTTTATCATTATGCTTACACTAATTTTTTCGTGTATTTGTCGTATTCCCTCTGTGCACAGTATGTGACCACCCTTATCTTCTCTACAGTAGTAACACATAATCGTATCAATTATTCGGTTCGCGTCCCTCTCTCTTCTTTATTACTTTCCTTGACCGGGATGGTAGGTGAACCTTTTTGTACTACTTTGACTTTTTGCGAGAACTCCAAGATAACTTGGTGTATTCTTGTTTAGTAATAAATTACGTATACTGATTGTTCGGGTGTTTAATCAAACGTTTGACCTAGTTTACTTGTAATACTCGGAGTAATTATGTTGTGTCGTCAACCGTTAGAATCATAAATCAGATTAATAAAAATAAAAATCTGAAGAAATTAAACTCCTTGTGCAACTGGTTTTATTCGTTGAAATATAAAAATAAAGTTATTAAATCCCCACAAAAAAGTAATAATAAAATATTTTACAAGAGAGTGTTAAGGCAAGACAAGCTCGAACGTTTCTGTTATGTGTTTCTTTCTGCTGACTGCGGCTCGCCAGACAGTCGTCCCTCTCGCGCGCGTTGCCTCGCGAATGGGCCACATCAGCAGCATGGTATTTCTATAGAGCTGAGGAATAAATTTAATTTTAGCTCAATCATACTATAGCTTAATAAATAAGAAATTCTAAATCGAAATTAACTTCCAAATGTCATGCTATGTTAAGGTTATAAAAATAGTTAATTTGATTTTAACTAAACACGATTTAGGCAACACAAATGTTTTTTTCGATACCAAATTAATGATTCCCCATTATTTTACTAAATTCCATTGCATTCGTGTGGCGGATTCCGGCCCAGTTATTTTCTCAAAGACACCTGAGTCCAGCATAATCGTTTACAGGCTGATGATAAAATTTGAATGACGAAAACTTCTTGATTACACATCAAAACAAATATATTGATTTTGGCACATATATTATGACTTAAAAATCTGTTCATATTATGTCACTTACATAAAATCATAACAGATAAATATAAATAACAGTGTATCAAATAAAGTGACTTCTATAACATTATGTGGACAGTTATTAAAATAACACAGTTAAATTATATCAGTCACACACGCAACCGCTCTTAACAAATCCACCGTCTTTGTAAATCAGCATATGCAAAGTGGTATAGCAATAAATCTAGCTGCTCTTGCTCGTTCTCGCATCATGTTACATCTTAATTTCAGAGCCGGCTCGACGGAGCCTGCCTGCCAGAGATACAGCCTTTTATCAAATACGCATTACGCTAGAAATTAACTTTAACTGAAAAAAAAAATTCGCCGTTCCGTGAGCGTAAGCGATAAATAATGAAAAGCTGTTAGAATGCTGAGTTTGTTTTAACATGCCCATGGGGCTCGCGCGAAATTATTTGCATTTTAAGTCTGCCCTTGTTTATGAAAACGTATTCCGATCTGATGAAATATTGTCGTGCGCTTTAGATTTTAAATTGTTACCGACTACTGCCAAGCCTCTATAAATACCCCCAAAAAACGTCACATTTATCTCTTCAGCAATATTCTGAAATTATGTTTCCAATTATCCTAAACCAACAGCGAGGATATCAAATTTTTCATACACTGTTTAGCTAACCCCGCTTAAATTATTTATCTCGAAACCGAATAAGCTATTTGCATTTTTATTTTTTTATGATTGGCGTTTTAATTAATTTCGCTTTTCCTTTTGTTTCAGGTGGTCGTCGCGTGTAAAGCGTTGTCGATGCTTTGGTAGGTCTTAGGGCCGATGCTTGTATGTAAGTTAGCGCGCTCCATATATTCGCAGCAATCGTGATGTATGTGTTTCGATTGTCATATTGTCGGCTCCGCACGCCCCGACGCGGTTTGACGTCCCGAGATCAAGATATCAAAATCGACTGTCGAATAAATTTTTACGCCAGCCCACACGAACGCTTAGGCAATCGACTGCCAGAGATTTATTGTCAAAATTTCCCGTTAGTAACGCTTACCGAGCACACTCTGCGTATCACTATTTCACAAATAAAAGAACCAGTCGCGATATCATCGTCGACTATAAATTATATGAAGCTCGGATGAAAAATACGCAATTCGGTCTTCTCTTATTTATCGCTTAGCTTGACTTACATACGAATACATTATGTTAATAAGGAGATGATAATAAATAGTCGGATCGATTAATATTGATCGATCCGCATCGATATACCTAGTGCGTAACTGTTGCGAAATGAGACTTGAGCTCACAGTGTATTGTAGATAGAACCATTAGAAAGCGTACAGTTATTGTCCAGGCGACATGGCGTTAGTTGTGAGGCTGTCGCTATCTGTCGGGGTGATCTGCTATCATGTTCCATCGGGACGGTGGCTGCCCCACGCTAGGAATAGGTCGAGTTCCCGCGTACTGTTCCGTGATATATTGTTCCGCATCTCCCTGTATAAATCTTGAACGCCTGCTGAGGTACACGGGACACGGCCGCCGCGCCGCAACTCCGAGCTTCAAATGGAATTGTGTTTTTATTTATCGTGCGAATCGTGCCCCACTATCGCTCACTCGAAATCGCACTTTATCTGCCAAAACGCGGTGTCGAACCGAGGTGGGTTTTACAGCTCTTTATAGTTACTTTTTTTGTTTATATTATTGCGCTGCCGTTCTTACGATTAGGTAAATACAGTATGCGATTAACTCTGATGGAGCGCTTGCCAATAGTTCGTATCTCGTTCGTATGGGTTCGTATCATTTCCTTTCAAATTATTTGGTAACGAGCTGAAATTGAAAATGCACAAGGGGTGTGAATACGTCCACTGCGACTACGGGAGTTTCATCTTTTTCATAGTACTCTAGTAGGTATCTTAGATTTGTGATGTGGTATTTATAATACTCAATGTTTTGACCAGAAATAATGTTATACGAAAATCGAATTTGATTACAAAAGTATCAAATTCGTTCTCATTATCATCATCCCACGTCGCAGTGTGTCGAAACAAATTATTGTAATGTAAATATTAAGACTTAGTATATTGTACCTACTTGTAACCGAAATCTGATGTACAACGTCTGTATACGTCTTTGAAACGCATAATAGTGATACATTTACAGACTAACTTACAATAATATTTTGCTGGCGCGACGCATACGGCAAATGTATACTTACCATAATTTTTATGTATATTTGTGAGATTTTGAACAAATCAATTGAAAATTGAAGACGATGTTTCGTGCCTACCAATTTTTTCTATTAATATATTATGTATTAAAACGTTTTGATCATTGCGTCCCGCCAGAAATCCTATATACGTAACTACAAAAGCTTTAGTATGAAAAAAAAATTATTCCATTTATTAGTCGATAGCTTAACTTATTCTTAGAAACATAGATTACCTATAGTCACTTAAAAATGACATGAATCAAAACTAGTTGTGCCCAGTATACGAATAGCTAATTAAATTTAAGTAATAGATAATGTAATTTATTTTAAGATACAGTAGTGGTAATATTTTTGGATTCCTATAAACATATACGTAATTTATTCTTCTGTATAATGTAGTGATGATACGAATGATCGTGTAAAATTTGATCGAGATTCTTTCGGCACATTTGTTTTAATTAACGCCCTTCGAAGTGCCAAATTCATTTTTTATTCATCGATTCATCTAATTACCTCTTTATAGTTCCTTTTTAACGTTATTATGATTTTGTGTTAATTCAAACAACGATTATATTATTGTTGTTGACATTGCACTACTTAACTGAAAGAATCTTGGTCCAAGTTTTATTGAAAAACTTTTGTTACATATTGTAAATATTAAATACTTATTTAAAAAGCTTTTTTTAATAAATACATAGATGACAAACTTGTTGTATACTATCCACGGAATTCGAAATTCATACACTTGTTTTAATATTTCACAGATATTTTGCGGTATTTTGGAAATGATAAGTTTTACAGTTTGAACGAAATCGTTAATTTATTTTAATTTGAAACGTGCTCATGAATGTAATACGTAAATTTTGTCCTTTTACGAAGCATTTGTCATACGTAAATAGGTAGGCCCAATTTTATTGTAATGTAAAATAATTATAATATAGTAATAAATGAAGAGAAATACTTAAAAACTCGAGGGATTCTAATGTAGAGAATGATTTAAATGTTTGTGTTTCATGATTGTAACTGTGTGAAAAGTTGTGTAATACTATATTACCTATCATTACCTATTATATGGACGGAAACGATATTATAATTTTTTGTACAATATCGGGTATAGTGCGAGATGGATCTGCATTAAATAAAATTCTGTTACTGTACACATTGCTTTTATTTTTTACTAACAAATTACCCCGATTTTTACTCTTAATGGACAAACTCGGATCCTTGTTTGGCATCAAGCCAAATTAACTAAAAGTACTGATATAGAAATATGATACAAATAGAGACAATAGAGACGATATTTATTTTTACTTATTTATAGCTTTATGCACAAGAAAAAAATCCTGCAGTAATTCAAAATAAATTTCAAGACATTAACACATAGGTAGGTACATGTACAGCCTGCTAGTGTTAACAGATTAGTTACATAGGTTCTACAGATTTCGATTTACAATTTCGAATATTAACATTTTTTTGAATTGTTTTTCTACGATATATTTCTGCAATATACTGGGTGTAAGTGACATTGTTACGATTTATTTAATTTTTATTATTTAGACAAACTTAAATCTATCTTTACAAGTGATACCATGGATTCAGGAAGCCTGAGTGAAAGAAATTGGCACCGGTTTTTTCAAAAAATTTAAGACGTTCTCTTTTTTTATATCTAGGTATAAAATCTACGAACAAAATTGTAAAATATTTGAAAAGACTGACGCAAACTTTAACGATGAGGGGTCTATAATCGTGAACTGAATCCACCATTATCAGATTTCGTTACGATGTCAATTACACCCTGTATTTTACAGTTAGCCAATCAAAATAGCCAATAAGGTCTACCAACCTGTAGAAACTTAAACTGTATTTGCGGCACTTCGAGTATTCTTCACACTCCCTTCAAATCTCCGAGGCTTAATATGAATAATTACAGTTTGAATTCCTCGTTGGTCACTAACCGAGCAAGTAACATCTGGTTATTAGCCAATGAATATAATTTATGTCACTTGATAAAACATGAGGTGCTATACGATCGTTAATTCTTCACTGAGGAAGGCCCAAGTTCACCGACAACATAACCGACGATTAGAGCATAATCAGCCGTTTAAACATAAATTTTTGTATGAATAATCGCCCGATTTCATTTTAAACATCAGTTATTTTGTCGGCGAAAATGGCCCTTAGTTGTCCATCCAGCCCTTTTAGCGGCAGGACTAACTTAAGTACTGCGGTAAGGTTTATGTAATAGACGGCCATCTTGGAAAAGGCTGGCTGGTGAACGAGCATATTTGGAAAATATATATAAAAAATATATAGGTATTTAATTTTAATTCAATATCATATTTATATTTTGGCGGCACGGTTGGCGCAGTGGCTAAGCGATTGGCTTTTTGCACTACGTGTCACGGGTTCGATCCCCACACGGAACGAATACTTGTATGGCCTACAGATAGATGTCCCGGGTCTAGGTGTGTGTACATGTGAGATACTTACTTATCTGTTCGTAACGTTTATTACTATCTAGTAACCTACTAAATAAATAACGGAAGGGTTTCTTATTTTCTTTGGATTTTTTAAAAGGATACCAGACAAAAGTTATCTATATCGACCTACTGATTATACAATAATTTCTTATGTATTTTTTTGAAAAAGCTCTCAATTTATCGTCCAAGTGTTTTCTCGGCCTATTGCTAGACTTTTATCGCAATTTTGTCGTATGAATTTTAATAGTGTAGAACCATAGGTTTTCTTTAATCGTACTTTGTCAATTCTTATCACAAATTTAATAATGCTTAGCCACCTTTTTCACCATCCAACCACGAGACACAAAATAATAAAATTGAACGATTGCTTGGAAAACCTAATGCATAATACATACATACAGACGAACGGTGAAATAAAGTAGTGTACACATGAGAAAAGTAGCCATGGTGTCGTGCCAAACAGGAAGCGTGCATGCGAGGCCGCCGGGATGTGGGGTTCGATTCTTTTGCTATGCGATTTTAAACTTTATTTATTTACTAGACACACCTACATTTGTATTCAAAAGAAGAAGGTATACTATAAGCCTGTGTGTATAACTAGGGATATTCTTCAGTAGAATATCATAAGCATGAAGTTTTTCCAGATTAAACTATGACTGAATATCTAATTGGGTAGATATTATATAGGATATTTTTTATGTAGTTAGGACCAGAGACTGAATCACTCTACAAATTATGTGCACTACATAAAAAATATCCTGATTATACAAGGTTATTTGTAATTCATCACCAGCAGTGCTGTGGTAGAAGTACTCATCAATATGAACAACTTTTACTATGGGACCAATAATGAGGGAGAGGATGGCGTCCTCCCTCCAGCCCAGCCGCAGTGGTGGTCGCCCACGGCGTCGGGCGCCGGCCGACGATCTCCGGCCACCGTAGGCGCGGGCATGCGGACAGCGAGTAAAGGGCAACTCGCTGTCCGACCATGGACCATGCCCGGGTCGACGGCGCGTTGTGTTCCACGCGCGCCTCAAAGAACGTCAGCAAGATGACGGGGCCCCCCCTGTAGAGGGCCGATGCCTGCCGGGGTCGCGGGGCTTATCTCATTACCGTGACCCCGGAACGTAAAGGGCTATCGAAGGAACACCGTGGATTTTAGTCAGTACAAGTCTGACAGTCCCTCCCGCCCTGCCCGGGGTGGGAGGACTCATTTGATGATTTTACCACGATAAAAAAAAAAAAAAAAAAAAAAAAAAAAAAAATGGGACCAATAATGAAAGCACCAGCAACTCAGCACATAAAACCTCTCTCCCCTTTCCTCTCTTTTTCTCTCTTCTATCTTTCTCTATTCTATTCTAACCTGATGTAATTTTAGTAACTCATAAATAAGCCAAACTATTCTTAACTTACTTGACAGAAACATATCGCGACGCATACTTACGAAACCCTATTCCCGTTAGGGATTTCTAACATTATTTATAACTCAAGAAACTAAGCTCCATTTTTTATAAAACACCTAAATTTGGTGGTCCGTCTGCGGTTCCCCATAAATCAAGGAGTATTCGGCGGATTACCGCAAGAGTAATGACTCCAGTCCACCTGCTGAGGGACTCCTATTATTTAGCTATTTGCTCGAGCGTACTCGGCGTCCTCTTAGGGTATTAGTTGTACCTTACCACACTAGATTTTGGATGTATGCCACTTTCAGAGTCAATTATCTTCGCCTTATAAGAACTTTCGTCAGAAGTATTGGGATGGTCAAAGTATTAAATTATGTTGGAATTTGTTTAATAATAGATTTATATGAAGTGTATAAACGTAAATCATAGTGATGTAGGATATGAGCGATTATTTATTGGACATCGTAGACACTGGTTTGATGGATAGTTTTGAGAAATTGCTAAATTTGTGCAATGAATATCTAAGTAAATACTCGTACACAAGTAGGTACCTACTAGTTAAAGATCTTAAAAGCATACTACCCGTATCAATTTGAGATTCTTGACGTCATAATAAAAAAAGCGTTAAGTTAATTTAGAATAGAATAGAATAGATCTTTATTTCATGTAAACAAGATACAGGCACTTAAGAAATGTCGAGACTCTAGGTGCATGGTTCCAAATAGTAGGTAGATCCTGTGGAGAAGAACCGGCAAGAAATTCCATGGAAACTCTTTTAAGATAATAGATTACATCAAACTACGCTTTATGTATATTAACGGAAGTCCTTTAATAGGGTTATAGTACCTACTCATCATTGTGAACAAGTTTTACTAAAGGACAAATCGTAAAATCGCGAAAGAAAATCTGCAGTTCTATACAATTAATTCAATATTATCTACTTTACTAATGTATGGAACACCTGTTATTTTTTTATATTTCATGGAAATTGTTGATAATAATGATGAGTTTACTATAACCCCTTAAAAGGACCACCGCTAATACAGTAGGAACTTGTATTAGTGACATTTAGTAATGTCAAAATACTGGCTGGAAATTATTTGAAAATATTTCCAGTGGGCTGCTTATACGTTTCTTTTCTTCCAAAATTTTCAGTAAATCATACCCTCTTGAAAGGTACATAAACTAAACAAACAAGGCAAAATGATAAGTACACGTAATAGAATCCCTTCAAAAATTAAGGGCGGCTTCGGATAGTGTTTTATGCAGAAATTAAGGCTCCCGTGAAAGGCTTATAATTAACTAGCTAATTAGCAACGTGAGACTGTTCACTTTATTAGCTGGGTCGGCTCGTGGAGCCTGATATCGGATTTTGGTACTGGTTTAATTAAGTATTTCTTGCTGCTTTTGTTTAGGTTATATGACCTCATGATAACCCTGGGCCTGGTATTTTTTAGGATAGGATACAACATGTAGTTAGAAGGGTCATAATATTGTGTTCTTAGGTAGAAAAAACCATGTAGGTAGGTACTTAAAAAGATTTGAGCTCGATCACAAGAAAGGCTAATTTTATAGGACTTATAGTTTAACTACCCTGTATTTTAAGCTACAGTTTGCTTAGTGACACTGAACTAGAGTAGGTGAGGATAAAATAGTTGGATTACGTTAAGAAGACTTCGAGTGGTTTTTCGTGAATTGTATTTCGAGATTTTTGTTAAGTGGATTAACATTGTTATCACCTTTTCTTCCTCTCTAATATTTGTAATACTCTAGCCCAACTTTTGCGAATGACTGACAATATTTCACACAGGGAAATTGAGGGAGTACCATCTGAATTCTTAGATTCTAAGTGCTGTGAACATCCGTCCATATATTCTCTCATACACAAAATAAAATAAAATCGCTTTCCGCGTCTGTCTGTCTGTCTGTATATCCGCGAACTCATCCTAAACACGCAAAGGATTTTGATGCGCTTTTAACCATCAGTTAGATAATATTTCATGGAAGGTTTATATGTATAATACTTCGATATTTAATTTAAGGATAGTAGAGAAATTTCACCCGTGCGAAGCCGGGGATGGGTCCCTACTTCCCTAGTAAAGTACAAACTATCTGGAATGATTAATTTTTATTAAGCTTAATTCAAATGATAATAATATAATAATGATATAATGATGTTAATGATATAGGTAGTCTTACAGATCAATTACGTAATACTCAATAGAGTTGTATCATTAAATAAAATTACAATATTAAACCTACGACAGTGCTTTAGTCAAGTTCGCAAACAAACTGACTCTACCGTAAAAGTGAATCTCCATCAAAATCTATCTTCACCCGATCGAATGAAGATTACGACATTATCCCTTCCAAGCATTATTCATACATTCAGTGCATGTCATACAACAATTTGCCGCGCAAAATCTGCACACACAGCTATCTGTGCGTGCGCACCGCCATATTTCGCGGGCAGCGGACATATTGAGTTATCTTAATTAGCCGGGAGGCAACCCGCCACCCGCGCGATCCAGCCGATACGTATGGAGCTATGTTCAGGATTATCTAGGTGGTATCTAGTAACCTAAGTCGTGGCACGAGCGGGTAGTGCGTGGGTTAGGTTTCATTTTGAGGGTATTTGTGAAGAATTTTATAGATATTAATTATGTTACTTTTTTGATAAAGTACCAATACCATTATGTAGCATGATTAATAAAATAGCCACAACAGTACTTTCAGTTGCGATTATTACATACCTCAAAAATCTAAAGCTACAAGTATTCAAATAGATAACTGAAAAGAATGACGAATACGAAAGGAATTCTCGCTTTTACTAAAATTCAAATTGAATACGAGACAGAAGCCACTTCGAATAAATCAGCCAGTTCGAACCTTACGATTAAAATTATCATTCAGTATAAAAATAAAAACTTAAAAATCAGTTCCAAATTCAAATCAATATCGATATTCAAACAAACCTCCACTCCCAAGCATTCTTACAGTGTGATTCAAATACATGTACACAAAAAAATATTATTATAATAATAATATTCAGGTACGTGTAGTGGACACATAAATCCTTCTGTCTA
Source organism: Allophyes oxyacanthae (assembly GCA_932294325.1). Taxonomy (NCBI): domain Eukaryota; kingdom Metazoa; phylum Arthropoda; class Insecta; order Lepidoptera; family Noctuidae; genus Allophyes; species Allophyes oxyacanthae. The sequence goes on from OW028620.1 coordinate 10,359,698, forward strand.
CAATATCAGGCACGGCAACTCCTGCACAGTCGGGGCTCGATCACGAGGAAATAAAGACAATATGGAAGAGAAGAGATATTAATATACTTCAGAAATCTTAATGCAAATGCAAATTGCATATGAGTACATAATTTTACTGTGGGCCGAATAAAATGGTTTGTATTGATTTACCTATAGCTTCATGAATAATCTGTATCTATATTTAGCCACTCAAAGCTTCTGATTAAGATTTAATTATGTAGGAAGCGGTTCAATTCTGCTAAATAAAGCTAAGGAAATAGCCAGTCAAGAATGTCTATCCTTATTTAGCTTGAGAATGTCCACTGCCAAGTAAACATGGACCTCCCTCTATACACAATAACATGTCTTGCGGGATATTCTCATGATCACAATATTCTTAGCAGATTTAGTCGTACTAAGACAAAGGTTATTACAGAATTTGTACGTGTATTTAAATTTGTATGTGTCTTTTAAATGTGTGATGTTGAATTGTTGACACAGCTAAGTCAATGCAGAATGCCTTAATTTGTCCAGTCTTTAAATATGCAGGTAAAGGCGACTATTTTAAAACGCTTTTTTATAAGCTTCACTTGTAACTATCTATGTAAAAAAATCTTGGAAGTTAAATTTGACCCACTTCCCGGTTTCCGATTGAGCTGAAATTTTGCATACACGTTTAGTTTGGATGACAAATGCGTTTTCTTAAGTTTTTTTTAAACTATAATATTTTATTTACATTCCTTAATTCAAATTCACATAATTTATTTCGTTAAACATGAGTACAATAGGATGTTCAAATATGTAAATAAGAAGTTATACATACCATATTCTAGCTTTAAAGGCATACGAAATATCAATATAATATAAGTTTTTTATACTGTCATGGGCACTAACATTAATCAACAGGAAATAATAATACACACAAACACACACATAATAATACAAATAATAATGAGAATGATATTGATCACAAGATTGGTGGGATGTGGACTCAGCAGCCGTAGTGCCGATCGTCGTTACGGCCAATGGCTTGATAGCCAAGAGCCTCGACCAACATCTTATGAGGCTCTCGTTGGGGAGCGGATCTAGAGCTTGATACAGAAGATGGTACTCCTCGATACGGCACACATCGTGAGGAGGTTCCTCTCTCTGGAGCCCTAGCCACCGGTAGCTTGGAACCTGTTCCTAAGCCGGATGATAAGTACTTATTTAAAAAAAAAAAATGTGTATTTTATAATCTATAATTATATTAATAGATACGTGAGGCGAAAACTTTTGCGCACACGGAGGAGTGTGAGATTTGGCATAGATAAAGTTTATATGGAGAAGAAGTGGAGAAAGCTAAAATTACGGTCGAATTTCGACCACTGGGCAACCACTAGTATGTTTAAAAATGTAAATGTACCTACCTATATAACATGGATGAAAGATGATACTGATAATAAACTTAATTTGCGTGAAATTATTTGCATGCACGCAGGATCATTATGTCATACAAACGCAAAGAAACAATTTACTTCCACGACAACATTAGGTAACAACACAATATAAATGGCTGTACTCTATGGTCTAGGTGCCATACCCCTGTTATTTTCATAAACAGGGTTCGTTGTCGTTCGTTGTTCGAATCGTGCGCGGTGGAGATAAGATAGCCGTGCGCGTGCGCAGTGCCCCGCCGCGACCACTAATTAAGTCTTTAGCTTCGATATGATTTTATAGTTTATTTGTTAATAGATTGTTACAAGTTGAACTAGATCTATGGCTCGCTGACATTTTATACTGATAAATGAAGTTTTCTTGTGTGTATAATGAAATGTTTGTCATGCTGATTTCAAAGGTAAAATTTATTTTAGAGTATATTTATTAATATCAGCGTGAATGTTAGTGAGATCATTATGAGAAATAATGTGCCTGTCAAAATCACTAAATTGGAGTTTTAGTTCGAACGCAAACCATGGCGTAAGATTTACATGTTGTGATTTCTTCGTGAATTCACAATAAAGTGTTCACCATACATAAATATTATTTTCACAAAGCTTGTAATAGCTTGTAAGCTTGTAGTTCTTTCTATTCACAATGATTTTCATCAAAACTTCCTTAGTGAAATCGGTGAATTAAAATCATGAAAATAATGTAGGTAAATAATATCACAGTTTCTTAAGAACTGCATAAATTCATTCTTTCAGTTTTTTATTCATTAATACAAACATGAATTTACCATTGCATGCATAGCATTGCATGGTCTTAATACCATTGAAAATTGCCGCGAAAACATAATAGCGTTTGTAGTAAAATAACGTCACCTAATTTTAAAACAAACAAAGACCAGGTAAATTCTAAGTACCAAATTAAAAAGTTGTATTTTTTTTATTTTAAACAATAAACTAAAAAAATCTTATTCTTTTAGTCTGAGGTTTAACTCTTGTTTACGCTAGTAACAATAAAACGGCTTGATACTGCGGGTATGAGGGTAGACAAAGCCGCTTGTGGCCGCCTGTCATAAATGCATGATTTACGCAATTACCTTGCAAAGACGACGATAAATTACTGTTCATTTCACTACAATAACATACAAATATATTTTTACATTGCTAACACCATACCTCTACATAATTTGAACCTTATTTTTAAAGCCATAAAGATAAAAAACTCGAGTGCTAGAAATTTTGGGTGAGTGCCTAAAGTTGTTTAGATGTAAGACCTGATTATTCACAGATATTGTATCGAGTATTACCACCCGCTAACTTGAGGTGACGCGAAAGAAATTCTTCATAATTTTCCATTATAATTTTAAAGATACAATACACGTTTTAAGTATTATCGATACACGTTAAAAATTAAAGGTGTTGTAAGCAGTGCGGTTTTTTGTACAAAAACAATAATGCACTTTTGTGCTAAAGCGTTCGTTCACACTCGATACTTTTAGAAGCAGAATCCCGCGTTCTCGCAGGGATCGCAAAGTAAATGAAAATTTTGGATGTTTACAGTGAAACAACCTATTTAGATGAAAATGCACAGATACAAGAGAAGCAGAAGAGAAGAGAAACATAGTATTCTATTCTATACACCAAAAGAACGTTTAGGAATGGCTATGGATCCACTTACGAATATCAGTTTAGGTACCTGAATGTGTGGTTTAAAAAATATTCGCTTCAATATATCAAAAGCGCATCGAAACTCAATCCCTTAGGGCCCATCCACACTCTATACTTTTAGAAGCAGAATCGCGCGTCATTTGGGTCATCCAAAGTCGGATTAAACTTAAACAAAAATGCTTAAACATTACCCAGTCTCCAACCTATAAAACCAATGTGACAAAGGAATTATTTTAACAACATATATGGGTGGGTTCTATTTTGAAAACTAATTTGCATCCGGCATTAAAATACAATTATTAAAATTTAATCTTCAAGCGATGCCAAATCACGTCTTGTCGGCATCACTTGAAGTTCTGTTCAGCTCGTAAGCTATAACGGCTTCACGCCATACACATACAAAACAGTGTACAACCTTGAAGCCAACTACACTTTCATAAAATGTTATTAACTTATTACAAAACAATAGAAACCCAGCTACTTGCCACATGGTGACCCCTTTCTATGGTCAATCGCTTTTGCGGTGTTCAGATGTCCACTTATCTAAATAAAACCTTTTTCTTAAAGTTTACCATGACTTCATAAAATCTCTCATTCTATAACAGTAAGTTAATAATGTACCGCAAAGATATAGTATACATCAATAAAGTATTCGTACCCTTACATCTGTCAAACCATTGCAACTTCTGCCGTATTGTAAATATGTCTAAACATGTGTCATAGATCTTTAAAAGCCATAAAACGGGCATACACCAACATCCATCTTTGAGGCTACAAGAACACTGTTAATAATTATTCCAAAAACGAACAAATCAACATGACAGGCCAAGTGATCTGCTTAGCAAATACAAGGCTCGAACCTTCCTAATGTGTTGTCAATCATTCTGCTTCCATACCCATGGGTTGAATAACAACACGTTTTTTGTATGGACATCGGCCGCTGAATATCAATTTATCGATGTGTCATGTCCACATCATGTGTTAGGTGGAATTCCTTAATAATACTACGATAAACTTGCGTACAGACAAGACCGAAGCATTATGGATGAAAGATGGCTGGTAGACGTCATAGTGAAATAACTTTATTGTGCATTTGTGTGTTCACGTTTCGAAGAAGTGACTTGTGGTGAAGAAGAAGATTTCTGAATTAAATGTTGAGTGCTCCCCAAACATTAACATGAATGTTCTTGGAAAATAAATAGATAGAATTCTTAATACCGTTTCCAGAAGCAGTCAAATGATCTAGGTATATACGACTTCTTACAGCTCAGGTACGTGATTTGTTTTTGATAGCTGAAAACGTTTTTCATGGTTGCAAAAACCGAGGCAACTGAAGTCACTTTACCTATAAATTACCTCAGTAAGTAAACGGTGGGAATTCCGACAATCATCAGCGTGAGCTCCAACAGAAACAAAATGCAGTAGCAATTCTGTCTTTCAATGAAATTTATTGTCAAAAACAATCAACAGCTTAATCCACATCTACAAATCACTTCACGAAACTCAAACCTAGCAATTACGAATATAATTTGTCAAATAACTATTTATTGACTCATAACCTTCCAATCAATCAATCAGCGATGGCTATCTAACGCCAACACTTCCCTAGTCTGCGGTAGGTATAGTGGCTTAGATTTAAATTTCCGATTGATATTGATAGCCGATCGGTCACGTACCCAACAGTTTGCTTGCCGACTGCTAATTAACAGGATTTTACTCGGGCGCCTTCAATGACGTCACTCTATTGTACGGTGAGTCGCTTAAAATAAACTGCGCGTTTTGGATGATCGGTGTGTTGTTAATCCGATATCCGGTTATGTAATAGATGAGGAGTAGTTTATATGTGAAATCGGTATCGGACAGCAAAGGTTTTGGTGTAAAAAGTTCATCTACGGTCACTGCTTTTTGGAAGTTGCCTAAACTTGAACGATGTTTCCGTTTCTATCCTTATTACGTAAGAATCATAGGTGATACATAGATTGAACGACGAAGATCAAGGATTCGAACCAAGCTACTTATGTTAGAAACCTGGAATTATCCGATTATGCTAAGGTGCGTACGATTTTTATTAGTTCGACTATAAAGCACCCCCTTTCTTCTGAAAGTGGTTGTAAAGAGTATGATATTTCTAACTACGCGGACAAAGTTGCAAGCAAAAGGTATATTATGACAATATTCATATCAGCCGATTATCAGTACAAAGGCTGGGTATCTTTTAGTCATTATTATAAAGCAATATCCTTCTGCGGTAATGCCTTAGTCACCTCATATGACACTCACAGGAAGTTAGATGGTGGCCTATTCAAAATCTATATTGCACTATAACAGTATAATTATGTGAAAATAATGTTGGTATGGTGAAAAATTCTCTCACTCTTTCTAAATATAATATTTAAAAATAAGTTTTCATTAGTTATCTACCTACAATTAAGTAAAAAGGTTGATACTTACTTTTACATGCTGACTAAGAATGAAAGTAAAAGTGAAGAGTGTGAGTCAACGAAGAGAAATGAGGACAATCTGGTAATGGACTATAGTAATGTATTACCGTTGATTTAAAATCTCTAAAGCCTGTCTTTTTCTAAGGTAGATGTAAAAATGAGAAACATAACGCCTAAACGACAAAGGTGTGTCGATTGTTATAGGAATTTATTTGATTTAGATCGGCTGATCTTGCACCTTGCTGACAAGAAAGCATAGAAGGCCGTATAAGCTTAAAAGCTAAGCTAGGTATCTAGAGATAGAGATAAATCAACAAAGATTCATTGAGACGAGAGAGAATGAAAAAAAAAATTGAGATTGTTTATATCCATGAAAGAGGACGAGGAGCTGAATCTTGCCTATTCATATTTGGGAAAATAATATTTTTAATAGATGGATTAATTAATTAATCTGCTAATTTAGAAATATAAATAGACTAGTATAAACAGATACAGGCTTCATTTACAGTGACTAAGAACTGGAGAATTTCCTTTGCGGAGATTTCTTGCAATTTATCTAGGTAACATACACTTAAGTGCTTCCCCAGATGCGCATTTTGTTTAAGCATCAGTAGTTCGTATTTACACATTCACTTATGCTAACACGATGTTGTTACTAAGCGCTTTACAAATTCTACTGACACATTGTTAGAATTTATTAGAGCTCTTCTTATTTTGCAAAGATAAAGCCATCCTCCTTCTGTTTTTGTGGATTTTACGTTCCTACAACGTTTTCCTTCTGCCTATTCTTGTTTTACTTGCTAATTTTCCCATCATCATTGATGTCTCAAAATTATGTCTCAGGTATGCAAGTTTTCTCTGGTTGACAGTTCTTAACAGGACCGGTCATTTTAAGTTATGTTATACCGTTACTTACACTTACAACCGCAAATTTTAACCCATACCCAATAACTCAAAATATAGTGTTTAATTGAAATTTGAGAATCCCAAAACTACTCAATAACAATACCCAAATATGGCATAACGGGCCGGGACCACCACATAAGCCTTAATTAAATAAAATTGAAATGAAAACGCGAAATGGATTTTGCGTGCTTTCATTAATGGTGCGTTCCGTATTATTTTCGAACATTTATTATTGTGTATGTAATGCGTATGATCGTTATTCATGTCTCGCTTATTAAGCTGCTTCAAAAACAACATGTTTTCATTAACGACCGTGTGCAACGCTAATATTGTTTTGTACTGTTTTAGTTTATGATTAAAATCTGTTTAGTAATGGAACTGGGATGTAGATATCCATTTGTTGTTTTATGTGATTAGTTATGTTGGTAATCCTTTGTTGAGTACAGGGATAGGTACTTCATCTAATGGCAGTGAATTCTGGTCTATATAATGTTCAAGACATCATAAAAATGTGTTACTTATTAAATTCAAACGTGCCTACTTTAACTAACTTATCTATTTCCATTCCTGGCCATACAGTCTCAAGCCTCACACATCTCTTATGCTCTATGAAACCCATAGCTGCGTTCATCTGATGTCCGATTTCTATGAAAATAATAACTTGGATAAATAATTGTACAACATTACTTAAAACATTTTAATAGTTACTCAGTTGGAAAACTGTAACAAGAAAATCTCTCCATATCAACTTTCTCCGAGTGAATATTTGACAGGCTTCACCATGTTAGTAAAAAAACATAAATAACAGTGAAATTTAACTATCCTCAGCAATGTTCGTGTTTATCATTCGTAATGACAGGAAAACAGTGAGTACGTCCAGAGTCACAGGCCATATGAAGACTAAAATAAGTAAATGTACGGAATTGTTAATACAACCGGTATATTTAAATTCAACTCAACGGTTCGCCCAGTTGCAGTGGGTTAAACCGACGGTTATACATGACTTTTCTCTCTTACACTGTCTCATGTAAATATTTAGAATTTGAATAAACTCGTTAGTACTGTTTCACAATCTTTGTTGCGAGATCAGATTGAAAAAAGAAGCGTAAAATCCGATTAGTTAAAGAATAAAGACATTTCAGTTACTTTTAAAATTTGTTTTCTACTTTATCCAAAGCGAGAACTAATATATACTCGTCAAAACAAAATAAGGGCCACCTTATATTTTTGATCTTCTGGGCAAATTATGCGGTTCCTAGGTTTCTATGTTGTAAAATTCATTGCAATGATTTGTTTTTAATGAAATGGGTTTAAATTTTACACAATCCACAGAAAAGAAAAACAATTTTACAACATTTTCAAGAAAAAGTGCAATTTCAGCAAAAAGTACACTTGGACTAAAAATGCAATTAAAAATGAATTTCCACGGCGTTTATTCTTTTTCCTTTTTGAATCTATAGCTGGTGTAATCTCCTCTTTTCTGAACATATTCTTGAAGCCTAGAGGGCATTTTCTCTCAGATGCCGCATTGTTTCTTGAGAGATTTGTTCCTAGCTCGATTTTAGGACGTTTAAGGGCTGTCTTTCTTTGCCCACTGATCAATTTGTGTCTTATACTCTTTTTTTCAACAGATCCCACATGTGTTCAATTGCGTTCAAGCCCGAATTGTTCGCTGGCCTCGGCAACACTTGTATACAAGCCTCTTCTATTGTCTCTCTGGTGGCTCTAACAGTATAAGCGCGTGCATTGCCGTGCAACAGTTTGAAACCTGCACCCACTTGCTATGCAAATGGCACCACATATAGTCTTATGACCTCCTGGATGTATCGTTAAGTTGTTACTGTACCCTGGTTCTGAATTATAAGCTCAGTTCTTCCAGTTTGGCTTATGCGTCTCCATACCATAACATTGGGCCCCCCAAATCGATCATTGTTGTGGATGCAAGCATCTGCAAATTGCTTACCTTTTCATCTCCACACCCTTATGCAACGGTCAACACTAAAAAAAATTACTTTGCTCTCATCTGGAAAAAGCAATGTGCTTCACTCACTTACGCTACAGTCCAATTGTTGCCTTGTGGATGTTTATTGATTTGCATGATGAATACTGGTCTATGGAATTCGCACCACTTGACTCCTGGATAATTGCTGGTCTTCATAAAACTGGTTTCTAATTGTTTGGTCACTAAGTCACGTGCCTGTGGCCAGGCACAAGCGGGTTTGCAAAGAGCGGGAAGTGACAGTGCTCTCTCTGCGTGGATGTAAGTCTATGTAGCGGTCTTCCTGAGCGGTGATTCCTCTGGCTCTGTCTAATTCCTGACTTCTGACAAATTTTTGGATCTCATAAAAGCAATTCCAGGCATTCTGAATCCCTCGCTGCGAAAATCTCGGCTGTAAAACTACAGATCGCTACGAATAGCCTTCTTGGATGAGTGTTATGGTCCTGGTCGTTGTAGTCAACTCCATTTGAAGTCGAACCGGTGGAATTACGTTCTTAAAATGCCGATGTACTCACTGACTCGACACACTAAACTGTTCTCAGTACAATACAAATGTTAAATGAGCTTAAAGTTCACCTTAAAAACAGGGTAAAATTAATTGGTTTCAAAAAAGTTGATAAAACCTACCCATTTTAACGGTTTTTCAAGCGGAATGCTGTTAAAGTGTTCCCAAACATTTAAGATAACACAACGCTGAACAATTTACCACATGGATATAGTTAATGATCATTAAATCACCCATAATGTCGAAATTTGCAAGTGGCCCTTATTTTGTTTTGACGAGTATATATTGTACTAGGTACCCACAAGTATGTATCTACTAAATTGAGACAAAGATGATGTTATAGATAAAACAATAGATGTATAGAATGGAACACAAAATTAAATGTTTGTTTTTACTGTTGTTTATACTTCAAAATATACCAAACAATCACACATAGATCTATTACATTTTAAGTTGTTTACCGACCAATGTTTGCTAGCCAATGTCCCCGAAACATTTGTTAGGGAGAGCCGCGTAATTTTTTACGCGAAAAACACAGCAATGCGGTACGTTTTACAAAAAAAAAGAGATGAGAATAAACAGACGAGGAATGGCGCGAGAGAGCGCTCGAATTTTGAATACAAATGTAAATTAGTATCTCCACTAATTACCTCGGTAGACACGTCCAGGGCTATGCGTCTTGCCGGCTTACTGGGGACGTTCATTTTTTTTTCAACAGCGAAATCTTCGCCCATTTTTCACGTTAGTATCAAAGCGTAATTTAGCGTAGTGTGTGGGAAATCGACGGTAATTAACGAATTATTGCTTTTGCCGTTGGTCGTAGAATTTATGTAAGTTTTTGTAAAGGTTCACAAATTAATCAGTTTTAAAAAACCGTTCAGGTTTTTCTTAAGCTTGCCGTGCAAATTTTGTGTGATTCGAGGACTTTGGGTCCATTTTCAGTGGCTCCACGTCTATTACTCACGGTTGAGACTATTTTGTTAGACCAGCATCTAAAATCCCTCACTAAATAAAGATTCTTCCGCAAATCTAGTAGTTACCGGTTAATGCTTATTAACATGATTTCTTTGGTTTTTTGCTGGGAAACTCTTCAACTTTCCCATTAGAAACGAATAATTACTTCTGTTTTCTTCACAATTTAAGTCAAACATATTTCATGAATATCAGATTCAGATTCAGATATGTATTGTATGTAAATAATTACATAAAGTCACATAATACTGACATAATAATAAACTATAAACAACATCATAGCATTTCAGGTAATAAAGATTAAAAATAATTCATAATATATGATTGATTAATAATAATAATTTTAAAATAACTTCACAGAAATAACAATATTACGTACCTATTTTAAATAATTTTTGGAATGAATTCTTCAACGCTATACGGTGCCATGTCTATAAAAAATGATTTCAATTTATCATTTTGTAACCTATATTATGTCTTACTACACAAGGACCTTCCTAGTCCCGAACCCTTTAAGTGGTTATTGTACTCATCATTAAGAACTACTTTTACGATGGACCAACCCTGAAATCCCGAAAGAAAAAGCAGCTTTTCCATACAAATAATATTACTCGACTAAATATAGGGAACAGCAGAATTTGGTCCCATAGTAAAACTTGTTCATAATTTCATCATTATGAACAACATCATTCCTTTAAAGGGCTATTGTACTAATGTACAATAATAACCCAAGAGATCGGGACTCGAAAGGTAGGACCGTATATTTTCACTTCCTATCATTATAATTAACAAGGGAATGAAAAATAATTCTTCATTAGTCATAAACACATCAAGTCACTGTCCCGTGGACAGTACTTTGTATTCTGCCGGTGCAGCCCTCAAGTGTCGCCGCTCTTCACATTTAACGCATTATTTATCATCATCTGTGCCACCCTTTTCAACGCCGCTTCTTTGCTGGACAGTGGTGTTTCGTTTTTAATTGCTTTTATACCACACGATGTAGGTTAAATAGGTTTTTTGGAGAAATATGTCACGTGGCTTTGATAGGGTGCCCTAAGTTAGGTAAATAAAGTGCAGAAATAATGTATGATTCAATGATAAATGATAATAGACTTCTGTTCTTGGACAATAATTTGGTAACAAAGTAAGACATTGTGATAAACACGTTGTTGATTATGCAAAATATTTTATTGTGCAAGTTATATACAGGCTGGTGACAACGTTACGAACATTAAATGGAACCACGTATTTACGAGTAGTATCACGTTCTGTGACCGTACACGAAAAATCAAATTTTACACATATCACGATCACTAGGCGAAATATAAAAAGTATCGCTAATCTGTTCTTACTAAAATAATAGAATAGATAAAGATGACATAAGTTTCTACTTTGATGTACCTTCTCCTAGACGAATGAGAGTAGAGTGAAATATTATGCAAAGATAACATGCGTGGAAATCATTGCTTTTTTGTGTACGGCTTCAGAAATAGATACCAAATACGTGGTTTCTTGTAATGTCGTAATGCCTTTACCATGGTAGGTAGGTACTCTTTATTGTAAAGACATAGAATTGATTCTAAAAACTGTTACAGAAACTAAACTTCTTAAGATCAATCCTCTTCGTAAGTCTATTAGTCTTTCGCATCCAATCTACTGCAGTCAGTTGCTATCTTCAGAATTTCAAATTCTAAACGTTCTTTTTACTAAAAATAACCTAAGTGATTTAACCTTCTTGTAAAGAGCCATACAAACTAATATTCATTAGTAAAATGATGACTGATCTTTTGTGATGAAAACTCCAAAAAATCGCATAGTATAAATGTCACAAACGCACCACAGCCATCCCTCGTCCGTCGGAACTTTATAAAAACGTTATCATCTTTTATTTTTCACGTTCACAATTTGCATGTCCCGGTTCAGAGATCTCGGTTCAGGGGGCTCTATGAAATTATGCTCTAAAAATTATTTATTATGTCTGCGCATAAGTTAATGAAGGAGCTTCATTAAGAAAACATATTTATTTATTCGAGTAAGTGTTAATGAGCTGGCCGTTTAGTATATAGCAGTGGATGCATATTCATGTGAGTATGCATGTATGCTGACCTAATTCTATGAGCATTTAAAACAGGTATCACTTGCTGATGACGTCATAAATTAACGGCCGTTGAAAAATTACCTAGTACCTGGATACCTCATGCGTATAATATGAATAATGCATTGATGGTTATTTAAGTTAAAGTTTATATAGTATATTTTATAAGAAGACGCATCACATTACTTACATTCAACTCATAACAGTTTTGCAAAAAATCATAGAGAACTAATCCCTGCTCACTCCTACTTCGATCGGCCCTTGCACATTTCATTTCTTAAAAGTATTCGTCATTCGTGCTGTAAATGTTCGTCATTACTTCAGTACATTATGGCCTAATCAAGTTAATGTTCGTTGGTCCATTCACGTATAAGAGGCATATTAGAATTTATAAAGTAATCCATCAAGTTAACGATAAATCAAATCGACTTATCACCGAATTCTCAAACGCATTTCAAGTTCAAGGCGGTCTTATCTGTCATTCTGTCGCCACTGTCCACCTAAATGTGACATCATTCACACAAACAATCATTGTAAACTTAATTCTAAGTAGGTTTTGTACAGATTAAGACCCTAAGCAGCAGTAATCGCACAGTATGATAGTAATGTTACTAGTCGAATATAAAGAAAAGGGACAGTAATTTTACTAAAATAAAAATATCAAGGAAGGAAGTTCAGAAGACATGCCTTAGCCAATCAGCCAAGTAGCGACAGCATGTCTGCTGAAAACGGCAGCACGGGAATCGGAAATATTAATATCATTATTATAAACAGAATATTTTTTTATGTAGTGCGCATAATTTGTGTTGTGTTTTGTAGTGATTCAGTCTCTGTTCCTAAATGCAACCGCAGTATTGGGATACACTTTAAACAAAACAAAAATTCAACTTAGTATGGGGGACTCGCATAATTTACTAGCGCAAGCCATCCAAAATCAAATTTTAATTTTGTGTTGGAGCGAATTTTAATACTGAGGTTGCATTTGGGAATGGACACTGAATTATTCTGCAAATTTTGCGCACTACATAAAAAATATCCTGTATATATTACGTGACTTAATAACTCCTTAAAATTAAAATACTGATTATTCAGCGGTAAATCACAAAAACCTCCAAAATTATTTTTATACATGAAAATATTCTAAGCTGAAAGAGTCCTCCAAGCATGAAAAAATATTACATAACAATTAACCAAAAATATAAAAGTGATTTCATAAATGACATACCAACCAGCCTTTAATCATAGTTACCAAACCTTTTGTTCTCTTTGTTCCAAATAAGAGATACAATTACAAACGCGTAGCCGGGTTGACGTCATAAATTTTAGGGTGAAATTTAAAATTTATTTAGAAGCAAATGCAGAGTTAATTTTTTAGTGAATCACCGGTGGCCCATTTCGGTGATTAACTTTTTTGGGACAGCTGATACGTTTTCAGTTTAATGGAAAATTTAATTTCTGTTTATTGTTCAGGGATTTAAGTTTAATAGCTAGAGAGACATGTAGTGTTATGGATGTAAACACTTTGTAAACATACTTAATAATAATTATGCGCGGATCGTAAAAAGAAAGGAAAGGTTACTTGCTATTTTCAATACCTAACCTTTGTGTAGGTAGTTTATTAGATAGGTATATTTAGTAGGTTGCAGCTATGTAGGAAAAAGACCATAATGGTGTTTGTTTTTTGTGCCTTTCAATCAATCAAAGCTAGGCCATATTAGCATGTCATCATCATAAATTTAAGAGTTTGGACTCTTGTCGATGTTCTTATCTCATTTCAACCAGTATTTGTAAGTAACCAAAATGTTCTTCCTTCTTTCTCATATTTGAAAACAACAATCAATCTATCTAATGTTACTCTCTAAGTGGATTTTTCCACAATAAATATAAAAGTTAGTTATACAGGTGACAATTATTCACACTCGACACTTGGTGTCGACAATGAGTATTGTAGTGTGTACCACCAAGATTCGCATAAATTATATAAAATTGCTATTATTAAGATGCTAGTGACACTAATGTCGAGATTTCTGTGTAATGTCAGTGTCGCCGTGTACCTTACCCACCTAGTACCTTAAGGAAAATAAACCGTACTAATTGTAATGAAGTGACTTCAAGTGGTCGTCCTTCCGAATCCAAGTCACGAATCACTTACGACAGCTTTACAACTAATCTATTTTTAGAGGCACCTCAAAAAACAACTGCTGGCGGAAATTTAAATACCTTCACTTAACATTCTTCATAGAAGAGGCACAGCTGACTTGAACACTGATCGTCATCTAAAAACACAAAAGGCAGATTTTTACAAATTTCTACTAACACTGGGATTAGAATATGGAAATGAGACCTAGATAGGCCTATGATATACATACCTACATAGGTAATATATAATATGTCCTTACATTCGCACAGAGGTACATTTATTGGTGATAAAGACGCCATATAAATGATAAAAAATATCTAAGTTATGTTTTTAAGAAATTAATTTCAAATTATTTGACACTCATGAACAAACGTTTCACCGTACGTCGATTCAGTATAGCTATAGGTACCTTTGCCTAAATTATTCGCGAATTGAGGTATCGCCACTCGGATACGCTTTTTCTATACCCAGGATGGTAAGGTCTTATGTTTTTAGGGCGACTGTCTGACCATACATCAGGAGCCTATTTCAAAATTTTACTGGCAGTCACTGAAAATTTCCTATCAGAAAAATCCAATATTCCGCTCGACCTAGGAGTCGAACCTAGGACTCACTAAACAATCGCACTTGCAACCAAAAGACCAATGATTAGTTGAAACATCTGGCGGAAGATTGATAGCCGACAAGTCAGGAATTGGTATGCGTTTAATAATTCTACAGAGCTTAGTAAATTGTTCCACGTGATCGACGTAACAAGCAATCGATTTACCATAGAATAGGCCTATTTTCTATAGTCTATCATAAATTATTCAACCCTCTCTCTTCGTGCATTGGAAAATGTTTCGCAAAAGACATTTGCCGACGGAAACAAGTGTTAAATGAGTATTGTTTAGTTTCTATTTTTAATTCAGCTTCTATTGTTAATATCTGCAATATACTTACCTCTAATTTAATGGACATACATTATATAAACAAGAAGACAGGACGGGACGCAAGAATTGGTAGGTGTAGGGTAGGTGAAGTTGAGACCTTACATAATGGTTACCGATAGACTATAAAGGAAGTGTTAGGAGACCGGAATCCACATGGACAGATAACCTGTAAAATAATCGCGGGAAAGACCTGGATGCGATTGGCACATACCAGGGAAGCATTGCATAAAAAGGAGGAGGCCTAGACTCAGCAGTGGGTAGAAAATGGCTGTCAATGATGATGGTGATGATGACATTACTTCACAGCTTACTAAATTAAGCAGATTAAATATTGGTCCTTTTATCCGGAACTACTTTCTCATATTGGAAGTACATTTGCATTGATATAAAATAAGTGTCTTTTCTTTCAATTAATCACTTAAATAAAATTATGAAGTTAATCATAATGCTTCAAACATAATTACCTAAGTATTAGGTAGGTATATTCTTATTATAAAATTTGATAAAGCACTGCAACTCTTAATTAAATGTCGAAGGTTGGTGCTAAGTTCCATCAGGTAAAAATTTGGATCATTAGCAACAATTTACCATAAAAAATAATCGTACTCAAGTTGGCCCGGGCGCAATGCACAATAAATTATTACGTTGTACCTACTAAGAATCTTAATAAAGCGGCTCTCTAGCTATTTGTAATGAATGACGAAACAAAAATAAGGACTGAATACTTAATGCCCGCTAAAGGGGTTCCAATATATTTGCTATATCAGTTGGAGGCAATTCGGAGTTACATACGGATTTTACTTTAGAAATATTGCAAAGCACTTCTGTTAAATATTGGCAATTACATTTTAGCGAAAATCCTGGCGAAGTAATTTATTCTTCTAAATGCTTATAAATTTCGGTATTATTTTAGGTTTTGCTGCTAGGTATATTGCAAGAAGGTTTTTGTTAATGTAGTTAATGCTATATTGGAAAAGATGAGTGTCGCTTATGTGTCTTATATAAGTAAAGTAATAGATATTTAAAAAAAAATGTGAGGCGCTGTCCTTGTAAATCAGTATTAATCGCTAGAGAAATATGTACGTCATGAAGATAGGCGGTGATGAGCAGCAGTTTTTGCCTACAACAATACAATACTGCAAAAACTTGATTTTTCTGAAGGTTGCAGAGGTTAGATGGACTGGTAAACCCAGAAAATTACCACGTTATGGACTGTATCATTACGACATATAGGTAATACATTACTTAAATTGGTTATCACATTCATATTGAATTCTACATAGTTACATGCATAAAAATCATCACACCTTTTTTCGATAGGGGTAGACAGGAACCACAGATGGTTACGTGCTACATACCTAAGTGCTACCTAAAATAGGTAGGTACCCCTTTTGTTTCATCTACATTTATTAATTCTATCACAAATTTTATGCTTCAGTTTTACATATGGAAAACAATTTGGAGATAATTGCAGTAGATAACTAAGTTTCCGAATACGTATGGTAAACTGCACCTAAAACACCAAACTAAGACAATTTCCTAACAGCAATGATGTAAGGAGACCGCGGGATAGGTGATCAGGGCAAGACATTAAAGTGCAGTAAAGAAACCTCGTCTCGCAACTAAGCGCTAGACTTATTTGCCAAGTTACCAAAATACTGTGGGCGGGAGCTATTGTGGGTAATTGTTTAATGATGTGCTTAGGTACAGTACAGTACGACACAACTAAGAACCACTTCGTAAAGCCGATCACTTCTGAATCAAGTGCGAATTCAGAACCACGAAAAAATGATCTTTACGCTGATATAATATGATATAAAATTATCAGAGCAAGCGACTGCCATGATAAGAAAGAAAGAAAAGAAAAGAAAAGAAAAATCATTTATTTGCCACAAAAACAAGACACACTAGAATGATAGACATAGGTAATAAGAAGAGGACAGGTGCATAGACAGAGAAGACATTATACACATTATACATTAGACATTATATGATAACTTCTTAGTTGTGTTGTACTGTACTACGATTGAAGTTATGCGCTTCGGTAATCTTCGTTTTTCCGAATTATTAGTACGAATATGCAACCAATGTCTGAAAGTCCCCGTCTCGCCGGTCACTCATGAGATACCAAGTCTTTATATTATTAATTTATCTCTGTAGAGATAAACGTTGTTGATAGAGATAAATGATGTACATAATATATTATAATTAATTAAATATTGTTACATTATGTTCGTATTTCCGAAGTTAGACGAAGGTTGCCGAGGCGCATGACTTTAATCGATCTCTTTGATCTTTTTTTCTTTGATCGTCCTCGTCGTCGTCTTCGTCATAGGTACTGTAAATGTTTGGTTGTGGAAGTCTGTTATTTTTCCTGTCAGCCTGCTGCATCCTATTGCTGGGCAAAGGCCTCCTCTCTTGATTTCTATGCTGTTCGGCTATTTGCCAATGATGACGAGGCTTTGTTGAATGTGTGTAGTTCGCCCCGCCGTCTCTTTTGAGATTTACCGCGACGCATTTTTGTTATTTTGACGGCATTATGCAGATGTGGCTTTATTTATAAAACAGCATTAATTTCAGTTCAAAAAAAATTAAATAAATAAACAGATTTTTTACCATGACATGTCAGGGGTCAAAACATTTTTCGTCAAGATTAAGTCCCGTATTTTGTTTAACGGTAAATTCAGGAAGAAAAAGAAAATCTGACCTGCTGTTGGCATGCATGTTTATGTTAAATGAAAACGTTAAAAATCTGACCTGTTTATTTTGGTTACCCAGAAAAACAAGCTTTTATTTATGACAGATATCTTTGAGAACGAAGAAAATATCAGTATCAATTCTCTATTAATTTCCATGTCATTCAAATGATTATAAGGAAAACAAAAGAAGACCCCTACTTATCAACCTATAGATTCCCGGCTATTTATTCGAAACACAGTTGAAGCAAATATAATTCGCGTTAAACCCCCATAAAAATCCGTCGTCGGAGCGGCACGATGAATAGACCAGGCCACATTCAGCGAGCTCATGAAAAGAGCGACCAAAAACGAATATATTCCCAGAGAGAAACGGCTGAAATACGTCGACCGGTCGCCAGTCGTGCGCTGTAGAGAGGAACTAGAAACGGTAAGGGTGGAAACTTGTGAAGTAATGGAGCGTGGTTTGGTACTACATAATTGATTATTATTGTTAAAAAAAAACTTACTGTTTTTGTAGTGTTTTATTTTATCGCTAAGCTTCTCTCTTTTGCGTTGTCATTGTGTTCGTGCTGAATAAATATATTTTCTTTCTTATTTCTTTTCTTCTAACTTTACTTGAATAAGTAATAAAAAAGCAATGATGAAGGTTATCGTGATAATGACAGAGAAGATCATTAGTCTGATTAAAAAAAATAGAAATAATCTTTCTCATTGATCTTATTTTAATAATTAGTATTAAGCCACACGATCAACTCAAACTATCGCAATATGATGCACGCCATGCCTTAAGAAGTGGTTCTTCTAACTAATGCATGGGCATTCAGATTCTAAGGTTAATATAATGTAGTGACTAAAGAGTTACCACATTAGATTGACCTCAGAACCCCAGAGTTCCCGCACGGTACCTGGCACCAGCTTCTTTCAAGCTTGGTACGGCAAATACGAAGTCTTTCACGCTAAGCTATGCCACATCTAGATATCTAACGTATCATCATGCTGGCTACGCTACACAGCGGGAATACCTCGACGGGAAAATAAAAATATAGCCAGAATATAGAGCGTAAACATGTTTACCGACTCTACGGTCCGATTAAAAACTGACGATTAGGTAAACATTCATTATTCATTGAAATATCTACTACATCTTTTCCTAGATATTCAAAAGAATTGTAAAGGAAGGATTTACTTTATTACCTAAATAGTGACCAGTGATTTCGTTTCTGAATACGTATCATTCAGGTATGATAATTCTATAGCTCAAGATTCATATCATGATGACCAATACAAACTAAAGCTTATTTTTTAATGAAAATCCAGTAGCCTTAATTTTTGCAATACCTATTACACTAATTACCTATATTCAATGGATGTGCTTGGTATAATAATTTAACGGTTACGTAAGTAAACCTTCAGTAAATTATTGGAGTTTAGCAGGTCCTCGATGGTAAATATTTATTTTTAATTACAATTTTTATTCCGTTAAACTGATTGGCAATTTTACGATCGTAATTACAATGAATTAACTTGCTGCCATTTTTATCTAACGAAACGTAATTTATGGTGATTATAGCGTTGAAGAATATAATTTGAACATTTAAAGGCTTTAGTGATAATTACGCCTAATATAATAATGAGAGGATTCATGTTTAATATAAATATTACCAAGGTATTTTTAGGGTTTCCATGTTTTGAAATTAGGTAGAAAATTTTCAAGGAGACTTTAATAGGTACTGGATGACTTTTTTTTTACCGACAGGAACAAAATATGGGTGTGGTAGGTAAATGGAGTAGAAGCATATGGCATAGAAATTCTGAAAAAAATAAAATACAAAATGTTATCGCTGTAAAAATCGTTCTACTAATACACATTACTAATTTATAACCGATCTTGCCAGTAAAACATGCTTTTCATTCAAACCTGGAGCAGTTAGCTCTTATTTCCGCTATTATTATAGTTATGTAGATATTATAGTTAGCTATTATTTCTTTATTTTCTAGTACTCATATCTTTTTGGATAAACACAATGGCATGAAAGAATTACTCAGGTGTATAGCTTTTATTCCACGTAGGTACATGACAATCCACATTATTATCCTCGCGTTCAAAAAAATCTGCCTGTATATAAAAATTGTTGAGCAGAAGTATCCATCAGTTTACTAGAAAGGTACTACTATGTTAAGCCACGGTTTCATTAGATGATATTCTCCATAGAATGAGAGAATCGGACATGTGATTATCTACCTCTAACTGAGTAAGATCAGGGGGGCTAAAAAGGCCGCTTTAGATGAATCACAATATGATTCATATTACGAATGTCAAAATATTTACTTAATTGACGACTCTTAATGTCATCCGCATAAGGTTCATATGTAGTGTAGTAATCACCTGTTTGACAGTTACTATGCAGATCAGTAGATGAATTGCTCAATGTGGCCTTTTTAGGCCCCCAGTTCTTCATTTGGGTAGGTACATGTAGGTACCTACATACACACTGGTGACGGACCAGGAAACGCTAGAGTCAAGACGGTATCTTTAATATAGTAAAATATGAAAATATAAAAGATTTATCTCATATTAAAATAGGAGTCTGACGCAAAATTCCATAAAACCATCTTGATAGTTCTCTATCAAATATCCCGAAAGTGGTTTGAACACTGCAACAGTGTATATTTCAGGGGAGATATACTGGCGAGGCACTTAAATCGACAAATAGCTACGTTGCAATTGACAGTGTATTAAACAGCTGCCTGCATGCCAGAATACGACCAAGACTTTGAGTTGAGAAGGTTTTACACTGTACGTATTGATTTTTATTACTTTATAATGAAGATAGATACCTCCCACTTCTTTCCATGTCCGTCGTAGTAGTTATCTAATAAGGAATTACACCAAGTATATGATCCACAGCCATACAGTGTCCACTGATCATATCATACCTTCCTACTCTTCACCAATGATATATTTAAAAGCACTGTCGTTCTAATATAGTTCGTAATTGAAGGATGAACATATTGTGAGAGTTGTGGCTGCGTGCTTCCTTAATGATTTAATATTCAAAACCAGCAAAAGCTTAGAAATTACTGATTGTAATCCTATTATAATATCTGTCAGAGACATTTTTATTCTTAAGAATTTCTAAAAATGAATAATAGTAAGAAAATTAATGAATAAACGTGATGATATTTTTTGTTATTGGTACACATTATTGTAAATATAGGTAGGTACTATTTAGAAGAGTATCCATGGAGTTTCTTACTGGCCTTCTCCATAGGATTGGTCCTATGGAGAAGACATACTTGAAACGGGTCACCTAGAATCACGACGTTTTATAAGAGCCTGCAAAGGACTAGATTTTTTTTAATGACTTTGGCTTTGTTTAAGTAAAACATTATTTCCATACTATTTGTGTCACAGTAGGTGTAACTACATTGTGTAAGTTCCCTTACTCTGCGAGGGGGATGTCACGGCGCCTAGCGGGTTGCCAGGGAGCTACAACTTTTTCTTTGATAGAGTTCGAATAAATCTGCGCCAGGACCGGCACTGCAGATGCCAACGGACGTCTAGAGTCTCGAATATACACTATCCATACAAAATTATTTGTTACAACTAACTAACCTGTATTTGCAAAAATTTAACATAGTAAAAATAATATAGCCCACTACTACAGACGAGCTTCTCAGAAGGAGAAGAATTGGGCCTTACTTGCAAAGATAGTAATAATGTTTTTACCTTTGATGTGTACCTAATGAGTTCTAACGGAACAGATTTTCCTGTTGTTTCACGGCAGTTGTTAGGAAAATCTATTCCGTGAAGGTTTGAAGCAATGCATAATTAAAATCTAATATGTTTCTGCTAGTCATTGACTTGTCGCTTCGGCTTCTGTTTGTCTACTAAAGACATTATTTTAATGCAAACCATAAGAATTCCTTATTAAATTTAAATCTGTTGCCAACATTTTAAGATGGCGGTCAACATCAGCATAAAGAAAATTCTTGCATTAAATTACTATTAGCCATGCAAGTACTACTGCAGTTCATATCTACATCTGTCAACATGCATACTTACGAGGTGAAACTGCATAGCTGCCAGATTCGCGCAGATTACGCTCAACTTCAGTTTTACTGTTAATTTGTATGTGAATGTGCACTACGGAAACGAGTAAAATACGAGTTTGTAAACATAACGGAAAAAAACAAACTTTACAGGTAGAAACTCACTTCGACACTGAAATACGAATATTCCAGAAGCCTCTAACTGTAACCCGACGTCCTTAGACCGTAACACAATTACTCTGGAATACCGAGATTTTACGGTTAGACGGGCTGTCAGACTTTTATTTTTATTTTTGCACGCATTTCTCTCGCATTCCTCTTATAAAGCTTTCTCTGCTTAATCGGTCGACCGGCGAGACCAGCCGGACTAACATGAGGGCCGCCCGGGACATAATTTTGTCGTCGCTTTATCTCGTGCGGAAACAGGTTTTTAGAGCCATTATCTTGTCTTGTTATGACGACAAACATCTGTCGCGTCGCGCATATTAGCTTAGCAGAGGGTCTCTAGCCAGACAAGAATTTTTTTTTAAGCTACCACACGACTAAGAGCGCATCATAGTGGGACTCGGAACTCGGTAAGCCGAGCCCTAAAGGGCGTAGCTGGAGGACAACAAGCGGGGACTTGCTGGATCTGGTTATGATTATTAGGGACTTGTTTTTATACTAATGGCTCAACGTTGGCTGGCAGAAGCAAGGGTCGAGGTGGAGTCAGACTTTCATGTTTCTAACAGCTCCTAAAAGCAGTCTTGATGAGTAAAGAATGATCGAATGGACCAGACTATCTTGAGCTTGACTGTGGCAAGCGCTACCGTTACTTTATTGGTGCATGTCTCTCGCAGGTAGCTCAGAGAGCCTGCCTAATCGATCAAGTAGCAAAACTAGTGCCTCAAGCCAGGCTAGAATTTAAGTAACAAAACGGCTAAGGGCCATATTGGGACTCGGACTTACGGCGTTGCAAGAGCTAAGTACTTATAGATTATTTAATCGCGAATCTCATTATGATAGATGAACGACTTAAGCGCTTCTCCATATCGATAATCCATAGCATTTCATTGAAGTTTTTCTTGGCGTACAGTGATTAACATTAACATCTCTATTTCTTGGCTATCGGAGATTGTCAAAGACGTTTTTATTCTTTAAGTGATTGAAGATCATCATAATCTTCCTACAAAATAGACAGCCCGTTCCCATGACCAATAGGCAAACCTGGCAATAGGCCGGAGAGTGCTAAGATTATGACGAAAAATAATATTTATTTACTCTCAAGAACTTTGTTTATTCAGAAACAAAACCTTGAATCGTTTATGGAGTATGTATTTTTAACATAAATTATATTTTTACTTTGGCAACATTTTGATCTAGGGCAGTTGGCACAAGAGGTATCTTTTCAATGCCTCTGAGACTCTGACATGAATTTGTTTGAAAATTGAGATGCCTTTTTTCCTGAATCAAAGTTGTGTTGCGTGGCAGTATTTTATATCAGAGAATATATAGGTGTAACAAATCAAATCTACCATAATACTTCGCGTCTAATACGAGTCCCCTAAATACAATATTTATGTATTTTCAGACAGTTTCATACTTTGCTCGCGATGTCCGCCTGAGTTGTATCCTCGACCAGATAAAATTGGGCCGCGAGTTTCCCTCAACTCCCGCATTTCCGTTTGTATTCTTGTTTTGAAGGGAGATCGTGGGGTTCTTGATATACTGGTCATGTGTTACGCGGAGTGGCGAGTATGAATAATGCATTTTTGTTTTGGATTTTTATGAGCAAAGTTTTGATTATTTTCAGTTCGGCACCGTATAGGTACACGAGTTAAGGCAAGACTCTTTCGGTAGACAAAATAATTGTTTGGGATGTTCAGTTACGAAGGTACAGGCTGTTTGTTTTGTGAAAGTAATTTGTGGTTCATATTATTGTTGGGAAATTTTCTGTGTAAATCAAAGAAAGATGAATAATTCTAGATCCGAATGTCTAAATATATTGTTTTGCTAGAATTTATACAAGTATACATTTCTTTAGAACCGTATAGATTTAGATAGGTTTAATTTTCACTTATTATTGAAATAAGCCGAGTAATATACCAGAATGACTCTTAGTAGAATATAACCTTTAATATTGACTGATATCTACATTATTTGAATGAGCAAGATATGTCCTAAAACAAATATAAACAGAATTTAAAATATGACTGTAAACACAATTAACAAAAAATAAAATATTATATTTTAACAGCAATGTGTGTACGAATTGTATTGTAAGTAAATCTTCGGGCTACGAGTCGGGCGACTTGCAATAAAACTACAAATATGAACAATAAATCGATCCCGCTACATTAATCATGTGTTATTGTTTATGTTCAAACTAGTTTTGTCATAGTTCGGATGTGCCTTAGATAAATTCACTTGTACGGCGGATTTGCCAAAAGTTACCTGAATAGTGAATACAGAAATGTTTTAAGTCTAGGATTTATTTCTATTTCGTTATAGAATTGGTAATCCAAAGGCGGAAAGTAGTAATTAAATTTAATAATTATTATAATGAAGGTCCATCTGTAGGCAAATTTTGTTTAACTTTTAGGAATCTATATAATAATACGTGAAGAGAAGACTTTGTACCCCTTTTGAAGCATATTGCGCGCACGGAGGAGTGTACGATTTGGCATAGTTAAAGTATGAAGAATGAAAATGTTTTCTTCTAATTTTATTGACATATATTGCATCGTCAATGTATTCATACTTAGAATTATCAGGGACGTGGTGGGACCAGGGTTGCTTACTTTTTGGAAGTAAAAAAGTATATCTGATTTCACAGAGGGTAAATAAAGAGTAGATACAGAATTTTTAAAAAGATATTTATTTCAATTTTCAATAGCCGTTTTTATGTTTATTTATTTAACAATTTATGTATGCAGAGAAAGAAGAATAATTACAATTAAATAGGATAGATGACACAAAGGTACTGCTTATTTCTAAAGAAATCTCTTCCAGCAGATCTGCGAGAGGAGAGATTGAAAAAAAGAAATGTAGACAATAGTGTGGAAATAATAATTTAAATTTTATTTTTTATTTTTGCAGTAGTGAACTTTGTGCCAAAAAAACATTGACAGTTCGACCTAACTGTATACAAAAGGCGAAAGACCAATGTTATGGTGCAACTTCGTAAAATCTGTTGATTCCCTGAATCTAATGTGTTGCAGCACTTGCAGCTTGCACTCTACATACCTACTACGCCTAGTAGGTAATTACTGTTACTGTAAGCCTGTATCATCCCACTGCTGGGAACAGGCCTTCCCCCTTCATTTCTATTACACACATTACCAATTAGGTAATGCTTAAATATTATTTATAAAATCTCTAACATTTAATTCAAACACCACAAAGCTTGCTCGTCCTACATACACGCACTTCAAATACCTAAACAGTAAATCAAACGGCCAGGATAAAATGTGTTTATTTGTAACACAGTAGTCTTGCAACACGTTCGTACAAATCTGATAAACGTCGCAAACGCACTCTCACGCAATATTCGTGGTTCGGAAAAACATGGAAAGTGGGATGGAGACCCGATTTTTATCTGGTTTTCTATTTTTAACCATCGACAAAAAAGAGGGGTGTTATAAGTTTGTATGTGTATCTGTGTATCTGTGGATCTGTGTATCTGTGTATCTGTCTGTGGCATCGTAGCTCTAAAATGGATAGACCGATTTCAATGAATGAAACTAAACAACAAACAAAACTCAATAATGTTTATTCGTTCAATATTTAATACATTTTGTGTTGGTAAGTATTTTTTATTTTTATTGAAATACCTATATGGTTTCAACCTAGGCTCACGAACCTAAGGTACGCGGATGATACCACTATAATTGCGTCTAGTGTAGAAGAGATGGCGAACTTGCTAAATCATATAGAAGCAGAGAGTGATAAACTCGGTCTTAAAATCAACCATTCGAAGACGAAGATAATGGTGGTGGACAGGTCGGGAACACTTCCACGTTCTAATCTACTAGACGGGTATCAGAAAGTCAGTGAATTCGTGTATCTTGGGTCACTGATAACCAGTGAGGGCAGCTGCTCTGAAGAAATCTGCCGTAGATCCGGTATGGCTAGGAGTGCAATACACTGCAAAACTCGACAAAATCTGGAAGAACCGTGGTATTCGCCGTATGACCAAAGTGCGATTGGTGCGTGCTCTGGTGTTCTCGATATTTCTATATGGTGCGGAAACGTGGTGCATAAAAAGTCGTGATAGCAGTAAGATCGATGCTTTCGAGATGTGGTGTTGGCGTAGGTTGCTTCGTATACCATGGACAGCTATGAGAACCAATGATTCCATTCTGAAGGAGCTCAACATCACCAAGCGACTTTCCACAGTTTGCCGGGAGCGTGCCCTCGGTTTTTTCGGACATATAATGCGGTCATCTAGGCATAGTCTGGAAAAACTTATGATAGTGGGCCGGCTGGACGGTAAACGCACACAGGGCAGAGCGCCGATAAGATGGTCGGATGTAATAAGGAGGGTTGGTGGAGGCAGCATGCACAAGGCGGTCCACGCAACGGAAGACCGCATGGCTTGGAGGCGCGTTGTATGTGGTCGCGATCCTCATCAGTGAGGGAACGATGAAGAAGAAGAAGAAGATATGGTTTCAAAAATAATTAAAAGGAATTGTCAGAAGCTAGGCTGCGAGTCAAAGTTTATATAACGTGACGTGTACGTAATACGCAAACAAAATAAATGAATAGTAAATTGCGGTGACGCTAAAACCTTTCAAATGTACGGAATCTTCCTCACCACCTACAATTACTTTACTCGAATTGTCACGAAACAATGCGTTTTTATAATTGAGTAATGATTAATAGTTATTTGTTATACAAGAGTGCAAAGTTGCTTTTTAACCGCGTGTTCAATTTTGATGACCGAGCAAGCGAGGGAATCAAAAGAGCACGAGGTGAAAAATCTTTGCACTCGAGTGCAACACGTAACTTTTCATTCCACCTCAGCGAGGAAATGACTAAATGCAAAAAAAAAACGTTTAATTCACAAACTTAGTGCACACGATGTTCTAAATTCAATTTACTTTATCCTCTAGAGAATAAAAACGGCTTTTCCACTCAGATATTGAAGATTAAAAATACTCTTTCCGAGATGGTGGGATGAAAATTTACTTTATCCTATAGAGAATAAAAACGGCTTTTCCACTCAGATATTGAAGATTAAAAATACTCTTTCCGAGATGGTGGGATGAAAAAATAATTATCTGCATCAGTACCGCAAAATAAAGAGTTATAAATATAAGTGATGAAGGTGGCTACCGATCGGCTACGCACGCGACCGCGAACATCAGCGTAACGCTACTTGTACCGAATTCGTGGTCAATTACTGTAGTAATGCCAAAATATTGGGAAGGACAAATGGAAAGTGCTTTTATTTTAAGTGTAGAAGTCTCATATCACTGAAAAACAAGGTAAAGGCACCGAAACCGTGAACATAGCATACGATTAAGGAAAAATAAATTGTATGGGTAACCTAGCGATTTATTTTAATCATCTATTATATTGTCGATAAATATGACCCTTGGTTGTTTTACTGTTACATAGTTAAAGCATATGGTAGTGGAGAACAGGCAGACAATGCCATGTGGCATAATCAGTCACTGTTTCACTGAAATTAGCAGTGCGTCCTTGAATTTGCTAAAGTAAAAAGAAAGAAATAAGGTTTATTGGTCAACACAATACTTATTTTTTTTTTTTTTTTTTAGTAGTGGAGTAGGACTTCTAGCTGCATCGTCTCGACATGTTTCTGTGGTCCAGTTTCCTACCAATCCAAGGCTTAGTGCCTCATCTATCTCTAAAATTACGCAAATTGACGCAATCTCACGTTCAACTGTAGCATATCCTCAAACACAAGGATGTATGGCATCCCCAACATACACCCACCATCCAGATTGAACGATTAAAGAAGTAATTAAGTATCGACGCTCATTCTGTCGTGGCGACTCTCAAATTTGCATGTTAAACGAAGTTTAACTTTGGTTTTTGTTTTACTCCCTTATTGAGATGCTGGTTGTTTGCGTGCGTCGCCTCGGGGACATTTGAGCTGCAAACATAGAATTGCACCTCTAATAAGTCTTAATAAAAAGCCATAAGGATGAAATTTGCTGATGTAAGTGTGTTTAGTCTTGTGTAGTATTGATGGACTTTTTAATTGTATTGTTAATGTCAGTGTAAAGGCGTAGAGATCGCTTGCTTCGATTGTGTGCGGTCGATGCGTTCTTGTATTTGTATTTGATTGCTTTTACCTGAAAACTGGCTAGATCATTGTGTTAACTGATTTAAATGTGCTTAGTTAAGTTTTAAAGTGTTTTAATGGATTTGAATGGGTTTGGAATATATGAATTCTATTGAATATTTGAATTATAATTTACTGTAACTGGTTCCATAGGGTAGTCCATAGTCATGTGTCTATCTTGTAACACTATTACTTTTGAGAACATTTAGAACTTTCTTACGTCAAATACCTATAAGCGTTGATTTGATTACACTTTCATGATCACGTCGATATTAATTGCTGTATATATATATAAGTAACGCAGAGTTACTAACTCTAAGCGGGCCGCAGTCGTTCAAAGCATTTTGTTTGCGAAACGTATCACCGAAACGTATCGTGACTGCACATAATATATCTTATGACAATCCCAATACAGTTATATCCCTTTTTCGTAAGATCATTTTTAAAATAAGGCTCATTCGATACCAACTTACGACGTTAAAAAATTAACACCGACCGAACTTTCTCAAATACCCAAACAATTTAAATCTCAAACAAGTATCCAGAAGTTCAAATTACAATCACACCTTTCTTTATATACGGTACATTCATTATACACCAACCAAACATAACTCTGAACGGAGAAGGAAATAAATTATGTACTTACGTCGGTAAGCCATATTAAGCGACCCCAATTAGGCTAGATGAGATATATTGTTATAAAATATATATTTTGTTTCGGAGGGCGCGCGGATCGATTCCCCGTTAGCGGACGGTGGTCAGGCATTAAAATATTAAGGGGACTCTAATCTGCCATGATTGAATTTTGCGTTACCGATGCCCAAGTGTGCGCCTGCCCTTACTCCACAGCTATGTATCATGTGCCACTACTAACGGTTGTCGAACGAATTTCAGTTCGATGTCAGTTAAGTTTATAAACTTATTTGCAAAATTCATTTTTTCAAACATTTCAGTGAGTTCATTAAAAAAATAGGTATCAATCGAATCATAAAATTTTATGGTTTGATAATCGAATTATTTTTGAGAATTTTCCAAAATTAATCGTAATTTACGAAATGTTTATCTGAACGCATACTCAAACCATAACTAAAAATAAATAAAATAAATACATAAATAACTCTGAAAATACTCACTTGGAAACAGCTTTTGTTTAAACAGATAGATATTCTACTTCTGACATACAATCAAAAACCATTTATCAACTCACTTTTTACTTGATGTTTATTGTTGTAAACTTCTACTAACAAATCGAGAACCATTAGTACCCCTCAACCGTATGGCATAAATCTGGAGGTGGCACACAAAGCGTGCGCAGACCCGATAGCGAAGTATCTAAAGCCGCGGAGGAGAGCCCAAATTAGCATTTTAATAAATACACACCCTTTACACTCAACACTCGTAAATTTATACCTACGGAACTCTATAATCAAATACAAACATATAACTCTTGTTTTGAATTGAAAGTCCGGAAAAGTTTGGTTTAGGTTCTTTTTAATTTGTATTGATGGGATTTCGATGTTTGAGAATATACGGTAATTGTATGACCTAAATAAAATTATATTTCTTAGGAATAAGGACTGTATTATCCTAATGACAACATAGTGTTTGGAGATTTTTATCATTAGCTTGATGAAATTAATTTAAACCAAGAAACGAAAGATAAGTCTCAATAAAACAATACTTCACCTAACTCAATCAGTAATGTCTTGTAATAATTGATGTCAATTCATCCTTTCTTACCAAAAAGCCAAATCGAAATTTTCGGTTGATATCACTATTGAAATCACCAATATTCCAATATACAATTTAATAAGCAAGAGCACATAAACACCGCATTTCAAAAATTCTGGCGAAATAATTAAGAAACTGAACTTCAGCCATTATGCCCTGAATTTAGTTTTAAGTGTACTTAAAGCATTACTCTATGAAGACAAGAATAACTCAGGCATTGTTCCCATGACACACGCATTCTACTTAATTACAAACACTGATGTTGCGAGTCTAAAGCTAAGCAAGTGGATGGCGGTCATCGTAATCTTGGATAAGGGTTGGTGCATAAATCACGCGGGGTGACGTTGCCCCGGGCCTTTACTTTATCTACTGTGTGCGGGTGACGCTACTGGAGCAAGGAGGTAGGAAGACTAGATGGTGTTCGGACGTAGTTGAATTATGAGGAGAAATTGTAAACTAGTGTGCGAGACTTGTGGAAGAATTTGATTTTCGAACAGATTGATCACATGGATATTTTAAGTGGTTATTCAGGAATTACGTCAGGAGGGTCAGTAGTAGTGATTACTACCCATGACTGACTATCATCACGCTTAACAAAAAAAAAGGTACTTTGGTAGTTACTGCAACTGATCGTCCTGATTGGACATTGGTAGTCGATTGATAAGCTACTACCTACTCTCATCACAAACCTTACGATAAGTATGGGGAGAATATGGATGCAGCTTCTGTAGCATGACCATATCTATTTCTATTCATCAAAGAATACATAACGCTCTTTCTATCCACCTCGACCCCTAGACTCGCGTTTCTACGTAGAAAAAGACAAAATATCATTTTTATAGCAACGGGAAAGTAGTTAGTGATGAAATTATTCTACCAAATCCTACCGAGGAGTAGAAATATTTCTGCAATCTTTCTACATTTTATCTATTCTTCCGTAGACAAAACCTGTTTCATACATATACTAACGCCTGTTAGGGTAAATGGGGCCAAACAGAGAAAAATTAGATTCAAGTAACTATCCCTTTCTAATATTGCTTGGTTCTACAGTCTTTTAAAGTTGCCAATAGGTATTTTCTATAGGAAACAAATGACTACTTACCTTACTTTATTCAATATTGCTCATTCTCTGATATAATCATCTCTGATATAACTACATAGAGTGTTTAATCACCTCCTACATGCCTCTTCCATTAGCTCTATACATTTGTCCCCGATAATTGCCGGCCGCCCCGCGCCGCGCCCTGAGCACCTCTGACCCTCTGAAACTTGCAGCCGATCACAATAATTTATTGCTCGTACCACCCAGTACTGGAATTTTGTAAAACTAGTACATTTAGTATGTGTAATTAGAAAGAATATTAGGTCGGTATGTACCTACGTAAAATGTAGTTGAGTATGAGTATGAGTTAGTTTAGCCTTTATAAGGAGATTTGTAAAAGTAGCGAATGTTGTTTTTTGTAATCGTAGATAGAAGAAATTGGCGCGAGATTTAAAAAGCCTATACCTACGATGTTAATGATTACAGGCTGAAAAAGAAGATGAAAGTATTGTTACTAATAATATGTAGGTAAAGTTGTTCTTCTTTTCCATCATTTTTGCATATCATTTGCAATCAAAAGACCACCAGAATTTAAGATCAATACCTTATTTCATTAAGTGCAGTGTACAGATTTGACCATATTTAGCTATGTTGGAAATTACTATTACGAATCTTATAACGTTCGAGAGTTGTTGTTGGTTTTAGGGATTTCTAACTTTTTACTGTCACGAGAAGACATAGGTAGTAAGTCCTATTTTAAAATTAGACCGCTACGGATTAAAATTTTAGCACACAGCTTGAGTAAAATCTAATTAATTACAACACAAAACTGTACAATAAAAGCGAGTAGTCTTCAATAATTTATGCCTGGACTAGTGTTCGCAGCGCATGCGTCAACATTGCCTGATTTACACACAAAACACTACCCCGATCTTATCCTAAGGACAGGGCGGTCACATAAATAAATGAGCTAATTCTGTGATACAAACACTGTATACTGCGTATGTTAGTGACTTTTACTAAGATTCAAATATTTAGAAAAGCATCTCTTGATGGCTCATCATCATATTCAACCGCTGAAAATAGGGCTCCTTTTATACCACTATAGGTAACAAAACAGCGGTTAGGTTATATTACTATAAGCGCATTAGTCGACAAACGTATTGATGATCGAACCTACTGTAGACCATATTATAGTTCTTTAACGTACTTACAAACTCTACGGAGACTAAATTAGACATGGGCCTTTTTGTATATATAATTAGTGCAAGTTTTAATTAGATATGTCAGTAATTAAAATAATTTTAATTGTAAATATCAATACTTTCTCTTTGTGTGTCATGTTTCCAAATATACATTATTTATTAGCCCGCAGAAGTAAACGAATATAATTTATCAAACTTGGAAAATATTTTATTTTATTGGCAAATATTTTATTGTATCATTTTCACACTCGCTATCTCAGCCTAACGCTTCAGAATGCCTTCATTACTTTCATCCTAATCCTGAACTAAATAATTTTCCGATTTATATGTGCCTAGTATCACCGTGGACTAGCTAAAGGCCCAAAATTAAATATTATACCAATAAAAAGGATAATAATGGCTTCCCCAACATCCGACCGCCGCGATAATTCCTCCTCCCGACCAATAAATATACCTTCGACGTTTTCAAGTTAACTTGGTATATTTCATAATAACCTAAGGCTGAGGCAAGACAGGAACCTCCCTTCAGCCCGATACGGCAATAAAGGGAATCCCTTTAAACGTATCCTTGGCCCTTCGACTTATAAATATCAATTTATCCGGGATGTCAAATACGGCGAAGCCTGGCCATTTTTACATTACGAATTGTCTGCGATCCGTCTTACCCGGGCTCGGTTAATCTCAATTTTTCTTGAAATTTTTATACAGAACAGACTTGGGTTGTGGTACTGAAAAAGTCGACGTATATTGCGGTTATTAATGGTGTTTGCTTTTAATTATTTTATGTAAAATATTAAATGTATCTAAGTGTTTAAATGTTTTAGTTTAATACGACACTTTTATAATAATGTTCGACACTATTATAATATACCCTAGTTATCAAGGGTCACCATCATTTAACACGAATGATTCTTTCTAAAACTCATGATAAATCTAAACATAGCCTATTTGGGACACATTACATAGTCTGAAACAAAACACGAGCAGCATTGTGAATGCAACTTGACATTAACATTCATTAAATAGCTGCGTCCCCTTAAATTTAAGTGTACCAACAAAAATAGAGCGATATATTAAGAGGATTTACGGTACAAATATATGTAAAGTTTGCTGGATATATTATATTTTGGGGTTGGGACGAGACGAGAGGGGGTATACGTGAAAACATTCGAGGACGTGCCTTAGCATAATTCCTTAAGGGCGCTAGGCTGGTAAGCTTCCGCAATTCGTCTTGGAGGAATCCCTAATTTGAAATGTGGATGAGTTTCGAAATTCCAGGAGTTAAAGGAAGAGCCTCAACGTGTACAGAACAAAAATCCGGGATCTGTGGATTGCAATTTTTTGATCAATGCTTCAGAAAAAAAAGACCTATTTTAATCGAAAACATTCAAAATCAAAGTCAAATATTTTTATTTCAACGGGGCCTTTGCAAGCACTTTCAAAACGACAAACGTCAAGCTTTCAAGCATTTTAGCTTACAAGAATTCAGTTATTTATTTATTTATTTATTGGATCACCAACAGTGGATACACAATTACATTTAAGAAACAACCTAAAGGACAGTACAAAGTGTGCTCCTCCAATTACAGGAGACCACATCATTCACTTATAATATAGGTAAACTAAAATTTAGAAAAACTTAAGCATTGTTGAGCAAGCAAGTAAATGTCATGTAATTAATAATATCTTTTTTAAATCAGACGATCTTTACCTGCACATAATAGGTAACCTACATTTAGCATATAATAATAATATGAGTTAAATAAGCAACTCTGTATGCACACATTAAAAAATATCTATCGATTTACGACTTCTTTGCTGTGCGTTCTTTGTTGGGTTATTTATACAAACTATTATAAAATTTTAAATGTCATCTAAGTCATTAGATCTTATTGCATAACGGACTTACCTTAGAAATAACTAATTTAATAAAAAATAAAATAATATAAAAACTGAATTCATAGTCTCATAATAAATATTTTATTAAAACGTAACTGATTCAAATATTCTAAGATAGGCACTTACAAATACATAGGTAGGAGCTTTATCAGTTTGAAGACGAGCCACCAACTTAGCAAACATAATAGTAAGAAGTGTGCACTCAACAAGAACAAAAACAATCAGATACAAAACTAAAAAATCTCTTAAACAAAACACTGTATCGTTTTTCTTCATTACATTACCCTCGAGCTGGATTTAAATTTTTCGCTTCAAACTTGTTAGCAGATTAGCAACAAAGCAAGCGTGATATCTTAAATGTGGATCTGTTGTAAACAGATTCGCGCGCACAACCGCTATTTATGAGTTTATTTATCATTAACAAATTATATTTAAGCTCACGGGAACACAGTTTTTTGTTGTTCCACACTTTTAGCTTGTAATTTAAACGCTGTTACGTAATATGCGTTTTGATTCTTATCGTAATTGTTAAAGATTGTTAGTGTAAATGGATGGTTTGTAGCGCTTGTTTCTTGTCTGTTATCTAGACGTGATTTCGTGTTGGTTTTTGCTTTAAGATCTTCACCAACAGTAGCTACAACATCTTCTCTGAAATCGATATTTTAAATATTAAAATAGGAATATAGTTACTAAGGCTTGCGTCTTCCTTTATAAACAGACGCGAAAATTTCCCGTGTAAAGTATCAAATATTTTCATTTAGATATTCAGGTAGGCATAAACTAAACTTTTAAAATATGTCTTCAATCATTTACGATTATGTTCAAAACACGACGAAAACAAATCAAAAAACCACAATAGAATTAAACGTATAACTATAAAAAGTTTACGTTTATTCAACACATATTTTGTTATGGAACATTTTTAAACGTTTTGCTGTAACGACAACCTTAAACGAGCCGTTTACAGACCAATGTTAAGCCATTTGTTTAAACCAACGTCCACCATCAAAGGCGTTTGATTAACCGAACAAAAGCGGCTCTAGCCGTAAAGATCTTCAAAACAATATCGCCCTAAGAATGTTTCCTGTAACAAAACGTTAAAAAAGGTAAAGCCCTTGTGGGGATGGTATTTCCGAGGCCGACGATACAAAATGGAGGTAACAGAAGCTTCTCAACAATACTGCGACCCATCTGCACCCACTTCCGAGTTTCAATTAAATTTTTACTGGAGATTATCACGCAGACTACGGACGGCCCGATTATGGATGTGTTAAAAATGTTATTAAATATTAAAACCTTATTCGAGATTGGATTACGAGCTTTTAGCGCTTGGTTTATGGTTTGAATTAGGTTTATAGGAATAAAATATATTTTTAAATATTTTCCTTTTTCTCCTTCTTTAATAATTTCTCTACTTTTAATTATAAAATCAAATGTTTCGTCAAAATCATTTTATGACTTTTTATCTTGCGGTCCCATGTGTGATGTGGGTAAGTAACTAATACATTGGGTGCCTTATTAGGTTTTAAAGAGCTTTTGAGTTGTCTAATTGCATCTATTTTTGACTTAGCTCTGTCTTTCTAGATCTGTTATTATCTGTTATTATCTTTCAATAAGGTGCCGACAAACTTTGTAAAATAATATTAATACTACTTTACACATTAAAAAATTATACCTACAACTCAGATCCGAAATTTACATTTAAGCAGATTTTTAAGTCAATCAACAAAGTTCAATTCCGAGGCACACTGCTCAAAATTCAAAATCATACCACCAATTTTTTCTCCCCTTTTCTATCAAAACACGTTCAGTATCTACCATTCGCCATCTTCCCTATTTTCTATCAAACCGTTTTACACGGAAGCAATAGACATTGTTCTTCTATCGCGACACGTAATAACTTCCTGGCTGTTTGCAGTTCTTGCTCGTAAATGAAAAATAAACATGCGTGAGCTTTATGTGACTATGTTATACTTATTAACGTTGTTTGTCGTTTGTTTTATACTTAAATATTACAAGTCATGTTGTTTTGTTCCACGTGTTTTACAGAGAGTGTATTTTGTACGGATTTAGTTGGACCGACGATGACGCGCGACGTACTGAAAGAGGCAGCTGGGATGGAATAAATATAGAAGGTGAGGAACTTGGTGCTATGGTCACTCAACACAGTAGAGGTCTCTGTTCGGTAGGGGATAGTTATAGGCTGAGTTGAGTAATTAGACCTGTAGAGGTGAAGATTTGTCTTTTTAACACGGTTTTATTAGCTTCACCTGTAACTAACTAACTAGGTATGTAAGAAAATCTTGGAAGTTAAATTTGACTCACTTCCCGGTTTCCGATTGAGCTGAAATTTTGCATACCTACACGTTCAGTTTGGATGACTAAATTGTGTTCTATAGATTTTTTAACTATAATATTTTATTTACAAAACTAATGATAGTGAAGTTGAGCCTGCAAAAATTCTGCCTGACTACGACGATATGGGCGATCATCACAAAAGATTGCCAACAGATGATGGGATAACCATCCGGTATACCAGTCTAAATCCCGATACCTCTTTTTCTGAGGCATTATCATTAAGTCCATTGTTTCATTTTCCTATAATATGCACAGCAGTGGACTGCAAAATTCTGTTGGTAATCGCGTATATAGGTACCTACGTAAATAGAAAAAAGAAAATTCTCATATGTAATATATTCCTTATTACGTCGAATAAAGTAAAACCAACACTAATATCTTTATAAGCGCACCCAAAACAAATTACCATAGGAAAGAGATTCAAAAAACTTTTACTACACTCATACCCATTATAAGTTTCTAAAGAAAAACACTTTTCGTGCACACGTCGGTCTCTCCCGGTTTTTTCTCGGCGCACTTTTCTAAGTGCTATAAATCTTTCACGTAAATAATTGAAGCTATATTTTATGCCAAAACATTCCGCGGATGGGGGGGATGTCGCACCACCTGCCTCCCAACTTGTACCACTTTCCACTTTAATTTGGTTGCGTAATGTATTTTCAATTACTTCCAAGGAGCAGTGATTTGTGGTCGGTCTGAAAGAGATTGGAGAATAATTCTTCTTGCCTAATTTAAAGTTGCCTAGGTAATGTCGTTGTGGTAGGAGGACTTACTTTATAAAGTCTAGGGGAATATTGTGTCGACCTTTTCCAAAAATTTACGACTTTGTTCGCAGTTTTTTATCTCATTAAATATCGTAATTTTTTTGAAAAGACCGACGCCATTTTCCTTCCCTGAAGTATCCAGAATCATGTACTGAATACATGGTATTAGCTTTGGTTACGATTTCGATTACACCTAGTATAATTTGTATCGATCACACTTGACTGTAAATTTATCTTCGTTTCTCTCTTTGTGTATATAAAGCATCTACCATTCATAAAGATATACTTAATGCCCGTTATAATATTTTCATAGTAGGTATATTAGTCGTTCTAATGGCTACACAATGCCCATGTTGACACACTATAAAATTCCTCGTTTCATTCTTAATAGCCAGTTATCCGTCAATAAATGTCCAACAGAGTCCACTTAAGAATCATGAGAATACAACTTAGAGCTCGCAGCTCTGCCCGCGTCAATGATTTAAATTTTTCGAACTGAAAAGTACGCTGCGTCATTTTCCAGGTTACTTGTTCCATGCCAATTAGGTATTTTCAAATTCGATTAGGTAACCATGAAGAGTTAACAAAGACACAGTGAGACACATTTACTTTTACACTAAGGATGGAAGAGAGAGAAGAGAAGTACCCTAGTATTAGTATAAATGAAAAATGAACATAACTCTCTAAGATCGACGTACAAAATAGAACATGAGGCCCGCTAGATCATTTTTGAGTGTCAAAACACTCCAAAATCGTTTCAAATTAATCTCTCTGTCACCTCTTTATATAATACATGACCATAAAGCAGCATCGTCCGTCAAAGCGCAACCAAACGTGCATTTTAAATGCATGGCCCAACAAGATCTGATAACGACCTTTGTCGAGGCCACAATACACTGGCGTGTCATAAATAAACCCTCACTTTTTCACTTCCAAAGGGAAATTTATCATTTCGTACGACTTTTTTTCCCCTTTTCCCTACACTTTTTGTACATCTTGGATCACACTTTTAAATGCCATTTATTTCTTCGTTCGACGCTCCATACCGTTCTACACTGATGAAGGTATCGTAATGTGGTATCTGATAATAAAATGCTTGAGTTGCTTGATTCGATTTGCATGTGTTAGGGCTGCCTTCGTATCTTGCGAGTGGTTTATTTTAGTTTTCGATGGTTTTGATGTTTGTGTTATGATATTTTATGATATACATAATAACGGTAACTTTATCTTATCTTGCTATACTTTTTTTATGAAGGATATTTATGACACTTTCACTTCTATTAATATTCATTTTAGAGTTCAACTAATGAGAAGATGTTACAGTTATACCACAGTAATTCATTGGCATTGTGTGTATATAATGTATGGTTTTTTATTTAAGCCGTTGACCACTCCAACGGCTCGAAGATACTACACTAGATACTTGACGGGTGCCGTCTGTCGGAACTGGTCAGCTTGTAACTGCCATGGCAATCTTATTCACAGGCAAATCATTATTATCCTAGTCTTATTTTTATTCACATTAAATTACATTATTCTCGCAGCTCTTACCGCAACATTGTACTGATAAAGATTGTAAATCTATTTTTTGAAAAGAGTTACCATGGAGTTTCTTGCCGGTTCTTCTCCATAGGGTCTACTATTTGGAACCGTGCACCTAGAGTCTCGACATTTCATAAGTGCCTGTATCTGGTTTACATGAAATAAAGATCTATTCTATTCTATTCTTGAAGAGTTACGATTAGGTACATGGTAAAAAGTTAGCAACGCAATAAGGAGAAAGGTATAATTTAGGGCAGCTGAACCTATCTAAATAGCCTGCGTACAGGATAATGAAATATCATTGTTTAACGGCTGTCTAATATGTTATATTTATGGCTTTTTATCCACGCTCTATTACACACAAAAAGGATATTTAAACTGTCGATTAACACAACGTTAATTTTTTGTGTCGACGTCGGTCCTCGCTGCCGAGTCGAAACGTGACTAATGAAGCGCACTAACTCCTTTGTTCAACACGAGTTGTTTTTATAAATCCTCAACGACCATTGAGGAGACTCGATTCCATCTCTTTGTGTTCTCTATATAAGTGCATTATAAATTTCAGCCTCTCGCGACCATAAGTCATACGTGTAATGAATAAGGGCGATTTGTTTTGAATCCGTCCAAATTTATGGACGATATCGGCGCTTTTTTACAGGCGTTCCTCGCCTCATTCCGCCATTGTGATCGCCTTTTTCTGCCCCTTTTTATCCCCGCCAAAGTTTTTTTATTGTCCTCAACACTGACACTTTACGAGTTATTAATTGGTTGTCACGAGTTTATTTATTTCTCTATTTTGACATCGGAACGTTTTTCGCCGTATATTATGGAGGCCGGATTGAAAATCTATCATATTCAGGTTGTCGTAAATTTAACGTGATATAGTGCGTTACACGGTAATAATTCTGCGAAACCGTCGCGTAGTGCGGACGGATGTGACGCGGTTTAAATAACGACTTTGGATATTAAAATGGCCGCCGAATATGCGTTTTTCTCATAAATTATATATTAATTTACACTTCCAAAAAAAAAAGCCATTACGATGTCATCGGCGAAAGAGTATGAATGAGCCTTTAAATTTAAAATTAACGTGCAATGTTTTCGGTTGTGTAAATTAGGTTTGGAAGTGTCTGTAAATATTACAAAACCTTTGAATAATACATGCAACTGCAATTAATAACCGATATAAAAAACAGATCAATCGTGATGGTAAAAGTATCGTTATTTATTACACCCTTATGGTCTCTATTTGATCCGCGCGTAGAATCTTATTGTACTTTTCATAACTGTCATGTTTTATTTCAAATGCCAAAGTAATCTAATGGGGTCTAATGGGGTGGAAATGTTATATTTTACATCACATTCTTGAACATAATAGTCAATTAACAGAAATTCTTTGAAAGACAAACAGGAAACCATAATAGATCATCGTGACAAGTTTTCCCTAACATTCCAATCGCTTTTCCATCCACTTTCTCAATCCCATCCTCATTTCTGATTCATTATTCCCAATAATATAAGTACGAGTGAAACACAGTTACCAGGAGCACATAACAGCCGCACAACAACGCACCTAACCTGTACATTACAAAACTTGAAGCTTTCTCTTACGCAACACTAACATTCATAATGTATGTGCGAAGCCCTGTATGCTATTTCCCGTCTTATGTAGGTTCTTTTTTTCGCCCATAAAGCATTGTTGGCTGCTTTATTCCTTGATTTATAAGAAACGTTGGAAAGACAAATAGCCGGATTGTGTTCCAAATTTTTAAAGCCACATTTCGTTTCGCGCTCGCACCCCCCGTAGTAATACCTTCGTGGAGTCTTGGTGCTTAGAGGATTGCTAGATTCAGACTTACACTAGATTTTCTGGAACTAGTTTTGTATGCATGAAAAGTGTTTTGATTAGTTGCTTAAAAGTTTAAACCTCAAATGATTATAGGTACTAGCATTAATTGGGTTTCTGGCAGAATATTGCGAAGCTTTTTTAACTGTACAAAAAATTCCAACTTATTTGACTATAATTATTTATTATTATAATTTATATCCGGATATTTACAGTTTGGCGCTGTTAAATTAAAAGTATCTGTCGATTTGTATTTTTTTAAGAGATCCCTATTTAAATTGTATTAATAATGTTAGTGACCACACATGGTCATGGTAGTTTTATTTGACTATGGCAAATTTTACTACCTACATAAACCCAATATCTAATTTAAAAATCGTATGACTTTTAAAGAGCAGCTCACACTGTCATCATTTGCAGATATTTCTTGGGTTAGTATGCCATTTACGAAAAATAAATGAAACCCCATTAGCTTATCCCCATTGTTTTTAAATTTCCGCTGTAAAACGTATCAAAACGTGTCGCGGGAGTGCACCCGAGTCCCACTAAGGTACACCCCTTATTAAAATGTGTTTTCCCAACGCCTTCCCGCTGCTTAGTCGAAGCGCCATCTATCGGCCTGTTAGAGAGATTTAATGGGGAATTCTCTCATTTCTATCGGGTCTTACCGCGGAATTTATAACGGCATCGTGGATCTTTTTTCCATACGAATGTACTTCGACGGATTTATTGGAGTTCGATGTATTTTGAATTTGGAAAATTACTAAAAATGTGATTCTTCTTTTGTTTTTACGGGTTATATTATGTTACCTATTGAGGTATGTTTTACTTTTATTGAGTGAATACTGCTTGATGATGACCCTTTGGTAGTTTCTATTACGAATAACAACGTTTGCTACGAGTATATTCGTAGCGTTCTACTACGTGCGAATCGTGCGATGCTAGCTACGCATTTACTTGTTCTGTGATTCCAATGTGATTTTATTTATATTAATGATATGATATGATAGTAGCATCTGCGTGTTAAGGTGTAAGAGGAGATTTCTTAGAGACTATTATTAGGACTTAGGGATTATCTTAATATATTTTCAGTCATCATTTAAGGGTCTAAGGGCCAAGTTTACCGACAATATATCAGATGTTTAAAATTAAATCACCGATTACCCATGGAAAAATTCGTGTTTAAAATTAAATTAAATTAGCACTGTCTCTAGATTTATCATTAATACGACTAAAACCGGCTTTATTACCATAGGTATGCTTGACAAGCATAAATAAAAAAATAAAAAGTTGTTTCTGTACTCAATACCACCTTGCTTAACACTATTGGATTTAGCTGTGAATTCATTGATACCAAACACTTTGAAACATTGATGGCCATAGGTTGAAAGTATGGAACCTTTCAGTTAATTTTGTTCGACACCTCATCATGCTTCGCTTCCATAACCGCGTGCAAACAAAAGGCAATCTAAACACAATTGAATAAATGCCTCAATGTCCGATTCGGCCGTTGGAACTATCCAATTGAAAATCAACACGTAA
Source organism: Allophyes oxyacanthae (assembly GCA_932294325.1). NCBI lineage: Eukaryota > Metazoa > Arthropoda > Insecta > Lepidoptera > Noctuidae > Allophyes > Allophyes oxyacanthae. Next base: position 10,401,756 of record OW028620.1, read on the forward strand.
CCGTTCGCCGACTTAATTTTTACCCCATAAACGCACCCCACGAATCGCGATACGATATGGAAATTCGCCGCCCGTCGTCGGCAATATTCGGCAATATTCGGGCGGACGTGCGCCCCGAACTAAATTGCCTATTTATTCTTAACTTCATATATTACTTTGCGCGTGTTGTCTGCGCAAAACGATATTTATTGTTTGACCGTTATTGCGTCAAATGACGTATTGGTTGTACGTATTAACGGATAGGTTAAAGATGGTAGGCGCGTGATGTAGCCAACAATTGTTGCTATATAAACATTGTAGATACTAGATAGATGGCTAAAAGAAAAAGAAAAATGTAAGTTATGTTTTGCTATGTGTGTCTCTATTCACTTAAATTTTTCTTGGTGTCTTTAGACCCTTTGTCAGAAACTTTAAGCCAAGTTGATAGTGTTGACTTATTTTATTAGAAGGGTTAGTAATCTTTGGGTCTCAATTTTGACCTTAAATTGCAGAAAAACGTACAATAGGTAGAAATATCAAAGGCTTGTTTTTTTTCTTACCAATGGGAAGTTATTCGAAGCAACCCATGCCAAGCCAAGTCATCTTTTTCGCGTTAGATTCCGGTGGTCGGTGAAGAACTGAAAAGAAATACAGCTTATACCACTTCTGCTCACAAAAGCCATAAATTATTACACTTTGGATCTCGACCAAATTAAAACCTCATTTTATTTCTATTTCTTTTATACTATTACATGCTGGTTTGGCAATGCACACTTTCAGGCCCAAGTTCCTTGACAACATAACAGACGATTAGAGCAAAAGCAGCTGTTTAACTTTAAACATGAATTTTGGTATGGGTAATCAGCCGATTTCATGTTAAACATCTGTTAAATTGTTGGAGAACATGGCCCTAAATTAACTTAGTTTAATAGGTCTCACTAGAATGGGCGACAGACACAGTTTGACTGTCCCCACGTGTTCCAAGTTCCAACACGTGTGGAGTTGAGTTATAGCAACTTGTACCCTACCATATGTCGATATTGAACTTTGGGTGTCTTTTTTCTTCCTAGCGTTCACCACATTAATTGCTATGTGTGGTATCCCGAACCTTGTTCGGCACGTGCCAAGTCAATTTAGCCTTTCTCCCTAATCTCATGCAAGACGCAGTTTCCTCATCCCTGCTTCCAGCGACCACTCCAAGCTTCAGCTTAGTCCGAGCCGTATTTAGGGTCGTTGTTTATTACAGAATATTTTTTATGTAGTGCGCAAAATTTGAAGAATGATCAGTGTCCGTTCCCAAATGCAACCGCAGCACTAAAATTCACTCCAAAACAAAATATGAATTTGATTTTGTATGGCTTGCTTGGTTTGATTTTGTAAATTAAGCTTGTCGGGATACTAAGTCGAATTTTCGTTTTGTTTTAAAGTGTATCCCAATACTGCGATTACATTTAGAAACAGAGACTGATCAATTATCAAATTATGCGCACTACATAAAAAAATATCCTGTATAACTGTGGTTGAGTTGAGAGATGCTCATACATGCGTCATGCTCGTGGACGAGTGCCGTCTGTTGGTATTGGTAAGCTGCCATGGCAATCTTATATTTAGTTTAGATATGGTTTAGACTTTGTCCTACATTTTCCTCATTTATCTTTTCGAGAACAATGTACTTTTATAAATAATGTAGGTATTGTGAATTTAACAGAGTACCTAATCATGGAGTATCTTTCCCGTTCTTCTCCTTAGGAAGTCTACATTTTAGAACGGGGCATCTAGAGTCTGTCTATACTGTACCTGCAACTGCATATGGTCTACATGAATAAAAACATATCTCAACTATATTTAGTTTCAGGTAATAGTTATGCTTATCTGGTTATTTCCCGGTAGATGACGTGATCTTGTGATAGTGGTCCTGAAAAGTTCTTCCGTAAATATTTAAAGGCCGCTTGTAAGTCTAATAATTATCAAATACAGGGTTTCTCAACAGTATAGACGTCAACATTTTCTTAAAGTAGCCTAATAAATTAAAGAAATTGGTACACCTTTTATTACCAACCTGTATAAAATTTGAGAGAAGGCAGAGGGATTTTAGAGTGCAGTTATGAATTCTAAATCATATAAGCTCATGCGCATGTGTACAAAACCTTACGTCAAAATACATTTTACCCAATGTGTGTTATGTAATATGTGTAAATGTATGTATGGGTGTGTGTTCTTTGCTTTCGCAAAGAAAAAGCTCTACTTAATTGCAAATTAATAAGCTCTATCCTATCTTGCTTAACTGCATTCGCATATAGGTACTCAAAACTACATTAGAAGGAGTATTGAATGTTAGATCTAATAAGCACGTTTGTTTGCAAAACGTCTGTCATACTATCTTTTACTTTTAACCCAAAACAAAGAAATAGCACCACTTAATTGCAAGTTAATAGCTCTTCCCTATCTTCTACCGCATTAAATATTTTCTAACATACACTCAATGGGGGAGTAATGAATTCGTTTTATTTACGAGCCGTGGACTGGCAGCCGACCGATAACGTCCTACCCAATATCATATCGCCATTACATTCGGTTACTGACTGAAATATGTCCCGCTCTAAGTTTCTGTTGAGCAAAAGATGGTTATTTGTATTTTTGGTAGGTACTTACATATGGTTAGAAGAAATATAGCATTGTTTTTCTATGGAAGAGTTCTTGTATATTTTGTTTTGGGACAATGTTAATTATGATGTTTCGTTTGCGAAAAATCAATTATTTATTATTATTATTATTATGAGCCCATAATGTCCCACTGCAGGGCAAAGGCCTCCCTTCAAGGTCAATTCAATTATAAATGATTAAAGCAATTTGAAAACATTTATAACAAATCTTCTTACATTGTTAGTAGGTACAATATTAGTACGTGTATTTCATTAACAATTATACAGAAATTAAAAGCACAAATAAATTAAATTTGCTTATAAATTTACAGCTTTCGTATAAAAAAAAACTGTATAAAAATATAGGTAGCATAGTAATTTAAATAACATCCGTTTAAAGCATTTCACCTTTTACATCATAAATAACAACATAGATCAAGTTAAATCCGACCTTATTTAACTTACACAAACTATCCAAGTAAAGTATAAAGTATAAAAAGTAAAACATACCCATTTTACGCTTAGGCGAAAGAATAGGAATAAGTTGACAGAGACTTCGCCCCTGAATTATGTTTCTCAAGATAAACGACGCGGGCGAAATGAAGTCGCACCCCCCAACCCCCGCACCCCCTCTCCGACCCCCCAGCGCCCTCTAGAGGCAACGCGGGGACATAAATTTTGAAAGAAAAATCCACCACGGTTTCTCTCGGAATGTGTGATTTGGATTTTTAATTGAATTGGTTTCTGTTATCTGTTCTATGGATTTATTTGGTCTAATTTTTAGGTCGAAGGGGAGGGTCCGTTTTTCTAGACCGATTCACTTTTTAACTGAATGGCATTTATAAAATATTTTTTTTTTTATATGTAACTGTCATTAAAAAAAAATACAGCAATTTTTTTAAATAAAATTAAGTTAAATGTTAATGTGACTGAACAAAAAAATATCAACAAACTTACAATGTCATGAGAATATTCATAATTTTAGTTTCCTTAAGATTTATTTGCTAAAAGTTCAATTCACGTGGGAACCATAAACCCAACTTGAAAAAAGGTCGCAGAGTCTCTTAATTTCCTAAAACAGCGCAATGAAGCTGATGTAGGTAGCGAGCTATGGGAGTAGCAGTTAGTCCTTACTTTGTCCCCATTATTTACCATCAATTGCAACTAAATTTTTATCCCCTCATCAGATATGATTTGCTCAGATACTATAATGAAAAAGTTGATCCAACACGACCATTAGACACTATCGTCGCTCTATAAGCATGAAAACTCCATATAAACTTCGTCGATATCCACCATTATTTTATCTCATAGCAATCAATCGTCTTTTTTTTCCTGTGTTTTTGTTACATTAATAATGCGTTACTATCTACAAAGATATCTATTGCTGACCTGTATTATTGTCATAGAGATATTTACAGCGTTCATTTATTTGTCGGTGTCCCCTCTTATTTTCCGTTCGAGGCCAATCGGATAGAGGCGACTGTTGAAAATTTTTCGTAAGCAGTAATACATCTTGTCGCGAGTCCTATCTCTCGGTGAACATTCGACGGCCACCCCTATACCGTGGTCAAAGATCAGGCATGGTTGACAGACTGGTTAAAAGATGGTGCCCGTGTAGGCATGTGCTTAACGTTTTTAGGGCCTATACTTTATAAAAATGTAAGCGTGTAGTAACTTAAACATCAATTGAAATAGTGGTCAATCGTCAGCATATCCATAATAATTAAAAAAAATGTCAGTACTGGTTTTAATGTTGAGCTGGATATGAATGAAAATATGGCAGGTGATGGTGACGGTTACGAAATATTTTTGCTATGGGAAATCGAAAAAAATTATCCGTTCCATACGTCAGGTATCAAATATAGAATTATGTATGTTTAGTTTTTTTTCGCGATTTTAGTGATGTTCTCACTGTAAAATTTGTTCATAATGATAGTACAATACCCTCCTTCAAGTATATCTCTCGTTTAAGAAGCACAATATCACTGTCTATGGGATGATGTTCTTCTCGAAGGGATATGCAGACTGAACTAACTGAAAAGAGAAAAACGATGAAACTCTGGTCTTGTTATTAGAAGTTTGGTTTATTATGTATTAAAGAAATGTAATGTTACGTTTTATTTTAATAATTTGCTAGCTAATTTTGAAGTAATTTATCTTTAAGATTTCTCATCGTTACGTTCGTTCTCGCCATAGTAATCAGTTTCAAAATGACAACTTGAAGTACCTACGGGTAAAGGTTAAATAAATTATACTTATAACATAAATTTGAATACCTAAACACTCGAGGTTTACCCGGTGAAGTAGCAGATACGTTTTAATTTCATATTACTTATCGAAGCCATCAAAAGCCGCACAGAGACTTTCATAAATCACTAATCGTCAGTGTCGCATCTTCACAAAGTTCACCACTTTGTTCTTCCCCCGCGTCCCGCAGCGGCGCGCCGCCCGCCCCGGCTAAAACCACTTGTGCCAATTTTCTTGGGGACGCTTTCCACTTTACTTGAGCTACCACCAACACAACACCTTATGACCTATCTACACTTTCACTTCAGTGAAAACTCACTTTTATTACCCACAATTTAATGTCTATTTTGGTTTGTCGATTAACCTTTACATTACCCCATTGTATACGAACCCCCCGTGTTTCGGGGTACATTTGTAGGCCTAGGCATTTCTTTTCCCGCCTTTTACTAATGTCTTTCGGTTGTAATGAGAAGATTTTAGTGGTGGCTCTCATTTTAATTTGATTCTTGGCAGCTTTAGATTAGTGGTTTAGGGAATTGATATTAAAACGTTAGAGGGTGCTTTCCTCAAAATAAACTGGGGCAAATTTAGTATAAACAGTTTTTTTATCGGTTTTTTATTCTGCGTTGGACATATCCTTTTTGTAAGGGTAACATAAACGTGTTACTTTTTATTCTTAAACATTGACTTTGACGATTGAATTTTTAATTTTGCACCTAGTCTGAAGCTACAAATAATTGCCGGAACGTGTACAAATTGACAAATTAAATAATAAAAAAGTCTGCGCAATACTATACAGAGATAAAGACAAATATTAAAACATGGAATGAAAAATCTGAGAAATGAAAAAACTGACTCATCCATGCACGATCATTATCCCAGAAACTACTTTTATTTCTTGTCACATGTAACGCGGGCACCATGAAGCATAGCATGGACGGATAAGTCCCAAATACTGAAAAAAATTGAATATTATTGGAAAATTGTTTTATTTTAGTAAGTAGTCCATTGTTTATTGACTTTTAGTGATCATTTCAAATCATTTGGCATACATTACCACAGTAGATACAATTTATTTGTTCACAAAACAGTTGCACTTTACAAAAATTGCGCACATACTGAGAGATTTTTAGAAATTTCTGAAAATTCCTTATCCAAACTACCGATATTTTGTTCAATCCTTCAACTGATCTCCAGAGCGACAGTCCCACTTCGCTCGAGATCATGGCTAGCTCACGTAGGTAAATTATTACCGAGCATCATAACTCGAGCTCGACCTTAGCCCGCGGCCACACTGAGCGCGATAAATCCTGCCTGTCGGGATCAGGTGACACCACCTTCTTTATGTTTTTTCCCAAGCCATTTTACGGAAAAGATAAAAATCTTTACATATTTTGACGCTGCCTCGCCAAGGCTTATTCTCAAATTACGCGCGTCCATTACGTAATACCGAGAATGAACCACTTTAAAGAGGCGACTCCGAAACTTGAGCTAGTCAGAGTTTTAATAAAATATTATGAAGTTTGTCTAACTCTCATTTGAAGTAGGCGTATTAGTTAAAAGCGGTTTTGTTTCTCATGAGATTTATTTTTTTATTTGTTTTTGGTTTTTATCAACAAAGGTTGAAGATCTAAAGCTAAATTTATATATACGGTCAATTTGAATACCTACGGAACTTTTATTGTGAGTTGATCAATTAAATTAAAATTTAAAGCTTCCTTGTACAGAGCGCCTATTGAACTAAAAAGATTAGTGTAACAGAGAAAACGCCTTTAATCAGAAGTGGGTCCTCCATTTTATGAAGTAAATAATCCATCCATAAAGCACAAATATATTAATAAAATACATAAATCTTTTATTGGCAGTTCAAGGGCAGTCAACCGTAATATATTATTGTTCCATGGAAACCTAATGAAAACATATTTACGTCAAATCATTTATATCGAAACAATGAAGTATTGTCAACTATATGAATCACCAATCTTAATATCCTTCACAGTCATCCACATTTGCAAGTTCGTCTACTGCACACACCAATATTGTTAGACTAACCTACATACCTAGAAAGACTTTTATTGATAATACAATATTACAAAAACATACCTTATGATGAAGAAAGAAAGATCGAATTTACTTTACAAATATTTCGCATGAAGGACCTACAATTATGAGTATACACGATTCACACAATCGGAATGTTCGCGCGAAACAGTCGTAAACGAAACAACATAGGTTTAAGAAAATACGATCTATGCAATGGAAAATTTACGACGATTTTCCACTGCTCCCGATACAACGACTACAGCAGAAAAGCTTGAAGCAAAACTAGCAATGTATAAAACATTAGTAGACACAGAAAAGTAGCGGAGCGTAGTGACTGGGCGTCTGTGTATGTACCCCACACCGCACTGGGCAAAACGAAAATATATTACTTTTCCGAAGATTTAGGAGTGTTTGGACCGAACAATAATGTCCGGCTTTTGTGGAAAAAGATAGATGGCAATGCATAGGTTACATGGAGCGGAGTTTTTCTTTTGTGAACGAATGAAACTTCAGTATGGGACACTGTTATTAATAATATTTATGTTTGCAATTTAATACGAGACCCATTGTTAGTGAGGAGAAAAGATTTTCCCGTAATTTTGTCTGAGAAAACTATGAAAGCACTTACTACTTAGCCGGTACCTCCATTACCTACAGTTTTGATAGATAGCTGAACGTAAACTACTCTTCAGCTGTTTCTATAGACATTGGACAATAAATCGAAGATGTTGCTATATTTCTACTTTCCACTGTATAACCTGAGGGTGCAGGAAAAGAGTCTCTCAGAGTGACGATGCCTAAGTATATGTCTCGCAGACCCTGGGTCGTTACATTCGCAACTGGACTTGGTCGGATTTGTTGCGAACGTACCGTGTTACTGACTGGCTATATCTATTCAATAAGGCTATTCCCATATGAGAGTTCTCGCTGACAAGACGAAAGAATAATTATATATCATATCAGCAGACTACAAGTAATAAATTCCATAGCCATCCTTTTTTACAGTCTGCTATAACTTGACCTCATCCTACTTATTATCTTCTCTTATGAAATCTTACCTGAAAAGATGAATTCTAAGTTGGAAGCTATGGAAAAGGCAATCGAACGATTGGCTCGTTAGAATTAATTTAATATACTGATACTAATATGGTTGGTAGCACTATTAACAAGCATCAAATTTTGTTTTATACAATGACAAACAAGCATACGTTGCGCCTGATGGTATGCGCCTATGGACGCATGCAACACCGAGGGTTTGATTCGTGCGTTGCCGATCCAATAGAAATCTTTTCTCTGTCTTTTGATGGGGTGCTAAAAATCTTGGAGAGAACAAATGAAATATCTAAATTTACATTTGTCAGTTATAATAATTGGAGTCCGTGTTTATTTTTAAACACGGACCCCAATTATTATAAAATAGCATTGAATGGTATATATTTTTCGGCGAAACCATCAAATTATGTATTCGTATCAATTCAAATGTTATCCGCTTAATTTGAATTTCGTTGCGCAATTTTACTTCATGTTAGAAGTGGGGTACAATGATTACGGATATCCTAATTCAATAAATTCAAGATTTATTGCTTATATTAAGTGATCGAGTTGTTTCTGGTTTTACCAAATTATCTCTGCTTTTGCTGTGCAGTCTGTGGTTTCGCCGTGAAGTCACTGGCCTCAAACCAAAAGAATAAGATTCTTAATTATTCATAATTGTACTATTTTCTTTCTTTTGGTCGGAGTCAGTGGCTTTCCCTTAGATTTAAAGAGGTGATTGAGGCAAACAACTAAGTATCTATACATAAGCAGCTGCATTTACCTTTAATGTAACTTTATACAATACGGCGAAAAGGTTGAATCTCATTGATAGTACCGGATTCTCTAGTCAAATGATTGTCGTTACATTTAACGTATGGAAATTCATTGTGGAGGAGCCATTAAAACAACCAAATACTTGTAACTATAGGAAAAACGAAATTTTCATTAGCTAGGAACAGTCACAACTCATCAAACTTTAAGTGCTTTGAAACGCGATGTTCTTGGCATTAAACCCAATTTTTCCTGACAAAATATGGCAAAATATCCTTCAATGATTTGCCTACACAATTAAATAACAATGGAAACAGGCGTTATGTTATGTATTATAAAATCACCTTCACAAATTAGATTCTATGAGCATGTTTCCAGAATTTATATACGTCAAGTAATTTTTCTTTAAAACATAGCACATTAAACCACCAATCAACATGTTTAAAATTTTCGGCACGTATGTTAAACGGACTCATTGACACCGGAATTCAAATGGTCAACTACTAAAAATAGACACGAAAAATAAATATAACCCAGTTCTACGATTCGTGTTGTTCGCATACGCACCTATGGCGTACCTTGGCGTGCCTGCCAGCACAAAAAAAGGAAGTGCAGTAGGTTCACTCTCTATTGGAGTCTAAAATGCCTGATGAAAATTCTACACACACATTGCATCTAAAACTATTATTTATAATTCAAAGGAGCGATTAGACGTTTCTACACTGGTAGTTCCACAAAATAAATCGTTTGGGGTTTGATTTACCATAGCAGATAGTGACTGATAATAATTAATAATATCAAAGGTTAAACCATAAACGTTTACCAATGAAACTGTAAAATGTTTTGTAAAAGTAGCAACTTAGAAACGTCAGATCATTCCGTCGAAATATGAATAGGAGTATAGACTGTTCTATTTTACCTATACGAAGTTTTTTGACTATTATTGTAAGAGCTCTGCATCGTACGTTTCTATAGGTGGAACTTCTGAACCGTAAAGTACTGTGGTACCAGTGAAATTGCGCGGGCGCACCGTGACTTGCAGAGGAATCGCCGATTATTGTACCGCGCGGCGTCTCTTCTTTATTAATCTGCATATTAACTTCATTCCCTGTCACGTATACATGTAAGTATTTATATGGTTTTCCTACCTTTGTTTATATTTATGGTAATGTAATTTTTAGTTGTGTTACGAAGAGTTTAAATATCGATTTTGATAACTGGTTGAGTATTGATTGAATTTTAAGCGACCTTCCGTTTTAGTGATTTATTTTTATTAGTTTACGAGTAGGCATCCGTTTAATCGCTAATAAGTTTACATAATACCACAGTTTCGAAAACTTATAGATATTAATAGTAAAATAACAGACACAGTCGAATTTCTCAATGAAAACAGTAGAGTAAAATGTAGAGGTATCTGAATTATAATTTATGGAAGAAAAAGAAAAGAAATACACCGAAGAAGTAAAAAGAACCCGTGGTAAGCAGTGTAGTTACTACTAAAGTTATAGTAACTTTGTTAAGGAAAAGTGGCCCAGTGCAGACTAATCATAAGGACAAGAGCAGAATCAAGAAGTGTCAAATCAATTATGATGATAAAGTGCCTATTTAATCGATCATAAATCCAGTTTAAAAATATTTTACAGTTAAAACAGTCTTGATTTTTGAATTGACTTAGGTGATGTTAGTCAATGCTTTCGTAGACTAGGTTTTATTACAATAACCTTGATTGAAGATAGTTGAGAATAAGAAAAACTCAAAGTTATGGAACTTGAGGAAACCAAAACCAGCAATAGATAATCGGTTTCAACCAAAGAAAATTATGATGCTTAATCATAGATAGAAGGTTTTTTTCTGGAGATTTTATGCGTTTAAGAGATTCTCTAGAAATTCAAAAATGTTATACATTTATCACAAAGCTTAGCCAACAAATAAAGGAATCCATTGCGGGGTAGGTACACAGCGCTAATTTATTGAGCGCAGGGCGACTCTCATTAAGGGCTGGGTTACACCTTGCCACCTGTAGAATGATCCGTTCCATTAGATTTATCGTTTTTTACCACTTTCGCTTTCCTTGTTTTGATATCGTCTAATTAATTTGTGGCCATTTTAATTAGATTTAGTTGAGATTCTTCTAATTTTTCCAAAATCATTTCTGAACCTTTAGAGTTAGGGGTCTTCACATTGTGTCTGTCTTTAGGTAGTGTTCGGGGCATTGTTAAAGATTTGGTTAAACCAAAGGTTAAATTGTTTATTGTAGTGATACTACTTACTGCTATAACAGGCCATTATACAAGTTTGTTTTAATGCATTTAAAATGCTCAATCATTTTACGGTCGTTATCATATTTTGGTTTTTCAAGTTTACGTTGTTAATTGTAGCTTTGCCATCACCTACTAACTTTGCAGTATTACTTTACAGTTGGCTTTGTTTTTTTTTTAGATTAGGTAGCTAGTTAACTGTTCTAGGATTTTGGTAGTATTTTGTTACCTTCTTGATTTTGGCTATTTAGACTAGCAGTCATTGGCAGTTTAGATAGGTACTAGTTAAATTTTATTTGGCATAATTTCGGTATATTTTTTATTGGAAATTCTTTATTGTTTAATTCTACCTGACATGGTTTATACAACTTTTTTAAGTTGTATTATAATCCTCATTATATTTTTATTAAAAATGCCTGGTATCATGTCGACGCCATGCTCTCGACTGCCGCGGCTCCCACTCTTTGCATCGCACGCGGCATCGCACCCCGCCCATAAACATGTCACTCCGGACGGCGCACCGCGATTTACGACCTCTCGCTCTAACACAGCCATAATTCAGACAAACAAAAGGGAAAGCTATAACGTTCATCGGTCCCATGCGGATAGTTTAATTTACGCACACAGACGTAACAAAATGAGCTAGTATGCGATTTGAGGTGACAGTATACAAATGATTTTTAGATAAATTTTGATTGATTGGTCTGATTTTGTATCAAGTATTGAGTGTTAACTTCTATAGTGAAGCTTATGGAATACATAACAAATGTTCTATGGGTTCATTTATAGATGTTCTTATGGAATGAACCAAAAGTATCTTCACATTTGCCATATACTGGATGAGTCTTGTGCTCGGAGTATGAACGAGCCGGCTACGTTCGAGTTCGCCGTCGGCCAAGAGTTTAATGTTTTTGTCTCACTCTAACACACAATTCCCAGGTCGTAAATCTCGAAATGGCCGCATGTAGGTTACGCACGCCGTCCGCGCTGTACCGGCGGGAGCGCATAAACTATAGTGTTCTCTGTTTTATTACGTGTTTTAGAGTGCGATAAAGGAGATGAGAGTATAGAGGGGAAATCAGCTGTTTAGGGCATGCTTTAAACGTGCTGAGGAATGTGGCGAACGAAATGTGCTATTGGAACGATACAAAAGTTGCTCTACTTCGCTATATTGATTTAATTTCAATAAGTGGCCATATCTGATGTTTTTCATAATACGAAGATGTGTTGGTATAGGAATATGGTCCTTTGCTTCTGTAGTTATATAGCTTATGTACCATCATGATTGCGACGGTTAATTATCAAAGAGAACTGGATAAACCAGTCCATTGACTACATCACGCTCTTGTCAATTATTTCCATTGAGGAGACCTATATACGGTTAGTCGGTAAGGGTATATATAGACAAACAGAGGTTATTGTATCCATAATTATGAACAACTTTTACAACGGGACTAACTGTGAAATCTCGAAATTAAGAAACCATCTACTGTTCCATACAAGTAATTCAATATTACTGGACTAAATAAATGTATGGAAAAGCAGAATTCTTTTCGCGATTTCAGCTTTGGTCCCTTAGTAAAAGTTGTTCATAATTATGAGTAAAGTGACCCCCTTTATACCCTTTTCGATTAACCGTGTATATAAGACAGCAAAATGATTTAGAATACCATTTACCTTCCTATGCAAAATCTGAATTAAAGTCCGCATACATTCATTGACGTAATATTAAGCAAAACTAAATATTTTGGATTGAGGTGTTATTTTGGTCGTTTAGGTATACTCGTCTATGTATATAATAACTTATATAATTACTATTTTTTTTATTTTTTTTTTTTAAACTTTGCCCCTCTCTTGGATTTCTCCTGTATCGAGGGTACAGTTTACAAACATACATGTCACATGCACACACAACCAGACCCGAAACAACTATCTGTAGATCATACAAATATTTGTTCCGTGCGGGAATCGAACCCGCGGCACGTAGCGTAGAAAGCTAATCGCTTAACCACTGCGCCAACCGTGTCGTCACTATTTGATAGCATGCATATTCTTCTGGTTCTATATGTAGGCTCTTATCAAGTAGAAGACTACATACTAGCAATATTTTTTTGTAAAATTCTTTATAGGTATCTTAGATAGGTATTGTAAAGTCACGTCAACATTTGAGATGTTAAGGTAATTTATTATCAGACTCTATCATGTGTCTTTGCTATTCATAAGGGATTCTTATCATATCGAAAAAGTTTAAACTAACAAAAACGATAACGTCCACAAGAAGGTAGCTTAGCTTTTTATTAAACTGTATGAGGAAATCTTACCAAAGAAGCTACAGGAAAACTGTCTTAAGTAAAAAAATAAGATAATGTACCTAACATTATCTTATTTTTTATGAGAACAAATTGTTGGTGAACATTCAGCAAAACTGAACAAAAAAATGAATTAGGTATCTACATCATTCGACTCAGTTGCGTGTAACTCATGTAAGGATAAATTCGTTGTATCGGATAAGGAAGATCTGAGCAGCAAAAGTTATGTCTCCTAGGAAAGGCTCAATTTGGCTCACGATCAGTAGGTCCCTACCAATCGGCATGTCAATAGACAAGTTTGTTAGGGCCATGTTCACCGACAGTATATCGATGTTTAAAATTAATTCCGTCCATTACCCATACAAACATTGATGTTTAAACGGCTGATTTTGCCCTAATCATCTGTTATGCTGTCGGTGAACTTGGGCCTTAGTCACTTGTCGGGAGGCGATTGGGTCGCCCCGACTCACAAATCTGCGGATCGGCCCTACCGATCGTGAGCCAAATTGTAAGGTTCATAAACCTTTAGTCAAATTATAATAACTTTTTCATGTATTTTATTCTACAGCCAGTCCCTATGTAGGTATTCACTCTGATACTTATGAAGATAAGTGTCGATTTTTTATTATAAAAATATCAATTATAGAACTCTTGTCATGTTTATTGCAGACTAAACGCGGATAGACAGGTTGAAAAATAAAAAAGTGAGTTTTATCCTGAGCTCTACTACCAGTACCAGTTACCTCTCATAAAATTTACTTTTACCTTTTAGCAGATGATGTGTATTTGAATAATATTTGTGAGGCGGCTTGTTGCGCAGGATTGGAATCACATGGAAGGTTATTAATTCGATGCCTGCGCAGTTAACCGTATTTTGTGAAGATTATGCTTTGAATGTAGCTTGTAGGGCGTATGATAGGATTATTTTTGTTTACATGGGAGTTCCATTGCTATAAAAATGGCCCTTGGAGCATTCTATGATAAGAATCTAGAATAGTCTATCACATTTTTTGTGCTAGCCAAGTTTGCTGCTGAATATACGTTAATCCAACACAAGCCAACGGTGTTGGAGGATATTTTATGTATCAAAATCTTACTTAGGAACCAGTTAAGTAATAATTGCATGTTTTATCTATCATTTTGAATAGGCACTTTTATGAAACAAATGATTGCTATCAGCTCTCCAATTCCATAATAAACATAATAAAATTAAAAGTACAGATGGATCAGGTCAGACTCAATACAGCATAACAAGAAACAAATTACTCTATCTCAGGTTAAAGTGATGTGGTTATGAGTGAGAACGGTGCATTTTTTGTGACTTGGTATAATATAAAAAAATAGTACAAAAATTAATAAATATAAATGGTAACCGATCGCTAACGAATGAACGTCAATGATAAGTGCAGTGACACTTACGAGTATGTATGTGTGTCATGTTTTCGTAGAAATAAAATATTTTTCTTTCTTTCTTTCGTATATGCAGTTGAACCGTCCTTTTCATAAAATATGAAATTCATATTCAGTTTATAATTCTATATCTTGGTGACCGAAAAGGGTCTTGTTTTGTTTAAAAAAAAAAGTACAACTATCAAATGGTTTGGTCTGCGCATAATTGTCTTGCATAGGAAGTCTTGCTCGTCTAAACGAGCAAGACTTCCTATGCAAGACAATACTCACACACTTTAATCCGGCAACGAGACTCTAAAGTCTCGTTGCCGGATTAAAGTGTGTGAGTATCTAAACATTGGGCAAAGTCAGGTAAATACTGATTGATTTTGTTTAGCATAAATGTATTTTTTTTTATTACAGTAGTCTTATTTTTGACCACTATATCACCTGATGTTATGTGATGATGCGATCTACGATAAAACACGCTTGTCTAAATGAAAGAATGGATCGTTTAATATACCACAATCGTTGGGACCATATGATAGATGTAAGGGAAGCGAAAATATTCTAAGTCTATGGTTGGGACCACATAACCATGAATACCTACTTCTTCTAGATTCAGTCTAATCTATCGAAACATTGAGGTTTGAAACAAAATAAAAAAGAGTCTTTATAGATTCGAAGTCGCAGAAGTATTTAATTTTAAATTATAGTATATGTGTATTTTAAGAAAGAAGTTAATTCGATCTAGAAATTAAAAGCATTGTATAACTTGAATTATATGTACATAACAATATAATTTAATAATGAAAAACTTACATATAAAAAAATCATACACTGTTCTTTACACAACTTATGACGAATTTTTTTTTTCTGATTCATAACATTAATTGGCAGTATTTTATAACTGTACTGCTATTTAAAATTTCACCTTTAATTTAACTAGATGTATTAACTAGCGGCATTAAGATACAATATTTACGCAAATCATTTCACAAAGTAGATAAATACCTATTTGTACCGGTAGGTACAGCATCTTGACATTGACAGATGCGACTTACGACTGGCATGGTTTCTCATCTCAATTCGGCGTGCATGGGTGGGGGGAAAAAGATGGCGGACCGTTCGGTCACTTCTGATTGGCTGGAACAGGATCCCTTTGTAATCCATTCATATTGTTCAAAATTTTGTAGGTGAACGGTTGCTTTTGTATTCCGGGGGGAATTTGTAAGTATTTTTTTTTTTAATTTCCTTTTCCTTATTGAATAGATTTGACTTTAGTTTAAGCACTTATGCTTGTTAGAAGTTATTAATGTAATGACTGGGGTAATTAGATGAAAATAAAAACTGATACCATTATTTTACAACGAATTTTCTATTACCTACACATATTTATGAGTATAATTACATAGCGTCCTAGACACTGTTCCTATATTCAAAGAATAATCACAGTATAGTGTAAATTTTTGACCTGTCAATATATTTTGATGAATTCAAAAAACAGTAATTAAAGATCAACATTATTTAAGCCACTCATAAGCAATTGTCATTTGAGGTTCATGCGGATATGATATAAGAAAACTACCTGATCAATAACTTACTAAGCTTTTTCTATACATCAAAAAATCTCAGTTGGATGATGGATCTATTAGACATTGGTAATGCCCAATCTTTTAAAAAGTTTGATTAAGACTTGAAAGACTTTCCAGTGGATGACTTGGCCCTGTTCTCAGATATCATTGAAGATTATGTTGGTCAAAATCGACGACTCCCTTTTGAGTGTCTTGACTCTTCAACGTGATACGAAATGGACTGTTTAGAGTTGGAAGAAATAAATGTCTTCCAAGGACTAACGGAAGTCAATTCCGAATAGGACGCAATCATGCTAGATGATAGTTACTCAAACAATGAGGTTATTATCTGTAGGTATATTAAAAGGTACATGGAGAGAAAACTTTGTACTCCTTTTTAAGCATATTGCGCGCATGGAGTAGTGTGTGCTTTGTAGAGTTAAAATTTATATTGAGAAGGAAGACAGAAAGCTAAAATTAATACAGGATATTTTTTTATGTAGTGCATGCGCAAAATTTGCAGAGTGATTCAGTGTCTGTTCCCAAATGCAACCGAAGTACTACTAAAATTCTCTCCAAAACAAAATAAAAATTTGATTTTGTATGGCTTGCGCTAGTATATTATGCGTGTCCCCCATACGAAGTCAAATTTTCGTTTTGTTTTAAAGTGTATCCCAATACTGCAGTTGCTTTTAAGAACAGAGACTGAATCACTTTACAAATAATGTGGGCTACATAAAAAAATATCCTGTATATAATATGTGATTGAATTTCGACCTCTGGGCGACCACTAGTAGGATAACAATACGTATCGAGACACTCGCCCATGACTGCTCCATCTTGCTACGAGTTTTAAACTTCTAACGCCCAAAAAGACGAGACTTGATACAGGTAGAGAAGAAAATTTGTGATTGTATTAAAATTGTAATTATACAGTCACGTCGTGGCCTTTGTTCGAAATGTTTTATATCGTATCCTCTTCGATTTCGGCTATTAAGTTACATGGTTATACAGCCATCTGTTGGTAACCAGTCTCATTGATCAGGGATAGCATGAACTGGAAACGTTATACGCTTCGTTTTCTTAACCTTGTTCAATTTTAGACTTCCCTTTTGTATACGTTCTCCAGATAAGGTTAACAACTCTTCACATATTTATTATTTGTTCAGACCTGTTCACACTGGGAAATTTCTAATAGTTATACAGTGTGAAGGAGGAACGTTGATTAACACCAAACCAATTCTAAGTAAGTTCTGATCCAAGTAACATTAATAGATTCATTCATTAAAATTCGCACATATTAAATGTAATCTAACGATTAAATAATCCTAAACGTTCCTACGTTATGTCATTTAAAAAGTTGATTTGTTTGTGTTTTTTATTTTTTGCTCCAAGAGTCGAGTTGCGTTGCGTCACGCACACGAACAAAATCTTTAGAGCGTAACAAGCCATTGGCCTGCGCAAACGCATGTATCCTGCTGACCTAAAGTAAAGTTATAAAAACGTGTTTCTATTTGACAGCTTGTGTTTGATTACTAATGTTTCTTCATTACAATTATATCGTTAATGAACCTAGTATCTTATAGTTTAGGTGGCTTAGGCACGAAGTGGAAACAGAATATATTATTTTTTATGTGACTCTACCTTTCACATCTACATTTCTACTTAAAATTAGGCAAACACTATCCTAAACAGCCTATTTTGATCGATTGATGGCTGCTAAAACGAAGTAGAGCAACTTTCAATCCGTGCGAACTGGCATCAACGTCTGGTGCATCGAACGATACACGAAGAAACTTTACGACGCCGCACTTGCTCGGATCGGCCGTGCTACGGCCAACCGCCGATACAATTCTATCGCGAGTCGAGACCGGACCGTTCAATTAATCGCTCCGATTAACGTTGTCTCTCGGACATCAATGGTGTTGGATTAACGGAGGGTGGTGGTGTCCTTTTCTGTTGGTCGCAGATTTAGTGCGGCGCCGCGGCGTTCGGCGTCGCCTGGCGGGGGGTGCGCCGTCGCTCGTAAAGCATCGGTCGCCACATTCTACTGACGCGCGCCTCGGCGACTACGCGTTGCGTAACAAACCGCGCCATAAACAACACGACGTGCTTGCCTCCGCACCTGACGGCTGACGGCTACTTACCCACGTGCGCTCGACACATTACGTATTGCGCTCATGCCGCATCTAAAACGCTGACACGTGACTTGACGGAGTGAAACTCTCGGAACTCTTTTTATTCGGTAGAACTGTGAGTTTTGTGAAGAAGTTTTTAGCGAGCGGGATGGCGCGAGCGCGTTTGCCGACGGCGAGCGCCCGCCCGGCTTAAGGTAAGTTTATTGCCAATTTATGGCTCCCAACTTCACAGGTTCGCGGCAAGGGTCCAGCTATGTTTTGTTCGTCAAACTAAGTTTTGGAAGGGTTCTGCAAATCTTAGATGGATGTTTAGA
The DNA here is from genome assembly GCA_932294325.1 of Allophyes oxyacanthae. Lineage (NCBI taxonomy): Eukaryota > Metazoa > Arthropoda > Insecta > Lepidoptera > Noctuidae > Allophyes > Allophyes oxyacanthae. Next base: position 10,420,458 of record OW028620.1, read on the forward strand.
AACGAATTCAAGCGACGATTTTGTCAAATAAAATCAATAAAATCTACTTATATCAATAGCCTAAACTAATTGTAGAGCAGATTTTTAATTTATGATTAGGCAGAATTTATTATTTGAGAACATATTATTATATACCAGTAAGTATAAAAAAATGTTCTCGTATTATTAATAAATATAGGTTGTTACCTACAATTATCTTATTTTTTCATTTCATATAAACAAGGTTAAGGAAAACTATGCAAAATAACCACAAGTTACACTTTACACCAATACCTGCTGTTTGCAAAACAACCAAACAAAACACAACATCAATTTTTTATGAGTTGTGCCCGGCGATTTGGATTTGAATGATTAAAAATCACTTCAAAATATCAAACAATCCGATTCAACTACTATCAGCAGCTAGACTAACTGTAAAATAAAAGATTAGTATGGTCTAGTTAGCGAGTTTATGCTGTAACTCGGCTCTAGGCATTTTTATCGCTAAATTTGATCCTTCACGTTATAATTTTAGGGTCGAAAATGGTTTAACCCGTAGCAAATATGATAGAAAAACAAGCATTTATGAAATACACAGTTATTGAGCCGATAAGAAAGATAACAGTTTACTTGTACAACACTAGATTGAAATTAATTTAGAAACGGAACTATAACTTTTATCGTATGTAATTTTAGCGTTGACTAACTTTAATTGACCTTAATATGTAGGTAATAGCACATAATTACACGGATTGTGATATGTAAAATGTATATGTAATTAGGAAATATGATTCGCTTAATAATAGTTATTCATATCGGTAGGTACTTTAATATCTGATGTAGGTAGGTAATGCCAATAAATTGTACCAAAATATGTAATAAGAGTAGATATATTATGTGAAATGTTATTGTAAAGAATCAGCGCTAATTGAAATTTATATAAAAGAAAGAATTTTATTTTTTAATTTTTTACTGTTTAACTTTCATCACCTAAATTAAAATGATTAAAATCAAAGTATCTTTTATATTACTAAGTAAAGATTTATATTTATGTAAATACTTATTAGATGCCATCTTATTTATAAATACAAATAATATTCAAAGGTAAATGGCGCTAAAAAGTGATTATATATTAAATCCCAAACGGTCGGTAACTGATAAAAAATAAATAAATACGTACTTTTTAACTCTAATAAATACAATTATTATTAAAGTACAATTTCCTAATCATTAACTTGATGATTAGTTTTTGATGCAAAATACCTATGCCGAATTTAAATGATTTTATTTTTAGTATAAAAGGTAGCTCATATTTAAATTATATACATAAGAACCACATTGTTAATTGGAATTTATATGAAAAAATAATAATAAAAAATTATTTATATTAAAGTATATTAGATATAAATTACTCAGTAAAGATTTATATGAAAAGACTTATTAGATGCGACGGCATAATAAGTCTTTAAATAAATGTAAATCTTTAATAATGATGAAATAAGATGTTATTTATTTAAAACATATTCAAAAGTAAATTGCACAAAAAGTGATATTAAATCCCAAAGGTTGGTAACTTATAAAAAATAAGTGGTAGGTACCTACTTTTTAACTATAAGAAATACAATTATTAATAAAGTACAATTTCATAAATTATTAAACTGATGATCAGTTTTGGATACTCTGTCGAACCACAGATAATACCTATAATACAAATTAAAATAGTTTTATTATTATAATAAAAGGTAGCTATATATTTAAATTACATAATTGTGTACGTACATTATTTACAAAATTGAAAATACTGTATAAAAATAAACCTGTATTGATGATACAGCAGGGAGAATTATTGAAGGAAAAACTAGTCATGTCAAGTTAATGAACCTATTAAGACAGAGTTCCCCCTTTTTTTTTGTAGATTCATTTAAATCATCAAGCAAAACCTTATTTATCATTGATGTAATATTAATATTAATAAATAATAGCATAGTAGAATGAAAAAGAAAAGGTACCTAGGTAACTTTAATTATAAACTGACAAGCCAAGGTAAAGTTCTATTAGATAAGTAGGCTTCGGGCACAAGGACTTGTTAACATTTTAAGTAACGCATTTACTACATTTACATGAAACAAAGCAAATATAAAAATACCCATACAAATACACCACAAACTTATTTTTATTAACTGCAAAGTAATACCGAAGCAAAAACTAAAATACACAGGGCAACTGAAAATGTTTTAAGTTCCAAAAATGGAACCGGCACGACTTTAATTTCCAACACTTGGACAATTTTTTTTTGCTACAAATAGTACAAAAACTTGTAGTACAAACACAATTTTAAAATCTTATCAGTCCTTGATCAAAGGAAACCAACTTCCTTAAAGTCCAGAAAAATAAAAAAAGTAGTTCAAGGAGTGCTTGCGCGGGCGCAATATTTGTAATTCTGCTCATGCGCGCGGCCATATTTGTCTTATTTCACATCACCCTGTTAGATCTCAATCTCTACTTATTATTCAGTGATGCTGCTGGTTGCTTTTTGTAATATTTAGCTTTCCTTGTATGCTGCGGTGACTCAATTCCTTGGGATATGATCTACCTAGTTGTTAAATGAATATGAAAATAGTTTGCCACGCTTTGTTGAATAAATTCCAACTGACAATTTAATTTGTGACTATACACAGACAATATTTGAAATAGCAGTTTTTCATCTTTTTGCACCAATTGTGAAAAATAACAAAGAAAAACAGTACATAGAGTTACAATTTTCAAACCCTACACAGTGGATTGTGGTTTTTTTTAGCCTCTTAAATCTTAAGGTTATCAGTTACAGTTATCTTCTTTAACAAAGACAATGGGAATTATAAGTGACAATTCATATTGGATTTCCGATACTTCTTGTCTCCAGACATTATGTTATACCTACTACTAGAAGCCCACTTTTGGAACAAGTGAGCCTATGAGCCTGGCATATTCACCAAGGTGCAATGAAGCCTCAAAGATAACAAAAAAGAAATTGGATTGTCTTAGTGCAGCAATAGGTATTCTTAGTGTAAATGTTCTCAGACTATCAAAGATATGCATCAACAGAAAATTGTATCAAGAACAAATAACATATATTAAGTAATTGCAAAATAATGTTGGTAAACATAATTTTATGCATTTACCTTTGTAGCTTCAGGCAGAATAAAAGCTAGTCTAGATACCCAACTACCCACTACTGCATAATCTACTATTTATACTGCTTTAAACTAGTTTTTAGTTACATTGAAGTCATCTAAATAATGATCATGTAGGGTAGAGTTATAGTCTAACTACAAATACGGTTAATAAACATTGATAAAATCACACCTTGTTGAATAAATTGACAGGTTAATACTGTTTAATGAGTATCTTCAAGTGTAACCTTTGCCTTCGTAGTCCTTTGCAACTTGCATTGGATGATAAGTCGATAACTGACTGTATGTCTTTTTGTTCCCAAATTAGGATGCAGAAATAAAATTAAACAATGTAAGATCCACTAACATTGATTACGTTTCTACCAACAAGTTTGTCATCCGTGGAATAAAGTGGAATTACCCTTATAAGTAGTACCTACCTATAAATTTTATTCTACATCTATTTTATATGCAAAAAAGAAATACAATAATCAACTGCTGACATCATAAACTACACTTTATTCTGCTTAGAAAATACTTGGCAATGCAAATCTCAATAAAATCTCCATAAAATCATTGTTTGGATTATAAAGTCCTATGAATTGACGTTCTGATTGATGGATTTATTCCACTTCTGCTTCCCGTAATTATTATGTTAATCGATCGAACAAAACCTATGACGCTTCGCTGAGCAAGCGATGCTCTTGGACAAATTGAACACACCTAAACGAGGCGAGAAGTTTCTGCGCCTTTTTTGTTTATTGCAAACGTTTCATGGGACCTTGTCTTACAAAAAGTTGAGGGGAACATTCAAGTGTTTAGTACAGCATGAAATTGTCTTACTCGCGGTCATAAATTATCATCTTAATAAGTTAATGAGTGATTCCAGCAATATTTTTGTTTTTGTTACGTACGACGCAAGTGCCAACGTTACCGGTTGCCGCGCACCCGTTATTGCCATAAAAGACGCGCGCGCCGCGCATCTGCCTTTATCGAATTTGATTAAACTTCATGTTTATTTATCGAGTATTTATTTAAACAAGTAGGTCTGCGCACCGACGCCATTTAGAGACAATAAGACAAATGACAAAAATATTGCAAACTTTTTCTCCAACTATTTAATTCCCGAGGTCACTCCGGTTTGAATGTTAACGGCTCGCATGGGAGATGTCTCGACTCGACTACTAGTTTGATTCGAAATTTACGTGCCTAATGATGAAATTTCTCCAGTGCATTATGACGTTCCAGTGAAATCAAATGTTTTTTAATGCAGCTAGTAAAATGTATTTTCCACGTAATGCGTTCGCACATGTAGGAGATGACGTTGACGTGAGTTGTGCATATGCTGGATCGATTCGCAGCACGTAGCGTCGATCAGACGCTATCGAACTTTTAATTTCAACAAAAAATCGTTTGCGACGCGTCAAACATTATCCAGTAACAGGTGAGTTGGTTACCTCCCGCGTGCAACAAGCAAAAAACAACATCTGTTAGTGAGAAATTTATGCAAGCATCGGTCGTACACACGATCATATCTACTTGAAATACGTCGCTGGAGACAAATTGCAGTCACTTCAAACGTGGCGAGCGAGTCCCACTGCCGCAACGGAATAAGCAAATAGCCGATTGTTTCGCTCCCGACTGGGGGATAGCGGGCTGCATAGATCTTAACCCCAGCGTAACAAAATACAAAATCGTGTAATAGTCGCACGCCGTAAAGTACCGTAAACCTGAACGTAAAGCACCGCACTTCAGCTTTGAATCCGCATAATTATCGAATAGGCAATAAATCGTGCGGTGTGCGGGCGCGTGGTTCGTATTGTCTGTTGTGACGACATTATTGTCTTTACTCTGAGGTACGGTAGAGTTGCGCTTTCCATGTCCGAGCTGTCATAATCAAAGCACGTTGCGTAAAAAAGTAGCCGCTCATTATCAATATATTTATATTTCTCGACGTGCACAGATAAAAACTTGATGTCGATTAATTACGCTTTGGTAAACGCAAATAATTAATGGCACTGCACGAAAGATTTCTTGTTTCTTTTAATAAATACTGGTAATTTAATTAATTGTTGGCAAACAAGAATCATGTCTGTTATAAGTTTGATAACCTAAAAGTTGCGAATTAATTATTCAATGATCATAAATTCTTTCATAATATGTAGAGTGGTCAAAATTGTCCAATGTTTGCTTATCCATAATTTCATCTATGATTTACAGTGATGTTCCGACCTCATCGGTTCGATAATGAATGAGGTGGTCGTAAACGGCGAAGTCAAGAGAACATTAATGTCAATAAAAAAGCCATAAACCCTATTAGCCGTCATAAACTTCACCACATCTGTTCAATAACTCGTTTCGCGTACAAATAGTACTAATTGAATAATTAAAGTGTTGTATGGTAAAGATATTGATAGTTATTATCATATATTTTTATGCAGAGAGGAAAATAAGTGCTTTATTGAGATAGTGCTTATTATTCACGAACACTAACCGCATATAGAGTCTATCTTTCAAAGACCCAAGAGAAAAATATTCAAATGAGTCGATTTCTGCCCAATTCTTCTAACCTATTTACATTGATATTATGATAATGTACCAGCAATATAAAAAAAGGGCGACGATCATTTCTTTATTACATTTCCGAAAAAAGCCGTAAATTTTCGTGTCAAAGATAACTTCGATAGAGAACACGGAAACGAAGTTTTTGTTATAAACGCCACAGAATAGAACAATAAATTACGTCAAGGTGTTACGTGTTTTTGGCCACAATTCTCCAAAACACTGCACTAAGCATAAGTACATTGTTAAAGAAATTACCATAATAATCGGTTACCTGCTTATTTGCAGGTGGAATGACACTGTTGACTATTGCTTCAATAGTTTGTGCAACGTTTATTGCTGTTTCTCATTGTTAATTGTCCTTTTTTTCTTTATTACAGTTAACAGTAACAAAAATATTGTAAACATAACGTTGTAAATTTGCATCTTTTCTCTGTTTACCATCACAATAGAGTAGGCCCGTTTTTGTTTTTTTGCGAGTAACATTACGTACGTTAGGAATTCTCTCCTCTTGATATATATATTTTAATATAACACATGTTCTTGTTATGACTACTGTTATTCTCTGAAACAAATGTCGTCTTTGTTCTATTGTCCCGTTTTGCTACCGTTAAGATATTTACCGTTTTTTACACACTTTAAAGTAATATTTCATTCTTTCATAAAACAGGAGTTTACAGCATGTGAGAACTAGGATTGTTATTGTATTTCCTTTCCATATAATAATAATTGTGAAATGAGTATGCATACATCAATTGCATTTCTTGATACTTAAGTAAGTAATATACTGAATTAATTAAGAACGCAACCGTATCTGTATACAATTTTTTTGTTTGTAACTCTAAGTATAAATAATTATTGTAAATTCTGTTAAATTGAAGCTAACGTAAACCTAGTCTATACATGATTTCAATTTACTATTGGGACCTATTCAATAAAATTTGTAAACAATACAAATCTTTGCTCTCCATTAGGAATGGCCTGTCTGTTCTCACATCTAATGATATTCTTAACGTTTTAGTATGTTTGATAGTAGCAAAATTAAGTTTCCAGATGATAGGAACAGACATAAGTAGAGATTCATTCTAACTATCTAGATGAGACAGAAAATGTAAAGTAACTGCAAGCTAAACAAAACATAACTTACCATAAATCCTAGCAATATTTTTCCCACAAAAACTACCACAACAGAAGTTTCAAAACCACAAAAACCAACTATCTACGTATAGACAAACTTGGAAGTCCGTCGAAGAGGGAGGCAGCGTGCCTCGAAAATTGTAATATTTCAAAATTACTCAAGAGTCGCGTTCGCTTGAATAATGCGATAACTTTGAGCCGGGGGTGGTACGCCCCCCGCGTGCGTGCCTCACCCCCCGCCACTTGTTTTTGAACTTCTGCTCCTGAGTTTGATCAAAATATACTTGCGCCGCCCGCTTCATTTGAGACTGTTTATTTGACCAGGACAATACAGAAAGTTATAAGAATTAAGTAAAGTATGTGTTAGTTTGCAGCAGCAGTGATAGCCTAGAGGTTGAATGCTGGCCTTCCATGCAAGAGGGTCTGAGCTCCAAACCGGCCCGCACCTCTGACTTTTCGAATTCATGTGCGGATCAGAATTTGAATATCACTTGCGATAACGGTGAAGGAAAACATCGGGAGGAAACCTGCACATTTGAGAGGACCTCATAAAGTTCGAACTAAAATCGATCTTGCGCACGTCTCGTGCTCTCCGTAAAACGGCATATCCAACAACTCCCGAATAAGGTCTGTCCATCGCTTTGGTCTCCGACCTCGTGTTCTTTTTCCTTTTTCCTGGGCGTTTTTCAGTTATTATAGCTTTTTCAACGTGGTCGGAGGCTTACGCATATGACCAAAAAACCGCAACATCCTTCTCTGAACGCATTTTGAGAGGCGCTCCTTGACATCCACCTCCGAACGGATGTATTAATTTGTGCGGAAGGCGGCCCAAGGTATTCTGCGCATCCAACGCCAACACCACATTTCAAAGGCATTAAGGACATCATAGCGTATGCATAATTGAAAAATTTATAAAAGCAGTTGAAGGAACCCAATGACTAAAACTGGAAGAGGAACTCATCTCAAACTATTATTCTTAACCTATTAAATTATAGCTGTCCTTATCATTTGTATGTCAATGAATAGAGATGGCAATAGACTTAACTAGTTTAGTTAAATAACGTTTAATCGTCGTTTATAAATAAGGAGATTAAACTTTAAGTTGTAATAATTGAAGCTATCTACTTCAAGAAAATAGCGAGCTATGTTCAATACCATTTAATAATATTCTATCAGGAACACAGGATAATACCTACTTATAAAGACTTATGTAGTACTATAAAAGCCGAAAATTCAGAAATCTAGCTGAATTTATTACAATCCTATGTTAAACAGTGTTCGGAATACATAGAGAAATAAAACTTGAGCAGTCTTGAAGACCCACGCAAGCGTGGATTACATTTTATATCAGCCCTCAGTACACTTCTGAACATCGACCATGAACAACGATCAAACATATTGCCATAATCACCACGTATCGCAAACAAGATTTGTAACCGCAATTTAAGTTGCTAGAAAGATCGAAATTTTTTAATAACGGAGACAAAATAAAAAATAAGAGAAAACAAAATACTTACTTGAAAACTAACATGAACTAGAATTGTGTGCCTCACGGCTGCGCCAAATAAGTCCACTTCAGCATATCTCCAGATAGCTGTATTACTGGTGCTTGGTGCTGGTTTTCAACTAGACCTGTTTAGGTGACTCCCGGATGTGAATAATCTGCCACATTTACATAAATTAATAATTATAAAAATAAAAACAAATTCCTAATAAATATAATAAGTTAAATAATAATATAATGAGTATAAAAAGACAGACTTAAACTCCAATATGGTAGCAGGGTACGGCATGAACCCTTCGCAATTATTTACAATTACAACACATACACAGAAATTTATATAAATTTACATTATTGAGACATCGGTATTAATAAAATTCATCCTACACTAGACAGGCACACAGGAGGATGGTACTATTCATCCTCTGAAATCTTCTTCTTCTATCGTGTCGGCACTAGGATGCGCCAGAAGATCCCAGGTTTCATCACTCATGGAGGCTCTTTCCTTAGATCCTCTGAAGTGATCCCTTAGACACCTTTCTTGTCAATAACGGGTGGGCAGATAGTGGCCAATTTTTTGCTGAGAACCCCATGCCTTGTGGGTTTATATTATACCTACGTATTTTCATCAAAATAAGGTTAATTTCATCATCAATTGAGTCTATTAGTTAACAAATACTAAGTAGAAACAATTAAACTAAGTTTTAATGAACCACTGTGGACCCGTTTGACCTCAGGTTAGCTAATAGATTTCTTTAACAATATACAAGCGTGCCTTTATGAGGTAGCTTCTGAACGGCAGGTGTGTTCAAATTCAATAGAATTTAATTGCTGGGCTTGTAACGAACTGCTAATAGTCGACAGCTTCTGGTTTATATTCGATACCGTTTGGTTCTGTATAACTATAAACTATAATATATATATATCTATCTACCCACAAAAATAAAATATTGACTCATTGAATTGAATAGTTATCATCATTAAATTTTGGAATAGTATATTCTATTTAGGTATCAAAGAGGATGTTGCTGTAGTCTTCATAGTAATTCCTCAATCCTCAGTAAAGATATCTAAAAGTATAACGAATAATAAACGAAAGATTAGAAGAATCCTGACACCTAAAAAATAACATAAAAAAATGTAGTGTTCAATTCACTAGTCTGTTTGCTATTATCCAATATTCGTGGTCGGACGTCCTCGCAAGAAATGAGATAAATAAATAGGTGGAGAATAACAGAATGTTTAGTTTAAATCTTTATATTGTGTCACAATATAGAATGAGGAAAAATGCCTTAGAAGACCAGTGGGCACGAGACAGAAATATTTGACTTAAAAAAAAGAAATAAGAAGAGAAAAGGAGATGTCATAGATTACCCAGTATTAGGTAAATACCAGCTGTAAATGATGATGACCATTCGATGGAGCAGTCTTTGAAAGAACACAAAATGAGAATGAGAAAGACAAGAGTGGTACTTACTTATATTAAAAATAAAATTATTAAGGCGTACGGCATACATAAAAATGAATACACAATATTATTACCTCTGTTGGAATCGATGTGGTAGGTCAGTCAGCGATGTGTACCAAGAGTAATGATTATGGCATTACCTGTCGGGGACCGTTCGTTGAAATTGTTTTTTAAAGAAAGCAGCAGGTTACTGATTATTAAAACAAAAATAATATGTAAGTATAATATACAGACATTTAACTCCTATAGGACATGATGTGGTGGTCCATTCAGCGATCGGCCAACCAGTGAGTAGCAATTATGGAATTACCTGTCCTGTACCGGTACTTAGAGAAAATAAAAAGCAGTGGAAAAATATAAATATGAAATCGATAAGTTTAATTTAAGAAAGAATTCAGAAGAACTTGTAAGCGATGAACCACATGCCGACAAATTGTTGACTAATTAAATGTATCATGGCTAATAAATTCTAAAGCAAATAGAGACAGTTAATCAGATCGCAGTTGTAATAGCAAATGCTTGGCTAACACGCCAAAACAGCTGGTTGTCGAAATAGTGTAGAAATAGTAGTAATTCTCTCACGCATATCGCAAAGTCCAGTAAAGGAATCAGGCGCATGAACGACATTATTTGGTTCAACAATAATTTGTTCGATACTCAAAATATAGTCAAATGTACTTGAATGACTAAGAAATTGTAATTTTACTTTCAATGCACAAATAGCAACATATTTCGATGGTTATGTTACATTTTACTTAGTTTAAAAGAGTAAATAGGAGTAAACGATGCTCAATAATGGTCTTCAAAACCATACATCTTAGGGTCTACCGCGTAACTAAAATGGTAATGAACATCGTCTCCGGCAATAAACTTCAATACTATCGTGAGAGGCTAAGCTTCGAGCTACCTTATAAAAAAAATACCCATCATGAAGTTAGGACTCCCTTCTTCATGATCGGTAAAAAATTACAAGATAGCTCAAAGTTTTGTCTCTCATGATCGTATTGAAGTTTATTACCAGAGTCGATGTTCATTACCATTTTAAATACGCGGTAGACCCGCTGTACTTACTCCAAGCCGTAGTAGTTTTGCAGTAGACTTTATTTATGTATGTAACATTGTATATGATTTATGCATCATGTAAATCAATTTCATATCCTTATCGACATCAGATGGCAACCGCATCCTGTATTTCAAGTTTACATAGCAGAAGATAGCAATCTACATAGATTTTACATTACAATGATACCCAGCTATTACGAGTACATCGATATCTTGTAACAAAATCAGTGCAACAAATACGAATCCCTAATGTTATTTATATTTTGTGGCTTTTCTTTTTCCAGTTTTCCTTATTCTAAGGATGAAAAGAAGAAACAATTAACTTAAGTATTATATCGGGCTTAGCTGATATACCTACTCAAGATCTCTGAAGTCTGATTTCTCAAGTTTTACACATATTGTAGGAACTGTATCTTGCTGTATGAACTAAATAATTAGGAATGTTATAGTAAATACAATAATATACTTTTTTAATATTTAAATAACCAAAAAGTCAATGCTTTAAAATATTGACCCATTTCATTCACTTCTGAAAGGACTACAACAATTTTCTGCAAAGAAAACAAAAGTCAAACTTTCAACAACAAAATATACGAACATAAACGAGGCATTTAAAAACTCATAAAATCACATTCACCATAAACTTACTTACTGACAATGCGTTGTGTCCTCGCCTTTTCATACACACATATGGTTTCACATAAATATATATTATGGTATAAGTGTATTCTGGAGGCCGCACGTGGTCCATGCCATGTGATAAACCGGTCTTGAGCAAGCCTAGTAACCTCTAAATGACACCGTACGTGAGCACTGTTGAAGGATGCTATAGCCACACTTTTATTTTTCATTTACACAACTGTGAGATATATTTGTGAGAAATAAAATAAACCACACACGCATATTTAGTAAAATACGTGTGAATTTTAAAAGTACTTCATGTAGAATTTATTCCTTGTACTTTAATAAAGTTTTAAGTTGACAATTTTGTCATATCATAAAACATTTTTTATCAAACAAGCCTAGAAGATACTTCTATCATGAATTATTTATGAATCTAATCATAGAGATCGATAAATCTACAGTTATCAGTACATATCTTGGGGTGACAGCTATGCAAATCGGTTCGACTAGTAAAGAAGATATCCATGTACTCAAAAAGGCATTATGTGTTCCATATTAGGAGAAGACCATTCTTTACTGCGTTCTTAGAAAGAACAGAAGCCTTCTAGACATATAAGTATAACCTATTTATCTTAATTAATAAATTAGGCATGACTTTTTTAAACTTAATCAAGCCTTTCTATAAATGCTTTCTGGAGAGAAGGCTTATCATATTTTTTGTATAATTTAATGGTAATAAAATAACATTCATAAAACGGTTAAAACGATGGTTCCAGATATAAAAACTTACACCATCTTAATCATTTGTTCGCCGTTAATCTAAAGTCAAACAAAAACTACCTTTTAATTTACACCTTTGCTATAAAGTAGAACAATGTACACGACTGAACTTAATAATTGTTTTCTTAAAATACCGTTTATATTTACAAGACTTGTTGCTTTTGAATTTATTGGTTTGATATATAATAGTTTTCTGTAGGTAACTACCGTAGTCTTATCACGAAAAAAAACTTTCAAGTTTATATTGAACAAAGAAAAGTTTTTTTTTACCAAGTAATAACAGGTTTATAATTTAAACATTTTTAATAAAGTAGAAATAAGTTACAACCGAAGCCAATAATTGTTTGAATTGAAAACGCGGCTCCCCGGGAAGTCGGAGGATGTAACCGCACCTGCGAAACTTCGAGCCCCGGGCAACTTGAAGAATTCTCAACTCTTAGAATTCCCGGCTAGGAACTTGCTTCGTCTCGTTAGCTGCTTGCCGCAAAACCTCCTCTTATTTATGCCCCTACTTTATTCCATTTGTGGTTGGCTTTTACTATTTTAGCGCTATTTTTCATTTTACGTAATAAAATTTTCAAGATTTTCTGCAAGTGAAAGACAGTACTCAAGAACCTGCTTTGTGCTTTTGTTTCTTAAGAAATAAGGTGAGTACTGGTGAGTTTTTAGAAAAGGGCTATCAAAATTTTTCTTCAAACTCATATATTATGCACATCGTATCATTGTAGAATGTAGAGTAAGTATTGAAAGGAGCATTGCTTCATGTTTCATAGTCAAGTATAGCTTTGAACTTTATTACTCCATAAAACGATTAATAAATAATACCTGCACGTGGTACAAATTGGTTAATTTTCTTATTAAATTGTCACGCATCAATTTTACTAATGTCTACGGCTATGTCATCTATCAAACGTAAAATATTATGTCTACAATATATCAAAGTAAAAAAACTTGATTAATGATACAATGTTAATGGAGATCTTTAGTTTCGGTCATTCTTGTTATGTAAATTATATTTTGAGGTAATAATTTCTCGAGGCCGTAGATTTTCCATTAGTTAGCATTCGGGCCCCGATTACTTAATAATAATAATGACGATTGTTAATAGCTAATGATCGGAAATTAATGACAGACACATGTTCTCTCAGCTTTGTTTTAAAATATTAATGTAAGAAATGATATGCCGAAGAATTCAGTGTGTACATATTTTTCTTATTTGTTACAGTCATAGTTTTTAAAGGCCGTGAGCATGTTTTTTATACCTGTACTTATTGCATTAAGCACAGCATACCGCAATTACATCAGATCAGTTTTTTGTCTAACATTTAATAGTAATAAGATCTGTCATTAAAACCGTTCAGTCCGATATAGCTTTCTAGAATTCGAGTCATGCAATTGTAAGGTGTCGGAAAAACGCTGGCAATTCCATGAAAATGCATTGGTGCAAAGAAACCCGCCGAGGAATGCCACATGCCGTCTTTTAATCGATATCAGTCATATCACGATCCAATTTAATCTTTGAGAATGATGGATTAATGTTAAAAATTTATTGGCGGCCATTTGGTTGTTACGACGTTATGTCGCATAAGTATAATTGTTTCGAGTTTTTATTTGAGCAAGGTGCAGATATAAAATGCGAACGGGCGACTAAACGTTCCGATTATAGTATAGATAGTGGTATACAGTTATTGTTTGTATAATGTATTTAACGTATCGCAATAAATTATATGAAGTTATTTTATAAAAAAACACTGAGTTTTTAGATGAAAGTAAAAACATCGTGGAAGCAGCGCGTGTCATATTATAAAATATTTTTTATTGTTGATAATAAACAGTCTATTTTTAAATGCTAATTTACTGATATAAGTTCCATTATTATGTTTGATAGTAAATTATTATTTTCATCACCCATAGAGTTACCTACCTCTCTTCAAGGGTATTGTAATAATATTACACAATTACACTACCTATGTATATTCTTCAATGTTTTCATATTCGTCATCATATGCAATATAAAAAAAAAACATAAAATAAACCACCACCAGATAGATATTATCCCATTCCAGTTTCAATAATAAAATAAAAGGATTTTTTTATGTATCAAATTCTACTCCTTTTTTTTCTTTTTTAAAAAACGTTGCCACCTCACTAGGATTTCTCCTGTATCGAGATCAGGTACTCTGATTATTAGTTCCTACGAGATTCGTTTTTTGAACAATCAAATGCAGAAAAGCAGGTATTTTCTTACTTTTTACTACACTGACTACACATTAACCGGTTTGCTTATACGTAATCTCCCTTTTAGTATCCTAGGTTATAAACTATACTTAACATTACAAAAGATGGTTTGAAACAAGTTTAGTAAAATCCAGGTTTTAAATAGATCCGTCACTTTCTATCGTCATATATTGTAACAACAAGAGTCGGCTATCTTAAAACCTGGATTTTATTAGACTCGCCGTTAACCATATTTTGTAATAAGACAGTTTAAGATTTTCATATTTCTCAATCATGCAAAATTAACTCAAAATCTTGTTCCGTCAAATAATTTAATCGTGTTAACGGGTCATAATGACTCTGGTAATTATTGCAATTAATTATAAACTCCTTTTAATAAACAAAGTAACCCTCCAACCCCTATATCATTAGACGTTTCAAAGACTGTTATTAATACCCCTTACTTTAGTTTATTATCCGTAAATTGTTACTAATTTGCCGGCTCTGAACGTGTTAGCACGACAGGGTATTGTGCAAAATATTCGGGAAATTTAAACTTTGTCTGACTATGTTCGGCTTATAAGTTTCAACAATATTGTATGCGTTAAAACAAAAAATAGTTACATTACATTTTTTATGAATAAAAGCGAATCACAGCTAAACTGAATTTATACTTACAACTACGCAGGCTAAAACCGAGAATATAAATTAGATAGACTTGTTATGTATGTCTAGACTGACTAACTACAGTCAATATTTACTGTGATACAGTCTTGACTATGACGAGCATGCGCTCTATCTACTTAATAAATTATAAGGAGGTATTCGTTTGTTTGTTTATATGTAGGGGGTAATCTCTGGAACTAATTAACCGATTCTAAAAACATTTCATTAATAGGAAGCTATACTATCCCTGAGTGATATAGGTCATATTTTATCTATAGTAATATTATAACGAGGTAAAATTTGATTGTTTGTTTATTTGTATGTCGGGGAAATTTCTGGAAGTATTGTAATGAACCGATTCTAAAAATTCTTATACTTATAGGAAGCTACAATATCCCTGAGTGATAAGCAATATTTTATTTTGATAGAAATAAAACGCGCGTGTAAAACCGCGTGCCACAGCTAGTCAATCAATCAAATAAGTATCTATCTCCTTTCTAGTTTAATGTAACACACTGTTGAGATAGTAATCAGTATGATTATGCTACGGGGATGGATAAATAAGGTGGAAAAGTTGCTAAAAAAAGTAGGCTAGTGTAGGTACCTACTATACTAGTATAGTTCCTCTACCAAAATTAATAAAGTAAAAGAAATTAATACCCCATAAGAAAGTTTGAGCATAGCGCGCTTCGATGAATATCTTGAAAGGGATTTTGGAGAAAAAGTAATCAAATGTAGAATCTATGAAAACTTTTTATTACATACACCTGAGACAGTTTTAAGGTTTTTAATTATATTAAATACATAAATATTCATAGCTTACTGAGGTTTAATTTATCATTTCAAATATTTACCATTAACTTTTTAAGTCAGTAGACCGTTAAGATTAAGTTATTAAGACAGTTCATACACCGTTCCATGTACCTATCGTTGTTTATTGAATTAAAAAAATATTTTTCTTATAATTATAACATTTGTGTGTCTTCATTTATTAATGTTTGTCTATCCACACCAGTGGTTCTCAACCGGTAGTCCGCAAACTACCAGGGGTCCGCGAAAACTAAATTAATGTCCGCGAAACTATTTATAAATCCATAATAAATTAATATTTACATGGGCAGCTAAAAATCACACTGATTTGCAATTAAAAGTTCTCTATTATAAAAACATATTATTCAAATAATTATTAAATTCTATTTATATTGGTTTACTAAAAGTTATGATCAAAGTTTATTTTTAAATTCTCAGAATTTTTATTTCGAACTTTAGTGTTTATGGATTTAAGTTTCCTAGTGGTCCCTGGTCAAAAAAGGTTGAGAACCTCTGATCTATACTAATATAAATATTACATTAATTAAGCTTACGGATTTGGTCTCCGATTGTGAGTCATCTAGGCTTGAACCTATGCTAAATCAGATACTAGTTCTGTAGTGTGTCTGACTAGTACAAAATGAAAAAAAAAAAACTATTCTAATGCTGGTAACAATTTGATGTCATGTCGTGATCTTCTACGAAACAACGTGATGCTGATGATACACACAAAATATAAAGTCGTTTTACTGACAGCCATTAAAAGGACCCTTAAGCCAAAAGCATTGTAACTCCGATACATTGTGGCTTATCAACAATCTCTACGGATAGGAATTTTAACTAATAGTTAATACTTATCTACCGTATGGTATCAGTATTATACCATCACGAACCTCTTTGTGCTGACTCGTCATCATCATGATTGGGAATCCTTACCGGTTTCTGTCGTATACGTTGCTCTTGAGTCACAAGTTCTTTGTGTACAACTAGGTCAAGATTGTTATATTATTTTTAACCGACTTAAAAATAAGGGGTAGATTCTCAATTCGACTGTACTTATGTTTTATTTGTATGTTTGTTACGCGAAGAATCCGCCAGTTGCAGATCGATTTTGAAAATTGATGAAAATCGGATGAAGGCCTTCGGAGATAGATAATGGAACTCTGGAATTAATAACAGCATACCACTCGCGATTGCTGTAATTGCATATTTATGTATTGTATATGCCACTCAAAATAGAAAAATAAAAGAAACTTTTAAAAAAGTAATTTTGAAACCGACTAAAAAGTGTAGAAGATGGGCCTTTCATTTTTATATGCACCTAGTTTGGCAGTGGCACCGACTTCAGAAGCTAAATCGTGTTTGATACTAAAAGACAGATTCTCTACAGAATTTTCACCTAAAATGACTATTGTATTAAATTCTTCGTTCAGTCTATTCTACTATGGAATGCACTCCCCCTTGAAATCAGGATGGCTAACAGTAAGCTCTCTTTTAAATTTAAATTACGCAAATACTTTCGTGACAAGACATCGGCAGATTCATCTCGACTCCAATTCTTCTGAATTGTATATATTTAATATTTATATATGTTTATGTTTATTTAGCATATAATAATACATATTTATTTATATATAATTATGTTAATGTTTATGTAAGTTTATAATTATAGTTGTTTAATAGAATATACCTACCCTCTCATTTAAGTTTGTTTTTTGGTGCATTTACCTTCATTGCCTCTGCATCACCCTAAGGTTGTCTGGTAGAGAATGCCTACGGCATTAAGACCGCCTTTGTACATTGTACATGAAGCATTTTAAATAAATAAATATTGATGTATAACGAATAATCACGATGAACAATACGAACTACTCGTAACGCGTTCACATAGTGTCGGCTACTAGTGTTTTATTGAAATAGAGTTTCCATTCTTCTCAAAAGTCAGATTTGGTGGAGTAGGTAGTCACCAACTTTGTAAGATCTGTTAGGCCTTCTTCAGTTGTAGTATCTTATAGTTTTTACATCCTACATTATCCAGTATCTCCAAGACTTATGATAAAGTTAAGAGTTCTCACAATACGACTACCAATCCCGCACAGAATCAAACGGCATGTCCTAAACCGGTTTCAACGGTCACAATAAACTTTATTACCAACTAAACTATCGAGACTTAGAATTAACCGCATTGGAAGAATCCTATGAAGCAATACCTACGATCTCTGCAGACCACAATCACCGCAGCAGTCTTGCAATGAACCTGATCCGAGTACACACTTGATTGATGGATAAAAGGACGCCGTGCACAAATTAAAGAACAATCCCAAGCCAACATGGCGAAGGAAAAGTAAAATCAACAATTAAACTCGTTATAATATAAGTGGGTGTTCAGACTGTTCAACGGATTTGTTGGAAGAGAGGAACTTATTCAAAGAAAGTTTGGATTGAGATCATGTTAAAGAAAATATATTTTTAATGTAATGTTTGCTCTCATATTTGACCTAATCGAGGTAGACGTAATGGATACAGAAATTCAAAAGGCATTTAATTAAAGCTTTTACTATAAAATAATAATCTTAGTAAAAAATACGGTAACATTTGTAACCACTGACATTTTATATTAAAGTATCCTGCAAGGACAGCAAGTTATAAATCATATGGATTTTACTTTCGATTCGCAGATAGAAGTATTTCGTGGCGACATCTGAAATCACCCTAACGTGAATGCAAAGTCTCTCCATAGATATAATCGCATCCAACTTTATGGACTACAAAATGTACACTGGTTTTATGCTCAAATCATAGTACCGTGAATGATTTTGACCTACAGTGTAATTAAATTTCATTTATGTGACTGTGTACCTATGTAATTACGAACGGTAAAAAATGCTACGAATGAAAATGTATCGTAAGAATTTGGCTAACATTTTTTCAGGTAAAGTTACCTATTATTAACATAGTTAGTTCCCAATTAAAATGTTTTATGATTAACTTGAAAACAAGTAGGTAGACGTATTATAAATTTGTGTAATTAGGTATTTTATGTATGTACAATTGGAAATTAAGGCTCACGCAGGTTGTAAAATGAAGGTAGATAAGACTTACTTATTATTTTATGTTATGGCGGTGAGAGTCACATAAAAGCATAAAATGTTTGATACTTCGGAGAGATTAACAGTCACGGCAGCGGTTACTGAGAAATTTCAATTAATCTAGAGACTAATGCCACAACTGGTATTTAAAAAAATAGGAAGAAAACTTTTGATTATTTTACTAACTCTATCTGCAGTACCCGCTTGATAGAGATCTTATAGTTTCCGGGACGTATCACGTAATACAGATGCTTTAATACAAATTTACTTTTGGTTTTATTATTTCACCTAAATTCGTTCACTCGTTATGGAAGGATTTATAATTATATTTACTAACAAACACAATAGAAAGAAAGATAAAACATTTATTCAACACAGACACATTGACATCACAAGAGAGAAGATTAAAGCTAAAAAATAAAACACTACAAAAACGATACGGTTGGCGCAGTGGCTAAGCGATTAGCTTTCTGCGCTACGTGCCGCGGGTTTGATCCCCGCACGGAACAAATATTATCTACAGTATCGTTGTACTGGGTCTGGGAGAGTGTGCATCTGGCATGGAAGATCGTAAATTTGTATAGAATTTAAAAAAAATCAAAAAAATCTTATAATAGCTGACAAGCACGCCAAAAGGAATGCCAGCTCAGGATTTGCTGGACGAGGAGATAATAGAAGGCAAAAGACCGAGAGGACACAGGCCAAAGCGATGGTCAAATCAGGTTTTGGAACAACTGGAGGTACCAGTGAACGTGGCACTTCATCGAACCATAGACCGCAGCAAATGAGAGATCAAATATCCAAAAAAATATGGAAAGTAGTCACGATCCTCAATATTGAAAGACCGACATAGGACGATAGCAACGAACATACACACAATTAAAATACCTACACATTTGTATTAGTGGAATTATTTAAGGATTAAAAGTATTTTAATGAAGTTAGCGAGGAATAGAGATTAATATGGAAACATAGAGTTTCAATAAATAATTTTCTATTTAATGTTATTTCTTGAGCGTTGCGTGGTCAAGGCGTTTGCGCATGTCTCCGTTCACTCGTCAATCGCTTCGATCGAAGATGTCCTTTGCTTTAGCAAAATACTTGAACGTTCATTTATTGTAAATATTTAACTACTTCGTTGAATTTTAAAATATACTAAAGGCTATTTTGGTACGATGTAAGAATTATGGTTAACTTTATAATTTAAGGAGCTTTATTTCTAGAAAGTTGCATTAATTACATTTTGGAATCAGCTTTTTATAAAATATAAAAAGGAAAATGTCTCTCGTTTTTCGCCTCTGCACGAACATTCTTCGGCTTGCTTTAGGTACTGTCTTGTATCGGCTAGATTCTTAATTAATAAACAATTTAAGCAGCTATTTTACCCAGTAGGACCTAAAATAAGTAAAGCTCGTGTAAATTTTTACTTTGATCACAGCGCCTAGATAAATATTCATTTCACGCCTCTCCAGTTGAAAGGGGTGTAAAATGAACAGTAGGATATTTCATAATAAATAAGAAGGTGGCGACGCGACGTTCGTCCTCTCCTGCGGCCTCGCAATGACTGACGTCAAGTCAGCGATGATTTATGCATCGCGGGCGCAGTCTAATTAGGCGCAGGCGCATCTCATTCTATGTAAATTTGAGCCGGCCCACAGTATGAATGATATTCTCACCGCAGCCATCTCAAACTTCGTGTAGGTTTAAACAAATAAACGTACGAATAAGCCAGTCGTGATACGAATAAGTAATTACGTTATGATACTAATATTCATTAATTTAATGCAGATTGTTAATAATTTTTATTAGAGCGCCTTGAGAGAAATAAATTTGACAACACGGTTGATCAACTACAGTTGTACGTGAGTGAATGTATTTTCACACGCCAGAAATTAATTCCGAGTAATTTTAGTACACTCTCAAACCAAATAAATAGCACGTTCCCAGCGAAAGACTGCTCTTGAAAACTCTGTACCACGACACTGTTGCGTTCGGGGATGTCGCGTCAAATCTACTGAAGCGTAGTTGGGCATCCAAAATCTGCGGAGACTACACAGTAGCGCAGTACGGGGGCCCGAGGACGAGTAATGTTATGAGCAAGCCATTATTGTCTCGCCCCATACCGTAAAACATTACGCAGTCGTGCCGGGACCGACGAATGCATTTAGAGCTGTCAAATACCCCTAAACACAATTTGTAGATACTTTATAAATCACGTTGTTCTTAATGCAAACATATTTAAGTGTTTTCTCCAAAATTTCTTAATTGTATAATGTAAACGAACTCTAAAAATGCAGTAACCTATTCTTGTTTTGGAGCCTGGCTTAGATTTAAGAGAATGTGCAAACAAAAATACTAAAGGGATCAAATTATAAATAAATTATGTGGAATTTCTTGGGTCAGTACAAGGCTAATTATCGTGCCTGCACTGGTGTACGCCATTAATCTGAACGCGTTAAGTTCTTCCTGGGATCGTTAATTTGTGTGCTAACCTAATAAATTAATTGAATAACAGGAAGCAACAACAAAGTGTGTAATAAATAAGCACATCTCAGGACATGTGTTAACTGTCAGACATTTTTCATTTTATTTTTGAAAATGGTTTCAACAGCTCTATGTAGTGTGGTAGTGAAACCGCTTAGGACCATCTAGTGAATGTTTCTACATAGAGTAAAAGATGCTACGACCTCATGGGAATAAAAGAGTTATCAATAAGTTTTATTCAATTGGAATAATTTAGTTCAAGATAAAGTGGGTGATGGCGATTTTGGCAAGCTGTTGATTCTAGTCTCGGAATAAAAAGTTTGTGATGCGATTTTCTCGATGTTTGCTAAGCTGATGGCCTGATTGGCGGACTGGCTAAGCGATTGACTTTCTTCTTCTTCTTTTATTCGCACGGAACAAGTATTTGTATGGCCTACAGATAGTTGTTCGGAGATCTGGGTCTGTATGCCTGTGCACGTGACATGTAATATATGTAAGAAAACTGTACCCACGTTACAAGAGAAATCCTAAGTGGGGGCAAGGTGTTTAAAAAAGAAGATAGTTTTTGTAACAATTGTTACTATAAGGCTCTATTAACACCAAATGGATGATATAGATCGCTTTAATCGGCTTTAATCGATAGAAGAAAATTTTATTATATTAATAAAAAAATCGAAACCCAAATAGCAGGAAACGGCAATGCAATCTGCCCAGAAGGAGATGGCTCGATGAGCTAAACTTTTATCTAAATAAAGGATGGGCCAAATTGCCATTGACCGAGAAAAGTGCAAAGAGGGATGCGTCCTAAAGTGGGATAATACAGGCTTGAAACAAATCAATAAAAATATAATTAAAAATTAAAATTAAAATGTACCACATGGTGAATTTAATTGTGTCCTTCAATAAAAAGAAACAGTACGTATAAACACCACACACTCTACCTAGAATAGAACAACACAGTTCCCATTGCACCAGATAGATAGGGCTGAACGAACAAGATATAAAATTTTGTCAAGCAATAGCTTGACAAGCACGAAATCGCGAAACACAAAACGAGCGTCAACATAAACTAACATCCGGCAAACACTGATGTATTGCAGCCGCAGAACTATGGAAACAAATCTCTCGCGGTAATAATTTACGGGCGCAATATGGCTCCGCAGTTTGAAAACAAACAAACAAAAACAGAAGCGCGACCCGCGATAAGAGATGTCGCCACACTCGCTGGCCTCACTTTAAAGATAGACTAGGTAGAGCTTAGATAGCGGCAAATAAAGGACATGAAGTTGCGCCTGCGACTGCACAGCGGCCCGTGGCCAATCAGCGGTCGCCGCGTAATTATAGGTTGCGTTCGAATTAGGAACGACTGCCGTGGCTCGTGCTAATTGAAAATAGAATTCACTGATTTATATCGTTTTGAGTCGGAAGCCTTTGCTGATTGTTTTTAACATGATTAACGAGCTCTTAAACTATATTTGAATTTTAGACTCCTAGTTTCTAGACAATTTATAAGCTTTACTTGTTGCCGCTACTATGTTGAAAACGTTAATTGATAAATTGGCAATAGAAGCTACTGAATTGAATTTAACAATAAATGCCTCGAATCAAACAATTATTTAAGGGGGTATTTTACAGGAATGCCGCAAAAACCGATTTGTATTTACAATTTTTTGAATAGAAATTCTTATTTCTTTGTCCTGAAAAAAATATATATCAAACTTGAAGATGTGACAATCTCTGCACGGTTCTCCGATACATGATTGGATGAAGTTGGCTCGATAAAAAAAATTCGCAAAGTTACCCCTTTTAAAAAAGTGTTTACAAGATTATTTCTAAAACATGATATTATTTCAAATAATCTTTACATCACAATATTGGTCGCAAATATACCAACCAAAATCGGTTGTTATTTTTTTATAATATTACGTATATTGGTCACAATTTGATAAAAACCACAAAATTCGTGATTTTTGTCATCTCTGCCATCAATCAGTCGCGTTTCGGCGCGCATCGAGGTCGGATCTGTGCAATTTTTTTTTGACTTTCCTGCGCTTACACTTTATTCAAAACCAAAAGAAAGAATGACAGTAAAATCATTAAAAAAATTATTAAAAAGCAACAGGAAGTATAAGTAACTTGCCTTTTATTCAGAAAATCTAAGTATTTCGTTTATAAAAATCAATATGCTAAAATAATTTCTTGACATCTCCGTCAAGAATTCATTTTATAGGATGTAGTATAGAAAAATCAGTACGACAATTTGTAGTGTTGAGAACAAAGAGTATGAAGTTTTATATACACCATGTCCCAAAATTCAACGATAAGCGGGCACCAGAGGGTTGACCAGCTCATGACTACTCGAGAACAAAAAGAAAATTTAAAAAAATCTCAATTTTTAAGAAGTTACATAAAATAATTGAAATCCTTCAAAAATTTACACCCCTTAAGATATTTTTAATTACCATGACCACAATGTTTCAGATATTTCTGAATTTCTTTTTGTACCGGCAACCTAAGTAGCACTGCTATCCACCACAATCGTTAAAAATCCCAGAATGCCTGTAGATTTGACACAAAAATCAATCAAAATTATTTTTTACCCTAAAATTTTGAAAGATTTTTACTTTTGGTCCACTTTCACTCATCGTGGTGTAAAAAAAAAGTACAGACATTACCATGGCAAGTTTTTTTAAAAATTGACGCATCTATCCAAGATTCCAAAATGGTATAATAATCTAGGAAAACTAGCCACAAAAAAAAGAAATGCGTACTATTTCTGAACAAGAACCAAATTTCATAACTTTTACTATGTGGTTTTTTGTTGTAAATTCTTTGAATTTGAATGATACATGTCCGTAGTTAATAAAATTTAGAAGTTAGAGAGAGATAGATAGATAGTATGTAAAGAAGGAAAGAAAACGGTTTTAAAAATTATATTTATTTTTAGTTATCGTGGTTGTCCGTGGCATCACCACGGTCCTATCCGAAAACCAGCGCTGCGTTATTTATTTTATCTGTCAGGATTAACTGTCAGGATATGCTGAGATAGGGACTTTCTTTGGCCTCTTGCAGGACTTTTTTAACGCCCGACAAAATAGAGGGGTGATATAAGTTTATAATGTGTATCTGTGTATCTATGTGTCTGTGAATCTGTGTGTCTGTCTGTGGCATCGAAGCTTCAAAGCGGATGGACCGATTTCAATGCAGTTTTTTTAAATTGAAAGCTAGTTTAATCGGGATGGTTCTTAAAATCTGTTCAGCTGTTCAAAAGTTACACCTCTTTTTCTAGTTAGAGTCGAGGGTTTTAGACGGTTAGGTTATTGTTATCATTATTTGAATTTTTTGTGTGTTTATGTAATTTCGTGTGCGAGTCCGATTTAAATGTTTTTTCTTTCTTTCTTTCAATTTTGAAGCTCTTCACCTGCATACATAGCGAGGAATCTGAACTAGGAATATGGTTTTGATCTATGA
This sequence comes from Allophyes oxyacanthae, assembly GCA_932294325.1. NCBI lineage: Eukaryota > Metazoa > Arthropoda > Insecta > Lepidoptera > Noctuidae > Allophyes > Allophyes oxyacanthae. The sequence goes on from OW028620.1 coordinate 10,445,460, forward strand.
ATATGCAATTTATTTTTTGGTAAAAAATCAACCCTGTGAACGAACTTAAGTAGGTATGACTACGGAAACGGACGACGCCTACAGGTGTGGGTGAGAGTAGGTTATTATCTCAAGGCATGGATTTGAGTTGGCTTATTCTTCTAACATTACACACACATTGGCAGTGTCATCAGGTTTGTCATACCGATATATCGGTTTCGTTACGGCATTATTGGCTTAGTGTGAAAATGCCCAATGTTGGTCGAGACAATTATGTGCACTTGCATAAACTCATACACAATAGGTATGACTGATAGTTTATAAGTAGATAGTTAAATAGGTATAAAATCTACAAATACAAAACGGAGGAACAGATTTTCTAGCGTAATATAGGACACTGGGTATACGATATTATGGATTTATATTTTTCAAGTATTTGCTGGTGTCATACTGCATGTTGCTTATTAATATTGGTATTCTGTGACACGTGTGTCACACAGTCTGATACGTCAATTGCGCAATACAAACGATATGCGTGAACGGAGCTCCCCTAGTGGGCGGGGCTTAGGCTGATACTTCACCCCCTCAAAAGTAAGAAATCGTCGTAAAATACAACCTTAATTGGTATAAAATATATACATAGATTCACAACAAACATTAGCATACGAACACGCAATAAATCAATCTCTAATGAATCTAATCTATTACATCGAAATTATGGAAGGCTTATATGTTTTTAGTATGTAGAAGGGTTTGTCATGTTCATTTGCCTTATAGTATGGATGGATAGGATATTATAATTATTGATTTTCCCTTTATTGATTTTTTTTTATTTCTTAATATCTCAAGATGTAACCTAATCCTCGTATTTGTATGTTGATTATCTCTATAAAGTGAAAGATGATTACGACCTGAACAATTAATAAACACAGATAAAATTCCCGTAACAGTTATTCGAATTATTATACAAACATGACTCACGAGGAAACAAATTAAATGCCCACTGTCCGCGCTAGGGTTGCCAGCTCGATAAAATGTTTCGAATTGTCGGGTGCCTATCGTCATTCCTGACTCAATTATTTAAAAAACGAACGCCCGTTGCGTGCGCTTCCGTCTCTGTCGCGCTTGATTTTTGACTATATACCCGACTCTTTTCCTCAAATGCGCCCGCGTCGTCGATAACCGCGGAATGTGCCGGCTGACTTCAGTCGGGCGGCGCTCATAGACAATTTAAATTGGAGAAATTGGTAGCCAAGTACTTCGAGGAACTGGCAATAACGGACAAACGTCAGTGTATGTAGATAGTGCGGGCACATCATCTATTACCGATGACATATTATTACAAGGAAACGTGGAACCCGTTCGTACTGTGTTATTTATTTACTTACTCAAATGGAATAATAAATACTTGTTAAAGCGCAATAGTCTATGGCTTTATTAAAAAGCTTTTGAATATGCATGGCCTTTATGTTCCTAGAAATGTATTTAAAATTCTAAAATAGTAAAAACTTCGCCGACTTAAATACTTTTTCAATGTTCAGCTTATCAACGATTCACGACAACAAAGTAAAAGCGAAAACGGCGCAAAAAGTTTCCCATTGGGACAGTGTCACACAGCGAAACAAGAATTCTGAACAAATTCGAAATCGAAGCTCAGTAAGTGCAAGTTCGATAAGATATGCTATCGATATAACTGCAATAAAATCAATAAGGCAGCTAATCAATCCTGCACACGTAATGTGTCGCGAGTTTCAATTAAGAGTTGGCTCGCCAACTAGTTATTCGCGATTAAGATTGGAGATAAAAACTGTTGGCCATCATAATAGGGATAATTGTATTCAGGTATATCATGACGTGTTGCAAGTTTTAATTGGCCTCCTAATACAAACGCCGTTTAAATAACAAGTTGACGATCAATTCATTAAGATGCAATTGGCATAACGAACTTAATCCTCCACGGAAAAGATCTTACGGCCTGTCAGAAAACATAAAAACTCGGCGACTACGGTCGAAAAGAAAAAAGTAAAATCCCCAAACTAAACCGTTTACTTCCCGAGAAAATTTTCAAGTAGTCTTGAGCGCTGTATTAAGGGTAGCATAATAAGGCTTTCTGGATTAGGTGTAGCGCTCTTGAGTGAGAATAAACCCAAGGGAAATCCTGGCGCGCAGCTTTCCTTCTAATTTATTGCTCCTCCAACGGCCAGCGGCCTTTGTATCGGATCTGCCGGGAATGAGAAATATATTTCTAGATGGATTAACATTTTTGCCACTTAGAGGCTGGTAATTAGTGTGCTCAGGTACTTTCGGCATGCTTGATTCAGGTTTTAATGTAGTTGAGTTGAAATATATACAATTGAATAGATTATGCTTGAAATTAGTGGTCGAGAGACATTAAATCTTTAATGAAAAAGACTTACTGACGCTGTTGAATACTGTTGCCCTCTTCCTGAGATAACCCATTAATTATATCGACGAGAAGTCATGAACTGGGACGCAATTCTCGTTTCCTACGAGATCATCTTCGAATCGAGTTTACACTTCGAGTGCTTTAAAATGTGTCTGCGATGTTTCGAATTCGAAATATAGACGTACGTCTTGAACGGTACCGATCAGTCGAAGCAATTCGAGCGGCTTTCCTTCGAAAAATCTTATTTAATCAGATTAGGTAAAATTAAAACTAGAATTTGCCCCAATAAAATCAGAACATTAGCTTAAAAGCAGACCTAAAGTTGCAAGCCTTTTTAGTCACCACGAATTCGCAAGCTCACCAAAATACTCGTAACAAACAGTTTGGATTGCAGCCATCGAAAACAAAGAGATGAGGATAGCTATATTATGTTACTGTCTGCTAAACAAATTGATTTAATGACTTCTTAAACTAATTGGATTCACCGGTCCACTTGTATTTCGTCTTTGCCTCGAGATTAACGCGCTGTTCACATCTTAACTTACACGGGATGTGTGGACAGCGTTGTTTGGCTATAAATTAAGAATTATATGCCTTTGAAGATAAAACATTTCACTTAAGATGTACACCCCACTTAAGAGCGTGAAGCAGTTTTGTAAAACGATCAAAAGTATTACAAACAAGAGTGCATTATACGCTGTGATGCTGTTTTGCGCGACTCTCTGGTCCTAAATTAAAAAGGAACAGAGCTACGTTGCGTTGTATCTCGACGTATTTCCTACTATTAATCCATGGTAGTGAATTAGTGCGATGCACACACGTTTGTAGTGTGGAGACACTTCATTACGGGGGCAGGACATAAATCAGGACTTCTAATATTAAACGTGCCTTCGTGGGGCAAATTGCGGCCCTGTCTGCAACTGTGCGGTCGATAGCAGCGACCTGATGAGCCGAGTAAAACCTAACTATTAATTAACTTCAATGAAGTACAAAGTATTAGGTGACCAGTCTAAAAAAAACTAAATCAAAGCAAGTACTTAAAAGTAGCTTAAATGATTAAATAGGTAAGTAAAAGTGCACTGAACATTAAATGAATCTGAAAATTAAATCATCATTATCGCCACTTCCATACAATTTACTTTTTTTCTGTCACCATCCAAATGAGATATGAAATGTTGAAAGTATTTTTTTTATTAATTTATTTTTTCCCACTGCGCGCGATAATTTCGTGGGCCCCCACCAAGATCTTCTTACTAATGTGATTTTAATGTACTTAAATGTCTCCTCACCTATATTTGTATAATCTGTTTTGTGATTTTATTGTTATCTGTATTTTATTTGGCTTTATTTACGTACTTTTGGCGCTGAATGTAATTCATGTTTATGTATTTTTTTCATGTTCGTGTTTTTATAACACAGCTTACTTAGGAACTCGGTTTAAAAACGTGTCGCCTTCCTTATAAAGTCCGGATATACCTACGTATATTAATAAGAGCAAATGTGTTGTGCAGTGAATTAAGGTGCAGAATATTTATCAAAATTATTTGGTTTGATTTGATTGGTTAACCTCATTTAAAAAAAGTGAAGCTCCATAGGTATACGCTATAAAATAATAATTTATGAAAAAATATTAGGAATAATTGCATAGGTATTGCAAGTCGACTCCCTAATGTCTCGTTGGTAAATATAAGCAGCGCCTAAAATATAACACTTAAAAACGCCATCTTCACCCATAGATAAATAAAAATAAGTAATGGAGGGAGAATTTGAGAAAAAGCGCAGTTTATAATATTTTTATCTTTTTTTGACACTATCGGTCCCTCCCTGTTCTGCGTGTTCGAGACAGGGGCGTATCGAGAGTCATTTAGGTTCTGGTCCCCCATCTGACCCCTTAAGAAATATGGGGTTGGCATGGGGACGAGATTTCCACTTCTAAGTGTAAGACATCGATTTAAAAGGCAAGGCTTCATTTGATTTATTGGCTGAAAATGAGATTTTTATAGACATTGAGTTGTCATCGTTCTGAAAGCGACTCAGATTATTGCATTTTTTCTTAACACATTGCCCGACTTCTGATCGTACTTGTTTGTAATATCTTGTAGGGAGGACGTGTAATTAAGCTTTTATTTTGTAGAAATTGTGAATTACATTTAGAAATTGGAGACATGCCCAAAAATAAAAACAAGGTCGCCAAATAAGAACTCAGTACCGTCGTCTATGACACTATTCTTCTTCTTCTTTTAATTTATGGCTCCATCGTAATTCAATGATTTTGCCAACGTCAAGGTAGGAAATGACACGTGATTAGTTTAAAAAAATTAAAATAGTGATGAAATTGACCGGTATTTGTAGTGCTGAAAAAAGGACAAAACAGTAGGATGTTAATTGACACAAAAACATCACAAATGTTATGGGATAAACATGAAACAGAGGGAAAAGGGGTGTTAATATTAGCTATACTAATTAGGAAGGATAGTTATAAAATGGATATAATTAACTATAAACGGATTTCATTAATTCTAATAAATTTTTGCTTATTGTAGGTACTGCCTTACTCAAATATTCCAAACATATTAGATAGCGAAATGTGTCAATAGTATTAATAGTTATTGCATACCTTAACTTCATTGATGTAGAACATCGCTATTATTGCCAACATTACGTCATTAAGTCTTGTTTTAGAGCTCGTTTGAGCAATTGCACGCCTGTACGTGGCTCAAATGGATCGGAAAATACTCGGGATGTTTGAAATTATTTTTGTCGCGTCGGCTCCCGTGGCTCAGACTTTTATTCGCCAGTGTATCAACGCCCTACTGATGTATGTGCGTTCTAACATGTACTGTATTAACTTTTTCGTTCTATTGTTTCGGTGTATTTGTTTATTTGTGCGTTTTGTGAAAATTCTGGACTTTTTTGTTTTTGTATGATGGAGGCAGCTATATTTCATTTTTTTTGTAACGTGAAATCTAACACGATCCACTATGTGTACCTATTTATTGGTCAAATAATAATTTATACTTCGCTAATACCTTTTAATATATAGAAGAATTATGGGCTTATAATTAAGAAAACGTAGAGTAAAATTACGTCAATCGCGACCTTTACAAATGACGGTGATCCCCGGGAGGTGATATAGCAATAAATTTCTACGATACTTGCATCCAAATATTGTACCCTAATGATAAAGGTGAAAGTTTTAAAACTACACTTTATCAACCAAAACCCGACAATTAGCACATCTTTTACCCAACTCAAGTCTCCTAAACATCTTAGCCCCAACTTTACTTAAAACAATTCAGTTCCCACATTCGTGTCAATGGCTCGTTTGCGATGAACTTTAGAAAGGCAGCCGGGCCCTCGAGTACGTACGAACTCGCACATTAAAACTTTGCGCCAAGTTCGGCCCTGGCCCATGAGTGTGTTGTACAGAAAAATGTACTTAATTAACTAACATTATTTATGATGAGCCATAAATTTATTTATTAAGATAGATGAAGTTATGCTGTATGTATCCAATTTTCGGGGAATTTAAAAGCATTGAAATTGTTTTTTTTTAGAACATTAGAACCATAAGTAAGTACGCATTAATTCATAATAATACTAGCTCATTAAAGTAAGGTTGCAAAACTCTTGCCATTGGCCTATGGAGGTCTCTTTTCTTTGATCCATGCTCTGCCCGTAAATTAGGTAGGTACCTTATACTTACCTATATTTCGAAAAAATCAAATCAAATTCTAAATTTTCAAAAATGAGCAGCCTCCATTTTTGAATATTTTGAATCGTTCTCATTAGTTCCATCGTTGTCTCAGTAGTTCTATGGACTTTGTTAGTAGAACAAGTGAGACAAAACTTTTTAATCATTCTCACTAGTCGATCGTTAATTAATTCCATGGAACTAGAGCGACTTTTTTTTCCTCAATAGTTCCATGGAACGTATTCCCACTACTCAAAAACTAATAATAATAAACTACTAATTATTTTAAATAAATAAATAAAATAAAAAAGAGCAGTTATACCTCCTTGCAAAATTGTTTGTATGTGCAGGTGTATGACTTGCCAAAATGATTGATAGCAGCCTCCTAGGTGGTGTTTGGACCATAATTCAGTGCGTAACTTAAAACAGTGTCTACCATAACACATGGTGCAGACACATAGTTGTAGAAAGCAATAACTTATCCCCCTCATCCCAACTATTCCCTTGGCTCAAACATACATCTATGTAACCTTACAGATGTGGATACAGCTCTCGCTAGAAATGCTACTGTTGTTGTTAAAGAAAAGTATTAGAAATAAAAAGGAAAACATCTTACTGGCATTATCCCTACATTATTGCAGAACAAACCAAAACAACGAATAAAATATGGATTTTTAAAGTAGGTAATAGAAGCTTTCGGTTGAGAAATTCATGTTTCAGGAAAAAAACTAGTCGCGGTCATCTCCTTAATGCTCAATGCAAACAACAAAGATTCTTTCTAGCTTCAGAGTTTTTATCCAACACATTTATAAGCAAGAAAACGGAGAAGAACCGGAGTCACTGACATAGCTTGCAAAATTAGCAAGTTGAAGTGGCAGTGGGCTGGCCATGTCTGTCGAAGGACCGATGGCCGTTGGAGCGATGAGTCCTTGAGTGGAGACTGCGAATTGGCAAATGTAGTGTGGGACGCCCCCCCAGCTAGGTGGACTGACGAGCTTCGGAGGGTAGCTTGATCCGACTGGATGCGGAAGGCGGAAAACCGGAAGTTGTGGTGTAACTTGGGAGAGGTCTGTGTCCAGCAGTGAACTGAGATAGGCTAAGTTGGTTGATTAGATGTATCGTAGGTAGTGTCTTTTGTAGAAATCAAATTCAATATTGAAAGAGTTTATCATACTGAAAATATGGTCGAAATAAACTGAATTTAATAATTTTAAAGGCATTGTTTATTCTATTTCGTTTGAATAATCTGAATAACCCTTAACCCAACGCCCGCCACATCTAGCCCCACGAACATCCATAACCCTTCCAAATATGAAAGTTACTCGCGAGCGCCGCGTGTTGTTCAATATATCACATTTTGATTCGGTCGCGCCATAAACAATACAATATATCAATATAAAGCAGACGGTGGCGAAATTTGAACGTAGCGAGTGCGTTGTATTTATGTGCCAGAAATTGTACGCATTTATGTACTGGCATTGTTTTGTGATGTTTTAAACGTATTTGAGGGAGTTATGTTACACTTTGTAATGCAGAACTGAAAATAATAGAGGAACATTGGGATTCAGTGTAATTTACTTGTCTATCACTAAAGAGTAAGAGCGATTGTAAAGCATCAAATAAATAGTGGTATCTTGCGGAAGTTATAAGAGACTTCAACTAAGGGAAATCTAATAAGTAGTGCAGATAGATAGACGAAAGCCTAGAAACTCATCAGTCGGTTCAATATCTACTCCTATTCCGAGTATTTTTCGACCTCGACCATAGTAGTAACCGTCAAATCAAAAATGTATTCAAACTGTGCTCGTGTTTTCGACGCGAATTCAATCACTGCGCGCGCACACTGTTTCCATACTTTTCTGTATTGATGGTAACTAAGCTTGACGGTCGAGGCCAAGAAAAACTCGGTATACATAGGTACTGAACCGACTGACAACTTTCTAGGAATCTAGGCTTTTGTCTATTTGTACTTCATAATAAACTTCCCTTAGTTGGGGTCTCCTATAACTTGCGCAATATATCATTGAAATGTGTGGCAAGTTTCTACTTCAATAATATGGTGATATTTTTGATCGAATTCTGTCTGATCTCTGTAGCTCGTAGGGAAATAATGAGCAAAAATACAGCGTACATTAACAAACGAATTTGGTTGATATTCACCACGTTGGTCATCCCTTGAGAGAAAACTTGCGTGAAGCGAAAAAAAGCTTTTAAAACCAAATGTAATGTAAGCGTGCAGGAAATTAATGTACCGTGCAGTTGTTGTTACATTTTGTTTGATTTTAATTTAAACGCATTAAGTGAGTCAAAGATGTTAGTCAACTGACTTTGCTGAGAGACGACCGGGCGTCGATCTTGTTTGCTTCTTATGTATGTAATTGATTTAGGTTTGAAAATTGTAAATAATTATGGAGCATTCAATAATACATACATAATTAAGATTCTATTACCTACCTACCTACATCGTTCTATATAGAGTTTGTGATTTTTGGCTAAGATCAGGTCACCCATCATTTTTACGCGAATTTTATAAATACACAAGGCTAAATTTTTGTATAAGATAAACGAATAACGATGACTTAAAATATGAAATTATTATGCGTTCGAGAAAATTGCTTAATAGTGGGTATAGTTTTCAGATTGTGAAAGCAGACCTTGATATCAAAGAATATAGTAAAACATGTTGACTATAAATTAGTATGGAATAGGTACGTGGTTATCGCTTAAACCCGATTTTAAATGCTGAACTAAAGATAACAAACGTTTTGAAAAGAATTCACAATAAAATGAGTCGTATAGAATCAAAGGCTTTTGAGAATTGTTGGTAAATGAAAAGAAACTGAAACGGGTTTGAATTCAAAGTATGACAGATTGCCGGATTTGATCCCAAACGTAGATGTTGATCAGTATTTTGAGATTGCTTGTTTTAATAGCCAAAAGAAAACATTTTTATTCAAAGTTGTCTGTATTGCTATACCAATAACTCATTTTAGACATATAGCACAGATTACTGCACGACTCAAATCGATTTTTTCATTTGACAACTTAATACCAAAAGAATAATTTTCAGAAAAGAAAACGAAATATCTTCTTCGACCAGCGATTATTCACAACACCTTAAAGACTCGCACACAAGCCAACTGAGAACTGAACGGCCATTTATAAAGACACTAAGAACAGCGGCCTAAAGACTAAATCACTGGCAGTCACAAAGGTGCTTGATAAAGTTGTAACTACGAACATTGTTCCAACCTACGCGCACCTATATTATGATTTGCATAAGCAAGGCAGCTTTGAAGCTCAAGTTTAAGTACTCGAATAGTGTTCAGGGTAAAATTGGATTGCAATATTGATCCTGGACTGATTGGAAATGGGATAAAAGTTTATTTCGAAAATAGTTTTTCTGTATTCTTTATCAACCGGGATCTGCTATTTAATAGGTATTTAATTTTAGTCGACCGATAGATTAGTAGGAATGCTTACAAGAAAAAAATATGGGATTACGCACAATGACCCGACTCAATGCCTAAATAAAAATAAAATCGGGCAACTGTGGGCCGACCGTTTAGTCTGTAGTGTGCGGGGGTTCTTAGGCTGAGATGTATAGCGCGTAGGTACTTTGACTTTGCTCAGACTTTACTTGGGTTAAAACTGTGCTAAGCTTATGTTTAGCTTATATTTTGATTGGGAACTTATATACATAATTCATAATTGTGGATATAACACGTTGATATTTGTGCTGAGCATACGCTAGAACCGATGAACTCAATAAACAAACTCTATGTCAATAAAAAAGACAGTAAGTTCAAAGCGAAGTCTGAGCAAAGTCTCAGTACGCTCTATAGATCTCCTTATTGTTTGAGTCTAGATTACCAAACTGATTCATTCGATACACTCGATCATGCGGTTTCGTACAGTCTATAATATTGTGAGTTATTAGGGCCCACCCACACTCCATACTTTTAGCAGCAGAATCGCGCTTTTTCGCGTTCGTTATCCACTTTTTATAAGCAAAAGGCAGCCGACGAACGCAAAATCGCACGATTCTGCTGCTAAAAGTATCGAGTGTGAACGAACGCTTAAATACGTGTGAACTATTTTTGTCAATTTAATTAGTTCATCTATATTTCAGTTATTTTGCCTTTTAAGGTCCGTCTAATCTATTTAAACGTTCAGAATGGTACAAGTAAACGTAGTAGGCACTACGATTCCATACTCTCTATTGAGATAATCATAGGGGTAGTTTATTAAATTACGCCCTGTTTGAACGTGTGTATGTCGCACGGAGTTAAGACTTGTGTTAGCATGGACCATCTTGTCACGCCCAGTCTCGCCAGCTTTGCGTTACAATAAATTTTACCGTCACCTTCAAAGACTATTAAACTTTAAACTTAGTAATTTTGAAAATACTAATTCAGAAAATGTTGCTCTGTTTTTGTTTATTATTTAACTTGGCTAGTTAAAGTTAATTAATTTTGAGCTTAATCAAGCAAAGTCACAAGCACAGTATTAGAAAATTTCATAAACGATTGAATTACGAAGCGTGCCTTGTTCGATTGTTGTGACTTGCGTTCTCCAACATGTTGTATACAACAAGCTCGCACAAGGACGCACAGAACATGTTCACGTGCTTTGCTGTCATTTCACAACCCGTCTAACGAGGCCCTTTCTCTACATATTTAATCGATCTAAAGTTTGATTAAGTTCTTGGCTATAAATCAGGATTGATGTTCAACTATTTAATTTGTCTCTGCACTATCGAATTGAGAAACAGTAAGGGTAGCTGTATGTAAGAAATAAAAAATAAAAAATAAAACATGTATTTTAATTAATAAATCTTAAAAGTAAACTCCAAATAATTAGCCTTTGTACATCCTTCAAGAGTAAATAAAATTGAATATTTTTAATTTACAACGCCTTCCTTACGTCCTGCTGTATGTACAAATCTGTTCAATGGAGTCTGATCGCATCGTAGCTATTCGAACGCGTTTGTGCAGTCCGTACTGCCTCGCACACAACATGTTGGGCACACAAACATGTTCGTGCGTTGCGGTGTGTTCGCATTCGCACAGCCCGTCTTGTCTCGCCTCACAGCCTCACCCCGCCCGCTACATGGAATTGTTTTAAACTTTGATTAATTCCTTGCCAGCGCGGTGATGTTGCCTTGTTTTCAGTTGATGAATACTGTGTTGAATAGTTGTTTACTGAAAAAGGTTGAAGCAGTTTAATTTTCATGAAATCCTTGCTCATTTTTGTTTGTTTTTGGACTGAATGATTTTTGTTTTCTTCTATTTTAAACATGTCAATGTAAAGATGCGAAAGATAAAAATAAGTAAGATTTTTTAAATGTATTTGTCAGCGACATAGTAGACATCTTTCTTCGAGAATTTAACGAAAGCTTAATAATTTTAATAGCATACACCTGCATTTATCATTGTTTAAGTAACTGACGAGTCAACCTGTCGACAACCGTACAACGAAAGCCACCGAGCTTGACACATTCAAAAGGCGACATGGCGGTTATCTCGAGAATTACATTAATTAGAGGTGTGGCGATAATTAATATTAATTAAAGTCACCTTTTAGCTCGCGACACTGAATGCGTATCGCAGTTAATAAATTTAACGGCATTGGCGGACCACTGGCAAACGCAGATAAAGATGCACCAGAAAGTACGCAATTTTATAGAAAATACGATTTCAATAATATAACCTTTAATACTTAAACAATAAAGTTCAAAACGATTGCATCAAATACTTTGCAATTACGTTCACTCGTTGTGAATTTTGCAAAAAGTATTTATCGTCCTCGCAAAGAATTGTAGGCTTTGTGACATCGAGATAAGATAGCTGACAAATGAATGAATTTACTTTGTTTTATGTCCGCTGAAAGTTTACGATCGTAAAATGCAGAAGTGTAACGGGCGAAGAAATTATGAGGGAGGATATTTTTGATCCATACAACAACCCAATTATGAGCTGTTCCTATTTTCACCATAATCGCGATAAGGAATGTTGTTTCTTAATGAAGGAAACGTGGAATGTTTAAAATAGACCTGTTGAAGTTGTCAAAGTTAATATTCGTGACATAAATGTCACTAAGTATTAAGAAAATATATACGACCTTTAATAATGGCACGTGTCGCGTAGCTATAATATTCTTTAGTCAAAAGGTTTCAGGTTTAAAATAGAGAAAATAACGTACATTTTTCAATGTTTTGATCAACATGATAAGTTCACTTACTGGTATCATAACATACTTATTCCGGAAAGTTAGTTGACTTGTGCTTAATTAAGGTTATCTTGAGAACAATTTGAACGAAATTCTCTGGTTATTTTTGATACTTGTAATATATACCCATCGCATTTAAATCGAACGTCACTGCAATAGTTTAAAGCATATCCTTCTGTTAAATGTCTCGCAATTAAGTAGCGCTTCTTACAACATGTAGAAGCAAGTTTATGTTTCAATCTAAATAAGAAATGCTATATTATTTATAATGGCCGCATTTGCATCACATAAACAATAGCACCTAATCATTCCTCATAACCATTCCTGACTAACCGAAGTCTACATTAACCCGTAGCTATTGTGTAGCGTTACTGCATACATTGCTGGCTTTGTGAACAAAATGCAAATGTATCATAATGTTAGTATTGCATAAATCATCGCGCCCGGCCGCGCGGATGCCCCGCGCTGATTATCTAGCTATGGATTTCAAGATAAAAGCTTTATCGCACAGCTTTTGTTTATTGCTTAGGCTGACAGAAGAAAATAATAAAAAATGTTAAAAAAAACAAACTACAAACATTGTGACAGCTGCAACAAATGATAAAATTAAAAACAACAAACTAGCTGCTAATAAAATAATAACGCATAGTTTAAATTTAGAACGCAGGGAATGTTCTTTTAAAGAGATATTTTACATCATATTTTTTAATTTTGAATTCTTTTCGAAGAGCATTACCGGCCCTAGATTCTACAATAAGAATATTCATTACTCCCTACATCGTCCGTACATAGGTGTAGGTCCAACTAATAATAAATTAAGCGGTTGAACAACCGAAGCCAATTTTGAAATAGAAAGGGTAAGGTTATTATTCGGCCGCAGACGTATTAAAACCGTACTCGTTTTATGAAAATTAAATACAGGGCCCATTCGACCCTTTGTATAAGACCACATGTGCTTGGGATATGCAAATGACGTATTGGATGTCGGGGTATAATACATAGTTGATTAGAGATAGTTTCGTATATAAATTAATACATAAATTACAAAGTAAATTTTAGGTGAATTTACAAGGAAAGATATTATGAAAATCAAGTTGAAAAAAAAAATGTGTATCAGAAATGAAATCCAAAAAATGACATCCGAAAATTTATAATAGACGTACAGAAAAATAAAATGTTTCTGTCTCAATAAAGTATATCAAAAATTCTTATTTGTTTCACAAACTAACCTTTTAGAACCACTTAAAATTCCATCACTATTTAAGATGCAGAACTAGTACATTCAGATCTGAAATATTTAAAACAAACGCTTCTGTTTTTCTTCCGCATCCTACACTATGGTGCTAGAATATCAAACATTCTATCATTGGGGAAGCATGCAAAACATATTTATGTTGTTGAAATATCTCATTCTGTCTACTAAATGCGTTTTGGTTTAACTAAAATTGCATGATAATTTTGATTTTATAATCCGCTACACCGCTGCGATGACAGATATAAATCTATGGTGTTATACGTTTTGCATCACTACACTTACGTTCCGATATACATATAAGGTCCTACTTGATTAGCGGTGGTCGCTATTTCAGTGTTGGTCCGATAGTAAAAGTCCTTCATAATGATGACTCCTATAACTCCTTAAAAGGACCTGCGCTAATAAAGTAGGTTCTCCTATTTATGTAACAAAAAGCCACCAAATATACGTTTAAAAACCTTAGATATATAAACTTTTCTTAATGATGGCGTCGCGTCGGGAGATAAATATTATACCACATTATGCGCATTACTTTCATACATTGTAGCTGTTAGGAAATGTCTTGACAGATATTTGTCGTCGATGAAGAAAATATAAAACTGACGTGTGTAAAGCTAAGTATTTATGTAACCAAAGTAACTTTAGCCTTTAAGGCTCCTTATGTCGATTATTTTTTCATACAAACATAGAAAGGTAATATATGACTTCACTATTTGATATTACCGCTAAAAACTTAGTATGATTTCGATTTATCTTGTCATTATCTAGGATTAGTGCTTCATAGAAAAGTTACGAGCCTCGAAAGATTCATATTTGAACTCAACTTTGGGCTTAAATAAATTATATTAGGACTGCAAACTCCAGAATAATATAGCAGTAGGCATAGTTTATTTATTAGAATGAAACTTTATATTGCATTGATACATTTAGTAGTTTTTTCAAAAATCCCTTTTCCCAATGGATTGTTAAACATTTTGGGCGCTTGTTTTTATAATACGGGAGTGTGTGCACGTGCACTAGCTTCTGACTACTCATTACATGGTCTATCCGTTTCTCAAACAGCGGTTGATGAAATAGCAAGCATTTTGTCCGCGCCCAACGTCGCGGTCGTCTTCACGGCTTGCGTACTCTTAAGATTGTATTTTATTCGTGTGAAAAATAAAAACAACGTGATCATACAATATTTTCTTGCACGAAACTGACTCCTTATCTTTTCTTCAGACTTACGATGTTGCATGATTCTTAACTACCTCTTCCGCATTCCATGTTGAGTGCAGGGTCAGTATTAGCTATTTTGATAAGGTCGTTACCCCTCATGACCTATATTACATAGGTTCATGAGAGCTTTAATCGTGATAATCCATAATAAGTCCATTAAAATGTATGTTAACGAATAATAAATTAGGATAAAAACATTAATACTAATAACAATGTTAAAAGTAAGAATAGTCATAACTTGATTTGTAACATTTTAGTTTTCAGCGAAGCAAACTTATATAAGACAGCCAAATCTCCTTTTACAGCCTTTCATTTTACAACTCTCATGGCTTTCATACTAAATTCATGACATTTTGATTCTCGTGAACCTAAGCTACAAACAGGCGCATAATAGCTACGTATCTATGTAAAGCAAGCTATTGTGTAGTTTTAAATGGAACACGACATAAAGCCAGTTCGACGGGCTGACATGTAGGTATCATAATAAGTACTGACAAGCAGTGGGTAGATGTTCGACATGATGTTAGTCTTGGTTGACAGCGAGCGAGTGGGTGTTCGAGTACAGTGCGTGACCAATTATTGTTGGTCAATTTTGACAAGTTTTATAATGGCTCGTCTGTTTACAGCCTGTAATGAGTTCTTAATTTCTTAAAGTTTAATAAATGAACAAGTGCAAATTTTTAAATTAAATAAGGTATCGTGCTCCAATGTGTATTTTTTGTTCACAACACAATCATGTTTAAGGTGGATGATCGAATTGCAAGAGTCAGGTATGTATAAGTAAATATTTTAGTAACGATACATAAAGAATCGAAATTGATTCAATCAAGAAAGTTTATGCTAAAAAATATTCGCAAACTAAGTATACTCCGAGCAAGTCATAACAAAATTTACATGGCATGTTTTCTTGAGTATATTATTGCCAGCCATAAAGATAGAAAGTGACAAGAAAGTAAGAACACTCCTATGGGATATTCTAGTACTCAGCTTAGTTGAGTGACCTGAATCTAGGTAAATTGATCGACAGGCGACAAGTGCCGTCATCTTCAACGTCAATGCGTTCAAATTGAGGAACCCACATATCAAGGCTCGTTGGCAAATCTGTGATGAGATCTCACTCTAGAGTCTAGACGACAACCCGGAGTAAGTAGCCAATTGCGTCACTGACATGAATACCAGGATTGAGTGATCTAACTCAGAGAGAAGTCACACAGATTAATTAAAATGTTGAGGATGATGTAAACAGTGTGAAAATTGAGGATGTATCTCTGAGGAGATAGTGTCAAGGAGGAATATGGTTAAGTGGTACGTAGTCATATTTAGTCATTTAAATCACTTAAATGAACGATTCATTATGGAAGCTTTCTGATTGATGAAAATATTTCTCCTGCATAATAATATAATGGAAAACACAATTTTAATTCGGTTTGCAGGATTAGTAGAAACGGACATATGGATGCATCTCTTCTACATAACGCCACTGTTTACAACAAAAGAATTAATAATTGAATAGTGTTTTATTTAACACTGAAAGCGAAGGGTAACCACGCAGAGGGTACAGTACATATTGAAAATAATAATGACAATGTGGCATCAAAAACTTTTATTCGCGATCCCGAATTGTCTTAACCCTTCAACCCTTTCTATTCGGCTCATAAAGTTGGCGAAACGTACAAAAATACCGACATAATGCCATTTGCATAATGTTTCGAGCTTTGTTTTTTCATAGAACGGTGGGTTTGAAATGTCACCGCAGACTGGGGTGCGAAAACACCCATTATGGGGTGCCGAGTGTATTAAAAATCGTTCGCGTCCTTTGCATTCTTGAGGTTATGGGTTTTCGTGCGTGGATCCCTTGAATGTGAAGAATGACGGTATAGAACTGTTTATAGATAAATATCTATTTCGAATGTTTATTAGTTTTTTATATGGTTGAGTAATGGCGGATTAATAATATGTCTTTATGAAGCCAATAATTCGAATGATTTTTATGGATTTTAATATCATATTTTGTGGAGGTTTCGGATTTTAATTTATCTTTCTGTTTAATTTTTTCATGAGCGTAAATAAGTAGGCTTTATTATCTTCGTTGAATAAGCTTAACAGAAGGCGAACAATCTACGATCTGAATAGAATTTCAATCTCTTGTGCGTACGGTCTATAAATCCATTTTCCAACCATTATTTCAAGCACTTTCTTAGGAAAATCCAAAGTAAAAGTGAACTTGATAAAAGACTGAACGACTTAACTACAAATACATGCACAATGTTGCCAGCAACTATATTTTATTAGGCACTATTGTAATATACCTTTACGTCCTATAAGTACCTACTTAGATTCTAACATAACTTATAGCTTTTGTAATGTACCTATTATAAAGTGTACCTAATCATGAGATTTTAGATAAAATTTCACTTTTTTTATAAAGATCATTGCTCTGCATTGACCTTACGCTGGGTTGAGACATGATTAATCCTAAAATAAACTTGCGATATTGGCCACACTGGCTTAAGAGAGGCAGAGGGTATAACGGAACTTTCCGCTCAACATTGGAGCTGCCCAACTAGGGAAGTACCTCCACCTTGTAGAATATCGTAGCCAAATGACGCTGCTCTTTTGCAGTGTTGTGTTCCTAACGGTGAGAATGGTCGCCAGTGCTTCTTGGGGAAGAGGCGTGTTAGCCGTACGGACTTACGGAGGACGCGTAGGTACTGCCAACCCGACGCTAGTAGTAGGTTCGGCAACGCGCTTATGATTCCCCTGATATTGCAAGCTTCCATAGGTTACCGTAATCGCTTACCATCAGGCCGGTCGTAGGCCTGTTTCCCAACTTAGTACAAAAAATATTTATCATGTTTATTGGTGTTTACAGTATGGTGTTAATAGTTAATAGAATAGAGGCTGTCTTATTGTTCTTATTCTACCACAAGACGAGTTTCATAACCATTTTTATCACAACCGGTCGCCTGCACTCGATGACAATACTAATATCTATATTTCGTCACTTAATGAATGAATCTATTCCAAACTAAGACCCATGGTATTTTTAACCATTTCTTTTCATCGTACACACAATCCATGATCATTTCATAATATGTTTGCAAAAATAGTCTCTGTAAACATACTAACACCATCTTCCATAGCTGTTGCACTATCCCATAGTCCACGAAGGTACTCAAAAATGGCGAAGACAGTTATCGTCACCGGCGTAGACTTGAAGTCTACACGACCGGATGTAGTAGTCGTTCCGGCAATAACATTTCCGGTACCGACACTCGGCTTACTTCCGTCGTCTGCGAGGGTACTGTTTCCTTCCAATTGTTTATGCCTTCGACAAATACTAAACGACAAGTGCGAATGCATCATAAACATAAATGGTAGAGTTAAGGCCAGTTTACACTTTGCCAAATTCTGCCCAATAGAGGATATTCGAGGAAGATGGATGGGTTCTGTAAAATTTGACATGGCTTTAAATAAGAACGTAAACTTTAAGATGACGTTTAATAGAGATGAATTATGGAAGAAGAAATATTGCGTCGACTCCAAATAAAATCGGACAAAAGCAGGAGAATGATGAGACGACATACCATAGAAAAAGACAGATAGACTCTTGTAATTACGAGGCTGAGACTCTTGAGACGATCTTTGGACTAGTACAAGTGTTGAATTAAGCTAATTTAGCTTTATTACAGCACTGATTGTATTGCATTTGCACAACTGTGGACCATTGGAATTGTTCCAATTTATTGTTATTGTCAAAACCATCTTTATTATTTATCTTGTGCATCCTCTAATGATTTTACCCAAGCGTTTTATGACATCCATCAGTTGATTTATTTATTTTATTAAAGACAAATAGGGAAAGAGTACTTTATCAGACTATATTAAAAATTTACCCGCTCATTATTATGTACGAAATTACAAAACTGCACTTAAATTCCGGTTCATAATTCAGCCATCTGATGGCAATGACAATTTATTGCTATTAGAATATGGAAATGGCCGCGCAGTAGAAGGGACTGGGCTGTTTTTAATTTGGCGCCAAATTAATGAAGATTCTGTTGTTTCATTTCTGTACAGTGGTATTCGCCTGTTCTGCTCAGTAATTTGGTTTAGCTGTTGTTTTGTTTAATCCGTTCCTATTCGTTTGTGCGAAAAATTTACTGTTCTGCTTTAGGCGGTGGGAAATTTAGATCAAAAAATGTGCATTTGAGGAACTGTTCCGTAATGTTGGTAAATTCTTTTTAAATTTAGGATTGTTTTGACGAATTTGAAATTAATTTTTAGGTTGTCTCTCTTTGGTCTGCGTCGTCATACTAGAGGCTTAGCAGAGCTTACAACTGTACCAAGTTGGTGCTGTTTGAAGTCCCTTAGAGTTAGAGCCTCAGTTAGACCATAGTACCTGTTATTCAGTTCGGAGATTTCAATGTTCCGTTCCATTGGAAGATATAATTTCACAGTTATAACTGGGGTAGGTATAACAAAGCAAAGAATTGTGATACTATGAATTTTTTTTGTTTTATTACGTTACCATTACAGATCTACATAGTATTTAGATCATGTGCTCTTGTAGGCAATACAATATTTTGCCGGATCATCCCACAATATCGGTATCGGGAGAGCTGTCCAATCAAAATACAACACAAAGCTATAACGAAATACTATTACTTGCCACCCCTTAGAAAACCAATAAGAACAATAATAAATAACTCTTATCATATTTCGAGTATGCTCCTGGTCGCATCGCGAGAGATCCGAACCTATATATCACTAGGAATTTACGAGGCAAGATACGACAGGAAAATTGCAAGAATGGTGGCGCAATCTATCTTAGTTGGGTTGCTTGGGGAGGCTGGGGTAGCGCGGGAGTCCCAGGGGCGCGGGGATCGGGCGGTAAGGGGGAAACTTCGAGAGGTTATTAGTCCAAGCATCTGTTGTTGAGCGGGGGCGTGATGAAACTCTTCGGGTAGGTACAAGCTAACAAATCTAATTGCTCAGTAGGCGCTCGTGTATACCAGCCCTGACAAAACGGCCCCCCTCATGCGGTCGCCGCGCAAGACTATTTGTTAAGCGCCCAGGTGACCGTGGAAGATTTAGGATTTTTCCTAACATACATGCTTTATACTTACTTTTATTACGAGTAAATTTTGTACGTCGTTTGTAAAGTTTACGTCGCATGAAACACTCGGACGTTTTTCACAGTCGCCTTTTCTACATAACCGGTTTTATTTTTAAACGTAACTTTTGAAATATCACTGAGAATTTAGTAAAATATGTGCAGTCATCCCTTTGCGTAGCGACAATAATTATTCGCATAGCATCTACCCACCGCTTGAGTCGCAACGAAAAATAGAATAAGAATTATTGTGATGGAATTTGAGATAAGAAAATCTACGTTGTAACAAAAATTGCGTGATACTTAACACTTACTGAGAAATTTTGTATTACTAAGTACTTACTTATGTGAGTTTGCTTAAATCTGGCGGCGTGACTAATCTCCTTGGTCAGTTATGTAAGGTCTGGGTTTTTGGTCTATTACCTAAGTGATTTCAAGGAAAGGTGTAGGCGGCGTATATTTTTTGTGGACCCCGCTTGACACGAGATAACAAAATACGAAAAGTTTAGTTCTACCGTGTACCCACCTCATACAATCTTTTTATGCTTATCTTTCTGTGATTTATGAGTTGTTCGGCGTCCAACAACGGGAAAGAAAGGAGGTATACAAAAGTAATTTATTTTTTACGTTTGTTTTTCTTGTCTTACCATCGGTGCGTGCGGTACTGGCCAGCCACGGGGCGAACATGTTTGTGAAGTTGGCATTTTTCAGATGTCGCAATATGATTTATGCTTGACCCCGCGCGTAGGCGGTGCTTACTGCTTAGTCCGATCGGTATTTTCGGCTCTATATAACATAAATCATAATACATAAATAAATCATACCTACTTTAAATGTCACCTGTTTATTATTGAGATTTATTTATGGTGCGATTTTCCCCGAATATGTTGTCACAGTACAAATATGAAAGGTAAACAGTCACTGGATATAATTTATAGCTACCGTGCAAGTAAATTTGTTTAATTTCCAAAATTGCTATTTTTTTAAATGCATTTTGGTATTGAATTATTATTTTCAGATCAAGTCCGTTTTTTTTTACAAAAATATAATATCTTAACGTGGTTATAAATATTTATCGAGGTTATTGTATGTATGTGCCACATATCGAAACATCCAAGCTCTCGTCAATATTAAGTGGTAACTCCAGTAAAAACCACACGTCATAAATCCAAAACTGTCACTTTACAAAATGAGGTTATTAAGATTCAGAAAAAAGTTCACACGCTTTTATTCGGTAAACACGTTGTTCTCTCAATTAAGCGTCTTTACTGACCGGACAAGTCCCGGACACGGCCCGGACACGTCTGTACGGAATTATTCATGACGCGACCGGCCGACATGTCATTCGGCCAAATTAGAGGCTTGTCATAATGAAGTACATGGTACGAAGTTGGCTGAGGGTAGTTGCACGTATGACTCAGCAAAAATGGTAATTCGTTCATTAGGTTCTAATTCTTCGTTGAGAGAAGGACGTAAAAATTGGTTTCGATCTCGACGAATGTACCTACAGAATTCGATAATCCCCGCATACCTACAAGATCAATATACATACATTGATAGAATTGAGGTAGCAGGAACTTTCACTTGTTTTAGGGACAGCATCGTTTTATGTAACCCTGTTTATTCTCAGAGTCCACGTTACCTAGGTGCTAGCTCCTATCTTAGCAAGTGAAAAATGCAAAAACACCGATTTTTGGAGAAATGTCAGTTGCTAGGTTTTGAAATTGCACAGCCGAGCTGATGGTTGGTGTTCCTGGATTCTTATGGAGCGGCTGTTGTGTTTTCCGTACTTGATACGCATATATATTGCTACGATTAAAGTTATATATGCGCCTCGGCAATCTTCGTGTTTCCGAATTAATATGAATATGCGACTCATGTCTGGCCGTCCGCGTCGCCGCATTGTCAGTCAGTCACAAGATACCTATGCTTTTATTATTATTTATATTATTAAAAGTAAAAATAATAGAAATATAAAAAATAGTAGTCCACCGGTATCGGTACAGGGTCCAAGCTACTGGCGCGGCGCGGCGGCCAGGGCCGCAGAAAGAGAAACCTCCTAACAATACCTATACACCGTGTCCAGGAGTACCGCCCTCTGCATCAAACCCCCAACCTGGCTACCCAACGCGAGCCTCATAAGGTGTTGGTCGAGGCTCTTGGTTATTAAACCATTGGCTGTAACGACTATTGGTACAATTATTGCTGAGTCCACATACCACATGTCGACAACCTCGTGTGCTAAGTCAAGATAGGTACTTGATTTATTTATCTTTCTCAGCTGTCACGAGGTTTAATATTTATCATTATTATCTAATATTATTCGTATTTCCGAAGACAGACGAAAATTGCCGAGACGCATAAATTAAATCGTAATACTGTAAATGATTGCGGACATGTGCCTCTCACAACTTTCAACTATTCAAATGAACTCATGTTTAATAGCTTTTTTATTGTTCACAGGTATGTGTTTACCGCCACTACTTTTCTTCAAGTCTGACCACGTTAAGTAAGTAAATGTATCAGTAGAACCGTTGTTTTTAATGTGAGTGTAATAGTGTCATAAACTTTCTACGCACTCCTAACCGCTTTATTTCCAAGAATTTTCGACAGTTGCACCTTTCTCTTCTTTTTATATTTTCCATGAAAATATGTAAGTCATAAAAAGTAAAGAAAACATTTAAAAACAAGATATTCTGTATAAAAAAGTAACCATAAAGTTTCTTGTCCGTTCATCTCCATAAGAAATCAACACATTTCTATTCATAAGTTCTATAAATAGTTTATACGTATAAAAATAAATTATCTTTATCTTAAACACCAGAAATACATCTTCATATACCATAAACTATCTCTGATTAGGATTAAATATATAGACTAGCGAGTCATCGAATTCCTTCTACCATTAGGTTGATTGCAAACTTATCAATCGACTAATACATTTCCCATAGATAAGGTGTTCTACTTCCTAATAGAAGAACAGGATTGAAACCTAGTCAAACACTCGATACTCTGACATCAAATACGCTCGTCTCTTGAACCGCTATTTACCACAATATAACTTGAGATAACAGTTCGAAATGCACTAGCTGAACCACTCTAGTGCTTACGTCACTGGGTACGTCAAACCGCCTCTAGCGGTATCATACAAAAGTGCATGCATTATGAAGATTGCATGCACATCTAGCTGAGCCAAGTACTGGGCTAAAGCTTTGTTGCCAAAAATCACACAATAAATAACACAAGGGGGCAAACTGCATGCATTATAGCCGTACCTTATCTCACTGAATTTGAAGCCAAGAATTGCCCATTAAATATGCATTAAAATTACCTGTCTCGGATGAAAAATAACGGACAGTTTTAAGCTTTATTATTGGTTTGAGGACGCATTGACGCGTTTAATTAAGTAATTTGTGTGGTAGAGCTTGATGTCTGTATTTGTGGTGTGCGTACGCCCATAATGTGGGAGTACCGCTTGTTGGTTGTTTTCTGGAGAATCTGTAATTATAGGAAGTACCAAAGAGATGTGGAACGATCAAACTTTCAATTGACGGTTAATACAGAATTTTCTTATTTAGTATGAGCCAATAATTTTTTGACATCCTTTTAACAAAAGATCCCGATTGTGACCTCTATATGAACGACCGTTAATATTATTCACAATGCATTCCATCATAGTGTTTTTCATAAACTTATTGTTCTACAATGAAATTCTTAATAAAAATATCATAAATCCTGTTCCCTTCACGACATCGATTAAAGAAATGATTGTGCAAACACGCAGACATACAGGCGCTGCATTTTATATAAGGCAGAGATTAGTAAATTTCAACGTGTAGCCACCGGTGACACGATGAATCACAATAATCGCATTCTGTATACGCCACGGACCCATCAATTAGACGAGTCGCAGGCAGATTGTATAAACAGATATTAGACTAACTCACCAGTTTACGCATTATATAATTTGGGTTTTTTACTCAGAGTCCAAGGAATTCTAAACAGTAGAGTGGCGATATCGGATCATGCAATTCTATTTTTGAATCCATTTCGTAACCTGGGAAAACGGCCGAATTAGAATATTACATCTACAGACGTTAAGACGAAGTATTTCTTTAACGTAACGGAAACTGGAACAGTGCTTGAGTATGTTGTTTAACGATATATTGCCAATTGCAAAGTCTTAGAGGCTGCCAAATATATTCCAATGAAAAAAATATGTAGACGATCTAAATCGCGTACAAATTGGCTCTGGCTGCAATATTATTAGCGTATAGACACGTAACAATTGATCTGATGATTTTGTAGCCGTCACGATATCGTGACGATTCATTGGAAAGTGTATGAAGCTTAATGTTATCGTTTGAATTATTTATTGTTACCTCAATGACCTCCACACCAAGTTATCTTTGGAAGGAGGATGCTTTTTCAGCTGGTCTTACTTCCTGTTGTAAATATGTAACTATATATTATTTATCAACTAAAAAAAATATTTTATATTCACATTAAGTAACAATCGGAACTGATCCAGTATTTAGGTTCCAAAATACTTGTTTTATAAACTTTTCACTAGCACGCTTCATTATCTCATGTTTTTTAACAAACTCGGTCCATCCATCAGAGGTACCATCAGGTGACATGTAACAATAAATAAATTTAATATCATCGCGCATGTTCCCAGGCTTGGTACCGGACACGGCTCTCGAAGTGCCACTGTCCGTTCATTGCCAACATCACTGTCTCGGATACTCTTGTTTCCAAGATTGCCACAACATGACGTCGGTACTACTGGTTTTAAATACTTATTTAAAATGAGTTACGTTTATAATAAATACCGTTGGATAGAAGGGAATTGTAAAAATTTGTAGTGAGAGATTATAACCGACTTGATTTGAGTGCTAAGCAAGCAAAACTTATGATAGATTTTTTAAAATTATATTTTCCAGAATTATTGTGATTTTAAATATTTTACTTGGAAAGCTAGCTAGATAAACTCCGTGAAAAAAAAACAGTCAATTAAAAATACTTCGTTACAACTGAAATGGTTTCAAATTTTGAAATCACACTTTCACGTTGCTTTAACAGTTTCCATGATCTCACTCAGTAACTTCTGACTAATCTCGCTTACAATTCGTAGTAGGGCCCAACTCATCACAGGCTCTCTGCCAACTGCCCGTTTGTTATTCACTAGCACACCTCTACTTGACACCGCACGCATACAGAGAATACTCAATGTGGGGAATTTTCGCATACAATCAGGACCATGCGTTTCGATTGAGTACGGCTGCCGTCTTTATTTTGGCTTTGATAGATGGGTAAATAAATAAACGAAGGACTCGTTTGTCTTTTTGATACGGCATACTAAGATTTACAGGTGATTGAGGAATTTGATCGTTGTCGAAGCGTAACTGAGGAGTATAGTGGCTGTCGGAATGCGGACCCAAATAGAATCCAAAATCTCCAAAAAAGTTGAATAAATTTCTTATATTTGGCGATAGGGAATTGAGGACCAGAATCGTCGGCCAAGCCGCATCTGGTCTTGCAATCAAACACTTCTACTCTATGCATCTGTTCTGCTCTTTGTGGTTGCATCAATCTTCCTAGCTGGGACTCAGGCCTCCATGTTTAATAGGACTGCGCAGAGAAATCATTTGTCCCGCGAATCGTATTATACCAGGTGCTGATTTCCAGATGAAAAAACTAAACCACACCTAAGTCAAACCAAAATTCCACCTTCACCATCTTGATGGTCTGAGGTCCACTACTATACGCTCTTCCCAAACACATATTGAACACGCAAGAAAATATAAATTAATATTACATTGGCAACGCATCAGCGACCCCTTTGCAGCCACCAACCTTTGAACACCAGCATCATGTGAGATGCGTTTACGTTTGCTTATAATCGATTTAATCGATATACGCCGGCAGATTAGATTGCCTTTACATTCGGCGGTACTGTGGCAGACATGTTGCCTATAATGCCGGCTAACATGTTGAGTAACTTTTTTTTTATCTTTTCTTTTGGATTTGGGTTGTATTACCCTGATTTATTTATTTATTTTTTACTGTAAAAAATCATGGACATAGTTTTATTTCGTAGCGAATAAACCGTCGCGTCGTGTATTTTACACGATTTCGTAGAGAGCCCTAGTTGGCAACACTAAAACGGATTTAAATCGGTACGTAAAGTTCTCGCGGTTCAACTACATGCGTCTGGTCACGTTTTTATCCGTTATGGATTATTGCAGGGCACCTAGCTACTTGTACCATTATGCCTGTTAAAGCCACATACAGGGAAACCATGTTTAGTTACACTATATAAACTTAGGAGTTAACGGTCTAATGCAAAGGTAATATAGAATTACCGTTTCATATTAAACAATGGCCCATCCCCTTTTTTGTAAATGTCGTACAAGAATAAAGAATTATTCCAAAAAGATGGCCAGCAATATCCTCCTTAGCGCTAATTACAAACTTTGATCATGAATCTATTTTCCAAGAGCAAGGATTAGATAATATAGCGGTGTATCGATATGTGAACGTTTGAAGATGTAAGTCGAAATATATCAGCTCAGTCAGCTTAGTTGCTGACCTGTCTTTCAAATCGAGTCCACGAAACACGCTAATTATCCAAAAAGGAAGCAATCAGGCAAGTTTTTGTAGACCTATTAAATGGTTAAATCGTTCTAGCCTAGTGCAGATGGACTGTTATCAGTGGCGTGCACAGACATTTCTTACAGGGTAGGCAGAAACAACTTTATTGTATTTTCAAGTTAAATGATGTCTGTGATTGGTCATTTCAACCCTAAGAATTAAATTGAATTGTTTCATGAAAATCTGTTCTGCCGTTCAAAAGTTACAGCTCTTTTTCTAGTTGGTGTCGGGGGCTAGTTGTATTTATGGAGTGCACGCCACTGGCAGATGGGAGTTTATGGATAACTTTAGGTTTCACTAAAACTAGACTGTTAACAGTTATATGCATCGTTTAGTGCAAGTCAGAGTCCAGTGTGATTAGTTTTATACAGGTTGATAACATATTTTGGGAAACCATCCTACACAACCTATCCGCTTTCCGCCTTTACTGTTATCCTTGTCTGAATTTTATAAAAAAAGGTAATCAAATTAACTATCTAATCTAGATTAGTTATGTTGTGCGAAATTCGAGTTTATAATTAGTATGTTTCAAATAAGAGGATTTACATAGGTATCGCTAAAAGCTCAGGAAGTAAGAATGACATCACATCCACAGAATTTCGAAATCGTGGGAGTGAAACCAGTCGATTTGATTAGAATCATGTTTGTGTGTCATAGATATCAGTAGCAGAGTTATTTTATGTGATTTTTACGGCAAACATATTATCTGTCACGCTAAATATTTTATAACTTAGGAATAGTTTAGGAAATCGATAGTCTATATCTATATTGGTTTTATTTATAGATTTGTGTTTCTATGGATGATTGTTCTATGATAAAACGACTTATAAATCTGCCTTTGTAAATAATAATTTATTTTAGGCCTCATTATTCATTTATAAGTATTATCTGAAGTTAATTATTTATTTATATACATCATAGCAAATAAAATATTCTCAGATTAAATAAGTATCTAAGTATAAGAGTATTAAATTACCTGTAAATAGATACTACAGTGATTAAGAAATACAATAATTTAATACACCTTATATGGACGTGTGGAGGTCTACTACAGAACGAATGTATCCATATTGAAGGAGTTGAGCTTCAACCAGCAAAATCACCTGTCTTCGGTTAGCTTGCACAAAATATTAAAATACTAAGGCCAAATTGCCCGCAGAAACACCGACAATATCAAGAGACTAATTGTGATAAACAAAATAGAAGACAAAAGACCGAGAAGACCCAGCCCAAAGCAATGCTCAAACTAGGTGTCGGAACAACTAAAAGTAACGGTGAACGTGGCTCTCCATCAAGCCACAGATTAATACAGCAAATGGAGATCCACTATCCACCTGAGCTGACTACCCTTTCGGCATGGCATGCTTGACAGCATATACCTATTTAAAAATATTTTATTTCATAATTGTCAACTTTTGATGTGTGTTATTTTTTTTTTTTTTTTTTTTTATCTTCTCTCTCTTATGTTGTCAATGTGACTGTGCCGAATAAATGTTCTTTTCTTTCTTTTCTTTTTTTTCTTTCACCATATCATGAGAAGGAGTCACGATCCTCAATATTGAGGGACCGACATAGGAGGAGGTGGAGGTCAAACGGTAGGCAGCCAACGTTAAAGTAGCCTATTCATCTCAAGAAGCATTGCATAACTTGGTTATTGGCTTAGAAATCGATGCTAAGCAAAACGAATATAATACGTCCCTTGAGATAATCAATTGTATGCCTACGTAATTTTAAAAGTAAACTTATTAACATAACCGGATACCTACGGCTTGATTAGAAACCATTTTTATATTTACTTTTCTATTATGTCAAAAACCGATAACATCGAATGATTTACGTTCGCCATTCGTATCGATTAAATTTATAACCGATAAATCGAATAGAAATCCCCACTCGTCACCAAACATTCTTCATTCATTTTAAATCGAGAGGTTTTGATGTAAAACCGGTTTATGGGATGTCGTTGAAAATTCGATCCGATCCGATTCGCGATAAAAGTTGTACCGTTTATAGAAAAAAAAATATCTTCCGATGTCATTGTCCGGATAATGACGATAGAATTCAAAGTAGTTTGTGGGGAAGAATTATGTATGGTGTATCTAAGCCTTATACGGCGGAGTTCAACAATTTCATTATTATTTATTTTTGACCTGTCACCTATACTTTTTACCACAATTTATTTTCTGTTTTTAAAATTCAATTAATAAAGATGATTTGTTTGACTATTATCATTCTATCGACATTTGTATTTTATGAATACCAAATATAAATTATTTAAGTGTGGTGCAAACCTAATCTAAACTTTCATCGCAGCTAAGTTCCTTTAGTACCTTACTAGGATTTCTCATACAAACAAAATAATCAAATAAGTGACACCTAGCGCTGCAAGAAACTACGTAGCAAGCTAATTAAATTGAGCGTATACAATACGAATTCGCAGGCCACACAGCTGCCAAATTAAAATGGAACTGGGCAGGTCACATCTGCCGCATGCCGGAGGAGCTTTGGGCAAAAACAACCACACAGTGGGTCCCTAATAGCAAGAAACGGCAACGCGGCAGGCCCAGAAGGAGATGGCGTGATGAGCTGGAAGTCAGTCTAAAGGATTGGCCCCAAATTGCTTTGGACCGGGAAAAGTGGAAGAAGGGAAGGGAGGCCTTTGCCCTGCAGTGGGATACTACGGGCTATTAATAATAATAATAATAAGACTCAGATAACAATTTTATAGAAGAGCAGCAATATAACCAACCCACTCAAACCTAAGGTCACACTTTGGTATATGCCCGTGTGACTTTAAAAAACAAAGCCAGGTTTTCCTGAGAAAAAATAATTTTGAAAACGATAATAATAATAATACGAATTCGACCAATCAGATTACGAAGCCTGAATCACGCAAGTAAAATGTTCATCGTATCTAACACAAAATATAGGTAGGTACTATTACCGTCCGACGTAAACCGTCGGGCTTCGGCCGTGAGGCAATATCACCTCGCCTAGTGGGAGGATCCTTCTTTTTCAATGACGGGACACCATGACTCGTTCCTCCACAACCTAAAAGCTTCGACTGATTTCTGAAGAGACTTTCGTTAGGCGGCTGTGACAAGGGCTTCATGCAGAATGTAGGACCTTACTTCACAAGTGTACGGCGCGACGTCCTGTTTAAAAGTTCCTGTCTCTAGAGCCTCAAACAAAAGAATATTTAAAAACAAAATTGTATGTGGAATGTAATGAATTTCTTTATTTTTAATCAAGGAAATAATAAACAACCAAAGTTTTCTTGACTATGTTGAACAAATTATGCGTCGAAATTTGATAACATCGCACTACCTTCTACGAGTTGAGCAGCAGCGGAAATATTTTCAACAAACCAGTTTAATATAATATAGCAATAAGACATTAAAGTTATGAACAGCAGTCTCAAGGAAAAACATGGTTCTGCCATTATTTTCCACTTCTGTACTTCCTGCTCTTACCACGAAAAGTGTAAATACAGTAGGCATACAAAGGTGAATAGAAATCTCGTAATTAATATTAAACTAACAGCTATTTATTTGCAAGCAAATTGCATTCGATTAGTTGTTCCGACAGTCTATTAATATCTAACACCGTGAGACATCTTTCATTATATCGTATAGTTAACAGCCCTAGTATTTAACTGCAAGTAAACTAGAAGCTAACTTAGATGTGACTATAAATCAGGCTTAGAATATACACCTCGTATATTGAAAAATATGGCATCATGTTTTTGACAAATTGATAGGAAACTAAGTAAATCATAGGCAAGTAGTATGTTCTAAAATCCCTTTGCTGTTTTACTTAGATTTTAATGGAACTTTTTTGGAATAGAATTATTTTTCGTCAGGGTGTTCATTCGAATACCCTAGAGTTACACTGGTAAAGGAGATTCCTTCCATTGATTGCATTTTATTCTACAAAAAAAGAGTGTAAAGATTTTTATAGGGTCGGCAATGAGCGACTCTTGCCCTGGGTGTTACATGCGTCCATAGGTTATAGTAACCGCTTACCAACCAGCGGGCTCGTTCGCCACATTAGTGGTATATAAAAATATCATCATCTGCCTGGCCTTTATCCCAACTACGTTGGGGTCGGCTCCCAGTCTAACCAGATGCGGCTGAGTAACAGTATTTTTATACTGAGCGACTGCCATCTGACCTCCGCCACCCAATTACTGGGAGACACTGATACCCCAAGGTTAGACCGGTTGTCAGACTTTTTTTTTGGGTTGCTGACTCCCGTAACGACTGTCAAAGGTATTCGTATGACAACCGGGACTAATTTCTTAACGTGCTATCCGAGGCACAGAGGGGTCTCGATGTTTGAAGAAATGGTCACCCATCCAGGGACTGACCGCGGCAATCGCAGCTTAACCTCGTTAATCGACTGATCTGCGCGGTAGCTATGTAGCTACGAGCCCCTGGTATATAAAAATATATATATCAAAATAAGACAGGCCACCTGTACTATGAATAGATGAATACCAAGCACTAATATACATATATGTACAAAAATAAAGAATGCGATAGTGGGAAATGCAAAATCTCGTAAATGGGAGGAGTACCTAACTTTTATTACGCGCGACTGTAACCTATACCTAATGAAAACAAACCAAAATGATAAGAAGAAGAAATATTTAAAGAAGTTAGAGTTAAACGGAAACATAGACATGAATCCAATAAAGATCCCATTATCGAAGCAGATGCTTAATTAAAACTCGATAATAACATCATTCCCCACGATATAAACGATCTAATAGCGACCAATAATCGCGACGATTAACAAACCGATTCAGTGCTTAATAACAAACAATTCAGCGTATACTAACCTGCACAATAAACCGACCAGTTGGTAGGAAGTCAATAAAATAATAGCGGATCCAGCCCACAATAGTACGACTGGAGTGCAGAGCAAACAATGATGCTCGTAAACAATCTTACTGCGGGTGCAGACCGGCGATTCTGTAATTTAATTTTCGGGTGTCATTATTTAGTTTAGACAGGAACATGAGTATTGAAATAAGTACTGAAATTAATTTATATGAAACAATACATTCGTTGACATGTAGCATAGCCGATAAAAAAATCTTGAATTTGTATGATACCAAAATTATACACTTTTCGATCTGGTTCTGATCAGATGCATTGGCATTAATATTTTTATAAAAATGCAAGAGATACAATTTATTTTTTAAAGTATTTATGAATTTATTTAAATTAATTAGCTTTTATCTATCTTGATTCATATATAATTAATAGCTGCATCGATTTGGAAGATTAATATATTATTAAATGTCGGTTTTAATAAAGTCATCTTAACGAATTCAACGCTATTATTTTTCACTACGACTATACTAAGTTCGACAAATCGCAATCGCAGGATTTTCCATTTTAATCCAGTCGCAGGACTGTGCGTCGTGGAGTATCAATTGCTTAGAACTTACTTTAGACTTTGTGGATGCTCATTGAAAATCAATGGGGTTTTACGATTAATAATATTATTCTCCGTTTATAAAATTGTTAACTCCTTAGTTAGATTGTTTATTGCTTTTTGATGGTTATTGTTTCCATAGGTATTTGCGGGTATTTAAGTCTTTCTCTTCAATGAAAATAAGCTTTAATTTTAAAGTTTTAATTATTTTATTACCGTAATTATCATAAAAATGTGAATATAATATAACTACTTAATAAAAATAAAAAAACAATAATGCAGGATTTTACTCATTTAATTTAAAATATTTCAAAGCTTGAAGCAGCCTTTATTTTATTTATATAGGTAACTAGAAACATTCTCCTTATAAAATGTTACATCCTATCAAAACGAAAATATACAGACAAAATACGGATTGAAATACTACCCTTGAATCTCTGATCTTTTAAGTGATCGTAATATCGTTTTATAATGTAAATAAAATACCAACAAGTAACTTCTCAACGAAGTCGATTTAAGAAACATAAATTCGATTAGATGTGATATTGTATTCAGACCCAGAACGAATAACCTTGAGAAAATTCAAACGGCACGGTTACCGAGGGATCGTGAAATATTGTGAACAAATAATAAAATCATCAAACATCCATATCGACATTTTAAAATTACAGTCGTGACTTTCATTCTAAGACGTTGAAAGCTTACGGCGATGTATTATTTAAAGCCGAGGCGCGAGTTCCATAAATCATTCCACTGTCTCTCACTACAATCGTATCGATTATATTTTAAAGAATAATACTTTACAGAATAAGAACCTAATTACGACAGTATTCAGAGTAAAAAAAAATGTAGGACGAAATCAGAAACGTGAAGGGTTCAGCCAATTTCTTGAAGTGTTTCACTAATTATAATCGCGCCAAAACCGCGTATAATTAATCTTATTTGTTCGTGCTTGGTGCAATTAACATCGGAATTAGGTGGAACTGGTTGTCGCTGTCATGAAGTTGTAAGAAATTGAGGTTTTAAAAATCCTGTTCTCATTACTGATTCAACGAAGTGCAAAAGCTGACGCGAAAACAATCGTTTATTAATAAACGCGACAGCAAAACATCGGTTGGAGTCGGAATAAATCGGAAATGAAAATGCCGATTGTCCTTATAGTGCATTAGGGGCACGTACGAGTCTGAACGGACCTCGTCAGTTCGAACAGTTCTTTTACCGGTACTAGTAGGGCTGACGACGCTCGGCGATATGTTGCCGCTCCATTTCTTACACAATACCATTGCAATTCTAAGGAGTAAGTTATTGTTTTTCCTGAATCAATAAACGGGTGTATTGTGAAGGCTGAGAAAAGTTTCAATTATTCTATTATCGAGTTTACTATCAAGAGGAATCAATGGAAAATAAACTTAATTTTAATTAAATGAATGATATTAGTTTTTAAGCTGTCATGGTCTCTAACATTAGTATTAGGGTTAAGAACGGGGTATTTACTATGTTAACATGGTAAATACCCCGTCATTAACTCTAATACTAATAAATTAATGATGCCTTGATTCACAGCAGACTAGTACCTACCTTCCATAATAATTCTAAGCAGCTCAAAGATTTTTTATTGTTTTTTCATTGAGTTGCCATTTAAGTTACTCATCGCAAGTTAAGTTACCGCAGAAAAAAACGTGAATCCTGTTTTCGGTGAGAGATTAATTGACATGATAGGTATTTGAGTTCTAAATATTTCCAACATCCGTAGGTAAGGTGTAGGTACTCATCATGATGTTATATTTAAGTATGAATATTCCATAAAGCCATTAACCTTACAAAACATTAGTAAATAACTCCACAAAAATATTCCTAGGAATTCTAAGAAAAGAACAGAAAAGTATGCCCTGTAACTCTGTAACATTGTAAGTAAATGCCATAAAAAACATTCCATAAAAAACCTGTTCTAAAATTAATTTTATGTTTTTGACGTTATTTTTTTTTAAAGATTTATTGCTTATAAAATTCTTAATTAATTTTTTGCGATCCGTTTATCTGTCTCTCATTACAGCGTTGCCAATTCTGGTCAACCCTGCGCCTGCAACCAAAAATCTGATATTCAATAATTGTTGTACAGGTACGTAAGCTTAATGTCTTCATCAATAACTGATAATTTATGTACAGCACGATCGGTACAAGACGAAATTGCGGCCGCCGGCTCCCCTTTGTAATCAGTGCAGAATTATAAAGCCATTGCAACACCGCAGGGCCAGTTCGCCGTGTTATTATAAAAGTTATATCTCAATAAATGTACTGAATGATTGTGTTTTTAATCGAACGGAAATGTGAGTTGGAACTCAAATATAAAGCACCTATTATGTACCTATAGAACGCAAAACCGACTCATTTAAAAAAAATGTCTTGGTAATTGAATGTGATCAATGTGAAAATTTACGGAGAAATCGTAAAAACCACTATGGAAAATGATTAATTTGTAACTATTAAAACTTGTAACATATAATTATAAATGAATCTTTACTACTTATTAAACGGCAACAACGAATGCTATAAATATTAACCTGCTTCAATCTAACATTGGAAAATTCCTGAAAATTTCCACTGCGGTTTATTTTCAAACTTACCTAACACAAAAAATTATGCAACCATTTCTCCCAAAAACACTAACAGCAGTTTATTGTACAAGACACTGATAAATCATAACATAGCACGTACGAAACGTCTTAAAATAAACGCATTCGGCTCCAAAGTATTTACACTGACGAACTTGATTGATGTCTATCATTAGCCAGCGGGTGCATGGCTCTTGTTTACCGAAGATAACCGCAGTATTCGGGCTCTTGAAAATTTTCGGTGGCTATTTCGAACGAGCTCTTTTATTAGTTTTAAAAAAGGTCGTTTAGATTACAGTCGCGTTGGAGGGTTGGGTGGCTTATTGGCTTCTGAAATATTAGGTGGTGGGATTAATGGTGGTCCCGAGAAATATTGTAGTTATTATGAAGTATCGCTTCCTATATATTTTCGCTGAGAAAAGTCGTTTTTATTTTCCTTTTAAACTTTTATACGAGTTCTTGACACAGTTTATTGGAGAAGCTTTTATAAAGTTATCGTTACTTTTGGTTTTGGAACATAATTAATTCATAATATACTTAAGAATTATCTACAGACGTATTTCCTACACCATTAGTTCAGATATGATGTGCATATAAGCTGCATTCAACTCTTTATCTACAAATGTACATCGCAAATGATTAATATAATTATAAACCTCAAAGGAACGACTAAATAAACATACAAATTCCGATTGTGTTTAAATATAAGAGCTCTTACCCGTGACCTAACAATACAAGCGCGGTACCTCGTTGTACCTACAGGTAGGTATCTAACTGTGTAGGTTATGCATACCGGTCCAGAAATAAAGCCAAACCGGGCCCGCCGTAATATCTTCATCAAGAGGTGTGTTCAATCGATTATACCGCTGTGCTTTATAAACCGTATGTATACTTTAGTATACGGGTTGTATACTAAAGTATACATACGGTTTCTGAGAGATATTGTACCTTGTTTGATTTTTATTTGCCAGCGCTACGCGGTGCTATAGTGGTTGAAAGTTTAGCATCTCAATTGCGAGAGTCTGTGTAATGGTCAACCTATAACTGCATTAAGTAGATACACAGTTTCGATACGATATGAGTATATATTTAATTCACATGTTGGTGTTCTCATGGGCACGATAAAGATGTCGCAATCACAACTGAGTATTAATTAATTCTCGGGTGTAAATCAAAGTTCTGTTTTTATGACTTAATAATATGTTACCAACGTTAAATCTTGGTTCAATCAACTTATTAAATTACTTTTTTAATGAAGTCAGCTTAAAAGTAATTCGTAGTAAGATGATATCTTTAATTTTTCATTATGTACAAAAATAAATGCGGAACAAATAGTACCTAATCAAAAACAGTAGTTTTGTCTGGATGACCACAAATTACATGTTTCAGTTCGTAACAGGTAGCGTACAGACATGTTGTTAGATTTAATTTCGCAAGTTAATAATTCATTTTGGTACATTTCATCAAATTAAAATATACAAGTATCAAATTTCATATACAAAACGTTGCAAGCATTAATTAAAAAAACCCAGCAAACATTCAGAGCGTGTTCAGCGAAAGCCTTTAATCAATGCGCTACGCGCAACCGCGAAGCGAATCGCCGACTTATGCGTCTCTTACTTTAGTATGTAGATGAGCTTAATTCGCTCGCATCCACTCTGAGTATGTTAAACACTCATCGGTGGTATTTTTAATGTGAAATCTCCTTCCAGATCCCGAGATAAACAGTAAAAATTACACCGTTTTAAAGCATTTCTCTCTCGGCCGCAGTTTGTCATTTAGCACACCCTTAATATCGATGCCAGTGCCAGATAGCCTCGTGTTTATGTCGCTTAAATTAAATTGCTTGTGTTGATTATTGTGACACTGCTTTTTGTATGTGTTGAAATTTATTTCACTCCATATTTTATATAGTGCGGCTTAGGTTATATTTTCTGTTCTTAACTTTTACGACATGTTTTGAATGATAACGTTCGTTGCATAAAATTTATTCTGACACGACGGAGAGTGGACGAATCCACGTGCCAAGCTTAGCGCCACGTTCATAAAATGATGTCATAAAAATCAATATAAATACAATAACATTCTATAAAAGCGGCCACGATTTAGCTTAACGTCTTCATTAGGGCGCGCACGACCTCCCGATCGCAGACTCACAGCGCAATTTTCGACTCGGCTCGATTCACAGTCGCGTCCATAATTTGCGTTGTTCGGGTCCCGATTTGTCGGTCGGCTCCGCAATTCTGAAAGCGCTTGCCCGACAATTTCCAAGAGGTCTTGTCGGGCAATTTTCGAACGCGGGCGATTGGTGCATTCGCGATATTCGAGGTGCCCGAGTCCCACATCGTAATTGAAGCTTGGGGCAGGTCGCAATTTTAAAATTTACCATGATTAAGTGTTCACCTTTATTGCTACGAAACTTAAAAGCCTTTAAATTTACGCACGATGCCAGTAATTTTGGTGAGAGATTCATTAAATTGTTGTTTAAAACAATGAATTGATCCGATACGGTTGCGTTTTTTTGTATACTTTTTAATGTTGCATTCTCGGTCGGTAGATTACCAGCAAAAGTTAGTCACATAGTGGTTTAGAGAACATAATTTATTCAGCCTTATAGCTTTTAAGATTGGAACCGTTACGTTTTTATTATGTGTATAGACCGCAAAAGTGTCCCATTTTACTCAACCATTCAGAAGCACAATTTTTTTTTAAGGTCTTAACCTAATAGTAACCG
This sequence comes from Allophyes oxyacanthae, assembly GCA_932294325.1. Taxonomy (NCBI): domain Eukaryota; kingdom Metazoa; phylum Arthropoda; class Insecta; order Lepidoptera; family Noctuidae; genus Allophyes; species Allophyes oxyacanthae. The sequence goes on from OW028620.1 coordinate 10,482,808, forward strand.
CTTACAATTATATGTCAATTTAGTATAAATGCTAGTAACTTACATGGTTTTTATGTGGATAAATCGTATTTTAAAAGTAATTTAGTTTACTAAACAGTTGGAAACACAAACTAAATATCAAGTACATTTTCTGGTGAAGATCAGTGAGATCCAGATACCAAAATATTTATAGAAAAACAAGAAATAAGAGTGTTCTAGAAAGTCTGTGATCTATTGTAAAAATGAAAGGTTTTAGATGAAATATCCCTGGTAATCTATGAAATAATTAAAGGCCCCTTTGGATTTTGATGATTTATATATTATTTGATTCAATTTATTAATTCAAAGAATACGTCAATGATATTGCTAATTTGTCATATAAGTTGCAATTATTAGGCTTGGGCGCCATTACACCACCAGTAAGTGATAAGTAAGAAAGTTATGTGAGGCACAGTTGCTCGTTCAAATACGAATATAAATGCTATATAAAGGTGAAAATTGAAGAGAATATTTACTTGCCCAATTAGTAACTGGTCGTCATATAAAAAGCAACTCGTCTAAAACCAAATCATGTTGCTGTTACTTGACACCATGGCCAGAATAAGACAAGTCGTAAAAATGATATCTAAGGTACCGTTAAACATCCAAATAGTATAAAATAATGTTACCTATAAGAAGGTGACTATTTCAGTGAATTTTTACTGGACCAATTAGTAAAGTCATTAAATGTTTACTCGTCGTCTCTATGTTACTTAAAGGGGAGCAACGAAAATACTGTATAAAAGGCTCTTATATGACGGGATAGTGATTAATTTATGTAGCTACCAGTGGCGAAGGGTGACAGTTTTAAAAGGGGAAGACGTCCCAAAAATGCCCTCTAAAAATTACTGCAATTAATGCTGCAAGACAAAAATCCATACTGTCTCTAGTAATCTATATAATTAGTCATGTCTGGAAGAGCTCGACCTAACTGAATAACAAGCCTTTTTTTTTGACAGTTGGATGCGTAAATAATATAATATTACGTTGGTCTATGCACTAACCAATTCCTAAAAGGAAGCCGATGGGAATCGGGTTGTATAGACTCTTCGCCATTGGTAGGTACCTACTTTTATTCTTATTGTACCCACCTATTTTTCTACCGTAGGCTGAATAAGCTTAATTTTATATCACCATTGTGCTGGTTGGGTAATCAGGTATTTATATATTTGGCTCACATAGGTAAAGCGATCAAAAACATAATTTGCGGATGTGGCCGATCCAAATATTGAAGCGGTAAGGGCGCATCAAATGCAGCATAAAGAATTATTTTTTTTCTCGCGCCAAATTGCCTTTTTCTTTAAGAACCTGCGGTTAATGCTCTAATTAACTGTTCTATTCAGCCGGTCGACTAAAAAACACCGCCACAGTTTTGAACTATCAGCGTCACCTTTCTTTTTTTACTGGAAAGGCATATAATTGTACAACCTGAGCCTGCGCATGGAACTATACAACAAAATGATTTATGTTCTTTGGCTATTTAATTGTATTTTTCTCCCAAAAAACGTCGGGCATTATCTCCCGGCGGTCGACAGGTAACAAATCTTGCTTTTTAAATATTATTACTCATCGTATTCGATTTGGGAACGAGCTCGCTACGAATGCTTTATCACCACCTACTCGGCGTCCCGCGGCTCACGATTCTTTGGTCCCCCTAAACTTTATTCAAATGCGACACACATTCGTCTATCCATCTCAGTCGCACGCGCCGCGATTAGTCGCCCTCAGAATATAGCCGTCTCGCAACTCACTAAAATAGACTGTGCCCAAGCGCAAAGTGTTCGTGTCAAAAGTTTTGTATAGAGTCGGATAATGGCTTACGAAATTTTTCCCCTACCTCGTGACTTTTTTTTACAGTCGAGCTTGTATGCTGGGGTCGTGAAGTTGTGTAAAAATATTCTGGATTTGTTGATGCGGTGTTTTATCGTAGCATAGGTTTCGTGTTATATCGGGCAGATGCCTTCTCCGCTCTATGTGAGCACAGAACACGACTCAGTTATAGTATGGACAACAGTGTCAGTTGTAAATAAGGATTTGTATAGGCCATACGTATCGTAGTAGTGAACGCGGTCTTATACGCGCCTAATAATTTAATACGAACTTTAATCGGTTCAAGTTCAAGATAATAGCAATAATTAATTATTGTTATTTTAATTCATTGTGGTCCAATAAGAAACTTTGATGAATTTAATTCGTCTTGGTGTTTTTGATAGTGTTACTGAAGATTGTTTATTGGTGTTCTAGTGTCATCGTTAATCCAATTAAGTGATTTGATCGAGATTTTATGAGGATTTTTAGTGATTGTAAGTATCAATTTAGTTTAAACTACTATTATTTGTTTAATTTTCCGTTTTTGATTACTTTTATTATTTATTGGAGAAGTATCGAATAGTTTAGAATAGTTTATAAACTTATGCAATAGTTATAAAAGTTTATTCTTCCTTCCTAGCTTTAGAACAAATATTTAGTTGTTTTTATAATTATTTATTCTTAAAAATATTCTGAGGTAGAAAAAATATATTAGGATACCTTATTACCTACATGATTTTTTTTTATATTAAATACCTACAAAATTATTGACCTTTAACTAGCAAATCCATTGTTACAAATGTTAAACATATTGAGAATACAAACATAGCGGCATAACACAAACTCTTTAAAGGCCGTCGAGCGGAATGCATCGCGATAAAAGATGTCATCCTGATCCTCAGACCAAAAGGCGAAATCAAACCATATTGATATCATTATATCAATCGACAACCACCCTTATCCCAACATATCAAAGTTCAATATAGCTTACCAAATACCAAAGGGTCGAATTACTTTTTTTATCAAAGAACCAAAACAAAAGTTTAGACCTAGCTTTGGGAATTCATAAAATCAAAGCTCCATCCGAAACGTTTTGTTATTCCCCGAAATCGTGCTCTTTTGTTTTTATTAAACATTTTTCATTAATATCATTTTAGTAAATTCTGTTTGTGTCGGCTTCACGCTTCACGTGCACTCTGAAAGCTTGTACGAGCGTACTCTATGTATGAGCACTTATGCAGGTACTTCTCTAGAACCTCAACAACAAAATAAAAGGCGCTCACGATATTGTCAGCACCTGAACAGAATTCAGCTTTTATCACTTAGGTATTTTTGTCAGCGACTTCCTCAGATAGCGAAGCTCTTACAGCCGCAAGGAAATGAAATTCTTATCGTGCTTCAGTAGAAAGAAGCTCACTTCTCTTATCCGTACAGGAAATATATCGGGGAGAAGCCGAGCCGCTTGCAATAACCAACATCTGGTTGCCAAAAGGAATCACGGGGAAATCTTGGGATCCAGCAAAAATGTATCGTACCGAATATTTGGGGTGAAGTTGAATAGATCACAGTGATAGAGGGTATTTCGTAGTAAATTGAAATTCAAAATATTTACTTGCGCAATGTTATTGCACAAGTCAAAAGGGCCTTGGCCTAATACGTAATTAATTAAATAATTTCGTTGTTGAAATGTTTAGTGAAAATGTTTAATTGATTACACAAAAATTCGAAAGTAGTCGAAATTAGTGGGAATCTGTATCATTAGTAGACTAAATAAATGACTTGAAAACGCGAACACAAACAAGCAACGCGTTTATTATTGTCATGCAAATCGACTCGATTACATACGAAATCACAGAATGTGTTCGAAAATTTTCAACAATGATGTCCCCTTTTTCATTCTGACGCTACAGAAAATTTACGATCGGTCCCCGCGACCGAGCATTTCGTGCCTGATGTTTCTAAAAATGTGTCAAACTTTTTTACAAACTTCTTTCATTTAGCTTCGTCCGGCCTTCCTCTTTAGCCTTGCGAGTTTTTATTTCTATTGTTTATTTTTTAGTCTCTATTGAAATGTCGCCAGGGCAAAGGATTCTGAGCAACACCGTAAAAACTGGGCACCCCGTGAGTAAATGAAATTTCTCTTTTTAAACGCTCTTTTGTACAAGTGCCTTTGGGATGTCACTTGGTTTTGTGAATTTTTTGAGATATAGCTATAAAGAATTCTTTGAAAACAATAATAAAAATTGTCCTTGCGGAATACTCTATTATAAATAAAGGGTCTCTTACTAAGTTACCAGATAGAGCAACAAGTTTCCATAACTATACTTACTGATTATTTTGACTTCGGAGATATAAATTCAGTAGGTAGTTGTCAAATAGGTAAGTACAAATTTCAAAGCATGATTCTTCATAGGCAAACTTCATTTCCAGTATTTCCCCAAGCAGGAAGTTACCCAAATCGCTTCGGGGTTCGATCAGAAACCCTCATTATTTGTTTCTTGTTTTATCAATGTTCGCATAGCGCTTTGCATAATCGGTTTATTTAGAATTTATAAAGTGTCCCTCGATGATTTCTTTGGGCACGGCGGCGGTCGTGAAACCGGTCCTTGTATTAGATGTTTTTGTCGTATCTTCAAGCAAACGTTTATACTCGATTCTAATTCAAATATTATAAACTAAAGTAGGTACCTATCAAATTTTTGTTATAAGTGTTGTTTTTGGTAAGTTTTTTAATTTTAATAGAATTCGATTTCTTTATAGAATATCTAACATAAACAATTGCGATTTTATTGTAAAGATTGATGTTATTACACATAGAAGAAATCTTTTTGTTTGTCCACTACCATGTAAGAAAGAAAGAAAGCAAGGAGGTATCAGTTAACTTCCCGCGCAAATTGTAAGAGTCAATTGAGGGGAACGAGACAGTTTGCGAAAGTGGGCGATGGGCTACAAACTGTCACAACTTGAGCACTGTTGAGATCTTCAGTAAAATGTTGTAGTACTTAAAGTCCAATTAAAGTCGACTTTAGATTGATAACTACAGGTAGCTGATCAAATTTTTTGTAACATTAAGCTTTTGGTCAACTTTATAGAGAATAGGCTGTTATACTGAAGAATTTTACTATACAAAGATGGATTCAATTTTAAAGAGCTCGCGAAGCAGACCGCAATTCCTCCAACTCAATCTATTAAAATGTTGGAACAAACAAACCTTTAAATACTAGAAGTGAGCTGATATTAGGACATACTCAGTTTCTTTGACTCGGAAAACGCAACGAAGAATAACTATCAGAGTTATCCTACCACAGTTTAGATGTAACTTCCTCAAGTCACTATAAAATAAGCCCAAAGGTACTTAAATCATACATAATGTATGTTCATACCTACAAGTAATAAATTACTATCAACCTTGCAATTTGACTTGTTATTCCAATGTCCAATAAGTGAATCTAAAGAAGTAACACAGTAGTTCACACGAAGGATAAATATGAACTTATTTATATGATAATTGCGATATTTACAAATATCACCATACTCATATTATTATAAATAGCTGATCTTTATTTAGCGTCGATCGATACTCCAAATACCTATTATTAGTTTATTAGAAGTTTTGACTCATTATGTAATAAACTTAACATTTCATTACTTTGTTGAATACATAATGAACTTATTAATATATTAAAATCAATAGATTCATCCGAGTCCAATATAATAGATTAACACGGTAATATAATTTATTTTAATAGTATAAAACGAGTAGTATTTATATTAAAACTCATTTAAAATATTATCTGGTCCTTTATAAATCTTAACAGATTCCTTTATAATTTCAGAGAAAAATAAGAAGATACTATTATATTGAGCGTACGCGCAACACTTAATTAACCTAACTATAACGACTCAAAAGATAACGAAATCACTTTAACAGCACCTACAAAGATTAAGACCAGTAACAGCGAGTGTTATGTTATTATCTCGCCATAACTAAAGGAAATTGGTAATAAACAATATTGCCCAGCCCTCCATCGCATGGTAACCCTGGGGCTAAGCTGGTTATAGAAAACGGATACCATAAGGTACCTATACTCAACAGGCCATATCACTTTCTAGAGGTCAAATTTTAATGGATTTAGCGACACCATTATACCAGATTAAGTTAAACTCTTCTCTTAAAAGACCATTAAGCATGTTATATGTATGTACATAATATATAATTATAAGTTCCATATATAAATGCGTTTTATATAATTATGTATAATTGTATAAAACGCAATGTATATCAAACATTTAAAGTCGATTTCTGAACAATTGTAGTGGTATAATTTAGTTGTTTCTAAACTTGAAACTAATTTTAATAAGCTTATTAGATCTTTACAATTAATTTGCAAAAAGCAACTGAAAATTTTACCAATCAAGTTATATTTAACAAGCTTTTAGAATTCTAATTTCATTAAGCACTGTACTAATTAAAACATATTGAAAGAATTCTTGCTTACACTTTAAATATATATCATGTTTTTTTAACTGCGTATACGCATCTGTGTGTATGAAGCTTTAATTAATTTAATAGAATATCTTCCCTTTGTTACCACACACCTGTTGTATATTTTAAAGATAAGGAATAAACTCGGTAACTTTTAATTATCTATTATTTTAAGCCCTAATTAGGTAGCAACGCCCACTTCCTGTGGAACATGAATGTTCAAAATAACTGCCTTTGTAGATGAAACATACTTCTTTTTACTCTTATAGCGTTTATCTTTTTACTATTGATGACACGGTTGACGCAGTGGCTAAGTGAGTAGCTTTCTACGCTACATTCCGCGGATTCGATCCCCGAACGGAGCAATTATTTGTATGATTTACAGGTATCTACTTGTTCCGGGTCTGGGTGCTGCATGTGACATGTGTATTTGTAAACTGTACCCTCGATACAGGAGAAATCCTAGTTAAGGGCAAAGTTTAAAAAAAGAACAAGAAAAAAGAAACTATGAAATACCTACATTTTTTTAAGAATCAATTTTAATAAAACTTGTTTAAGATTTTGATTGTACGTTTTGATGTAAACTTAATTATTAATGACAAGAGAATCACGTTATTTATGTAGAAGTAGCTGTGATAGATTTGGTATTTGTATATTGCTATCAGAATTTAATAAATTGTGAGATAGATTTGACATAAATAAATATTTAAATATAAAATTCAATTGATTATATCAGAAACGAATGTTTTACATAATTCATCTATAATAAAATAGCTTTGATAAGAAATCGCCCACAGGTATCTTAGGAATTAAATAAACTGTTTAAAAGCGGCTATATAATAATGTAAGTTTATATTAAATTGCCTAATTTTATTTAATTTAACGCATATAAAACTATATTAAAGTAAGTATCTGATTAGACATCAGACACCGCAGAGATGTGTCAGACGTGTTTATGTGCGTATGTAGTAATAAAGTGTTATGAGTTATGGACAACACAATGCCGAACACAAGAAAATACATATCATAAAATAGACACGTCGAATTAGTGTCCCCAGAAATGGAAAAACCGACTCCATACTAACAAACTTATGTTAATTACAATACTTCCACACAAAACGCTATATTTTTTTTAAACACACAGGCAACTCAGGTGTTCATATTTCGGCGTTCGAATTTCAAATGTAGAGAGATACGTGGGCGCACAAGAATTAGCCGGTGTGTAAAAAGATTTTAATCTGTCCTGAATGTGGGCAGTGACTTATAGTTTTTTTCTATTATAAATTCTGCTTTCCAAGCCGAATATATCAACTAATGAGGTTGGAACACCGACTGTCCAGGGAAACTCGGTTTTCTTACGTAGGTACCTATATAATCCGGAATATAAATCAAAGTGACACGGTGTGTTAGTTAATTAATAGGATTTCACGCTTTGAGCGCAGGGTTTAATTTAATAGGTAAGTTATATACGACTCTGTCAATTAAAATTTCAAGGAATAGTTCTTACATAATAAAATTTCGAAACGGTGTTTTCATAGATTCGCTTCTTGATCGCAAGGCAGAATACGTGCTACCTGGCTAGGAAGCTATGTATCGAATAATAAGGAAGGGTGCACACAGGCGCGCAAGCGGCCACAGCTGCCTGCCGCGTTAACTGACAGCTTTTAGATTAGGGCTCCCACCTCCCCCCGCGCACGCCACTCCTGTGCCCCTCCCAAATTGAGAGCTCCATGCCGCGCCGCCTAAATTAGTAACGGTTACCAAATTGCTTTTTAATTTCGTGTCCGTTATTAAGTAGATGTTTTTGGAGTAACTGCGCTTTTTTGCTCCTGTGTCGTAATGATGAAATTGTAGGAGATTACTTTAAAATTCTTTTGCACAAAGCAGCCGAGCTTTCTGCTTACGTTTTAAAATGTATTATTATAATTGTATATCCATTACATCCGTACAAACATTATGAAGCAATAAAACAAAACTGGCCGAGTTCAATATTGAGTTACAAGTAACAAGAACAACGGGCGGACATTGAGAAATCTTTCATCTCATCTGTATCGATGCCCGGCAGTTATTCATTGTATGTGTGTATTTTGTTTTGATTTTTTTTCGACGAACCGAGCCCCAAGGCGCGCCGGCCCCGGCCGGCCCTGCCCTAGTCGCGAGTTTCGTGGCCCAACCCTAATTTTAATGGCTGCTTACTTCGTCACATCCGGGTAACTAAGTATGGAATAGATTTTTTTCTTTCTTGATATATTGTAGACACGTTAGGAATGCTTTGAAATTAATCTGATTTAATTAATTGCTTTTATAGGTATGTGTAATTTCTGCTTTTAATACCACATAGCCCTTCATATTATGCAGGGTTAATGCAACCCACAGCGCTTATCTGCGTGTTGATTAGGAGGCGTATCTAATTGCGATAATTAAACTGCTATAAATCAATTACTTCTACGTAATTTTGTTGAATTTATGTGTCTGAGGTAACACGTAGAGCATTCTATGGGTTTTGTTTTCTAGGAATAATACCTATAAAGTACACTTAAATTCACCGTAAGATTTTTTGTTAAAGCCGTACCTTATAGCGAATGATAATAATAAGTACTCATCGCAATTTTTCAACAGCTTAGATAACTCTTCATTTGATGTAAAAGAATTGCTCGGTACCGAATTATTATGAATATAGGTAAGCAGTTTCTGAAATATATTTAATTTTTGCAGCGTTATAGGTTATACTTAACCATTGACAAAATACAGTTAAATTAACCATCTGTCAGAAGCCTGATCAATATTTATCAGCTAAATAGATCCATATCGTAATTAGATCATAGATTAAAATTATCTATTTCCATGTATACTATTTTATAATATATTAAACGTTGAGTCTAATTCTATTAGATATTGAATAATCTAATACCTTTTCCCGCATAAATTAATTAATCCGAGTCAGATTGGATTTCTGTGTTCGAAGCGTATTAATACAAACTATAAGTCATCGGCACTGCACTCGCGGCCAACCCTATCCCGCAAGCTGATGCATGAATTACGAGTGCGTCGGACGGGCCTCACCGACCCCGCCGTGTCGGATCGACCGACGCTTTTTGTTATATTCAACCCGTAATTGCTGAAAAGTTTTCACGCCGTTGCGCTGGTCACGCGTATTTTATTACTATGAAATTGAATTATTTATGACGCAATGCCCGCCAGAGCGACCATTGTGCGTTGTATACGTCGGCTGCTGAATTTTAATATTCGAATTATTATATTTCCACCGCTATAAAGCGGAATTGGACGCGATTAGTATCATCCAAATCTGGGTAATACTCGTCACAAAATGACATATCAGCGCGGAGGCTTAATTGCGTCGCCCCTAAAGCCTTGTCCGAGATTTATGTATATCCAATCCCGGCCGCCTAATCCCGCTCCTGGCTGGGTCAATCCGACCCCGGAAAAGGTTTTCCCGGTTATTTTCCGTGGAACTTTTAATCCTGCCGAATACCGACATACATCATAGAGGATTAAGAGGTTTAAATTGGAAGTTACCGACGTCCGAAATAAATTTAAATCGGCTGGCAGTCGGTATTGTGATATCGGTGCCGATGCTAAATGGGAGCCAATTTTATCCCACAAGTAAATCTTCTAAAGAACGGACGCTTAGAAAAGTTGTTATACAATTACATATGTACCTATGTAATGAATGTAGGCTCATATAAGAGCATGGGTTTCACAAAAGAAAAGGGTAGTTAGGATCTGTGGATTGATTTCGGTGAATTACGTTTGTAGGTGGATGTGATCTTCAAAATATTATAAAGGTGCATAGGTACCTACTTGGATAATTTTAACTATTACATTACAATAGTTATTTGTTATACAAGAGTGCAAAGTTGCTTTTTAACCGCGTGTTCAATTTTGATGACCGAGCAAGCGAAGGATTCTAAAATTGAATCACGAGCGCAGCGAGTGATTCAAAATTAGAATCCTGAGCGTTAGCGAGGGAATCAAAAGAGCACGAGGTGAAAAATCTTTGCACTCGAGTGCAACACGTAACTTTTCATTCCACCTCAGCGAGGAAATGACTAAATGCAAAAAAAAACGTTTAATTCACAAACTTAGTGCACACGATGTTCTAAATTCAATTTACTTTATCCTCTAGAGAATAAAAACGGCTTTTCCACTCAGATATTGAAGATTAAAAATACTCTTTCCGAGATGGTGGGATGAAAATTTACTTTATCCTCTAGAGAATAAAAACGGCTTTTCCACTCAGATATTGAAGATTAAAAATACTCTTTCCGAGATGGTGGGATGAAAATTTACTTTATCCTCTAGAGAATAAAAACGGCTTTTCCACTCAGATATTGAAGATTAAAAATACTCTTTCCGAGATGGTGGGATGAAAAAGTCTTTATATGAATGTACCCTTAGACAAAACAACACATTAATAAAATTATCAGGTTACATTACGACAAAAAAAAATCTCATTGAAAACCTTTTTTACCCAAAGAAACTTCACGAACCCAAACGTGAGGTTATTATAAAAGACTAGCTGTACCCGCGACTCCGACCACGTGGACTTCCTGAAAAATATAGGTAGTTATTTTCTGGGTTAAAACAACTTATGTAACCTATGTTTTTCTCAAGGTTGTATGCCAAATTTCGTTAAAATCCATTCTACTTTGAGTAACAAACATCCAAACTTTCACATCTATACTTTAATCTACTATCCGTCACTTTCTGGCGTAATATAACAAAAATAGATGGAGCTATTTTTAAAACCTGGGTTTTAAAAGACTTACTTTAAAGCAAATTTTGTAAAAAGATAGTTAGAATTTTGCTATCTACAGAGAGATCATGCTTTAATTACAATAATAAATCATCACACTATACTTTATTCTAATAATATGTAGCATATAAAGTATCCACCTTGCTACATACCTACATGCTTACACAGGACCAAATTAAAATGGGTATCAATAAGGGCTCCATAAATCATGTGAAAGCGTCTAGCTGGCAGAGGGGCCCTCTGAAGTGGACCTTTAGGGGACACCTGACCTGCCACAGTTGGACCCTACGCCGCATATGGTACATATACCTACGTAGTATTAATGCTATTATTCGGGGAGAATGATTTTGAATGAGAAATTGTTTTTACTTTTTATAAAAGGTTTTTGTTCATGATTTTGAATATTGGGTTCTCAGTTAAGATGGGTTTACATGGCGTGTATATTTTACACAAATTTTTTACAACATTTATTTTTATTCAAACCGTAGAACTTTAAATTCCATTTGATGCTGGCCTGATGTTTTTTTCAATACACACAGTGTACTAAGTACATTACCGTCTATTTTCGGAAAGGCCTAAGTCCATCAACAAATACATAGACATCGATTGCTTGAGTAAAAAAATAATTTTAATGTCTTTGAAAAATAATGTTTTCAGTAGGCCCAAAGTCAATTCAGATCATTTATAGGTAATGCAATTATTTGTTAAGCAGTAAACGCGGGCCGCGGGCGCAGGCGGAATGGCAAACTGGTTTCCTTTCAGCCATTCCGAGATGGAATGTACTGTGCGGTCCAGCAGCGTGAAAAATACACTACTTTATAATAACACACGTTGTTTTTTAAAAATTATTATGTAGTTACCCTCACTCAATTACTATTTTAGATATAGTACAATAGTAAAATGTTACCTTCACGTTTTATTTTCATACAATAATCACTTCAACACACACAAGTTCTTTTATAATTGTTATTTATTTAATTCATATTCAATTAATATATTTTCTGTACACGTAGGCACACATAACGTCACTCGATGTGGCTCCCGCTGAAAACCAGCGCTGTCGGGCTGCTCGCAGCGCGTCAGCTTAAGCTGAGCGGAAGCCTTTTTGACACAGCTGCGACGTACAACCCATTTGTTATTTAAGATAAATATTTTTTTCTTTTACATGTTTTATTCTTTTATTTTTTGTTACTTTATCTTTAAAATTGTTTTTGTGCTGTGTCAAATAAATACTTTTTTCTTTCTTTCTTTCTTTTCTTTCTTTCTTTCTTAAAGTAAACCGTTAATCGTCAACCCTTAGAGATGTACCTGACGTTGCATACATCTATAACAGCGAAGTAGGTACACATAAAACATACACACATACCTACATTGTATACCTTCAACCATATACCCTCGTGGACAACACGGAATTGGGTACGTAAATCATTAATCAGCCGCGTCATTTGTTCGCGCCAAAATTATTAATGTCCGCACTGGCACTGCGCTTACGTCGCGTTGCCTCTTTAAAACGCAGTTATTGCCTTATGTGCTGCTAACATTGCAGTGCTGAATAAATTCGAATAAAAACATTCATTTTGAGGGTCCAAATTGTTCCTAGTCATGGGGTTACTGAACTTATTGCTTGCTGGGAATAAAAAATACATGTCATAACAGTCGTGATAATTTAATAGTACATTGTCTTTTTTTGTGTATTTTTAATGTTTATAATATAAGTTTTGCCATTCATTCAGTCATTTGACGAACTTCCTAAAGTGTTAATTAAATTGTTAAATTTTGCTAATTTGCATAGCGGTTCAAGTCTAATCAGATTGACCGATTGAGAGATTCAATGAAACCATTTCTACAGTTCTTCTTTAATTTTTTATTTGCCCATTGTTTCGGGTCTATGAATACTTAAAAACAATTACAAGAATGGTGTTATCACATTACACTTTATTAAGTATTGTGTAGAATTAAATATTATGTGGGAACCTCTTTGAAATTTTTCGCATGCTTTCCAGATGTAAGGAAAAAAATATCATATAATAAATAAATTATGAGTATAAATATAATCCAATTGAAAACAGAGCATCATCATGTTCAATCCAGCCTATAGCAGTCCAGTGGTAGCCTCTGCCAAGACTGTCACAACAACCGGTTCGTCACCTACCGAAACCAATTTACCCCAGCTGCCTTTTTAGGACATTCGAAAAAAGGTCAAAATATTCAATTTGGCAGGTGTTAAACAAAAATCAAAAACATAGATGGTAAATATATCATGCATAAAAGGTACAAACTTATACCGTTACAATAATAGGATTTCACGGCTAACGCTTTAAAACCCCGTAAGCTACATAATAACCAAATCTAGAATTCAAACAATAAATCATCATACATTGTGAGAAGAACATCGGATACACAGAGCCGAACTTTTCCGAAGTCACCGTGGCTAATCAAGTGTAAACTTTGTTACAAGTTGGGTGGCTGTTGGAAAAGGGCGTAATTCAACTGGGAAGGGTTGTAACCGCTGGAGGGCTGAGGGCCGGAGGCGCAATAAACTGTCGGAGGACTCCTCTGATTAATGGATGTGTAATTGTTCCCACATAATGTACAATAACTCGCATAGATAAACGATGCGCCTCTTGCGTCATTATGGATGCGGTATCAGTAATTGGAGAGATTTTCTTATTAGGAGTTGCTACATTGGGTTAGTTGTAAAAAGTCTCTGTAAATCAAAGCATTTTTTGCTTGTAAAAATTAAAAATAATTTTTCATGCCTTCACTTCAGTGTAATAAAATGATAAAAAAAATATATGTTGGTGTAAAATGTAGAGCATTCAAATATTTGTCATACACACATACTCATAGAAAAAAGGTCGGTATTCACCAAGAGAAATTAAACTAGATTACGAGGCTGCATAGTATACAAATCGGAAACATTAATTTTTAGTCCCCTCTAATAGTCAACATTCCTCAACAGGACCCAAAGACCAATCCAAGGGTCGTTCGGACCCAATGCTTTATAATGAACCCGGAGAATGTTCCACTAACTAATGTCTTTGTAATTGTCCTTGTATAGTAATGTAACCCTAGATTGCTAGGCATAAGAAATTCCCTATTAGTGTAACTGTGATGCTAAATGGTAATCGTTAAATTAATCGAGTGGAAATCCAATTCTAGCGCTAACCTATTTATTTCTTATTTATGGATTATTTTAATATAGTAACGTAAAAAGGTAGTGTTAAGTTTACTTATCGAAATATAATCAGGCCTGCATTTCTGGAGTTGTGTGATTTATTATTTGATAATAATTAGCACTCGATTAGGTACATATTAATAAACCTTTATGTCATCTTAAAGGTCATCTTATTTTTCTTATGTCATCACATAAGAAAAATATCTCTAAATATACACACAAACTGTTATAAAAACCTACGATGAAAATTTTTAAAATCATTTCATGATAAAATTTCAAATTCTTATAAGAATAATTCCGTTTTGCATAAAACACTCTACTCTCAGCATATTAAATTAAATTTGTTATCAGACGAATTAATCTTGGGGCTAGGTCACGCATCTATTGTCTCGGTTCCGTTTAACGCACACTTAATTACATGTGGTCTAACTCGAACACCTTAGCTAAAGGTGAAGATTGCACTTATCTTCCTTTCCTAATTTAGCTAAAGATAAATAATTCAATTACCACACGGGCGGAATTACTGGGTGGGCGAGTAATTGAACTAATTACGTCAGTGCCTCTGTGTTATTAGTAATGAATTATTGATGTGCCGTAGCGTGTGATAAATGATCTTCGCTTGTTAACTAGACAATAATTATTTTTTTCTGGTATTCTTACGATGTATTTAATTTTACTGTCGTGTATACTGTTCAAGGAATATTAAAACAGACGTTTGTTTTATACAGCATGTAAACCGAACATTAGAATTTGGAATATTAATTTGAATATTTAATTCATCTATTCGACGGCAGATGTCGCTGTTCAGAGTTGTTGCGTTTTCGCAGCTCGACGCGGGAGAGCGCCACTTCCCGCCACAATAACTGTCGTGTTTTATTATTATTTTATTGCTGCGTTCAGTTATCAACGTTGTTTATTGACATTCTATTACAAAGCAGTAAATAAACAAGCGTGTAACCGCAATAAATGTGCTCGTTCATCATCCGAGCGAGATTGAGACGATAGTGAAGCGACAAATGTGCCGTAGTTCAACAGTGCGGCGTTAGAGGGCGTGATTTATGTCAACATTGATGTTCGTTTATGGTTCAATTTGTTTTAATCGACGATTATGAGCGCGTTAGTTTTTACGACGCATTAAAACTTGATTTTAATGGGCGGCTCTTCAAATATTTACGTATTGCTGAGCTTTAGCCTGAACTAATAAACTTATAAGGATTTATTGAAGTGTAGTAGAGATCAACTTCTTGATTTAATGTTTCTAATACAATAAGTCGGCGTTGTGTGCCAAGTTATATTTCAATGAGATTTAAAATTTGTTTATGATTATTGTTTCAGTTGACTTTGTTATTACTTTGGGATATTTATTTAATGAGGAAACGTAGAGTCCATGTACTGAAAAAATTATAAAAATACTAAATAAACAGGGATTGTGTAAAGCTTTTGAAGATTATTTAACAAAGTTAACTATCGCTTGATATATTTATCAATCATCTGCTGACTCTACCAAATCACAACAGACTATTTTACGTAAACCTTTGAAATTGGTACGGCTTCAGCTAAGTCTCTGTAAAAGGTAGATATAACTCTAAGTTTTATATTTATAATTAATTAAATGCGTCTGTAGAATGTTCTACATTGATCAGCTGAAAGAAAAAGCGAATATACAAACATATAAAGATTTAAAAGATTTGGCATTAGATAGGACCGAATGGAAATTGCTACACCGGCAAGTGCTTAGCACTTAAATTTTGGATGGATGGTAGAATGTTCAGTGGAATATTATGTAATATAGTGGTGTATTATTTTCGTGCGAGAGTAACCACTAAAAGCTAAAAAAACCTGAGTGGTAAGTACAGACCTGATAATTTTTATCCACCCTTTAAAAAAATACCTACTAACCCCACATTCGTCATGTTATCACTACTGCGCACACTTAATAATAATATTCGTAAGGGAGAGTAGGAGCACCCCTAAAAATTAAAAATGGCCGCTGTCGGGCGAGGCTCGATTGGTGGCAATAACTCATTCGGGCAGCAGGGGTGCGAGTCATTTGTCTACGTCCCACCCCCGCCCGAGAAATACTCGCAAGATGGGGATGCGAGTGTCATATTGTTTTATTGTGTTTAGGAAAAACTTTTAATGTTTTTTTCTCGAGAAAATATTGTATTTTACGTGTTACACGAAAGTTATAAAAAAAATTGCTAAGCGGTCGTAGGCGACTTGTTCAAAAACACAGATCTTTGAACGAACTCTTCTCTTTTTTGAAGGCTTCACAGAAGCTGGATAAACAAATACATTTTGTATATTTTCTTAACTTTCAGATACTTTTCATACACTCATAAATACCAAAATAATTCTTCTACGAGTATTTATGGTTTAACAGCTTTCTGACTTTAAAGAAATTAATGGATATAACATTTCTTTTTATGAAATTATGAAAAAAACCTGAATACCTAGGTACCTACAGTTTGTACACATTTTTGACTTTGTACTGCAATATTTAATTTCTAATTTAGGTAGTAACTATTTAGTTTGTAGGTATGCATGTTTGTGTGCAGAGTAGAAAGTTCCATCTCACCAGAGCTGTATATGAACATTCAGATTTCCTTCTTGTAATAATAATAATAAATGATCGTTATGACAATCTACCTACATAATTATCATGTAGATTATCCTAATGATAAGAAAGAAAGAAAGAAAAATAATTTTATTCCGTACGGGATAATGACGGCGCCACATTCACAATAGACAAAACACAACAAAAAAGAAATAGGTACACTAATTCTAATAAAAAAATAATTGAAAACATGCCGTCGAGCATGCCCGTACCGAAAAGGTTACCAACTCAGCATATGCTGGATGTGAGACACCCAGCGCTGATTTTCAGTTGGCACCCCCTGCAGTGACACACGGATCATTTATTTCATGATCATTTATTATTATTATTACAAGCCTATAGTGTTCCACTGCAGGGCAAAGGCCTCTCTTCTCACAATCATACTTATATAATCGTTAAATTTCACGAGAAAATAATTTTATACCAAAATAAATAAATAATCCATTGTCAAATGAGTGAACAAACGCAATTCATAAATGAAATTAAAAACTATTGAGCAACTCTATGTGGGAGCCATCAGATAATACAAACTTAATTAGTCTCTTCGTGTTGCCTAAACGTAATTCTTATCTATCTATGTTTATGAATATACAGAGCTATAACTTAGAAGGACAGGTTCTACTGATTAGGTCTCCATAATACTACCAACTTACAAACTTATAGTTCTTTTGGAGAAATATTTTTTCGGGTCAATGTTGGCTCTACTGAATCGAATAGGAGAGAAATAATTTACCTTTGATTTTGTCAACGGTAAAGATAAGTTGGTGGGTGAGTTCGCGTGTTCGAAGGCAGTATCGGTGCCCACCTCACGCACTCCTCCGAAATAATTTTAATAAAACCAGGTTAGGTGAATGTTTTGATATTTTTTTCCTCAAAAAATTGGGAAGGGAAATAAACGTGGAAATTATTTGACACGACTTGTTTTATTTTCGTAAAAATATTCCAGTTATTTTTGAGATATTTCTTGTTTTTCGACCTTGTTTTCTTTATCTACATAATATTTTTACGAATTCCTAGATTTTTATAAATGTGGTCAGTTAGGTACTGAAATAATATATTATTAAATCAAGAAATCCAGTAACAATGTCAAAGTATGTTACAGCTTTGGTTATGTATATAGAATTCTTCAGTAGAAGTATTAATATGTAAAATATATGGGGGTTTTTAGACTATCGATGCCACTTACAGATATCGGATGCCATGTCATCTTGAAAACGGATGCCGGTGCCATCTAGTTTTGTACTAGATATCGTTGGTTTTGGTTGGATGCGTATTATCAACAATATCTTCATCGCATCACAGTTGACGATACGAACATTGTTATAGTAGGCATCGATGCCAAAAATAACGATGCTGATCGGATGCCACATTTGTTGACAAAAACGCCTATGTCTAATTTATAATTATACAATTACTAAGCCAAGTACCGACCTCCTTTACATAAGTACAAACGTGTACAACGTTACTAGAACAATATAATAATTGAATATTTGCAACCCTTATTAAGTCCAACAATGGTTGACCAAAAATAAATCAACAACAACAACTCTATCTTTGAAACAACAAAGCACTTGCATTCGCAATGATTATTATCTCTAAAACAAACTTAATGCATTTAAGGCTAGTAGCGACACGGTCTAGAGACATTTTACTACTTAACAAACATAATTTCGCAATCAATGTAACCTTTAACCACATTTAAATAGGGCCTATTTTCGGATGTTCTAATCGTAAATTTCTTAATCGGAACCAGCCAAAATCCTTTTGCGGTTAGCGTAAACCTTAATGCTAAAGATATAAAGTCTGTTTTCGGTTGTAGAAGTATTACAAATGGATAGTAGAAGGACCAGTCGTGATCGAGGATCGTGATTGCGACACCGTACTGCGTGCCCTTTGAACACGGGTTCCGTAGCCGTGAAAAATCACTTGAACATATGCAAGCTGCCGGGCCTGTCCCTTGGCGACATTCTAATCCGGCGTAATGGTAGCAGCGACATTTATTACGTGTTTATTCTTGTAAATCCAAGTTTTATCGTCAGTTTGGAGTAAGTATGGACTTTACGTTATGCATTGTGTAACAGACCGGTAAATTACCATGTTTGGGAATCAAAGAAAAATATAGAGCATCAACTTGCTTAACGTCTTACCTAAGAAGTAAACTCATAAACTCGGGGAAAGCTTTATTATGATCCTAAATGGTAATGTGCTATTAAGCTGACAATATTATAATCTTTAAATGTTAATTTCATAGAGATCAAAAAGCAACTTGACACTGCCAGCAATTACTTACCTACCCTAAAAGTGGGATCTAAGCTTCCAATCAACTTTTTGCTCGCACTGTACACTGCAAATGATCGTTTGGTAGAACACGCGAACAAGCTGGCAGTGTGAGCTGTGTCGAAAGAATTATTGCCCTATATAATATACTATACTATATACTTTTTATAAATATACTATACTATATGTATTTTGAAGTCGGATTTTACTTTTCTTTTTTAATTGTGTCGTTTGTACCAATCCAGATTTAAAATGGTTATTAACATTATTTCCGGATTTTAGTCGGTTCGATTCCCGGGTGTGGCAAGCATATTTTCAAAAAAAATTAAATGCAGTTTTGTTTCTTTTCACAAATAAAGGAATGTTTCCTTAGAGTAAAATTTGTTGTCTTCAGTATTTAGAGTAGGTACTTACTTTTCCTCCAGGTACGCTTCGAAAATTCCACCCTGTATAATTTTTGGATACTGCCAAAGGTATCATTACCTATAAGCATTCTTTAAAGAGAGCCATTTAAAAATCGGTTCTATAATAAGACCTTTTTGAATTAGGTTTTATCACCTCAAGTATAAGCATTAATGATACACTCATGTAAAAAGGCTTACTATAACTAGACAGCATGACTTAATCATATCGACAGCCAATCAACAACACAAAATATCGACTAATTATTTATCGACTCATAGATACCATCGATACATATGCGCGCGCGTTTTGTTTAAAATTCGAACATCGAAGCCGCCTGGCTGACCGGTATGGCGCACAAGGGATCATAAAATATTATTGCTCTATTCTTTTCGATACGTGATAACTCCTGGATCAAGTGTTAGGTGAATGTTAATGTAGGGCTACAGCTAATATGACACCAATATGCTTCCGGGAAGTATCGATATGGTGTTTCCCAGCTTTGTTTTTGAAGTTTTCACAACACTAGCGATGTAATTTTAAGGAGCTGGTAGTTAGTAATAATTTGTTTTGTTTTGTAGTTAGTTTCGTTGTAGTGATGAAACGGTTATCACTTAGCGCTTATCAGCCACAATAATCGACGATTACGATTATCACAAAATTTTATAAACTTTAAATAAAATATGTTTTAAAATTAAGTAAATGTGTATTCAAGTTTTTGTAATCAATATCGTATAAATTTTAATAATCTGCAGATTTTTATTTAAAAGGCACAGTACCTATATCTACTCAAGTTTTCTGCAGTCATTCTGTTTCTTTTCTCCGACAGTAGAAAACAACTTCTCCGATGCGACACTTAATGGTTTTAAATCCAAATATATTTTTTTGCAATATTTCTCTTAATACGTTATTGTGCTAGGTATAGATATTCGTTAAATATTTGCAATGCTAAATAATCAACGATCTAATATATTTTGTGCTTATACACAAAAAAGGGTATCAGAAAACTGAAAAATATTTGATAAAAGGTATTAATGAAAATAATAAGATATTACGCCAAAATGATGATTTAATTTTTCTTTGTTCATAATGTAATTTTATTATGAACATTTCAAACATCTATATTGAATTATAATCGTCAAAATGTCAGAAACCGTTAAATTTATTGTACTTTAATTAACTGACTATCGACTTGATATTACGGGACATAAATAATTCAAACATACCTATAGGTATCTATTATGTTATTAACAAATCATAACGCCACATACACGTGCGTGATCGAAATATTTATTTAGTAGAGCACGTGTAATTCTTAAAAGGATTTTTGGAACGGCTTGGTCCTAGAAAAACTATAAAATATCGCATTAAATTTGAGTATTTATAACTATACTATATTTATTATGTCCAAGCTTTTTTATTATACTGGTGGACATGTATTAAGAAATAAATATAATATAATTTTGTAAGATCTAAAAGTTAATTATAATTCATAAACATTAATTTTAAAATATAATTATGGATTCGATAATGTTTCGCATTTTGACAGTATTAAACTAGACTGTTTGACTATCTATCACCTTTTTTTCTATTGAAACAGAACGAGACGTACGCCCTTGGTTTAGTTTAGTCCTTTCAAAGTACGCAAAAGAATTGAAACGGTTAGCGACTTATCTAATGTTAAAATACTTAGGTAACTAGGTAGGTATACTTTTCATTTATAATAAAATATTATAGTTTAAAAAAAACAACTATAGAACACGCTTTAGTCATCCAAACTGAACGTGTATGCAAAATTTCAGCTCAATTGGAAACCGGGAAGTGAGTCAAATTTAACTTCCAAGATTTTCTTACATAGTTAGTTACAGGTGAAGCTAATACATATATTATAAAAGCGTGTTAAAAATGCGAAAACTCCAACATTGTCAATTGTTTATCAAGAATTACGGCTTTCAAAATTATCAGCTTCTGCTCCATTACCAACAATGATGTGGCATCATTTATGAAACATGGACTTATTTAGCTTATACATACCTACATAGTGAAAATCTACCAATAAATCTGTATATTTTATTGGATAGTTTGAGCTTTCAACGGTAGGTGTCACAAATCATCGCGAATGCATCGCCCGCCCAAACTGACGGCAAATGGCGCAGAAACTTTATATAGTGCATACCTAGTTCTGATGTGTTGTGACATTTGATTCTCATACAATCGTAGTTTTAAAAACTAGATTAATCAATTGAGATAAAAATATTCCAGTTTGTTTCCGCTGAAAGACTAGACTGCAGGCAGGAACAGTGTAGAAGAAATAGAATAGAATATATCTTTATTTCATGTAAACCAAATACAGGCACTTAGACTACGTCGAGACTCTAGGTCCGCGGTAGCTCCTATGGAGAAGACCCAACAAGAAACTCCATACGTGTTGAAATTCAATACTTTCTTGTGTCTCTATAAATCTGAAATGAAAGAAGAACTCATTCGTCAATCTTCTGGTCAAGACATAAGCCAGCATTTCTATCGTCTAATCGAAGGTCTGTCATAACCATAAGTCCATACTTTTTCACAGTGTCGTGTGAATCGTTCTAGTAAAGCTTTGCCACTCAAGCACTTCAAATTGGACAGACGAGCAAAACAGACGGCTTGGCATGATGAACACCAGACCTTTTGCTGTTTACTCGTATAAGTAACAATCAAAATCATTGAGCTTTATCAAATCAGTTCCTGGTTGCTATAGTCCTTATACCACATAATTATTACAATGTTCATTAAAATGCCAGTGGCCTATTCCAATGGACCACGATAAATGCCAATTAAA
The DNA here is from genome assembly GCA_932294325.1 of Allophyes oxyacanthae. Classification (NCBI taxonomy): domain Eukaryota; kingdom Metazoa; phylum Arthropoda; class Insecta; order Lepidoptera; family Noctuidae; genus Allophyes; species Allophyes oxyacanthae. The sequence continues at coordinate 10,505,193 of OW028620.1, forward strand.
TCGTAGATTAGATTAAACTCAACCGTAATGTCTGTCTGAAGACAATCAAATGCAATGCCTCGTTTGAAAGCGGAGGCAAGATTAATCAAGTACTAGACGCTAGTAATGACGTGAAATGTCCTTAATTTAATATGGCAAATAGCATGTGTTATTATTATTTATACAGGATATTTTTTTATGTAGTGCGCAATATTTGCAGAGTGAGTCAGTGTCCGTTTCCAAATGCAACCGCAGTAGTACTAAAATTAACTCCAAAACAAAATAAAAAGTTAGTAAGTAGTAAGTAAGTGCTAGTAAATTACGCATGTCACTAAGTCGAATTCTCGTTTTGTTTTAAAGTGTATCCCAATACTGCGGTTGCATTTAGGAACAGAGACTGAATCACGCTACAAATTATGCGCACTACTTAAAAAAATATCATGTTTATAATCTGATGGCTCAAGTTCCGAACCTGTTTGGTTCCCGGTAAAAGAATGGACAGTGACAATCCCCTTCTCATCCCGTAGAAGATAATGAAGACCAGCGTGTACATCATCCTTCTGGTCACCGATCCTTTTATAAAAAGTGGAACCTTTAGCCGATGTTCAGTCTGCAGATAATATTAAATGATTCAATAGAAAGATTGTAGTTTTGAACCCAGGATTACTAGCGGATTAACGGATCTACCGCGTAACTAAAATGGTAACGAACATGAACTCTGGTAATAAACTTTATTATGATTGTGAGAGACTAAACTTCGCGTTACCTTGTAATTTTTTTAACGATCGTGAAGTTGGGTGTCCCAATTTCATGATTAGTAAATTTTTGAGGTCAAAGTTCGAATTATACACGCAGTTTCTCAAAGGCTGATCAAATTCAACGTCAAATCTCATGGCAAAATTAATTGCTGATGTTGATCAACAAATCATAACAGCCAACATGAAATTTAACATGATCAGAGATTTGACCAGACTTTCAGAAACCGGGGATAGTCTCTCACGATCGTAATGAAGTTTATTACCAGATTTCGAGTTATGCAGCTACTTGATCTCTGAATGAAATCATCCAACCTCATGAAAAATCAACAATTGGGACCATCTGTAACCGAACTAGATGATATACCTGTATCACGGCATACAGCGCGAAACCTCTCGAATAGGTTATCGGTTACATGAGCCATTATATTGCTATGAACTAAGTGTAATAATATGATTTAAAACAATAAGGAAAAAGCAGATTATTACAAAGAAAACCTAAATTAAAGGTAGATACATCATTTTGGGTGGCTCCGACATGTAGCCAATGCCAAGTCCCTCTGTCCTATAATTTTTTTGTCCGTGCATCAAATGTATCCTCAATGGTTAGGTTATATTATTCCTCCTCAGTTTCCTGCTAGCGCCACTTGGCCAATTCAAGGCAAGTCTTGCTCCCTATGTGGTCGATGCCCTAGTCCGAGACGTAGGTACATTTCCGGTGCACCATCAGTCAACACGAAGTAAGGCTGTGCAATTATATCGATGCACGCGGAATATTAATTAAATTAATAAGCTGAGTAAACTCGTTATTCATTGGCAGCAATTATTATTGCAACAATTATTCAAGTTCGGGCGTAAACTGAAGATATATTGAGAAATATATAAATACATGCAATATAGCTGCAGGCTTTTTGACGCCTCGTAATAGACTTATATGCCTTTGACTAATGGACCAATGCATTTTAATTACTAATAATTAATTGAAGTAGTTAAAACCTGTATACAAATTATTCATGGCTGTTAAAAGCTATACTATACCTCTTTAAAAGGTTAATTCAAGATAATGGTATTATATTATAACAATTGACAATCTAAAATTTCTTAAAGTACTTAATTACTTCTATCACACCGTGAAATGTAGAGACACCAGTTTTTTCCAGATCAATCCCATACATTTTCACCAGTACGTTCAAATAATCTCGTTTCAAAAAAAATTGAGTACGACATAAATATTTCCAAATTACTTGAAAAGCAATCAATTTCAGTAGCACACCACCCATCAATCCGAACACGGCATAAAATCTAAATCGGCGCGTGCACATGCATAGTTAATCATTCGTTAGCATAGCAATCTGCATGCGTAACGTACCCGCGATGTACACAGTAATTAATAATTTCGACACTCGCCGATGAACATTTAAATCAGAGTCGCATCCAGTCGGGATTGGTCGGGTTCGGTCGGGAGTCGTCGTGGTCGATCGACCGTGGTCGGGGGGTGAATACAGTGAAGTCTGACGGATTGATTTATATTTTGTTTATTCAGCAAGCAAATGGCTTTTCAGCATGTACGGGATTCGTCAGTGTTCTGGTACTCAGCTAGTGTTAGCTGCTAATCCATAATGAATTGTGCCCTCGAACTTTACTAAGATTCGAGTTTACATTGTTACGTGTTAGTCATAAACTTTATGAAATGATTTATTATCACTTTACTGAGTACCTAATAACTGTATACCTATTTATAGCTTATTTCTTGATACAAACTTTTCCGAGAACGAACTGAACAGTTTTTGCGCCAACTTTAAATGAACAAAGAACTATAATTTACAAAACGCATTCTAGACTGTTTTTTGCGCTTACGCCTCATAAAAACAACATTTTTCTTATTCTCGCTAACTAAACTTGATGATTGACGCATTGACAGTTAACAGTCAATTACCTTCATGTGGGGTAAATGTACCGGTTCCCGTCCGAAGAATTGAAAGCTTTAAAAAATACCTATGTAAATCTTATTGCGGTTAACAGCGTGTCAATGTGGTGGCTAATCTATCACCATACAATTAGCGTGCGTCTAGACACACATGTACCTTCGACTGGTTGAAAGATAAATAGAGGCTGACAGCTAACTGGCCAAGCGCCTGCTTAATACTGATAACACTATCTGACAAATTACAGTTTACATTGTAGATACGTACATTGCGCGCTGTCTTTCGCTGTTATAACTTACCCAGTAGATATCTTTAATTTTATTACTTATCAACAATTATTTAATACTTAATCGCTGCTTAATCATTTCAACAAGAGTGTGAAATTGCGTTTAGTTTTTATTTTCAAAAAATAAAAACAAAACCTTGCCAAAATTCCTTTCATTTAAACATGACATTAAAACCGTCGGTATCCAAGCAATTAACTGTGTAATAATCCATAATTTTCCACTTAGCAACTTATTAATGACACAAATAATTGCACTTTTTGCGGCCATACCTCCCATCTACCTCTATGACCTACGAGTCTAACCCTTATAAACGCGATAAAGGTATCGAAGCATGTCCTATAAATTACTGAAGGTAATTATGATAATATTGTCACTATGGAAGTGGTTCTGCTGACCGTCAATCGTGGTTCACGCTTGACGGCGCGACGCTGCCCGTCATTGGGTGGCACGCCTCATAAACGAAACACCTTCTATTACCGTATGTAGTGGAATGTATTAGTGCTAATAGTAAATTATTGGCTGAGTTTCAGATTGTGATCTGCAAGTGATTGAGTTCTATAATGAAGCCATAGAATTGATTCACCACATCGCGATCGTGAACACTTCCTGTTTATTCGATGTGAATAATTTCAATCTGTATTCTGTTTAAGTTGTTATTTTCTTTCTGTGATCTGTGTTTATACCACTATGGTGGCAAGCAAATATAGGGCCCGCCTGATAGTACCTAAGTGGTTACCGTAAAATCAACGCTTGCAACACCAGGAGCATAAATCGCGCTTTGCCGACACTGCAAAAACCTATTCACACCCTTTTTGAAGAATTAGAACCCTATGCTAGTCAGAATGTCAATAGTCATCAATCTGTTATGTACACTCAGTCTACAGTATGCCGGTGTAATCCAAAGCTGGATATAGCTAGCTAAGCATCTCCTAAAATAAGAGGTTAGACCACGGTGCCAACCCTCTGGCTTCGGTGACGTTCTTCAGCATCACCTGTTACCTAGGTATTGGTATTTAGGATAAATATCAGGATGGTGATACTGCATGTCGCATATCGACGACATAACATTCCAGCATACCTAATGTTGAAAATAAAAATCATACAGATATTATAAATGTGAAGCACTGTGAAAATGTTTGGAATTTTTTTATTCAATCGCGCATAAACATGGCGCACTGGTGGACTATGTCCTAGATTAAAACATAATAAATAAATCCAGCCCATTAATGTCCCACTGCTCAGCATGGGCATCTTCTCAGAATGTGGAAGGTTAGGCCTTAGACTACCACGCTGGCCTGGCGCCGGTTGGCGGACTACGCACACAATCAAGAACTTTATGAGGCCCTCTCAGGTGTGCAGGGTTCCTCGCGATGTTTTCCTTCACCGTTAACGCAAGTGATAATCAAATTCTGATCCGAAGATAGATTCGAAAAGTCAGAGATGCGGGCCCATTTTGAACTCAGACCCTCCTGCATGGAAGTCAAGTGTTCAACCCCTAGGCTATCACTGCTTTTGTAACACATATCATACTTTTTATCCGGGTACATGAAGTATGTAAGTTCCCTATAATGCGAATGAAATCGCTAGTAACGGCAAGTCTGTTATAAATCTTCAATGGTGTACTAGGTGACTGACTGATGAGTGATGAGCAAAATATAAAACTGTCAGTGCCAATACTATTTTACGCTAATAAAAATTCTCAAGTCAATTTCGCAATGTTTTCCCGTCAATTTATACCTGTCACCGATGGTGCACGTGTCTGGAGGCACGTAGGCCATTACTTCAAGTTTAGATGCTACATGGCCGAGCCTTCCAACTAGAATAGAAGGAAATGCAAATTATTCGCTTTCGGATTTCGTACTACTTACATTTTTTAATTTAGGCCTGAAAAACAAGTCTGAGAAGCTGGTCAAATCTCTAGTTATTCATTGTTGACCTCCTAACTGTTGTGATTTGTTGATCAACATAATCTTATCAGATGTTGGAAAGGGTTTAGCTTATGAGAAACCCTATCTTTGGGCTCTTAACTGACCCACATGATCAACCTCGATCCATGTCATTGATCAATGTGGCGCATACTTACACAGGCGCGGCGTCGTCGCTCGTGTCGATATCATCGATTGAAATCAATACAACACCCTAAAAGATCAAAAACGCCGACTCCTTCCTTGACACCACATTTGGGCTAAGTAAATATGGCGGTATGATGAATTGCATTATTGAAATCCACTACCTTTATTAGAGTTAACTTGCACGGAATTATAAACAGCTTATACCTTTTACAGTTTTTCTATGCTCCAAATATCGGTTGCGTGCAGATAAGCGTAAAATCACGGTAGTCCTTTATAATATAAGAGGACATAGGCAAAACAAAACACACGTAACAGTGCAATTATTTCAAAATCGCGCCCAGTGCGCACATAACTCGTGTTCGACACGCGCTGCCCAACGTTTTTTCATCAATTTGTCCACCGCATTGATATGCGAAATGTAGTCGCGAATCGCACGTTGCATACATACGATTAAAAAATCGCCGCGGTAGGTGACCGGTGCGTACTCAGCTTTAATTGAATAGATTTAGCGGCACAGCCCGACTCCTAATTGTCTAATTTGAAGCGAAAACAACGTATGGTTGACTGACGAATAAATTACAGTGGTATGCAGAAGGACTTTCTTTTGGTGCGATATTAACAATGGTCGGGAATAACAAACAGTAGCGTAGGTACTGTTGACATTGATATGGATTAGGTAGGATTTGATGAATTAAGGTCTTGATACATAACATGCGATAAATAATCCTTACCTAAGATATTAAAGTTGTGTTCCTTTTGTTCTAAATCAAATTAGTAAAACTCTACAGTATTTCAAGGAAAATTAGTTACAGATAACAACGAAAGGACATTGTTCACCGCCCATACATTTCCATCCTAAGAACTGAAAGGAATTCTACACAACTCGGGATGCTTGATAAATCAATACTATCCTATTGAAACTGAATTGGAATCACATATACGTCTCTTTAGTGTTATATTTAATTAATTATCAACAAAATACCCCTTTTTTATTGAAATCAACGTCACCTAACTACTAAACAGGCTGAAAAAAATATTTTATCCGGTCGTCTGGAGGAAAGCGCACTTATAAAGCTATTTAACTATTTTCAGTATAAATTCTTTCCATACAGTTTCTATGTTCAGTTAAATTTTCTCTTTACAATGATTATTACGTCATTTCAAAAATAGAACCATACATTGTAAACAGTTTTAATTATTCAAAACAAACACTTAAGGGCAAAAAGCAATCAAGACACCATTGTCTGTTGGCCTTGGGTCTAGGTGCATTACTATTCGTAGACTGACTACCATAAACCTGAAGGTATGTAGGCAATGTATGTGGGTGGGCTATGCTAAACTGTTGATGATCCGACGATTACTGAATACCTATGAACATCGTGCGGTCAAGAATGGTTGACGGGAGGTCTGAGAAAGAAAAGTTGTGTTGCGGATGCATTATTTTGGTTTGCAAGAAAGGATTGGAGTAGGATCACTGGACTTTAACGTTGCTACTAGACTTCTAACATGTTTTCTTTAAAGAATTTTTCAGTAAAATTGTTATTCATTGGTAAAATCATTTATTGTGTTATTTATTGTTTTCCAAAGCACATCTTGAACAAATTAATTTCAAGATTCTACATTGTGTACTGATCGTTTGAAATTTTGACATTTATTTGATACGCTACGAAGTCTACGCCACCTGCATAACAAATTAATGTATTAGTGCCTAATTACTAATTAGTATTATGAGCCCTGTAAACATCGTCAAGATATCAATCAACATACGCGACATACGTACTCAAAACGATCATCGTAGCGATTAGCTTGATTTATGACTTCTCTTCAACTTTTATAAGAAGGCACTACTTGCGAGTCACTATAAACCATAGGGATGTGCCCAAAATATTGTACAATCAATCATGACAAGCAATTCAAAATATACGCAAATAAAACTAAAACAAACCATGTTCTCGCGGCACTAAAATAGAGACAAAAGACGACACCAATAAATTGTCGCTGAAAAGTAACCAAAGCATTATACAGTTGCATAACAGTACAGTAACAGTAAATAAAAAGAGGAAAAAGGAGCAAAACTGTGCACGAAACTGTGCGCTTTTAAATACGGACGACGTTGAGCGCGGGTAAGGCAAAGACATTTATGTTCACTAAACAAGTAGTAAAAGTCACTACTTGAGCGTTTTTATGGCACTCATAAATGTCAGATTGTGCGCCGGGGGTTTAGCAGGCCGGCCCGTGCGCGGGACGCCCGTCCTACTGAATAAGGCATCCGATTTTACGAACCCGACCACCGATACTTAATTGATTCCGTTCATTTCTCAATTTGAGTATGTTTTTTTAATGTTTTCGTTTACACTTGCCTGACGTTTACGACTGTCATTCGTTGTATAATAAAGCAATTTCTTTGCCTTTTTCAGGTAACCATTTCTGCTGCTTAACAGTCCATAAATAATAAGGCGTCATTAAATGGTAAGTGACGGACGTTTGTTGCGAATGTTTACGTGTTGCGTGAATGACGAGCAAACACAGAACGAGATCGCGTCGACTCGCGATATTTAGCACAAAAGTTCACATAACAAGAGTTGCTACTGTAAAAGGAAACTTTATAGTCGAAGACAGACGTGAGAATAGGTCGCGTTTCTCAGCAACGGGCCCCTATGCAAATTATTGCATCATTAAACACCTCGTTTCGAGCTTTCGTGTTAGATTGACGTTTGCAAACACCGACCAGTTGTCTCAAGTTTAAACACGATTTGTAAGACCGGATGCGTTTGACTGGCGTTAGTTTGTTCAATTATTGTAAAGAAAACGCGTTGTTGTTGCTACGATTGACAGCTCTAGATAACGCTTTATATATGTTTCGATATTTTGTAGACCATGTGTGTGAACTGAAATGCAAATTAAATCGCCGTAATATTATTATGATCATAGCGACACTCCCACCTTGTTGGGTCAAGTCTTAATCATCCGTGACTAAGAAACTATAAATTGTTTACTTTATAGCGGCAATATGTTGACTCATTTGCAGCTAAATTATTTTAAAGAGCTGTTTAAAATTAAAACAGTTGAGATACAACGCTAAACAGTCAGTGTTTCAATATTCTGCTATGAAAATGTTGACAGCATCCGTCTACGAGCTCGCGTATTTGCATAGTACGTGTTTACGACCATCTAGGGTTATCACTGTATTAAAGAACTTTTTATTATTAACCATTTTGCTACTGGTAGTCGTAAAATTTAGTATCACGATGAAGGCATAAGTGAGGTAGCACAAAAAATCTTTTGGAGTAACTTGGTTGTTTCAGTTACAAGTTATGCCTTTCGGCAATTCTAGGGAATACTTGGGTCTAGACTGAATGACACAGATATAAAATAAAAGTACGTATGAGATAGAAATATTATGTTATACTTTATTAGGAAGTAGCTTTTATAGATATGAATAAAATAATATGACGAGTGTGGTATCAAAATAATGCGAGCATTTTCTTTTTACTTTCATTAAATTATGTACTAACAACACTCTACAGATGTGATTATTATTATGAAGCTCTATTTTTTATTTTAAATTGGATCTTAGATCACTTCTATTGATTAATTTCACCCTGTTTGAGAAAAAGAAAACAGCCATAAACATAAATAATATATTATGGTAATTTAAACCCAATGAGTTCCTTATCTATAAAGAATTCAATTTATAATATTTCTTTGCCATTACTAGGCAACCCTACTGCCATATCCTAGGCAGTACACCTGCTAGCAGGCAGTGGACATGTGTATGGTGGGACGGTGACTTTTATTGACGCGGCCGTGTTTATTACTCGCCCCTGCCTTCTTCGGTCCTCGCCTGGCGACAGTTTTGCCTCTCGTTGTACTGCGGCTGAAGAATAACAACAGCGCGAAAAATTATCAATCAGACGAATTTAAAGTAGATATAATATAAAATTGCTATATAAAAAAAAAACACGCTACGTCGTAAAATTTATGAGCAAGTAATGTAATATTAATTATTAACAATAGATAATGATTAACAACCCCGTTGTATTATGTAAAGTAAAAATAAAAATCTTAATGATTCTCAAAGTAATGAAACAATTACGTGTCAACTGTCAAGACGTCATCAGATTAATAAATATTATTTTTATTCAGATATTTTTTTGTTACATTTCCTGTTCATAATGCGCATAATATATGAGAAAATGCAAGAAAAAAGATTACAGTATTATTCAAATTAAATAAAAACTTTGAAGATTCATAATTATATAAATTCCCGCTTCCGCTCGTCACTTGGGTCATTTTGCAAACTTCGTTTTATGGCTTTTGAATTACGTATGTTAAATAGAAATGAGGCATGGGAATATTCTACTTAGTCGCTTAGCAGAGCCGATCCAAAGGAATTTGATTGGAATTGAATTGAATCTGTTTTGCATGAACTTTACTGTGCGGTCTTTACTACATCAATAAAATATTTTATCTTCCTTTTCTTTTTTTATGTTCAAATCGTAAAACCTATTTTATTAGATACTATTCAATTAAGATCACGTACAACTAAAACTCGGCTTTCAGATGCTTATTGGCACATAGACATATACAAATTACGAGTTGTTTACTGCCTTTTTATTTTCATTCGTAATATAAAATATACGTACTTTCTTTATTTTCTGTAACCCACTTTTTGGACAAAAGTAGGTAATAAAAGTTTTGTCAGTCCGGTTTTTTTATTCGAATAATTACAAAAATATCGAATAATTTTAACAATTAATTATTTCCCTCTTAGATTTAAGAGTCATACTCTCGTACGTCCAGAAATTTCTATTACTCTCTACTTGCCTAATCCTGGACTATAAACGTTACGAATTTCACTTTCTCTTTGATTTGTGTGATAAATGAATACTGGGATGTCCGTCATCTGTACGATATTTTAAAGGTATCGTGATTCGTGATAAAGTAAACCTTACCTACCATCTAGCGTATTCTGTTTTTCTTTGATCCGAAAATACTTAAAAACTTTTTTGAAAAACCTGTCGATTGAAAGGCGGCCCTTTCATAAACAGCTAATCATTCTACCATAAAATAGGTGCGTATACGTTGAAAGCACCAATCGTAATGGCGCGAGAGGGCATGTCCGCGATCGTAGCGCCACGATAGCATTGTGCGGTGTGGTGCGCAAGAGTCGATCGCGACGCCGATTGCGAACGCCTGTCGCTTACGTGTCGCCTCCCGCCCGTATCTCAGACCGCATCGCACGCAAATTATAATCGATACCATTATTGTAATATCCGAGTGTAACATTCACACCACTATTGTTCCTTTTCTTTGGCGTAGTCTTAGCTCTTTGTTCGCGGTCGTTTGATGCTGTTACAGATCTATCTAAAAAGTCAAGTAACAGATACATTGTTCAATTATAGCTTTCAACTGTGTAATAGTAGCTAATGAACAAGTGATTTATTAACACCTCTCAAATGTATTATTAATAAGATTCTCGGAAGAGTTTCTCGCTTGAGCTTTTTTGCGTGCGTCGGTATATAAAATTGTTCTCTTAATTTTGGCAGGCGAATGAAGAATAATTCATAATTTTTAAACAAGACAATTAAAACCAGGATTGAAGTGTTTTGTTGTCGTTTCGTGTAGTATTTAAAAGTTTATTATTGCATTTAATGATTTCGCGTGATCATTAACAAGGAGTTCTGACAGACCGCGGGCCATATTCGCCGAGATGACCAATTTAAGTAGCCGACGAGTTGACACGTAGTCACAGACTGACATCGATGGTAAAAAATTCATTTTGCATCAGGGTTTATTTCATTTCCAACTGTCCTTTCTGGTTTCACACTCCAACCAAATAATGTACCGAATGTTCGTTTAATCGGAACATTTTCTCGTTCCGCACGAGTTATGACTTACAATAATTATTTTTTTAATAATAATGAGCTGTCAACTCTTATAGTCATTACGAGTTTTCGATTGTGTAATTGGATAATTTATTCGATCTTTATCTTTTCAATTAGCGTCGTGTCCAATGATGTGAAGTTTTAATATTCATCTGACAAATTGTTGCTATTAATTATTAACATGCTTTTTGTCACTACTTTTATTTATTTGCTACAACATTGTATGAATGTTATCAAATTTGACTAGCATGCAGCTTTAGCATTAATTGTATATTTTTACAAATTATGAATAAGATCAAACTTTCTGTGCCCAAATAACCGCCTATCTAGTAATAGGTAATGATCGAGAGAGGTAGGGCATAGCGGGACTTTCCGCTCAAAATTGGAGCTGCCCGACTGGGGAAGTACCTCCACCTTGCAGAATATGGTAGCCAAATAACACTGCTCTTTTGCAGTGTTGTGTTCCCAGCGGTGAGCAAGGTCGCCAGTGCTCCTTGGAGAAGCGTCGGACCACTACTGCCAACACGACGCTAGTAGTAGGGTCGGCAACGCGCGAGGGATGCCTGGTGTGGCAAACGTGCATAGGTTACGGTAACCGCCCACTTACCTTCAGGCGGGCTGTATGCTTATTTGCCAACTTAGGGCCATGTTCACCGTCTGTTATCTTGTCGGCGAAAATACCCTTAAGAAATACTTACCTATAAAAAAAATTTGCACAAAATGTAACTTGGTCTTTTAGTAAATAAATACCTATATTATGTGTGTATAATATATTTTGAAGCAATCAATCTCATTTCTAATGATTTATAAATGATCGAAATTTAAAATACAAAAAGTTCGATTTAGCAACTACAATGCTTTTCTCAATTAGTGATTTATTGTACACGTAATCTTAGCACAAGCGTGGATGCTTATTAATTAATACCTCACTCTATGAGAACGCTCAAAAAGTTCTAAGTTTGTTAAACAATACTTACATAACTCGTTCGCCACTTGCTGCTCAAACAATCGAGCCCGCAATACCAAAGCAATACATCCATGCATTAATAAAAACAGATAAAATCCTCCTTTTTTATCCGGACACGGTCTTTGGGCGTGTTCATGGTGCCACTGTCCTCATAAATCACAGCACTTACAAACATTGTTTCATCTCATAAATGCGATACTGTGCTGTCTTTATTTGCAGCCTGTCCGATAACAAGCAGGATCTCAATTCACTTGCATCCAATCTTGAGTGAGGTGTACCGAGCGATATGGAGATGAAAGGTCGAATTTTGGTCCAGACTTTCGATAAGTTCAAGAAAGTTTTGCCGAAATTATATTATGTATTTTTAGACTTTGTAAACTTAATATCATATCGAAAGGGTTAGCTGAGATAGACAATAAAGTCTTAGAGCAGCAGATGAAGTCAAAGGTTATATGTAAAGAAAGTTCAGAATTTAATTGACATTAAAAAGTGGGCTTATCTGAGTGTAGAAATAGATTGTCGATTCTGGTGGTAAACAAATTAAAAAGAGTGTCAATTAAATTTTAATACATAGATATCTACCTATTCATTGTAAACTCCGTCATCTGTGTCTATAAAGTTTAACTTTCACAAAGTTCATGAAATTCAAGAGGCAATTAATTGTCAATGTTTATGAGATATCAATGTTAGGAAATTGCCCTTTTGTTACTGGCGCTTTGCATTCGGTCAAGAAACTCATTACTACTTAGTTAACTTTCCAACAGCTGAAGAAACAGGTGAAAGTCCTATGCAAAATAGGGTCACTATGCTAAGACATCACGCGAGACACCACAGCTGTTACGTAAAACAGCGTATAACGGCTCTAAAGCTATAAATTGACGCAATATAAGGTCAGGGTCCCCATATAAACGTTCAGTGTTCGACGTTGGATGCACTACTCCGCAAAGTGGTCATTCGTTTCAAATAAATTACCATGTAATAGCGCGTTAATTTGCATACTCTACTCGGCGATACAACTCTCTTTACAACCGAGAAACAGCCTTATTTGTATAGACTTAAGTTACATTTATCGTTTCACAGTAATTTTCATTCAAAAGCTTCAGGGACGGTGCTGCTACAGCGGCAAAGCTCGGAACTGCGAGCTTTCATGAAAGTTCGTGCACCATCCCAGAGATGGCGCTACCGTTACGGGGTAAAATGGTTCAAGTTTCGGTCGAGCTTGAGTTGCGTTAGGGGTTGAAAAGTTCCATGTTTGCTACTAGAGGGTGGTTTTGTCGCTACTGAGTGTTACAAGGGTGAACGTATAGATGGCGCTACACTTGGTGGCGCTGAGGTGTAAGCTTTGTGAACTTTTGCGAGCTTTCGTAGTACGAACATGTTCGCAAGATGGACGATTCATATAAAAAATTTACTCGTTAAATATTATAAATAAAAATTATATTTTAAGTAGATTGATAGCCCTACACTTAGTTTCAATAAAGTCTTGCATATTCAAAGCTTTTTCTAAGTTTTCTACTTTTTTCTATAGCTAACTGCGTTTTAAAGTTTTAGAAAAATATTAATAGATACTTCCCTATTAAGCCACAGATTATTTTTTACCTAAAACGTAAACCCAACTATAACTCAAGACAAACTGGTGAACTGCAGGGTAATTACGTTTCAGGTTCGTCATCGGAGTTGATTCAATTTTGAAAAATACTGTTTAAAATATTTATTGCGTTGTTACAATTGTCGAGTGGAGTGATTTTTTAAAGCATATTGCGTAATATACATTGTTGAACTGTCAAAAGTCAATCTGTTCCGATTACAAACGTGTATCGTACCGCCTGATACACTCCATCCTGCGCCATCCTAGGTCGCAAGAAGGACGTGTATCTATAATATTTTAAGCCTATTTTTAATCTGAGTTTAAAACATTTCTAATCCGATTTATTTCAAAATACATACTCTTGTTTGTACACACCTATTGTTATACCTTTGAATGAAAGACGGCACCACAAAATCTAGGAAACAAAAAAGTTTTTTTAACAAAAGCCTATTCTATTTCCTAACAATGAAAAGTGAAAGCTTAAATGTCTATGCAAATTATAATTCGCGACAACATACCTGCTTCTGTGTATTGTTCTTTAAGTTGCTTAAGTAAGCTGACAATTAAAATCGTAAATCTTTCATTTGACCCAATTCAAGACTTCTTTTGTCGACTTTGTAATATTCTTAAATTGTTTTTAATTACCTGTTGTTGAGAACTGTCGCTTTTATTTGGAGAGCTTTCGTGCAATTGACTTCCTTGTTCAAATTTTGCAAATAAGAATTGTAAAGGTGAGATTGTGTTTGGTTCAGTCTTTGTATTTGCTTTTATCAATATTTGATATCCCTTCTTTTAATTTGTTTAGACTAACCTTTTATTGAAAGAAAGAAAGAAAGAAAATACGACAACACACAAGAGAGAGAAATAAAATAAAAATTAACTTAAACCTTTAAACAGTAAAAAATAAAAAATAAATAAGACAGACACAGAACAAAGTAAAAATAAAAAATAAGTAAAATAGTAATAGTTAGTATATTGAGATTTGTCTCTTTACAGTGTTGTTTGGTTCTGACTGGAAACCTTGTAGGTAATGAACTTGCTTTTTTTTTGAGATACTGATAAATAACTTTTAGAACCTAAGATCTCACTTCTCTTCCCGTGAATATCGAATAAGGTGACTTAGGAGTTATTTCAACACAATGAACAGCAGCACCCTCAACTACTGCGATTACCAATCGATTTGCCAAGCATAGTCATTATAGTAGGACCAATCATTATTAGATACGGTTTATGAGGAGGCCCATTATCAGCAGTTACATCCAGTGCAGCGCAGTATATTACACTACCTACTATTTTGACAGCTACCATCAAAAATTAAATGAATTTTATTTTAAGATTTTACACCCTCCATAACAGCCGCAACGTTTACATCCGAGAAATGTAGATGTCTCATGCACTAAGTAAATACATATGATTTATACCCAAACACGGGGTCCGATGACGTTTCCACGCCATAAATCGCAGCCCTCAAGGCGAGCGGACATATCGGGTGCTTTATGAAGAGCACAGACTCGACGACAGCACGGATACGACCAGCGTACCTAGCCGGGTATAAATTGGTACACGCGCCGGTCACAGGCCGGTACACCCGGGTACGCCAGGGTATAAATCTGGCACATCCGGCCGGCTACCGCGCCGGTAGTGGCGACGATTATTCACCCAATATCGAGTTTTGGCTTCACTAGCTAGCTTTCTAATCTTCGCTTTCGTCGAACTGGATTTATGTCGGGCGCTATAAACGTTTTCTGTATTTTTAAGGCTCACAACGTGCCCATTTCGTTTTCAGTTACTGTTAAATCTTGTGAAATACGACCGAATCATTTCACGTAACAGCATCCTTAATTCAGTATGTCCATCCATTAATTTTCATTACGAAACAAGAAAAAGTTAGTTAAACTCGTACTTATCCTCTCATGACTTTGATAACATTTTGCTTAGTTACAGTTATTCAAAGAAAATCCCGAACAACTTTCTGAGAAAACCTACCAAATTATGACGTAACTACTAAAAGCTTTGGCATCGACTTCTAGAATAGGTACCCTAAATCAACGTCCATACTCATTAGGGCGCATTCGGGAATCCTCGGAGTAAACAACACTGCGCCCTTCGACTGTCGCTCGTCTAGACGTGACCTAACTCACCTAGCTTTGCCTTTTTTTCACCGGCCAAATCCCCGAATCACACACGGCTAATACGCGACCGTTCGTAATAAATCAACTCGCCATTTTTGTTTTCAACGCACCGATAACTCTTTTGTCATAGGGTGATGTAGTAGTAGGTAGGGGTCCAATGGAGTTATTTATATTGTCGTATTTTCTTTGGTGGAAGAAAATTTCCTTTCTGTTTGCTTCATGGGTCAGTGATCAGATTCGTTTGGCGGTGCCTGCTGCTGATGTTTGCGGTTAACAAGTATAAGGATGCAAGTGAAACATCCCAGAATTGTTGAGGCATCTAAATGTAAGTCCTGTACAGACACTGTTATCTGACTTATCAGACCTATGTTGGATTGATCAAAGCACCGGAAAATTACTTACCTGCTCATAATCTTTACAACCAGTTATTATAAACGGTATAACACTAAAAATTAAAAACTGCAATTAATCTATTAAATCGTTATTAAATTGATGCAAAGTGGTCGTTATTGGAAATGACTGTATCATTAAGTTGAAGCACCGTTTAAATTATTATTTGCACAAGCAATTCCTACATAATTAGTTCTCAGATTGCCTATCAAGCTTATTACTACTATTGACTATTAATTTGATTCCATTGCATTTGATTGCTTGAAAGAAAGAAAGAAAGAAAAAGTTTTTATTTCTACGCCCAGTATGACGCACAAAACATAAAAATATCTAAGCTTAATTAATACTAAAAAAAAAAAAATATATCATCGTTCTGAGAGGCTTGAAAAGTAAATATAGGTAGATAACAAGCTTTTTCGGTTAAAATTTCAAAATTTTCATGGGAATTCCATCTACCTATTTGTTAATTATTTGAAATAAAACTATTAACTTTTTGTAAAGCAATGAATTACAGATTGAACTAAAAATGCTAGTTTGCAATTTTGAGTGTCTCCCTTCTTCGCTGAGAGCGTTTGCACCCCACGGCTCCTAGTTTGCAGGCTTGCTCCCTATACGGGAAATAATTGTTTATTTTCGACAGCCACGCACTTAAGTCCACTGTTTCCTAACGACCATATACAGTGGTCGCCCTTTAAATCGTGATAAACTTGATTATTGGGATTCATGAATTTGTTATTTATTTAAGTTGTACAAAGCGTTAACCCCGTCTAAAAAGTGCAGGTGCTATACGAAAATGTCCTTTGATTTGTAGTGCTGTAACTCCGTCATCAGCTACGTCAGTCTCTCTATTCGTTTCGCTGCCTTATATTTTCCCATTGCATGGAATAGGCCTTACTTTGCGGGTCTCATTTCCAATTCCATTGTACGTCAAGTTAAGTAAATAGTGTACAAACTTTAATGCTTTTTTGCTCAAATTTGTATATGTTGTTTGCAGTTTTAGAATAATTCTTTGTATTGGCTGCTATGCAAAAAACAAAACTATCAACAACGAATACAATACCCCCCGCATTCCAGAATTAAAACAATCTCCTTCAGCAAATAAAATCCGTTTACATACCAAACGCAATCAACGACAATCCTAAACATTTTTTGCACCCATAGCTCCAGTAGCGACATAAATAACAGGGACATAGCGGGAAGCATAGACTATACAATGGCAAATGTCGGTGCTCACTCGCGACCATTGTAGCGTGGCGCGGAGGCGTTACGAATCAATGGAGGGAATTATCGGCACTACGACGGGCGTAGAGATGACGTACCTGGAATAATTGGGAGCAATCATGTTGTTAACATTTCTGGATACTGTGTCTTTTTTATTGGTCTAGTTTTTACTTTGGTTTTATTGGTTTCCTTTAAAATACGAACTTTTTTTGTTACGACTGAAGATTTAACAGCCTCTCCGTATGATTTCTGGCAAGGAACAGGCCACCCTTTCGTTCTTCGAGACTAAGAGACTATGTCAAGAATATAAGCAGCAGCATTCATGTTTGCCAATGCATTATCCCTGTAGACTGTAGCAGTTATTGTAGGTGGTTCAGAATGGAGCTGGTATGGTTTTGATGATATGTAGATTTCAGCCAAGAATGGTGCGGTATCGTGACAAGGATTTTGTCAAGACAATGTACAGCATAATCTATTCATCTCCCTTAGCGCTGATATTTATTTATAAATACTAATACTAATATCACTAGTTTGCCAGTTGCCCTGCATGATGATTATGGCAATGTTCATGAAGGCCGCAACAATGCAGCAATGTGGCGAACTAGTAGCTCACCTTCAACAGTAGACGTTTGTAGACTGCAATGATGAAATCACGAAAGTTGCCTTTCTCAATAGCTTTGTCCACCATCTGCATGAAGAGAAAATACGAAGGTTATTATTTATTTATTATATACTTTATTGTACACCTTTGTAACAATTTTGTAAGTAAAGGAGATTATAGCCTTATCGTATAAAGCAATTTTTTCCAGGCATTGGATAGAAACCATACATAAATATAGCCACGTAATGTGGGCCTGACTCTTGACTTTAAAAGACGCTATATTCAGGTCTATGCTGCGCAACTTCTTGCCAGCTTTTAGCTTGGACTTTACGCAGAAAGACCTTTTCTAACATTACCTGAACATAGTTCTATTCAAGTTAGACTAATAAACTAGGATTTAACACTATTGCCACAAGAGTGAGTTTAATGGCAGTTCAGACCTTAAGTTGTATGCGGCGCGGCGACTCTCTGCAGACAATGGACGACCTTTCATCTTGCACCGTGTGCCCTGTTACCTGCACCCGTGAGGAGATAATGACTTCAAACCGCACAGATGCCGTATATGTGGTGGAATATGGCCCGCTATAGGCCCGTATTAATATACTAATCTCAATACTAGATTCGTTCTTAAAATCTAAACTTCAACATATAAATTTCATTAATTATCCATACGAATTTATATCAGTCGATGCTCAAAATTTTGGAGGTCACGACGCTGACAATGGTTTATCAATTCAGGCTTAAGAAGATGAACATACAAACATTTTCCAATTATATATTTAGCATGACATCTCCATAGTCAAACTTGTGCCAGATTAGTTCGTCCCACGCAGCGTATCGGTTGAAGAGGTAAATGAAATGCTATCCGGAGGGGAAAAGTTAAATTACTGAATTTGAGGGTCAAAGGAATAAGTCTTCCGTAGACAGACACGCCTATTGAGATGTCTATTGATTTAAAATGTGTTGTTTTGTTTATTGCATCGCAATCGTCTACATAATGCCTTATATGCTTGAATTTGAAAGTAAAACGTTTGGTGTTTGAGATGATAGCTAAGTATTAGAATAGTCTGGGCTGTTGTATGTGATTTTGTAAAAAGAAAAACATTGTCATTTTACCCAAATTAAAAACCTACTTATTTTCTGTCAATAACAATTCTGGTTCTATTATTGGGATAACGGGTTTACTTTTCCTAACTGTTACCATAATTATGATCGATTTGGCTGTCTCAGTGTATCTGAAAATGTTGCCTTATCAATACTTATCATATAAAACAGAGCCTCCAAAAGACTGTTTTACCCGACTGCTGTCTAGGTTTGTAACATTTCCATTTTAAAATTCTTTATGTAGTCAAGTTCGTGCAATTCTTTTGCTTCCCCTTGTTTTCGATAAGACGTCAATACATACAATCAAAATTCATGCAAAGAAAACTTATCTTTATCATCATGTGTTAAAATTCATTTTCATATTACGTTTTACCATGTTGGGGTTTTTTCGCGCATAAGTGGTCAATTCTGAATGTATGGGAATCGAGCTTACTAATCTCCAGGGGTTTTCAGGGGGTATAAGGGCGGAGTCGAAGTATTTTTCTCCCCGCCTCATTATACTAAGTAGAACATAAAATACAACTGTTTGGTTTTCAAAATGAAGTTATTAACCAATTGAAAGCAATAAAATTCACGATAATATGAACATTCAAAATGAGACATTTGACAAATATACAGCATTTACCCAAAACCGGCGGTAAGGTAGGGTCGTAGTAATGACCCCATTTACCGTTATCTATGTCGATCACTACCACAGAAACTAAATAGCCGCCAAATTTAAAATTCGAACATCATAATCTAACTTCTTGAGGACGAATTAAAAAAAGTCGGGAAAGTTTTTTATTGTTTGCGTCCGTTTGATTTTATGTTTTATTTATTAGCAAGTACAGTTGAAAATTGTTTATATTGTGGGTCTGGGAATCGGAACATCTGCCGTGGTATGGAAGCGGCTCGCGCGCATTTGAAATTTTGAAAAAGGCTCGTAGCCAGCGCAACAGATGCGACATGGAATCCAAAAAGCAGATGTTTATTAAATACCCTCATAGATTAAAGTGGGGGAGTGCTTTTGTTTTTTGGTTTTCATTTCTTACATTGAACAATATTGCGCCTTAACTGGTTTGACCCTTTGTCAACGATATGCGGGCAAGATAACATGATAATAATGGTTTCGTCGTCTTTCGTACAGATGTACGATATGAAAATTGCTAATAATTGTCTGCTTATTACTTTGTATTCCGTGTTGAATTATGGATTAATTTTTTGTCTAATCGATTATTTTAAATAAGGTGTTCAATAACTTGCTCGTATTATAGCAAGCAAAAAGTAGTTGTAACTGGATACAAAGGGCATCTGTAGAATTGCAATAAGAAACTGGATTGGCGGAGTAAAGATCAGACTTTTGATAAAATAAGTTTCATAAGTTGAATTAC
The DNA here is from genome assembly GCA_932294325.1 of Allophyes oxyacanthae. NCBI lineage: Eukaryota > Metazoa > Arthropoda > Insecta > Lepidoptera > Noctuidae > Allophyes > Allophyes oxyacanthae. Next base: position 10,525,472 of record OW028620.1, read on the forward strand.
GATATTTTGTTTGTGAAAGATTGTATATTTTTGAAATTTGATTTTTGTCCCATACAAAACTTCAATACCTATTCGACCCAAACATTATGGGACAGCAGATAATTTTTTCGCGATTACTATGTTGGTCCCATAGAGAGAGAGTTGTTCAGTTTGATGGTCTGAATATGACCACATATTTCTGATACACGTTGATAAGGTAGGTTAAATTCAATGCCAAGAAAAGCATAGAAAACAGGGTAGTAGCGTTTTTCGACAGAAAGTAGCCTAATAGTCATCCTACTAATCCTACTAATAATATTAGAATAGAATAGAATAGTCTTTATTCGCTATTAAATATAAATGTGAATGCTTAGAATAATAAGTAATAACGCAACCCCTAGAAAGATAATTTCTTACATTTTCCCCACTAAAAACTGAGGCAACAAACGTAAATATGTGTGCGTAAGCGGCATACGATAAATGGCTGCCGACACGCACAAACAATAACCTTTTACGATCGACTGAACCATTTATGGCTCAGGTGGATTTGCCTCAATTTACATCTGCATACTAGGCTTCTATGCGTTATTATTTTCTAAGTGTGGACGTTTGTAAATACCACAACGTATGTTATGGTTGGTATGGTTAGATAGATGGTTGGAAAAAAAAAATTGAAAAAAATAATAATATATAAACCTAAACAAAAAAACCGGTGACTGTTTAGATACCTAATACCTATATTGAAGTATGTAGTTCTTTATGATGAGCGTGAAACCCCTGGCAATAGCTATAAAGTAGGTATTAACAAAGCTAACATTAAATACTTACAAACAATTTTTTATATCTCTAGATTCTAGAAGCTCTCTTTCTTTAAATTGCTTAATTTTCCATCAATGGAATTTCTTACACACAATCACGAACTAAAAAAAGAAAAAAAAATCGTTAGATTAACACAAAAACGCAACGGTCTTTTTAAAATGTTATTCCCGTAACGAAGGTAAAATTTCACGGCCAATTTTTATATGATTCGTGGAAGTTGGCACTGGTTTAATCTAAACTATGGTTTAACTGCTGTTTGACATGCAACCGTTGCGTGGAAGGGAATTAGATAAAAGTTTCAAAACAATTTCATATAAACATTTACGGAATGGGGAAGCGACCGAAATACGTTAATTTAAATATTTTGCGTAAAATTAAGAAGGTATAATGCGTGTGTATGAATATTGTTGGAGTTTTCGTAATGTGAGTTATGTTGTGTCAATTGGTACATTTGAGGACTGGAAAATTTACTTGTGGTTTTCTTCATAGTTTTGTTTTTGAAAGCCACTTTTATTTGTAATTTATTAATTTTCAAATGTAGTATCACTGTGTTGCACCCAAAAATGAATAGAATAGAAGAGATCTTAATTTCATGTAAACCAGATTATGTTTATTTTATTCTTTATTTTAAAAAATTAAGTTACATTTTTCATAAAATTACGCTCGCCAAACTGCTGATGCAATTTGTAGCCTTTTTTTTCTTTTTAATAGTTCTGAAAACTTAAACCCTAAACTTAACCTTTGTTACAATATTGTTTTAAATTATATCTTATCCACCACCAGTTTGTATGTATATTATTATGTTTTATTACAATACAAGCAGTTATGAAATATCAAAACTATACCGCGATGCTCCTTTGTGTTATGGATCTACCCATTTCTTGAAGCTTTTTACCGTACCTAGCATAACCTAAATGAAATATTTTATTTTCCGCTACCTCCTTCTCTGAATTCTTATCTCTGGTTGAAGTCCTTTTTATCGCCAGAGTTACCAAATCAGCCTATCGTAGTACTGAGACATAGGCGTCAAATTGCGCCACGGCAACCAGTCTTCCGTCTTCCGCATCCAGTCTATCCTAGCGGCCTATTTTAGGTCGTCGATCCATCTGGCTAGATGGTGTCCGACGCTACGTTGACTGATTTGCGTCTCTACTCAAGGAAACACCAAAGTTAGCGCGAAGAAAGTTTCTCGCTTTTTCTTTTCGGAGTTCCAAACTTTTAAGTAATTCATCATAAGTCCCGACTGTTCATTAATTAATTCACGTCATACTTCATTATATACATACCCAACACAGTACACTAAATAGTTCCAAAGCTCCCACTGCGCATTTTTCGTCTGCCGTGACGTCATCTAACATGGCACCGTACACTCCAGTCCACACAAAAGAGGCCACGGGCGATTCCGGCCTCGCCCCACTACCTCGGATATAATATTTATGAGGGGTACATTTTCACTCTATAATTACGTATCGATTCGTCCGTCCGAGTGACGCCCAAATATTATTCATACGACCTCTTCAATTACTATTACGTAGGTGGATACTAGGCTGTTATTTTGTTTAGAATTTTGGTACTTATTTTGATTGGTTTGTGTCAGTAGTGATGGTTTAAATATAATTATTATGACTGTAATTGTAATTTAGGTTTTTATTGGTACAAGTTTTCATGTCAGCAAAGTTTTATTCTTCGAATGAAAACGGTAAAAACACGCGCATGCCTCATGCTCAAAGTGCGACATAAAACATTGAAATTAAGAAAGATATGACAAACGACTTTTTGATTAGCAACTAGCTAAATATAATGCTGATTTGTTAGTCAATTAACCCTAAAAACTAACCTTGGTCTAATCTGAGTCTAGTCCAAGACTTCCCGCTGATGTCATAAGTTTTTATACAGCCTGATTCATTAATATTACCATATCTATATAAATCGCTATAGGTCATTATTCTGACGTACAACACGAGTGATACATGGAGATAGCCTTTTCATATTTAAGTAAAAGCCTTAAAAAAGTAATCCGAATAAGTGCCTACTATTAATTACAGCCTTTATTAATTAAACTTGCTGTCAGGAATTTGCGTGTTGCATGCCGCGGTCTAATACCGACATTTTTGGAATAAACCTCCATTTTCAAACGAAGGAGGATTTATATAAAAACTGTTACCAATAAAAAGATCAATTCACAAAGATAATAAGCAAAAGTGAAAGCGTACACGTGATTGTGGAGTCCCGTTGGCATCGTACCTGTTGCAGTCTTATTTACGACCCAAAACAAACGCTTTATCTCGCCCCGTCCATATAATGCGACCATAAAACGCTCCACACAGATCCATTTACGATTTCTTGCATAACACCCTTTTGTTTATAAACAAAAAGATTTCAAGGTCCGCGCTACCTTGCGATTTGAGTCGCAATTGAATTTAGTGACCGTTTTTCGGCCGTCCGGTAAACTTGCTCATCGCGGACATGTGGCGACTGGCGATACGGAAAAAAACTGTGCATATTTCGTTTAAACTGATAAAGTCACCGATTAAAATTCAATAGACATGCTTGTCATTGCCAGCTGATCGGTATATGGTATTTAAATTTTTGTGGCGAAGTAGTCATAAAAGTGGAATGGGTTGTAAATAAATAATAAATTACGTGACGTATCGCTTCGGGCCGATAACCTGTCCTTTTCATGTCTATCTGTAGTTTACTAACCTTATTATATTAACGATCTACCAAGTGATACTTATTAAAAAATAATATTAATTCGACGTAATAATTAATTAGTTTTGCGAATTTGATGTGTGGTGTCGCCGGATATAATGTGAAACCATGTTTTCGTGATGATGATAAACCGATTAAAAGGTAACAATTAAAATTCCTCATAAGTATAATTAATTATTGTTAGTCTGACTAATTATTATTTACAAGACAGATTACCTGTTACAAACATCATTAATTAAAAGTCACAGCCAATTTATATAATTAGTCCGCCAGCAGTGTATCTATATTTTGCCCATATTCTGCAAAACACGAACTCTCAGTTTACTAAAGTACGATTTCAACAGCATCCAATCGCGACCCAAGCGCAAAGTATACGTAAAAAAACTAGACAAAAAAGTGATACTAATGTGGGGAATGGCGATGATGGCGGCCGGGACGCACCGGGAGGGGCGGAGGGGGGCGGAGCGGGCACAAAAAACTAATAATAACAGTGTGTGTCACCCCATCACTGTGCCCTGTGGTGTCCCATTCCTGCGTCACCCGACGTCACTCGTGTGAACTTTGTATGCCATTTTGGATCGAGACGCTTTTGGGAGCGGGTTTAATAATAGCGCAATATAGTATTTGTATGTACCTATTTAGATTGTACGTGTAGGTACATACGATCGCGAATCGTCTGTCTCTAGTACGTCCGTAATTAAATATTTTAAGTTTATTTGTAAGATAAAATTGTGTTAAACCTGTCTCACGGAAACAGTGTTAAATTGGATAATTTATGCTTTTACTTTGGCTCTACACAGGTCCTGAACATTTTGTAGTAAGTGCATTACAAATAATTAAGTTTTTATTACATTGCACATATTTCTTAAGGCAGAACTAGTTCCGTTTATCTTTTAAAGAACACCTAACAGTAGCAGTTCTAAAACTCACGAAGTCAAGACCAACGTCATTACTAAATAAAATGAACAGGGAGTCTGACGCGTAACTAAAATGGTAATGGACATCGACTCTGATAATAAATTTCAATACGATCTCGAGAGAATAAACTTCGAACTACCTTTTAAAAAATTACCAATCATGAAGCTTTGGACCCTCATCTTCATGATCCGTAGAATTTTTAAAAAGTAGCTTAAAGTTTAGTCTTTCGTGATCGTATTGAAGTTCGTCTATCGTACTCGAGTCGATGTTCATTACCATTTCAGTTACGCGGTAGATCGGCAGTTCATGTTCTAACACATACACACGTACCTACATTTTTCTCAGCGAATTTAATCCGTTCACCTATCATTACGAGGGCGAGACTAATCCAGCGTGTAATCTTACGTAATTATAACATGGCGGGGCTAGTGTAAGTCACGAATTCTGCTATCTAGGCATGAGGCGAGACTTTTAAAACTTTGCTCCTATATATGCTCAGATATGTATGTAGATACCGTGCCCAGAATCTGATTATCATCGCGGACGGACTAAAGTTGGGGGCACATGGCATGAAATTTTTCTTTAAATAAAAGAACTTTAACAGTTCTGTTTTTAAAATTATAGGGTATTGTCAATTAATGTTCTCATTGCTGCACAGAAATAACGTAAAGGCTAGAAATAAACAACTTATTGCTTTATAACTGAATAACTTGGTTTGAATGGATCCTGCAAAGTCTTTTATCCATTTGGGGCCCAAACCTCCTCCATGAGAGAGACTGCAATGGGCTATTTATGTGACGTCACAATTCTCCAATTTTTTTATTCTAGGACCAATGGTTTCCTTCCGGTGAATTTCTTCAACGTTGGAGTAGTGGTGATCTAAACGTCTTACAAATTATTTGATGATATTGAACAGATGATGAGGTATGTTTCAACAGGCATTTTAAAACCCTGACAAAAAGGACGGGTGATATCAACCACAGAACACAGAAAAGACTATCTATCTATAACCTCTTTCTGTGTTCTGTGATATCAACAATGCAATTTTGTACAACTACATCTCGATCACTCCGTGCAGGATCTCTGACCTATGAAAGTATAGATTTTCATATTCCATAAGAATTTACCTACCGTATTGTATTGTTTGTCGTGGTCGTTAAAGACCTCAAACAAATAAATATGTTTTTTTTTAAATCGCGTCTACTCACTCGTAAAATTTACAATCATCCTCTAAAAATCCTCTAATTAGATGTTAAAATACTATACTGCTATAGAAGAATTTCTCAATCAAGACTAGTCAAAACATTCTGATAAATTTGCTTAATGACGGTGTTTGCTGTTAGTGAAACTTACCTTTGTAATCCAACTAATTGCCCGTAGCTCGAAGCATCGTTGTGCCCCTAACCTAACATTAAGACCGTGAGTTAAACCGGCTGATAATCCTGGATGTAAACACGCGAAACACGATCGCCTTCTGAAGCCCGCCACCGTAGCCGGCTACGTCAAATGATACACTAATATTTATTTATCCTCTTAAAGTTTTTCCCTAATAGGGTGAAGAATCCTTGGGGATATTTTTTCATTTAAATAAAATATTATAAAGGAGGTAATTATTTTTTTGTTTATTATTAGGTGGTAATTACTGGAACTATAGCACTGATGTTAAAAATTCTTTATGTAATAGAAAGCTACACTAACCGTGAGTGATATAGGCTATATTTTATTTTGATAAAAATAAAAGGTGCGGGGGAAATCGCAAGCATTAGTCATGAGTTTTAATTCAATGCAGAATAAACTCAAAGCAGAATAGTCAAAAAAATATATTTTAATAGTGATATAGGTATCGTGTTTTGATCTTCAGTTATTAAATTCAATCAAAGTCAAAGTCAAAGTTTTTATTTCAACTGGCCTTTGCAGGGACTTTCAAAACGTCGTGATTCTAGGTGCACGGTTCCAAGTGGGTTGGTTGGAGAAGATACCGGCAAGAAACTCCATGAAAAATCTAAGAAACTCAATAAAAAGTTTACCTATAAGCATATTATAAAGTTCATCCAATTTCGTTAATTCTTTCTTTCACCTTATTTGGTACCTTTTATTTATCAAAACCTAGTATCCCTCCAACTGTCAAGTCGAATTAAAAGTACTACTTTACTAATATAATTCAGCCCATTACTGTCCCAGAGTGTTGTCTCGGAATGTTAAGGGTTAAGGCCCACAATGCTAGCTTACTGCACGGTATGCTCGACTTTATGGAGCCCTCTCAAATGTGCAAATTTCCTCACGATTTCTTCCTGCACCAGTAATTCAAGTAGGCCTTACTCTTGAAAACCAATCCAGTCGCTCAGTATTGGATTAATGTCACCTTGTTTCTGGCAGAGTCTTTGACTAGAATCTACTGGACGGTACCCTAATAACAGAAGCGTCATCATTGTCCTAAGGGTTGACATAGTCTCAAGATCCGTGGCATTAGGTCCACCTTGCATGACGACACAATTAGCGCGTGTAATGCTTTCTACGCGGATTCTATACCCGCACGGAACAAATATTTGTATGATCTACAGATAGTTGTTTCAGGTCTGCATGTGAGATGTATGTTTGTAAATTGTAACCCTCGAAAAAGGAGAAATAATAGAGCCCTGGCGAGTTATAAAAAAACATCTTAGAAAACAATGTACCATAGAAGTAATAATGAATATCAGGGACGCCAAACATTACTATCGAATGCTTCAGAAGGGACAAAATAGGCATGTCTTTTTCATAAAATCATAAAATGGAAATTTTTGTCTGCATATACCTGCACTGTCTATATCTGAACGTGATAAATTATAAAGCGATTCCTAAAAATAAGATGCACTCTTATCGGATCCATTTATTGGCATTTCATCAACGTCAACCTGCGAAGGCCAACAAAATAAGGACTTCGAAGAATTATGGTCAATTTGCTGTAGTTACACTGTTGGAGGTTATTTAAGTGCTTTATCATCTCATCTGGATCATGCAGATTCAGTGGTTAAAAAACTTAGTTAATATTCCGTGAGAGTTTCGGTTATAAAGGATGAAGATTAAAACAAATCAATGATTAATAATTTCATTCAATCGATTTTCTTTGTGTTCTAAGTCCATCATATAGTTTATGATGATATTTATAATTCTGTAAGTATTCTTTATGAAATATAATTTTTTGATGAAATTAGCTGTGTAGGTAATCACTTTTCGATTTGGCAAAGTTACGAAAAATTATCTCAAGCTAGTTGAACCATTCCACAAATTCACAAACTCGATTTATGAATTTTGAATTTACTTCCATTCATAAAACAAAAACGTTCCATTTAAAAAATCGTTCAAATTGACAAAAGAAACAATGCAAAACGCTAAATTAAATTCAAATATCGAAAGAGGAAGTCGCCGCCCGCCACCCCCGCGTCTCTGCGAGATTTATTATATTTGTCCTGCGCTTATTTCATTATTGCCAGTTGCGCGATTCCGAACAGGCCCGTTGAAATTTTAGGAATAGTTTACAGTGTCAATGATCTCTGATAGTCACGAAAATGCGGTAATTTTGCGTCGTTCATTGATAATATGGTGGTTTATTATTCACTAAACATTTTGTTTACGACAATTATAGTGACAATTTATACTAAGGCCTTTTATTTGTTTTTGTTTCAGGTAATGCAACAAAAGCTGGCTTTTTAGATGATTATCGAGTATTACAACAGCAGCTTATTTTATTATGTGGGTACCTGCCAGTTTATACTTTCACTGCGGCATCTATACATTTTCAATATCAAGTCTATCCATTAAATTAGAAAAGTTGTAAAGGCACGACGAGTTAATGGATTGAACATTTCAAAACAAGAATAACTTGAGAGGGTTAAAACGTTATGTAAATAGAACGAAAATCGTTTTCTAACTGAACTGTAAAAGCGCGCAAAAACTTTTTGATGGGCTCCCACTGAGCTCACAGTATACTTAAAATTTTGCAACAATTTACTTCCATTTTGTACAAGAAATATAAAATTTTGGTGCAAAGACCTATGATTTTGTTTTGAAAATAATGCGAAATACCTCCTTAAATGTTGCGAAATCTGAATACAATAATTGTCTATTAAACGTTCGTAAGATTTCGCTTATACAATCACTTATGAATAGAAAGCGTTCAATGGATATCTGTCTCGTTCACACTTGGGAATAACCTTATCAATCTAACACGAATCGAACAATAGCGTCGCATGTTTGATTTATACAGTCGCTTAGTAGGAACATTACGGATAATTATAGCGCGACTAAGTGATTTTAATGCTTGAAAACATTGGACATCGGCAAAATTATTTTGAATAACCTTTATATTAGGGCTTTGTTCACCGACAACGTAACATATGGTTATTATGAAAACGGCCGTCTAACCATACAAGACTTCGTATTAAACGGCTGATTTTGTCTTATTAGTCTGTTATATTATTGGTGAACTTAGGCTTTAATAACTTGGGTTATCATTAAATAACCCAAATAACGATTATATAACGTTATAATAAAAACACATGATTGTATTAAAACTAAGATTTAAATGTTCGGTAGAGTCTGTATAAAAATTTGCTGTAACTTGTCAAATGACTGATCATTTATAATTACTATTTGGGAACATTTTTTCTAAATGATATTAGATATCAAGTAGAAAATCGCATCAGAAAACTTCTTGTGTTAGAATTTTAATCATAATAATTAAATAAATTAATCACAATTTTCTTTATTTTTAGACATTTAACATAAGAAGATTATGTCTGGTTTAATTATTTATTAAACCTGGGGTCTAAAAAGGCCGCTTTAAATGAATCTTAATATGAGTCATATTACAAATGTCAAAATATATCTACACTTAATTGATGACTCATAATATCATATGCGTAAGGTCCATATTCAGCAATCATCTGTTTCACAGTTACCATGGAGATTCGTGGGTGAATTGCTAAATGTGGCTTTCTTAGACCCCCTGTTTCTGGTATCGGACCATTTAAATTAGGCACGCTGCGAAAGGCGTCTTTTCATTCAAAAACTTAACTTTAATTCATCGCACTAATTCGAAGCTTGCCACGCCGACCTTTAAAAAGGCAATTTCAAATTGCGAACTGTCAATTGGAGCGTTCGCGACAAATCCCAAGAGGTCTCGTTCGAAGTACACCTCCACAAAAGCCGAACAGAAGTAGGAGCTCAGCTCACGAGGTTTTCAAGGGTGGTGGCTGCTTTCGGCGGGAAAGCAGCGGCTTGAAGCGCGGGCAGGGGGTGGGGGATGGAGGCAGGGGGGCGTGATGGCTCGTATTGATTTAGTGCCGTCGTCGACGGAGCTATGTACTGCTAGGTAGGTAAGTATGGCTCGATGTCGCTTGATGCGCTTTCTTTGAGCTGTGAATGGATGAGCGGCGGGCGCGAACATAAATGATGGCCTGAAGTTGGACTATTAAGTGTTGTGTGGTGAATAAAATTGCAATACTTTTTTGTAGTCTGTACTTGTTAAATAGAGCATTAATCATTCATAATGTGCTTCTATTTCAAGGGAGATTTATTCATAATTTTGAGCATTTTAATAAAAGCTTTCTAGAAGTTAAAACGGAATTATCAAAACGTAAACCATGCCAGCAGATACATTTTAAAGTATAAACATAATTGTTTAATTTATAAAACAGCTTGGAGAACAGCTTAATTAATTTCAGCATAGACTAGCGTTCGATTTCGATGTCATATTTCAAGATGAAGATAGATGCTAGGTATCTAGTATTGAAACGGTATAACTTCATTATAAATATCAGCAATCTCGTACATGCTTACCACACTCTAAAAAATTTTTTAACAAAATAAAATATCAATGAAAGCAAACCCGCAATAAAAATCTAGTATAATACGATCTAGCAATTTTCCGGTGCAGTCAATGTAAAAGCGCTTTTCGCTGCTGCAGCGCTGTATACCCCTGGGATCTCCAGCGTCGAAGATTTAAATGGATATTTAACTTTAGTCTCAAGGAACCTAAAGTCTATTGCCTTCGTCCTCCGAGTCTGAAGGTTTTTTATTGAGAGAAAAACTTGCGAAGCTCGGGGCAAATGGTTTTAAATAGTCCAGATACAGCGTTTTAAAAGTTTTTATAATGTGCTGTTTATTTAAGTTTGTACGTTGTTTTGTCTTTCTCTTGGAAATAATTTTGTTTGTTGGAGCAGTTACGTTAGCAGGCTTGTACGTTATGATTTAAATCGGTAGGTACTTGTAACCTTCAAAATCAGATCAATGAACTTGTGAGTGAAATTTAAGAGCTTTATCAATTTAATGGTATCTTCTCCAGGACCAACCCACTTGGAACCGTGCACCTACAAACATGACGTTTTGATAGTGCCTGCAAAGGCCCAGTTGAAATAAAAATCATTGACTTTGAATGGAGTGAGATTCGTTAAATTATTGTCACTTATGATTAGAATGGGACAAAATGTAAATATATAAATGGTTATCGGCTCTGTTTCGATGATTAAAACAGACACCAAGAGACATCGAGAACAACGTAAAAGAAATAAACAAGTTATTGCTATTTTTAACCGAGAACTTGGTTCGGATGGAACCAATATCTACACTAAAATAACGTAACAGTTAGAAATAAACAAGTTATTGCTATTTGCAACCGAATAACTTGGTTCAGATGGAGCTTGCAAATTCGTTTTTTCCGTGTACGAAGTCGTGTATGAAATTGGTGATGTTCAGTTGTTTACATCAAAGATAATAATTGTGGGTGACGTTACTCGTATGTTACAGAAAATGATTTCCAACTTCTCTCAGACTATAGCAAAAGACACAGCTAATGAATGTAAATGTATACAAGTAATATTACAAGACCCGCCACGTAACAAGTACAAGTGTAACACAGTAAGTTGCTTTATTAACACAGTATTAAACCACATGTAGAATATGCTTAGTTTTAAGATTATGGTGTTACACAAGCATTAATTTACTTGTAGGTCACTCAATAATATTATACTCTGAATGCTAAAGAGTAAGCACGTGATTTCTAAAACCTTCGACGGTTATAGGCTCAAACACAACTAAATTTTAAGGAGCTGACAGTAGCTAATTGACTTCGCTGGAACAATTTTTTTTGTCTAACTGCACACTATTAAATGATAAATTTCATTGTATTTAAAAAAAACTTGGTTGCTTCCAAAACACGTTTAACTATTTTGGATCAATAAAAATTAATCCAGTTACATTAATGGCCTTCCAAGAATAGTATCTCTTATTTATCAATCAATTCAAATAATACTTTTATGTCAAATAAATAGCGTTTTAATGCTAAATTTTTGTTTATTTACATTTCCGTTGCTATTAGATATAGTTCTTCCTATAATTCAATTAAAATCGTTTTTCGTCCCTTTTGATCTTGCGCGCTCTATGGCTGTCCCTAACAATTATTAGTGCATCTACCATGTTTTTGTCTCTGCATCACCATAAGGTTGTCTGGCAGAGAATGCCGGATTAAGACCACTTTTGTACATATTTGTATGAAAAGTATTAGTTAAATAATACGCTTATGTAATAAAATAGATGCTGCGATTTCTTTCGTATAGCTATTGTCAGTGTCTTATGCTTTCATTGTTACTTTGAGATGGACTCTTGACTTAGCCGAGTACTTGGGGGTATTTTGTTTAAAATCAGATGATTTATAAGTCCTTTATTGACCCAAATAAATAATGAAACCAGAATATTTGTATTCCTAATAAAATAGAGCGAATGTCTTATTATTCTAAGTAATCACCACACCTTCGTTCTTTAGCAATTCAATCATAAAAACTCGATCACATAAATGGATTGTTGAAATGTTGATACCGCTAACATAAAAACAACATTACGAATCCGCACAGAGTAACCCAAATTTAATAATAAAAACAACAGATAGGTAGACAAAAATGTATAAGTACTTACCGTCTACCGTTCTTTATATGTCCACATTATTTTGGATTATTTTGTTTGGATGCTCTATTTTACAAAAAAATATAATATTAGACAACATCATTTACGAAATTAAAATATGTTTAAAAATAGGTTTGAATATTGCAGTTGCTTTTCAAACCTATTTTGAAACATATTTTAATTTCGTAAATGATGTTGTCTAATATTATATTTTTTTGTAAAATAGAGCATCCAAACAAAATAATCCAAAATAATGTGGACATATAAAGAAAGCTTCATTAAAATGCTTTTATTAACTTCACCTGTAACTATGTAAAAAAATCTTGGAAGTTAAATTTGACCCACTTCCCGGTTTCTGATTGAGTTGAAATTTTGCATACACGTTTAGTTTGGATGACAAAAGCGTTTTCTTTAGTTTTTTTAAACTATAATATTTATTTTAATAATTTTCTCACACAACTCTTTCTTGGGATTCAGAAGATACGTAACCAAAGTGCCCGACTTACATGCACTCTCTGTTCGCCTAACTAATCTGTGTCGACATAAAGAATTTTATGGTTGTTGCGGCGATGCCCGCGCCTACACTTTACACCCGGTTTTGGGTACGCTTCCTACTTATTTTAATTACCATTTTAATTGCTATACAACCGCCGATAACGATCGTTTCGTTACAAACACTATTGTTTGAATTCGTTCGCACAACAAAAAACAGCGTTCCTAAAATATGTTAGAAAAGTTACATAGTACGAAAAAAATTAAGCGAATGGTAACAAAGTTTTGACGCCTAAACGTGATGTTATTCCGAAGTCAGAACTTTATATACGCTTACTTTAGACAGTTGGTATTTGCAATTCACAGACAGAAGTCGCTCGGCAGGTAGGACTTTAGAGTTATCTTTTATTTATAACTACGCAAAGAATCCCTCTCTAATGTCTTACCATGGGATGTCGAATTATTCTCCCCCTCGTGAATCACAAGCGTGAAACAGATGAGTCGTATTTTAATCAAGTTAGACAATCATCAAAAATTAACATTAAACTATAAAATTCCTGTATCAAATGTTATGTTATTTGATAATACATAGGTATCATAATCATTTGTACTGAAGCGTTCTATTGTTAAAAATATCAGTCGCGAATCATCTAAATTGTTAAGTAAGAAAAATATATTGTAAAAATTTATAATACGAGAATATACATTCTCTTCTTCAAATTAAAGAGCCTTGCTCTTTTCGGTTATAGCTGATGCAGCTCTCTCCATTTTAATGAACCATAAAAAACAGCACGGTGCTCTATTTCCTCCAAAGCCCAATTTACCGAATATTAGACTAATTCGAATTCCAAATTCACCTTCCAAGTTTTAACACTGACGTTTACTATGTATAATACAGTTACACATAAATAGTAGGGGGTCTTGAAGTCCGGAAACCAGCGGGTGTTCGCTCTCATAATTATATTCACGTCTGATATTTTTGAACTTTCACGTGAGCGCTTTATTTCGGCGTTTTTTTTCTAAACTCCGTGATTTACGTCAGTTGGAGTCGGATTCTGTGGATGTCTGTGTCGAAAGCTTTATGTGAGACCAAAATTTATTTTGTTTTAAACGATCCCTAAGCATTGTCTCTATAATTTAAGTTGCGATGAAAAATAATGTGTTGAATACATTAATGAATTAGATACTCTATGGAAATAGCGTAATGTTGGTAGAGAAGTGTTCAAAATAAATTATTCTGGACATCGTTTAATCATGGCACCTAAAAATATTTTGCAACATGTGAACTCCATAAATTTTCTTAAAATATGAATTGAAGACGTTTTGACGTAAATATTAATGGTACTACTACGAAAACTGTTAACAATTGCAACGCTATGACACCAGATTCTAAAACCAAAATCAACCCTAAAAAGCAAATTTCCGTTAAATTAATAATCGAAATACTTAAAGAAGCTATACAAAGTAAAAACAATTAGTTACCACAAAGTGTTACAATAAAAGCGTACCCACTCCTCTTTCCTGTTAGTTTTCGCTCCCTTGCACTTTTCCGGACCAAAAGGAACAAAAGATTTACGTCGGCCACGTCTGGGCCTTTCTCTAAAACTACTTTTGTTTCTAGGTAGGTATCTCAAAGTACTGCTTAAATGCGCAAGGTGAGATGCTTAAGATGTATGTTGCGTTAATAAATCGTGTTTGGTGGTGCCTCATTTGGCTGAATTATCGTCTTTTTAGAATAGTGAGTCTTTTACGAGAGAATTGGGAGATGAGAATTTAGTAGGTAAGCCTATTTATACGTTTACTGATCACAGATATAAAACAGAATTTACATAGAAAGGCTTTTTGTTTTTTTTTTACCGAATATTTATAACGTCGAAGAAAAAGGAAATTATGGTACCTATTGAAAATTATACTCTTTCTAAATTCAACGTATCAGTCCAAGTCAGTGACATGTAGATGATTAAATTGATCATAGTACCAATCATGTTATCGCGTAAAGTTAGACCAATGGTGGGGCTTCCAGGATTATTATCGATATTATCGATACTTTACATCGACAAATAGTAGGGGTATCTGTTGATCGTCTGATAAAGCATTCCTCTCGACCATAATTCAAATAACGAAAGTAATTCATCTTTTCAAATTTTCTCCCAACTGAAAACAGAGTTAATTATGATTTATTAAATCTATTTCCATTTCTACAAAGCTGAATCACACTCAACAATGAGTTAATAATCCAATTAAATTTTCCTTCGACTTCTGTGTCCTGGGCCATGTTTCAGATTCAAATAAATCACCAACTCGAACTCGTCCGACGGAAATAGCACTCCGTCCGTCCATAAATCCAAGTCTATTTAAACAATCTCAAACGAAAAATCTGAAATAAGCCGCATAACATGTCACCTAGCACATAACTTTTTCAATTCCAAAAAAGATAAAACAAAAGAAGCTGTTTTTAATTTACCGTGCTTGTTCGTATTAAAATGTGTTTTAAAAGAGATACAGATAAATTCTCATATAAACACATTAAAATCAAACAGACTGCACAAAATTAATTCTACAACATGTCAACTTATATCTCGATTAATCGATACAACCAATCTTTTCAATCAGTAACGTCACTTGACTTAATAACAAGTTACAAAATAGATGTATTACACCTTAATTATAAATTTCTGTGATTATCGTGCACACAATCAATGCGAACGTTCGCGCGCGATACGCATCGGGTTAAAATAATTAATGCAAATTTATTAAACGCGCGGGATTCGGAACGCACCGGCGCTACTGCTAGACTTGTTGCTATGTTCTAGTTATTTTAAGAAGCTGGTTTCGAGTTTTGGCAATGGGGCAGAGAACACTGTTATCGATCCTCTGTTTATTTGCGACTGGTTTAGAACTATTTTCTTGGTCTTTTAATGTCAATGACGTGGTAGAAGTAAATAATCCCCCACATCTTGACGGTATGCGGTCCACTATTCAGTACGATTCACGCGCCAGTTTTTGCTACGCACCACGAAACCGTGGTATCGACTACCATCAGTTGTTTTTCACAACCATATAGCTCTTTTCTTGAAAGCCCCCATGGCTTTCAAGAAAAGAGCCTACAACATCCTGAAATGTCGGCAACGTATCGATGACTCCGCTGATGTCGCGGATGTTCATGGGCGGCGATCACTTACTATCAGGTGAAGCATTCGATCATTTGCCCTATAATAAAAAAAGTATCAATGTAGAATCTTAAATTATATTCCTTGAGAACACGAATCTGCAAGCTTGATTTAGCTTCCAGTCTTCCAGTCTTCTATACATGAAGCTGATTAATTAGGTGCCTAAGTACCCACTATTTTAAATTCTGGATTTGCTCATGAACAAAGATCATGCTTAAAACGTAAAACATGTTCATGTAGAATAATTATGTTAAATTCTTCTTGTCATCAACTGTCTAAACAGACCAACAGAACTAAATATCTCGATCAAGCGGAATGAAAGAACCCACGATTGTTTTAGTTTCCAACTCAAGTCATGTTATTTTCGTCAATTAGGAAGCTATGAAATTAAAATGATATTCAAATTGAGTTTATTTTTAATCCAAGTGTTGTTTCGCGACAAGGCAGCCAACAGTTCAAGACACCACATTTAAATACACGTAAAAATATTTTCATAAATGTTTTTAATAGCACAAAATTAAGCGTGGGAACTGCTTAATTAATTGCAAAACTTTGAATTATGATGAAACAAACTAGTTTTTTTAATTATCCATCAAATTTATAAGCAGGTATCCAAGGCTTTCTTATGGTTATTTATATGTCCTGTTTGTTTAAGTGATTTCTATCGCAACAAATTGGTTAACGATATACCAATAAGTTTAATGTATAACATATTTATTATGTCCGTAGTTTGATAATTATTAACATGTACAACCTGTAAATAACTATTTCCACATAATTTGATAATAGAGTAATTATCCTTTGAAGTGGTACCTATAATATGTTTAAATTTAAGTATTACGTGAGTTTGGGACACCCTTAGCTGCACTGTCACTTATATCAGGTTGAATGCCCTTCAGGCCAAGCCACAAGTCCGTTTAAACAGCAAAGGCTCCCGAGTCCAGAGTCCTGAGTCGAGACTTGAGTGTGAGACATTTAGCAAAAAAAAACTTGTTTCTAATACCTACTTCTATAAAAATGTTAAAAATCGTGAACAAAAATCAAATTCTTTACTTCGAGAGAGAAAACTAGTCACAATAGTAAAATCCCTTTAGTATAGCTTACAAAACCTGTGTTCCCAAAGGTACAGTAACGCAAACCGGCATTATCACTTACAACAAATATCAATTCGTCTACCCATATCTTAACTTGAGTGTTGTTGATCCACCAACGTAATTAGTCTCCATAAACCTTTGATACATATTAATTAATCCCGTCATTCCGGTTGTTGTTACAGTCTAAAATAAACGTACAGCCATGCTTTGATAAACCGATGTTCAAGCATCTATTCCAATATCGATGTGGTTATACTGTGACGTAGTGACGTCACTAGAATAGGAATGGGAAATAAGTTTATTGCTATGAGTGTTGTATAACAGATTAACGATCATTTTTTAATCGGTATTCCCAAACAGTTTTAATCGGTCTCACGATAATCCTTTTTTTATTTAGATACCTAATGCTCACGAATTTAACTAAGTAGCCAATATTTTGCTACAGAATCATTCTTTTTTATATCATTTGAATTTGGATCCTGTTCTAGGTTTAACATTAAACACGTGTCTGTTTTTATTCATTTCAAAAAGATGTAGTTATTAAACGTAATTATTGATGTAATTACTACAAATAAATTTTATAACGAGGATTAGCAATGCGATGAATTTATTAGGTTTATAATACGAGTATTTATAAGAACCCCGCAAGGTTAAATTCATAGTAAGACCGCTATTAAGTAATTTATCACGATCGCTAAATAAGCTGTTTTGGATACAATATTTGCGCGTATAAATTAAATTCCAGAAGCAACGCCTACATAAATGATTATAGAACTTAAAGTGAATGAGGTAAACACTAATAACACGCACTTTTATTTCATTATTTATAAATGTAAGACCACCTTGTATCGATTTAAGTATTCGTTATTGATAAAGAATCGAGCACGTACTTCGATAAAGTATCGATGTTCGGTATAAAAATCGTTGGCGGCACCTATTTAATCATGTCGGCTGGTTGGGTGTGCACCTGCTCGCATACATATTCATTAGCTCGATATCGGTACGCAGTCACTATCAATGACGGTTTTCGCAACACTACGCTGTGATAAAAAATACGTTTTGGAAGTCGAATTCGATTGTTTAATTTAAAACCTGACCTGAATTTAAAACCGACCTGAGACATTGGGGGTTCACGGTTTTCACATTAATTACCTGGTGAGGGTTTTCATACAAATACCCCGAAAGTCTGTCCACCAGAGTAACCGCCAGTAATAGCGTTGCGGAGTAAAATACTGATATTCAACCGAGTGTGGTTGGACTGAAAGCCGACCCTGAAACACCTACTTGAAAAAACTGCAGGGTATGGATGTTGAACCTTGGCGAGGGTCTTAACGTGATAAAATTCTGTCGCGACCCCGTGCGTCGCAACTACGTGGTGTCGATGCAACGTGTGTCGCTACAGTGATCTGTCGCGACTACGTGAGTCGCAACCACGTTCTGTCGGAGTGACGTGTGTCGCAACAACAATCTCTCGCGACTCCATGAGTCGCAACCACGTGCTGTCGGAGTGACGTGTGTCGCAACAACGATCTGTCGCGACTACGTGCGTCGCAACTACGTGCTGTCGCAACAACGTTAGTCGGTCATTTGTTCGTCGCAACTATGAGGTACAGTCATACAGAAGAGAGTAGAGAAAAGGCAAGCAAGAAGAACTATGTTAATTACCAAAATATTATTTTTTATTTTTAAACATTTAGAGCTTTGTGTTCAATTAAGTAAGTACAAATAAACGATCTCAATTTGATTACACAAATGTACGTTTTATTTGTATAATTATGTTATTTCATGAATATTCGTAAAGAAAATACAGTAGTATATTACTTAAGTTTAATTATTAATTTATCCTTCTTCTTAGCGTGTGCGAAGAATTGCGAAGAATTTATCTAAAATATATATAAAACGTACATTTGTGTAATCAAATTGAGATCGTTTATTTGTACTTACTTAATTGAACACAAAGCTCTAAATGTTTAAAAATAAAAAATAATATTTTGGTAATTAACATAGTTTTTCTTGCTTGCCTTTTCTCTACTCTCTTCTGTACGACTGTACCTCATAGTTGCGACGAACAAATGACCGACTAACGTTGTTGTGACAGCACGTAGTTGCGACGCACGTAGTCGCGACAGATCGTTGTTGCGACACACGTCACTCCGACAGCACGTGGTTGCGACTCATGGAGTCGCGACAGATTGTTGTTGCGACACACGTCACTCCGACAGAACGTGGTTGCGACTTACGTAGTCGCGACAAATCACTGTAGCGACACACGTTGCATCGACACCACGTAGTTGCGACGCACGGGGTCGCGACAGAATTTTATCACGTTAAGACCCTCGCCAAGGTTCAACATCCATACCCTGCAGTTTTTTCAAGTAGGTGTTTCAGGGTCGGCTTTCAGTCCAACCACATTCGGTTGAATATCAGTATTTTACTCCGCAACGCTATTACTGGCGGTTACTCTGGTGGACAGACTTTCGGGGTATTTGTATGAAAACCCTCACCAGGTAATTAATGTGAAAACCGTGAACCCCCAATGTCTCAGGTCGCACATTATTTACTGGCAAATAAAATGAAACTAGGTCGTAAAGGACACTTGTCATTTTTTATTTTCAATTGTAAGGGTGTACAGGATAATTTGCCAAGACGATGTCCTTTACATCCAAATTTTTGAGGTGAATTATATTAACCACCTAAGGTGGTATAAGACAATTCATATTTTTTATGTATTTTACACCAAAAAGTTGGTTTATACTTTGCTTTACTACCAAAATGAGTTCACTCTGGTAACTGAGTGTTATTTACAACCATATTTTCACGGTAAACTATGTTTAACGTCTCAAATTATGTGGGTCGTAAAGGCATTTTTTTTGCGAATTTCGTAAAACGGAATATACAGATCGATAGAGAATTAAAAACTGAGTAAAACAGTATCAAAAAGTCGTTTTCGCCCAAATGTCCTTTACGACCTTTGAGCCCAGAGGTATCGATATAGTTTATTTTATAATCATACTCATTATTTTGTTTCATGATGTGGTACCTAACTAACTCACCAGTCACGGGGAAATGGTGGGTCACAAAATCACAAACATTTTCTACTCGCTACCATCAAAATATGACTGGCAGAATAGTGGACATCGTCTCAGTCGCCATAAAGGAAGAAAAATATTAATTTTATAATTCGATTATTTAACATCTACAGAAGAGTAGAAATTGTAATTAGGTATTAGTAGGCCATTAGAAATAATACTATGACGGTTGAATTGAACCTACATTGTATGCGGAAGTATAAATATAGACGTCAGTAAATTAAAAAAAGTAAAAAAGGGTTAAAAAAGTGCCATCCCATTACTGTCTCATTACTGGGCACAGACGGGCTTTTTCTCTCAGAATAAGAAGGGCTAGGCCTTAGTTCACCACGCTGGCCGAATGCGGGTTGGTGAACTACACACAATCGCAACTGATAATTAAATTCGGATATTCACATAAATTCGAAAAGTCAGAGGTGTGGGCCGGGTTCGAACTCAGACTCTCTTGCATGGAAGTTGAGCATTCAGCCGATAGGCTATCACTGACGAAGAAAGATCGGTTATCAAGTAAAAATTTGATTATTATTAATTATTTCTAAATTAGGTACTGTAGAACAGTGTTGAATTACATACTACAATACACTTAGATCTCTCACGGTCTAATGACTTGGCATTTGATATCAAGCGCACATTAATTCATGTAGGTGTAGTAGGGTATCGTCTCCCGCTCCTATTAAATGTTGGTTGGAGAACTAAATAATATAGTGGCGATGAACTACGTAGAGAAAGACAAATTATTGAAACAGAAAAAGAAGAGGAAGCATGATTGGTCACTTGTTTAGACACGATAAGTTATTACCAACATTATAGAAGAAAAATAGAGGCAAAAATAAAAAGAGAAAGACCAAGAAGAACTGAAACAAATAGTAAATGTAGAAACATAATATTTAGAATTAAAAGATTTAGCATGGGATAGGACTAGATATTGAAATTGCTACAGGGACAAGTGCCTAGAATTTAAATTTTGGATGCATGGAATTACGCAGCTGAAAAATATCAGGAGAGTTTACAGCAACTAAGCTTCGTCTTTTTCTATCGAGTTGGCACGAGGTATCACAAGGGAATCGCGCATGCCGAAGTGAAAAGATTAGCCAGTCAGCAATGGTGGTATCGAGGCTGACTGCCCAGGGTGCGCCAGACGATCTTGGGGTTCTTCATTTGTGTATGCTCTTTCGTTATACCCCAATGATAAACCTTTCAGATTGGCAGACGAAGCCACTCTGTTGGAGTCAAACTTAGTAAAGCTCCAGAAAATCTGGTGCTTCATCTGCCTTAAGTTCAACGTGCACAGTTGATTTCAGATCACCTTTTTACTTTGCTCTTTCGAGACCTACTTCGATACTGCAGATTGCATTACCTTTCAACTACACAAGCATGTTACAATCAGTGCAATAGAATTCCAATGAAATAGGTTCGTATTACGAGTAACCAACCGTACCTCCTCGGCTCCCTCAACGGAAGGAAAAAATTCTAATTTGCAAAAAGCTTTGCTACTCAAAGACGACGTTATCACGCGATGATATCGATCAGTTACACCGCCTGTATTTTTCCCGGTTTAACGAGCGTTTTCTAATCAAAACGAACAATGCTATCATACAAACAACACCAATTAGAATTGTTACATAGGAACGCCAAAGAAAAATGCAAAGAAGAGACGAATTCAATTTAAAATGAGATCCGTCTGCGTTCCGCTTGGTCCCGCGTCGATCGGGGCGAAATTGAAAAAGAGAAAAAATCCGAGAGTGGAATAAATAAAAATAGAGATCCCGCTACAGCGCAAGTCTCCGTTGAAATGAAAATAAAACAGCAAAAAGCTTTTTGTGGACGAAATAAATTAAAAAGTGTGTCGCGATTTTGTGAGCGCGCACCGTCCGCCATGCCGCTCTGCCCGACTATGACTATCATACTCGAACTTCGCTTGTTCATATGTTTTCGATTGTATTTTGTTGTTCTGAATTTTGGAGTCGTCATTTTAAACATGCAGTATTTATCAATTAAAAGTAGTGGCTGTACTTTGTACAGAAATATACGAATGAAAAAAGAATGTACGTAATCAACCTGCACAAATAAGTCCACATAGGACTCTACCAGTCCATAGATCGATACGACTAATATCTTAGTATAGCCATGATCAAGAAAATTATGGATTGGGGACATCATAAAGTCATAATGCTATCAGTGTGCCCCTTAAAATACTGCGAACCATCCACTTGTCTTATTTACGCAATCCACAAGCAAAGATGCTTCGGATTTTATTTGTCAGACTAGACAGATATTTTTACGTAAATCTCATATATTACACTACTCAAAACAATTAATTATTACAGGTGTAGCCGTTAACTTCGCTTGACGTTTTTACGACTCGTGTCGACGTTCGTTTTCATAGTTTCACAATCAGTGTGCTGTGTGACGTCGTTATTTCAGTCGCGGCTAACATTGTGTGCCGCGATTCGATGACGGACGCTTGTCAAACGAGATGCAGACGGACCGATGACGTCACTAGTACTAAATACAGCCAAGATATTGGTTATTTATGGGTTTGATTGATTGCTGAAACAATCGTCGTGTCATGTTCGTTATAGGAGACAGAAAGAGATCGTCACACATTTTTGCATACTTTCAGCGACTTTCGAATTGTTTCGACTGCAAATAATCCAATAGTCTATAGATACTTCCATATTTTCAATTTTCATACAGAAGGTCTTTTGGCTTGAAACTTTCGTCGATTAGAATAGAATAGATCTTTATTTCATCCATCTTTCCAGATACAGGCACTTATGAAATGTCGAGACTTTAGGTGCACGGTTCCAAATAGTAGATCCTATGGAAAAGAACCGGCAAGAAACTCCATTGAAACTCTTTTAAAATAATAGATAGAATCTTAACCAATTGATGAGAGAGATGAGATGGTTAATATTATCCTTGTTCGTTAGTACCTTGTAAATTTGTAATTATTTTGCCAACTATTCACTTTCACAAAAACTGCAACCACCACTTAGCCGAATAATTAATCAAAGATATTTTCCACAACATTACCAACCCCTATATCCAAAATATCTTAAAATTTTAATTCATCACATCCATCCCTATAAAAAGTACGTCACCTATTTAATGCACCCAAACTCGGCGGCATAACCAGCGGGGGAAAGTTTTACCTAAAATTATATTTGTGGGTCGTCACGCTTTTCCGGGGGTGGTGCGGCAGGGGTGGTGGTGAGCTGGGGGCGATTAGAGGGGTCTTTTGTGAGCTCGCCGTAGGTGGCGGGCCGCTACCATATCTATAGGTACGAATTGATTGATGTTCGATTTATTAATTCATTGTTTTTAGTTTTTTTTTTCATGGGGTTATCATTATCACGTGACTTTCAGATCAAAAAGAAAGTTTGTTAGCGTCAGACGTTTCAATAGAAAGGTCTGCAAAGAATTCAGATAAAATCATAAACATTTTTATGAACGTGATAGAGAAAAAGGTAAGAACCTTTCATAGATCTTCTGTGATATACTATGTTCCTTATTCATTTTGGGGTTGACTGGCTTGTATAGCCAATCAAAATTGCAATCAAGTGACTAATTTTTTCTAAGCAGTATATTGGTTTATGACAACAATCTGCCATTGTTAAGCAGAGATATCTCTAGCATAATGTGCTCTGTTGTTTTGGTTCTGTAGCTTAGCTTTACATACGTTTTATAAGAGGCAATATCGTGACTAAATAATTGTGTTCAAATTAGTTGTATAACATAATAGCAATATGATCTGCGGAATTTTATCAGCGATAGCTTGAAATTGGTTCATAATAAGTAAATAATTTTCATGAGTTACTTATTGTTCTAAACCAGACTACACATACGGCACTTTTCTAATCCAGCCGGCACTTAAGTTGCGGGGGCAATCGGGTGTAATGCGCGTTTACAGTGTTTCTACAGTTTTCTGTTCCAAACTAAACGTAACCGTTACGTGCCGACACAACCTTCGACCACCTTATTCGCGAGCCTCGTCAATGTTTAACAAAATTCTACTCGTAACGAAGTTTAATGGCGCTCGACAAATACCTCATACCCAGTATTTATGTACGCAAATACGTAAAACACGTAGTTTACTAACATATGCATATTATAGGTTGCTAGTTTTGTACTAATGAAACTTTCTATAGAAAGTATTCGTGTTCTTACACCACTGTAATTTAATTTTACTGCTGTAATTACCGAAATTGTAGCATTTCTATTACACATAGTGTTTAGCTACCGTATGTTCCGAACGGTTATATGAATTTGAAAATTAAGTACCTATTAATTTTTGCCGAGACTCGTGCTACCGTTTGAAACGGCATTCTTGAGTGACGCGCCAACTTCCCAAGTTTAAATGGGGATCCCGTCAAGGTGGAAGAAAGTGGCTTACAAAGAAACCATTTACGGCAAGTTGGGGGCTATCCCGAGAAGAAAGTTTGGTAAGAATTTTTAATCAGCGGCGTGTGAGGCGCGGGGCTGCGAGGGCGGCGTCGCGGCGGCGGCGGCGCGGCAGTGCGCCGCGCGCGGCCGACGCGCCGCCCGCCCAGCCCACAGTCGCCAGTCGCCCGCCGCCATGCCGCCCCGCGCGACTCCGCGTCACCTCGCGATACGCGCGACCACGCTCGCGCTATAAACTCGCGCGACTCCACGCACGAAACTGAATAAGTTCGACAAATCCTCCTCTTACCTGGACCACTACATAGACGGACGAGTGTCAAACAGTGATAGTTTCTTTCTTTTACTAGTACAAAATTGTATATCTTCTGTAGAGAGAAATATTAGTATTTTTTATTGTTAAAGTACAAAATAATGTAATATAGCGGCACCGTAGCGTCTATAGTTTACATACGAATAAAATACAGGGTCAGTTTTGTATGAATTCAATGTGATTGTAGTTTAAGTCGCCGAGTCGAGATCGCTACTGTTCATACCGCATTTAGATTACCTACCGTGAGTAATTCTAGGTAAGTAACTGACGGTAATGATACGTCTGCTGCCCGTCTACATCTCATTAAGAGTCATCGCCTCTATCGCGATGCGATCGTTGTTACACTTTCCAGTTGGATCATAAATAATAAATTCGCCTTTATTACACGGCTGAAGCCATATAAATCAAGATTTGGTACATAAATCTGAATAATACACACGTACGTAATTATAGCACAAGCCACATTATTAACAACAAATTATTGACCAACAACTAAACATGAATAACACAGGCTAATATCTTCGGATATGGGATGTCTAAACAGAACCAAAACAAACCATATTTCTCGAGCGATGTGGCAACTGATGGCCGGTGCAACGGTGGCTACATTCAAGCTTTGTAAATGCAAAAAGCATACGTATTCCGGTCTCGAAGACGACACTGCTATGATTTAAGCGCGCGGCAAACTCCTATATCAGGCTAGGTGGCAGAGGCGAGTGCCGACCGACACCACTCCGTTGCTCGCAATCCGCAAATTGTTTGTCCCAAGCCTAACAATTTAAATTTAGCACGAACAAATGCCGATCGTAAATCGAACGGCTCGCAATTGTTTTGAATATAGCCACGAAACTTAGCAGTGAACAATTGAGATGCAGCGGAGTCGCGTCGAAAGTTTGATTAATCGTTCGCACACAGCCACCGGCTCGCGTTTTGTGTTTTACCTAACGTGTTGTGAGGTTCATAAATTGTTTTAGGCTTCGTATTACGCATTAAGGTCGACTTTAACATGAAAATTTCCATGACAACTTTATGGAATGTTTTGTAGTTATTTAGTGGCGATAAATAACTCTAGTAACACTTTTTCAAATAAAGCTGGGATGTCAAATGACTTTGTGGTTTTGAACAAGAGAAAACTCATACAAATTTAAATTCACACATACAGATTACCTAATTTGCAACTTAATGTAGCATTAGCGGTGTTCTAAGCCCATGGGAATTTTGTCCGTCAGAGAAAAAAGAGTAAAAATTACCGCTTCTATCTTTGGTACAAAATAAACAATGAAGTTTTACTCAAAACAAATTAAGATAATGTTTAAAATGTTCAACATTTTACTGAGTACATATGGTATACCTACTAATGAATTAGTGGCAGTTGGCACTCAAATAATTTATGATTGGTATGGTATTCAATGAACGTGTCCATTTTTTATCATTAGCATCTCATTAAACGTCTCATGGTCCTCAGACATGTTAGCAAGAAATATATTTTTTAAAACGATACATTTTATCACAAAGGCGCAAATGTAAAAGCTTAAAACAAATCCTCTTTTAAAAACAGTGTTTTTTATCCAATTCTTAAAGAATGGGAAACCACTAAATCATATTTGCCCTTTTGTTCGGAACATCACAAAAGAAAAGAAACTAGACTAGTTTTTATCTTTTGGACGCGTGGCCCTAACGGTACATTACGATATTACGAAAGCGCCCAAAATGTTTACAACAATGGTTCACGTGAATGCATTTGCGCAAGACATTGCTATGTTTTTGTACACGATTTTTCGTGGATAAAGCAAAATGTAACGTGTTGGCATTTAAGAGCTATTGTTATGAGGGTGGTCAGTGAAAGCGAGCGTCATTGAAACTTTGTTATTTATCAGTTTACGATATGCCTTTGTTATGCTACTTACCTTTAAATTAGACCGAGCACAGGCATACACTTTGGACATCAACTGCCAGAAAGCGAGCCTAGTTGGTGTATTTTCATGTTTAATTTTCTTCAGGTGAGATTTCTTTTCGAGAAGATACTAGATCGTTCATAAATGTCATCCTAATATTTGTTTGAAGACATTACTTTTATAATGAGCCTAGGTCTTCCTGAAGGAATGCCACAAGGAATGATCCTAGGCCCCTTGTATTTAAGTATTTTTTTTAAGTTTACTCCATATGCAAATTGAAGAATGTTACGGGACCTAAACATATGTATTTAGGCACGTACATATGTAGCTTATCAAACACTCGTTAAGCAACTGATGCTGATGCCATGAGAACCCGCGGGCCGTGACCCCGTTACAAACAGTTTTATTTTTATTTTCTAGTCCAATTTCCTTTCTGACCGTGTCTAAACTTCATAAATATAACGACTTCCATATTTCGGAACACTTTCGAAATGGACACGGATTTCATACGTTTTTACGAAATTTTGTTTAGCTATCTGTTTCTATCTTGATAGTTGATTGCTCTAGTTACCTGTTTTAGTTGCTTCATAATCTATGCAATTGTATCATTACATCACAAATGACTTGATTATCAGTAAACTTTAATGTTTAATAGTGAGGGCTTAAACGAACCCAAATCTTTTTGGACCACAACCAACAGAAGAAAACATTACGCGCCCAAAAAATTAAATCATCACCGCACCAAAGTCTAGTGCCATTCGCGTCTGTGTTGTGATATAAATCATTCTCGAAACGAGTAATTAAAATGCTGGTGTACGCCAGAATCAGGCATTTCGAATTTACGCGGCCAGCCTGTGTACGATATAAAAACACGAAACAGATATTGTTCGAGAGTGTCTGGATATGTGAAAATGGCGACTGAATTGCAATTGAAAATCGCTATCATTTTTTCATCTGACTCTAAAAACCAATAGTCACGGATGGCTTTTTATTTTCATTTATGGCTGTAAGCGTTGTTCAATCGTATTTCTCTTTTGTATCGTCTGTATCGTACTTCTGTTTAGAACCGTAACATTTTTGTTTTACTAACTTACTCATCTGCTTTTGAAGTGTCAGCTTGAACATAATGAAGTTTTAATTTATAAGACAAGTTTTTTTTTATTCACATGATATAACTATACAATTCTAATTGAATATTTCTTATTATAAAGCATTTCCCACTCCACAATAACATATTTTACAGCTTCATTTGTTCGCGTAATGAGGCGTTTACGTATGTAAACAAAAACAAAAACGTGCTTGCGAATCAATAGGCCGTTGAGAACGACTGTTATCTTCAATACAAGCATAAAACAACCAATTACAAGGCTATAATCTCAATATGCCAATTAAGGTTAGTATTACGAGTGCATAAACGGTCGCCGGTTGAGCGCGGTAAGTGCGTCGTAAAGTAGGATTTAATAGCCCAGCTGACTGCCGAGGGAATCCCGGCACTGCACTGGTACAGCTGTTTCAAGGACTTGAAATAGTTTGTGGGACATTATCATTCAGGTTGGGATGGTTTATAGAGGTTTTTTGTTTAGTGAAAGAGTTTTCTCTACCATTGATGAGTTTTTTTTTAAATTAAGTTGAAGCATAGACAACATAACATCAACATCGTATATAATATTATTTTAAAAGCTTGGGTGAGAATTAATAGGATTAATAATAAAAAAACAAGAAAATCGATGTTGCTGTTATTCGGAAAACCTTACCTGCCGCAAAATTTTGAATCGCATTAAACTGCAAAGTAATTATCAACGCCCACAAAGTACATAAGTCATAAAATAATGAGCTTATAAAGTTTCTGTAAGCGGTTAGTTTGTCTAGTAATGATGTTATTTCTATGTAGACAACTTGGAATCCATCGCGTGACTGTAAACAGAAATTCTTATAGTGGGACACGCCAACTATTTTATGTATGTTATTTAGGATTCAAATGTATGTAAGTCTGTAACTATCAAGACATTTATGAACATATTCATAAATGCTTAACCGTTTATTGTCGCTATAAATTCAAGTATTATGCTTTTGTTTCCTTAACCTGGTATTTTGAATAATTTTATTGAGACATTATTTTTATTCACAGCACATAACAAATGTTTTGGTGTCAGCTGTAAAGGAGCATTAAGTTTCATAAATATGTTGGACAAACAAAAATACTTGGCAAAAACAAAATAGTATGTATTTTGATGCGCAAAACGGTCAAAATTTTAAAGGAATTCTTCATATCATAAGGCTATTAAATGTTGGAATAGAATTCTAAAATTCTTAGCGGTCTTACACCTGAAGTTGGAAACCTATATTCATGTAAAAATAGCTAATATTTTATTAAGAATAAATAATATTATGACGTCCTCGTACCATACAAGTACCATGCTGACTCAAAAACACATCAAATCAACTTTTATACAAGCAACAAAACAGACCTTTATTCTGGATTACCACTATCCCAAGGGGCATCAAGCCAGCCGTAGCCGTCCAAAAACCTACATTTACATAGTCACTAGCTGTGACCCCAAATTGTACGTAATTTAGGAACTCCTTTGTAAGTAAGTAAAACATACTTTTATAGGAGCTTTGCAACATTCTCAACGATTTTATCGCGCAAACTGATTATTCATACTCCATTGAATGGTTCAAAAGAGATCGCTATCGATTTCTCTTAACCACACAGTCAATAGAAATGTAACAGTGTGTAGATAGTCGAAGTAAGGAACACTTTGGCTCACTTTGGCCTGCTTGCTATGCAGGGCAGCATGGTGCGCCCTGATTTTTGGCCGATGTCGACAGTGAGCCCAAAATGTATTAGTGGATTTAACGCCTACGGAATAAGAGGCTCGGCTCGGATCCAGAAATGTGATGAGAATACGATATTAGAATACGTAGGTTCTAATGCTTGAGTTAACGAAGTTGGATTCGATTTGGTTTTAACTGATTTATTTGTTTATTTACGAGGACCCGAAACGATGGTAATTATGTTCGTTAAAATTGTTTGTAACTTCAGTATTTTCAGCTATCTATATTTTACGATTGATAGATTCGACATTGTTAGTGTCATTTACCAAGTCGAAGACCAGAAAAGTCGATACATGCTTAAATAAAATTATCACCTCTTTGACTGCTAGCTCGTAAGTATCTACTTGGACATTCATTTGATTTTTCTAATTTACCGAAGCTATTTCATACATTATGTACTCAATTTACACATCATTGCGTGTTTGAGCGACAGAGGGAACTACATTAAAATAGATTGGCTCTCTAATCAGTAGGGGCCCAATATCAAATGCAATTTCCTTTATTGTTTTCATCCAATAAAAACAGGTGGGGTGGGATACACAGGCAGAATATTTGGATAAACGGTATTATTAGCTTGAAGCAGGGAAAAAAATGTCTCGTTATGTTTTTCACAAATACCCGTAGCTAAGTTGTTACGTAGTTGTTTTTCACCGGATCGAGCTTAGAAAGCTTATTAGTGGTTTGCCATCGGATGAGCAAGATTTGAATACAATCTAGACAGAATTAAGAGGCGAAAATAAACCGTGTCAAACAAACCACATTTAGTTAAGTATTTTTAATGGGAGCGGAAATGAGAATCTAGAGAAATTGAGAGCTTTATACCCAATGATAATAAGAGAAAAATTAAAAAATAATATCATCTTTTATCTACTAATATTTTAGCAAGTTATAATGATGGAACAAGTTTATTACAATATTATGATGTTGATTAAAGAGATGATCTAACTCTGTATCCGTCCAAAACTCTCTCCAACCATTCACTTATCTATTGCATTTATAAAAACCGATTTAAAAAACTAGAAAGTATAACTTTTTCTTGAAAAACTTATCAGCTTCTGATGTCGGTGCCACTGCCAACCTTAGATGCATTGAAGAATTAAAGGCCCCGAATGTCAGAAGCTGTTATGTTTTGAAAATTATTTTATACTTTTTAGTTTTCTGAAGTCGGTTTTTACTTTATTTTAAAATATAATTAATTTTTCTATTTTGAGTGGCAAAATAATACATAAACATGCGATTACAACAATCGCCAATGATTTGCTGTAATCCATTGTCATTGTCTCCGAAGGTCTTCATCAGAGCTTCACCAAATTTAAATGGAACCACCTCGCGAGAATACTCCTTCAACAAAATTATTAAAATCGGTTCTTAATTGGCGAAGATATCAGTGAACAAATTTACAAAAAAAACATACATTCGAATTGTGAACCTCCTCCTCTTTTGAAGTCGGTTAATAATTACTACTCGTATCAGAAACTTTCTCATAAATAAAAGAAAACTGCATCAAAAAATACGGACCAATGACCACCTGCCTTGCCATATTGTAGCCTACAGAAAATTATGAGTAGGAAGTAGGCGGGAACAAGCTTAACGGTTAAAACGATCTATGTTCTGCACAGCTATTAAATTCACACGAAATTAGCAATTATATTACATGAAAACAAAAAATGCTTTACATGTAGGTATGTTGCTTTGAACAAATTAATGTTCATTTGCAATTAATTGTTAGTTATGAAATGTAAAACTTTCTTTTAAAATTCAGGTGCAACTGAATTTCAAATAATAAGGTTAATTATAAAAATACTCCTGTGTTCTTTAGTTATTATCACCTGTTAAAAGTACAACTAATTTGTAACACCTTTGTTTTAAGTAATAGGACATTCTAAAGGTTATATGCGAACCTATAAGTACCGCAAATTGATCATAAACTTTATTTTTAAAGTTCATGAACTAAATTAATAATTTATAGATTTTGCTACAGCACCAGAAAAATATACTGACTGAATTCGTTGGTGCTGTAGCAATATCTACTATTCTGAATAGACATCAACAAAATAAACATGTTCGAATTGAATCTTGGTTAGATAAATTGCTCTATCTATACACGTGGCGCAAAATTTTGGGGCATTAAGGGTAGCTACCCTTTCTCTTATAGTTAGAGAGATGATCTTAAGTAACTTTAAGTGAAATTTGGAGATACTAAAAACACCATTAGGTATTGGTTTTTTGAAAAAAGGAAGAGTCGGCAAAAAAATTGTTATTTCTCAAAAAACTTAAGTATGGCTCAAATGGCTCTATTTCCTAACAGGAATACGTATAATAGATACTTAACATACATTAGTACAATAAACTTAATGGATCAATGTAAGGTACAATGATTTTAGATTACGTGCATACTATAGAAGGTATGTTTTCATAGAAAATGTATGGGAAATAGTTTTTTGTTTTTTTTTCAACTTCGGCAAGTTTTCGATTTCGTCGGTTGTTTAGAGGAAATATTACTGTTGAGAATTAAAGCCCCGCTTAAGTTTTTTAAGAAATGTCAATTTTCTTACTGACTGTACCTTTTTTCATAAAACTTATGATGGGGTTTTTAATATCTTCAAAATTCACCTGAACTTTTCTAAGACCAGAACTCTCTAACTAACAGAAAGAGTAGCCACCCTTAATGCCCAAAAATTTTGCGCCACCTGTATATGTACATTTATTCACAAATGCCACACTTTCTCGCACTAAAAATAGGTTCAAAAACTAGTCACATGCAGAACGCTACGGTAAATAACAAAACACATAAAGGTTAATGCAAACGTGCGTACATAAGGCGTCGTGCACACTCGCATCTCATTTCCCGCCCACGCCACTTCCGGTGACGTCACTCGATAGGTGCCCGCTAGGGGCTCGGCTCGTACAATGAAATACTAGAATGGAGTTACCGAAAACGTTATTCCAGGTTTGTATAGCTATAGTAGGACTTTTACAAAGGTTTTTGATCATCAATCATAATATGGATGGCACGTAAAGCACTAGAATGTACAGTATAAGCTATAAACTCGAGGCGTTCATTAAATATTAATAGGCATTCATTATTATCCGTACGTAAGTCCTGCAACATTGTTTCTAATGTCATATTAATTCTAATCTTGTCCCTACAAAAGGCTCTTACTAAGTTTCCGCGAAATCATTGTATACATCAAAGTGTGAACGAGTATTTCTTTGTCATTTGTGAGTCAAAGTACTTAAAAATAGAATGTTTTTAAACACGTCCAGGGATACTCCCACTACTTGTTTCGGATTCAATGCTAATTGACTGAAAAAAATCGCCCGAGTAAATCGTTGAAGCGTTCGCATTCGTTTCGTACGAAGCGTGTTTGATTCCAGGATGTGATAGCGAAGTTATCGCCTTCGCGATGTAATCATTCTTTATTTCGCCGTGTAACCGCCAGGTTTCGTCCTTCAGTCAATCGTGCACGCAAGGAAGGTTTCGAAGAAAGAAGTGTGGATGGGTACTTCCTGACCTTTCTCTTCGTGATTGCGTCTTTGAAATAATACTATTAAATGGGCACGAAATTTCTACTTCTGTAAAAATCGATTTCTGTGAGTAGCTGAATATTTAAGCATTAGAACCCGTCAATCGATGTCAATGCTGTTTTCCCTTACATATATTTTTTTTATATTATATCATTACGCTTTTTTATCCGGAGGCTAAGCAATGACACGGGAATTGCAGATATAAATAATAATTACTTACGTTGTATCACCACCGTATTCTTATTAATTAATTAGTTATGAACCGCATCATAAGATTATTAATAAAGGACTTGGTATTCACTTCACTTCACTTAAAATTGAATAGCTTCTGACCGAGGCAATTCTTTTAAATTGGTTCCCATTCTTCATTCTATAGGATGAATCAGATGTCATTAATCGAAATAAACAGAATTAAAGGCAAAAGCATACAGGATCGATTTCCAGTCATTACTGTCGGTTTAAAAGTTTGTCTATCAATTTTGACAGAACTTCCTATCAAATAAAAATATCACTAAAGTTGAAACTTCATTATTTTGACAAGAGAATATAGATCTACCTTTTTGTTATAAGGCGTAAAAACAAATTGTAACCTTAGAGTGGTAGACCAATTTTTTGGCTGACTGTACCTATTAATAGACTGAATTTTGTGACTTGATCTGTTCTTTCATACTGAAATTAAGAAAAAATATTAATTTATTAAATGCTTTAGTATTAATTTAGTTTTAGGCACAGGTAAAAAAAACACTGCACAAATAGGCATTTTCTGCCAGTCTACCTTTTAAATATTCGATTTCTTTTTTAAAACGCTTCATTATTTCCTTCCATTTTTCTAGGCACTTACACCAATATTTCTAAATCAAATACATTATATATATTGATATGACAAAAACCAGTAGCAGTCGGTTACTTTGCGCCCTAATGCGATCTTATCGGCGGAAGGGCCCGAGTCGGCGCGCTTTGCCACTTAAAGCTACGCTATTTATATCTTTGGACCCTTAGACAGATTGGGTGACCGAGCATCTGTCTGCCGGCGTTGACTTCACAAAGTTTTTAATGAAAAAATGTTTTAAGTGCGTATGTATTCGGTAGAATATGTAATTGTTGAGTACATAATTATGTAACTATTTTTAATAACATTATGTTATAGAACAATAATGTATGAGGGATAGATGGAGAGAGCTACACCGACAAGGGCAAGACTCTTAAATTAGGATTTTTTTAATTCTGTTCTTTTTTAACACTGAATATTAAATACTACTTAGTAAGTAAATGCAGCAAATGCTGAGCTGGCAACCCTTTCGATATGGGCGTGCTCGTCGGTGCAGTAAAATCAACTTTATTATGTTACTTATCCGTGTTTGTTTGTTATTATTTCTTATTATTATTTTTGTTTCTTTCTGATCTCTGTGTTTAAATTTTATTTTATTTCTGTACTGACGATGTGTCATTTATCGAATAAACATTTTCTATTCTATTCTATTCTAAGTTGCTCAAAGATACATCTTATTCGCAGCTGTCTTTTATAGATATCATAAAGCCAAGAGCTATTTAATCCAAGTAACGTCACAATATAGGACATAACCCCATTTTACTCGGCCATTAATTATATTTTCGTGTGAGAACATTTGACACTGACACCAGCCCATATTTGGAACCAAAATTAAGTTGGATCATAGACGACCATTCATTAGAAACAGATGCCTAATAACCAATTAAAGTGCAGTGCTTTAGGGGGATACTTGATATCTTATCTATAGCATTAGATCGCATACTATGGTCCACATGCTTTTACGCCTTTTTCTTGTTGTGTGTGTACTAGATTTTGTAAACGACTACGCGCGACTCTCATGTGAATGCGATTTTATTTATTTCACGTATTATGGAACTAGGTTTTAATTAATTACAAGGGGGGTTATTAATGTATGTTTTATATTTCTGGTGTACAATAAAGTTTATGTATAGTATTGTACAACATCAGGACGTATCCAAAATTATAGAGTGAATTATTTTAGTATATAAGCGTAGTAGTAGACGGATAAACAGACGTTTCATTTTAGATATCGATATATTGTAAATACTATGGATCTTCATTTATTTTCCTAATATTACCCATTGTCTTTCTGTTTCAGGTATGTATAGAGCTTCAGATGTCAACGCTCTACTCCAAAATCACAGATCAAAAGGATCTAGTGGTCAGTATTTCAAATTATAAAAAAATACATAGAATGGAATTGCAAAAAAATGTTAGACTATTGTCATAAGTACCTACCGAATACCACTGAAATGTATCTACAATTCCAAAGAATTTTCACAATAAAACAGTATTACAATATTTACAATACATTCATGACTCTACAAACTCAACCGTTGTAGTAAACTGTCAAAGGAAACGGAAATATCTACTTATTTTATAAACACGACAATCAGAACACCGTGAGATCCCAGTGAAGAAAATAATAGAAAAACATAATACGTGATCGCGAAATCCTCGTACAAACGCTTCTCACAAAATCTTTTTACATACAGACTGCATAGAGAAACGTTGAACTTTTACAAAAGCACTCAGGTAAGTATAGCGATAGGTAGTGCCGTTTATAGAATAGGATAGTCTTATCCGCCGTGTGAAATAGAAATACGCAAATACATTGAGTGCGAGAGGGACGGCGGTATGCAACTCTGTTGCGTCCCTGCAAAGCTTAGAGCTCAGCTGTCTGCCCCAAGCGGTGATGTTTGAAACACGGGACAGGCGGAGCTTAGCTACAAATCACTCAATGTCACATTTTGACATTTGAGATATTAGGTCTTTTTTTCTATAACACCGCCATCTCTTATTTCTCCGTGAGCATTTAGGTTTACATTGACAATACGGCTAATTAACGCAGAATTTTCAACTTTGAATATTTGAATAAATAATCAGCATTGGAGCGACATGTACGAGTAAAATCCTCGTAAGTGACCATTAAACATTCACACGGCTCATAACAACAGCCATAAAGTTTACGTCATAGACATTCCCGGTTTTAAAATTCGAACACAACGGCTCGGAACAAAGTAGGCACGGCCTTTTAGTGGTACAAAGTTAAAAAGTCTGCTGCCAATTTACTTTGGCCTTCTTGCTCTTTAGAGATAATCCTGGGTTGGAAGGTTTGGAGAGGTCTTACATAAGTCGGTCGGTCATGGTTCATGGAAGCGCCCTCAAATAGTCCAAATGAGGCCATAAAAGTCCCGCTGAGTGACGTCTCAATACGAGACGTGTTCAGTCTCGCTAATCATATTTTTACTGCCCTCATAAATTATTCGATGTAACAAAAGCCGCCGCAACAGTAAATTGGACTGCACGCACAGATGACCGCGCCACAATTTGTAGAAATTCGCTTATAATAAGCCTACTAATTAAGATATTACATTTAATTTAAAATTAGCAATTATTCCATTAACATTTTTATTAAAACCGGTAAGTTATAATCTTTCAATTTAATTTTCTTTACTTCAACTACCTACGTTCTAATTGCCTGTTTTCTTGCACGGTTTTCTTAACTCCTTATTCCAGCAGCGAATTCCATAAAATAGTGTAAAACTAATCGAATTTTCATTCGTATTCTGTCAATTGCCGTTTCCTGCGACTTTTCCTATTACGAATCTGGAAGAGCTCCAATACGGCTTTAGCTCGAACTTTAACGTAGCACTTGAAGATATTAATTTTCTCTCCTTAAAACATAACAATACTGAACATTTTTGTTAGAAGAGACACGTGCAGCCTTCGATATTTATGGTCAGAAACAATACAGCAATGAAGATCTATTATGGGTTTAAACAGAAAAAACTCGAAGCATATGACATCGCTGTTTTGTCCGCAAATTACGCAAAACGTCCAAACAAGTCCAGCTTTGTGAGAAGAAACAATAACCCGAGCTTTTGTTTGCATAATTAATTCTTCGTCCAAAACTCAGTTCGACCGCGATCCCATACCGTTACTCTCGTAAACTCAGCGGGCTACAGAATACGGATTCACAACCTTACTCAAACATATAAGATGGCCCTTATTGCAACCTAATAAAGTTCATTTTCTATTAATAGAAACGAAGAAAGAATTTTGTCCGAAAAAATATCTTTGTTCACGCATTCTAATTCTAACACATTTTTTCCGCACATACAAAACAATGCTTAGAATGAATAAAATTATAAGTAATTAGTAGCCGGCCATTTTTCCGTTCGCGTTTTGTTCATGAAAATAATTCGTTATTTCAAAATTATTAATGGCGCTATAAAGATTATCTTTGATAACGAACAGAATTAAATACAGTATTAGAGCAAAATGCAACGTTCGATTTAAAACTTCTTTGTGAATGAGATGCTCTACCAACGTTGGTTGGACCTAGGTAAATAAAATTATTAGGTACACTAAAAATATAGGTAGGTACCTAGCTATAATTTATAAAATTCTTATCAATTTTGTATCATTTCTTTGAAATTGAAGATTGATTAATTTGATAAAATAATGTCAAAACTGAAAAAAGTAACTTCGGCTTAATTCGGTCCCTTTCAAGTCACGTAGTTAATTCAATCGTCCTCTATCATGAAACAAAAACAAAAAACGTCACTATTAAATTACAAACTGACAGAAGACAAAGGAACATTCTGAAATTCATCATTAATTCAATAAATTTAATCAATTAGAGCCATTTTTATAACCAACAAGGATCATAAAATATCATCACGCTATAAAAAGAAGTACCTGAACAAGTTGTAAAGAACCTCTGCGCTACGGGCTGAGCTAGTTAGCCAACTAAATAGCCACACTCAACTTTTATGGCATCCATAAACATGTTTTTACCAGCTTAGTTGGTTAATTAAACAATTACCATTGTTTCTATTTCCTGCGAAGTATAATCATTAATCAGTTACAAGTTTGAACTGAATAGGTTATTGTTAGGTAATATCCGAAACGACCTGCGGGTCTACCGCGTAACCAAAATGGTAATGTAGGTACATGGACTCTGGTAATAAACTTCAATACGTACGTGAGAGTCTAAACTTTGAGCTACCTTATAAAAAAAATACCGATCATAAAGTTGGAACTCCCATCTTCATGACAGGTAACTTTTTTACAAGGTTGTTCGAAGGCTAGTCTCTCACGATCGTATTGAAGTTTAATACCAGAGTCTGATGTTCATTATCATTTTGTTACACGGTAGACCCGCGGGTAACGAAGACAGACAGTAGAACCGGTGCAACGATACTAAAAATAATTCATTTTGCATGCAGGAACATTTAACTCGTGTAGCTATCATTGTAACAAATAAAAATATTCTTAATAATGATAAATGTTAAAACCTGAATTTACATTTTAATAACTTAATTAACTCAGCTGTAATCGCTGAAAATAATTAATAAACCTGGCAGCCGTAATTTTTTTGCGAGATATCATAAAATGGAGATGTATAAGATTCTATCGTGTAATTCGTTCGTCAACCGGTCACTAATGACAATGACCGCCTGTCTAATGCTTTAGCATGTGTTCACATAAACGTATACATTGCTTAGTATCAGCAAGGTGTAGACACATCTGACGAAGGTTTTCTAATATAGTCGCCCCCTGTAGCGCTAAGACGGCTTGATGGATGGTCAGTTTATTGAAAACCAATACCTAGCAGCTTCATTTGTGCCTTACACATAAGGTCTGGTCACGCAAGTATTAATGGGATTACTAGGGGGCCCAATTTGATTAATATTATTAGATTATGTGGATTATAGAAAAGCTTCTGTTGTGCCTAACATTTTTGGAGTCACAGTTTCTGGCGGTTTGATATTTGTATTTTGAATACATTACTGTTTTCCTCCGTCGGCGTCGTAGTAAACTGGAAATGAAATGAAATGTTTATTTGTACAAAACATGGTACATGTGGTGGTAGAAAAAGTAAAGTCTTGCAAGTTCCGCCAGACAGTAGAATAAGTGAGAAAGCTGTGCACTTTAAACTTTATTTTGCTTACGTAACTACACATTGTAGGTTAACAA
This sequence comes from Allophyes oxyacanthae, assembly GCA_932294325.1. Lineage (NCBI taxonomy): Eukaryota > Metazoa > Arthropoda > Insecta > Lepidoptera > Noctuidae > Allophyes > Allophyes oxyacanthae. The sequence continues at coordinate 10,564,674 of OW028620.1, forward strand.
TTTAACATCAGACCAAAAAATATTTATTGGTTTATGATTTAATGGCATGAATGTACAGTCGGGTTTCTAACACTCCGTTCCTTAAAGGCCCATTTAATCAGACTATTAAAATAATTACTAAAGTATAAGAACAAAATAATTCTCTTAGACAACGTATAAATATAGCATGCAATGTTTTTCCTATGCCATGTTTTTCTAACATCCAAGATACACTTCCTGTTTTAGAAAAAAATACTTTAGATATTGAGAATGTAAATGGAACAGACGTTTATAGTGAAATAAGTACTACCTTAAAAGCAGATATTGAAGTAAATAGTTATGAGATAGATATTTATTCAGTCGGTTAATTTATACTAGTTGTGGTGACAACTGAACATGCCGCCATCATAAATTTAATGTAACTCATATATTTCATTTGATATTCAAATATGTAGGTGTTTGCAAAACGAATGCTGATAGATGCATAATGTAGGTAGTAAACAAAATGTACAATAATTTATTATTGTATTGAGTATTCGAATTAACTATCTACTATAAAGATTTTACAGAAAACATTGGTACTTATAAAGATTCTAGGAAGTGAATGAACTCGGTAAAGAAACAAAAAGCTTTTTACCAAGGTAATACGTTCTCAATTACAAATATACGGAGTATGTGAGCAGATGTTTAATAAAACCAATTTTATTTAAAAGCTTGAGTGTGGAAAACATGCCGATAATCGCGCGGCCGCTTGCGATGTTCTTAGAAAAACAAAAGAGATTACTCATCCCGATGCTCGAACTCTATCCGGGAATTCTTCGAAGCGCACCACCGCACTGGGGCTTGTACCGTCAGCACCGACATTCGACGATAAAATACCCAGATAATATAAACTAAACACACTCAATAAAATGCTTGAAGGTAAACTTAATAAAGCTCCCGTTGAACGACTCCATACTAAATCATGATAGTACAAATTTTACCAATAGTTTTTCCAAAAAAAATATATTTCTAAACTCAACAATCTGATGTAAAGAAATAAAATTCAACCCATCATCGCGACGTGACCGCGTAATATAAAAAATGTTCGTGTCCTCGGTCTGTCCGTAGTCGTACCCACCCCTAGACCGAGACGAGAGAGCGTAAGACGGAGTACAGAGAAAGTTTGAGTGACGTACCCCCTCCACCGCCGCGTCTCCCCCAGCGAGGATTTACGGCGCCATATTGGATTGGGACAAGATGACACGAGGCCCGGATAATTTGGGCAACGGTATCACGTGACAGGACCCGAACTCTGAAACGGCACTTTAATTATGATATTCTCGAGTTTATTCCACTATAAGTTCGCGAATGTTTAGTACAGATGTAGTTCAGTTTTGTATTATATAGTTGATTCAATATTGTTAGAGTATTTGCTTTGTAATTTGTAAAATATAGAATCTTCGGCTGAGATCTATGGTGCATACTTTGACTTAGCTCAGACTTTACTTAAACTTTGCGGAGCTTATCTAAACTAATAATTATTATAAAGAGATAAGATTAGATTTTTTGTATGTTTGTTTGTAATGGATAAACTAAAAAACTACGGGACCGATTTTAAAAATCCTTGCACCAGCAGTATGAGCAGTATGGTATGTTATCTCTGAGTAACATAGGCCATAATTTATAAAGATATCACGCGGGTGAAGCCGCTGGCGGAAGCTAGTAGCTTATACTTTGATTTGGAATTTATAGTTATAACACGTTCAAATTGTACTGAGCATACGCTAAGACCGACGAAGTCAATAAACAAAGTCTAAAAGTCAATATAGAAAGTACCTAATTCCAAAGCAAAGTCTGCCTTTCTTGCAAGTAATAATTGGAAGGTAGATTCGATTGTAATAAAGTTAATGAATAATGTCAATCAAGTTTTATTACTATGGTTAGTAAAACGAAATTAAATTATTTGACTGACGATGTCATTCCGAATCGGGTGTAAGTATTAAAATGTAAATTAAAACAATAAAAAGTCAATAAAATATTCATTGGCGTTTTAAAAGTCAACCCTCAAATGAAAAGGTGCTATATAAACAAAACTAATTCATCAGTAAGGCAATAAATAACCCGAAGCGGTTGCACGCACTCGCGCGCAGCGTCTGATGTCTTGACACGCATGCGCCGTTTGGCGTGCCAAAGCACATACTCGTACTATATCTACGAACTCAAATAGACGAAGAAAATAATTGAGTATAGAAGTTTTAATAAATCTTAGGCGGAACTTTTGTATACGTTATCACACATTAATGATAAATAATATTATATTAACAACCTATGAAATCAACTAATAAACGATGAGTTATTCGGGTATTCGATTATTATGATTTATACGTACATTACATTTCAGCGTCGTTTAACAAAAGCTGCTGACGTAACAATCCGTGCTGTACGAAACAAGGACGTCACTGAACGGCTAGTATCCGAACACTCGAGGGTGCGAATACTGCAAAAACAGAAATCTCGTTAAGATGACAATTTATGGGTTGTTTTTGCTAAATGAAAATAGTCGCAGGCCGTGAACTGAACAGACCTTTTTTGATTTTCTTAATGGAATCTTTCCGCTTGGGATTTGTGTCAGACGATGCTTTAAGCTCTTCCGTTTACTCACAATACCCTATAGTGGCAGATTTGTAAAAGCCTATTTTCTTTTTCGTGAATATTTTCACCGAAATTTTGGCGTTCATTCGTGTAATTGACACCATTACAAAAAAGCTTCGCAATACTCAAGGACAAAATATTGATGTAAAAATGTTGTAAACAAACAATATAATAGGCATCTATACAATTAGCGGCGTTTTCATTTCCTCGTGGACAATAAAAGCTTCGTAACATTGATACAAACTTTCTTTGTAATAAAGCAACGAGCCGGAAGCATTTCATGATTTATGACAAAGCAAATTTTTATTTCCATTTCTCTTCGTTCATTGTTTTTTTATTATTATTTTGCCACAATTCCTCGCAGCTTTTAACTGGAAAAAAGTCACCGTGGAAAGTCGCTTTCGTTTTAGTGGAAATGGAAAATGGAGTAAAAATAAAAGAAAAGGCCGCATATGTGCTGCGAGCGAGAAACTTTGGCATTATGATCGCCGGTCGAGTGGACCTGCCTTAGCATTTAAAGGTTAAAATTTCATTTTATTTTTACAACTGTTCAGCTCTTAATATAACAAATTTTATTAATATTTTATAAATAGAATCGATAAATGATAATTAAAACGTTTAGAATAAAGGTATCATTTTACAAGAACAGTTTGTCTTGTAACATTTTAAATACATTGAATAATAAAATAGGCGATACAACAATATTTATAACGTATGCATATTCAACGATTTGTGTTAAGTAATATTGCTTGCAAGTAATAATTATTTGTCTACCTGCAAAATTTATTGCTTGCTATAATATTTCACTATATTTAGACAAAAATATATCTAGACATGCTGTAGAATGCATACGAAGAAAACTTGATTTACCGTGATAATTGTACGTATTTGGTACGTACGGCGTGAGTCCTGCCAAGTCCCCAGAGGTTTCACACAGTGAGCCGAGGCGAGTACACGCCACTCTTTTTGCTTCGTTTTTCTGTCACGCTTTCCTTTTCAGATATTCTATCTCGCTCACACCTTAGACGAAAACTATGGACCTGTAAACATGTTACTGAAATTAGAAATTACTTTTACATGATTTGTTTACTTTAATGTTACATGACAGTTATTATTTTTCTGCTTTGAAATATTCTTTTTTTCTAGAAATAAAAGAATATGCACACCTCAACATGATTATACAACATTGAAATTTCTTTTTTATTATAAAATCTAATGTAATGTTCACACGAAAGCAACTCCACGGTTTCGCTGTTACAACACGCGTCATTCTATTTTCTTTATTCCATTCTGTTTTGTTGCGTCCCGCTGTTTCCGTACCGTGGACACTTTTGGTTAGTTTGTTCTGTTTTCCGTATAATAAATAATAAAGCCCATACCACCGGACTATGTAGAAAACATTCGCTTGCTAACTGTGTCTTGACTCTTGTATCGTTAGGGACAAACGGGTCCTGTCGCACTTAGAGGGTTAGGAATGTAAAACTTTATGGGTAGCGTCTGCACATTTCGACTTGATGTAGATCACAGATGTTGATGTATGTGTAAATGTTTAATGGCAAAGGTTAATGACCTTATCGTTTCTTTTTCGTTTTAATATCAATCCAGAGCTTTTTTTTCATGCATATACGATAGTTCTTGGTTGTCTTTGAAGACAAGCAAGAATTCAAGCAGTCACTGTGGACGTCTTGCATCCGATAGTGATGATGATAATTGAAAGTGGGTTTTATTTTTCTAGCTGACTGTGCCTTTTTAGAATATATTTTAAAGGAAATACCGCACGGGGCGAGTGGGTACACCAAAATATTATAATAATCATTCACCCCGTCACTGTGTCGTACGGTACGAATGGGACTCTCAAAACGGGGCGACTGGTACATTTTAGTAAAAGAAGCGAAGTCTAAGGGGCAAGTGCTATGTACACCGAAATAATGTATAGGTACCTTCGTTTAAATACCGACTACCAACCAAGACCAACACTACAAAGAACATCGAAAATTCAAATAATAAATTATTTCATCGAATCTTAACACGAGCGTAAAACCGATAACCACAGTCATTATGTATGCAGATGTAATGCAGACAAAGTCGTGATTTGATCTATGGCGTTTTAATATTCTATTAACCGATATTCAGTCGTTTATTAGCATCGATCCATTATTTATATCAGATATCTAGTAATATATCATTATTGAAAATAAGGGATATATTGTCAATGATACGATTTTTCAATGATCAATGGTGGGCACGCGTACACTTTTATGTACAACTGATAAATAGCACCCGTTTTATGGGGCGACACCATTGATATCGAATGTGAACGCATTGATTTATCGGTTTGGCGTATAATTCGTAATTTCAAAAACAAGTTTTTTTTAAGATATTTTTTGTGTGATTTATTTGATGAGCCGTTGATGAAATATAGCCAGTTTGTGTCACAATATCGTTCAGCCGTATAGCAGAATCGAATTTAATTTGGACCAATTTGAACTTGATTAAGTAACTTTTAATATCAAATGTAACGGTTGCCAGAAGTTGTGCTCATCATTCTTCGTAACTGACTACTCAAACTTAAGCTAGACTAGCGTGAAACTTAAATTGAATTAGGAATTTGCAGAAAGCTTGAACTAATCATTGTTATTCTAATAAAACGAAAATAAAATTAATTTCACAATCAAATTAACGTTAGAAAAACAAACGAAAAGAAAATTACGCCTACTATCTATCAATGTCATCAACGAAAATAAAGAAAAGAAAAGAAAAATATATTCTAAATTCAAAAATATAAAATTCGAAAAGTTTACGTTTGTTCGGCTCGGGATTCGCGAAAGAATCAATTTTATTGGTAAAACAAGCGGCGCCGGTGATTTATGTCGTACGAACGTGGCCGATAGCATGTCACCGGGCCCGGCGTGTTCGCGCCTCGCTCTAGAATTTGCTAGAATATTCTTTTGTGTTTACAAGTACAATGACTTTTGGGTGAATCGAATTTTTATCATCCATAATGTATACAGACTGAAATTCTATATCGTAGAGACAATTCCAACTGCCGAGGCTTTTAAAGACGTTAGGAAAGCTCTGACTGATGTCTTAATTAATTACAAATGTAGTGACAAAGCAGGAAACCAATTATTTTATTATAACTTGAAAAATATTTGCTTAGATAAGTAGGTATCATGTCCAAAATCTCCAGTAGAATGCATTATTTGTCTGCATTTTTTGGTCTCCTCGACATTTAAAAAGTTGATGGTTCGGTCCTAAACGTGATAAATTTAAAACAAAGAAACGTATTGACCTTTATGCAAGGTGTTCCGATTAAAATCTAAGCAATTGTAGAAATATAGAAGACAAACGAGCTTTAGCAATTTATTATAGACGTGTCGACGACAAAATTGTTTATGAATATGTTCTAAACAGGTTCAAATTAAGGCTAAAGACCATTTAGTTTTTGAGCATTTTATATATTTTATCTTTATTATGTGCTTTTACCTTCTATTGTTGCTACTCCTATTTTATTTGGAATAAATATTTGTGAAGAACAGTACTACGCATGAGTTAATATCTGATGAGATGTTTTTGTAGTAGTAAAATGATGAATAATCCCTTTTTATTGATACAATACACGAACCCGAGAAAAACCGCGAACAAAAGCCAGTGTCCAATAAGCAGGTGCTACATTATCATAAATGGTCGTACCGTAAACCGACTACAGACGCTAATCTACCCGTCAAACATTTGTTCGCGGGGTATATATCATTATCGAACACTATTACTATTAATTCGCACGTTAACCCATCAATTATTAGGAGTTTTTTAATCATTTGTCATTTATAACGAGTGCCGCATAAGTTTAAATTAAGTGCTTATTGTTTGGAATGGTTTTAGGAAACATTAAACTGTCGTTCGCAACATGGTTGCCACTGTCCAGCGATATTCTTTAATAGTTCTATTTACATTGCGCGTCCCCCATATATCTTGTTTTTGCTCGCCCAATGATGTACATTTACGATTATACCATTCTTTTCGATCGTTATCATAAAGAAGGAGTAATGGGACTGTTTGCAAAGGTTAGAGAAACGTTTAACAACTTCTTGTAGTTAATTTAACATATAAGTAGGAGTGCTAGTGAGTAGTATTTCAATATTTAAGCACTACATTATTGCTTGGCCTTGTTCCGCTAATTATCACAGTTCATTTTTTCATCTTCACCAATACTACTGTCATTATAAACTTGCAAACGTATCAAAATTATGGGTCTTTACATAATAGATACAATGTGAAACTAAAAAGCAGCTTTCCATGGCTTTAATATTCTGTAGGGACATGCAAAAAAGCCACTTACATGAAAATTACGATGCATTATTTACATTGATATACTTACTTAATCAAGAGAACACCTTCTAGGCAGGTGGTTGTAGATACAATTCAAACTGAAGCTAAGAAATATTAGAACTACTGAACTAGCTATGAGATACTTAACGCTTTCTGTAAATTTCTTAATAATTGAAAGCAAACCTAAAGATGATGAAAATACTATCATAAAAAATCAAAAGGCTTAAGGGGTAGACCTTATATGCAATAGAGGTCATAAAGATTAGGACCTGGCTTTCGATGATAAAGAAAATAAAATAGGATTATCAAATAAAGCTTCTACATTCCATATTATGATGCTAAACGTTTTATATCCACTAATCGGATCATTAAGATTGTTTATAAGCAGCAGCGACTAACGTTGCGAAAGGTCCAAAATCGGAAGGATTGAGGTCACGTCCGTCGGATGATATTAAGTGGACTCAGATATGTTGTTTTCGTGACTTAGATACAATGGAGCCATTTTGTGATCGGATATCGATAATAAATGTATTACGTATATAAATATAACAAATCTATAATTTATAACATTATAGCTTATTATGTTTTAATCAATCAACTCAAAAAGACTGGTCAATAATTGAATAATCAAACTAGCTTACCTGTAAGCGCCGTTCGATTGAGATTATTCCTGTTGTTGTATCGTCCGAAGATGATGAAGAATTTTACTAATGTAGTATATTTCCTGGTTACCCGAGGACGTCACATATAGTTTAAATCTTGAAATGAAAAATAATCTGGAATCGGAACGCTCCCTTTCCCAGCTCACCGTTCTATTATCTGTGGACTTCATTCGTTTCTTACTTCACCTGAGGCGTCACTTACGCTCCCGGTTAAAATTTAATATTTTTAGTTACAATACGAAATAGTATGATTTAACATGGGAAGAAGAAGTAAGAGTGAGAAATTAAAGCGGCAACTACAAAAGTTCGGACAAAAAATCCAAGAACTCGAAGAAAAAGAAATCGGTTAGTTGACGACAAGCAACATGTCGCCATTTTTTACCTTATTTTTTCAGATATACCTAGTACCTATACTCCTCGAGATCTAAGAAGTCCCTTTTGACAGATTTAAAGAACGATAGCATGTAACTTGACAATGTTACTATAGGCTGTGAATAAAAACCATTTTGAATATACACTTGATAATAATTATGAAATTATTATAAATTTTTGAGATACGTATAAATTAGCATGGTATATATTTTCATAAGTATTGTTATAGCATCGAAATATTTTTAAAATGCATGTTTATGTACTGCCAAAATATCATAAAAATGGTTACGTTCTCAATCAATTATTTTTTAAATAAAGGGATGTGATCACTAGAATCGTTAAAATCGTTTGAAATATCAGTATAAAATTACGTAGGTATTAAAAACTCTTTAAAGGCTGTATGACACGTACATTATATTATTATAATTAATTTAATTTCTTTATGATCACAATTTGCTTGACACTGGCAGTAATGACAATGACATCTGTGCAGTTTTTCGCGATTTTTCCGACTAATTGTTCGTTCTCTCTACGAGTATTTCTCGGATACCTCTGTTTTTGTGATCTGGCTTTGATTTTGGACTGTTCCCGCTTTTAAGTTGTCTTGGCTTGCTATAGGTGCATGGATTCTAATACCTACTGTGATTTCGGCCGTCCGTTACAATTTTTTTTCAAATTGTCTGTTCGATTTCGTACTGTGAATAGTAAATTCCGCAACTTGGTTTGGAAACTATGTGAGTACTTCGAAAGTGAATCAATAACTGGTGGACCATTATTACCGGTACAAGTGGATAAATAATTTTGGCATAAAATTATGAATATGTTTTATTATTCTATGAAGATACCTACAGAAATGCGATTTCATATTAAATTCGGTGCCTACTACATTAATAAATTGCTTATCAGATGAATTTCTCGATTTTTTATTCATAGTTTTAAACAATTATATACTCTTAGAATTTTAAATCGATTTATTATAAAAATCTATATTTTTGGTTACCGATTTATACGCTTCACATCCCAAATTAACTCAAATGATATATGTCAAAAGTGGCTTTTTAAATCTCGAGGACTATAACAAGTTTATTACTGTTGTGTTGTGTTACTGCCGTGAAATAACAAGTACCTACGTGGATTTATCCATAGTATAATAAACAACGTGATATTTGTTCCTGAGTGGATACGAGTAGGTACCTATGAACTTTTATTTTTAATCAATCAACTCAAAAAGACTGGTCAATAATTAGGTATTATTATTATGAACTAAAATTTGAATGATTTTGTAGGTATAATATGGCGATGCAGTTATTGAGCCAGAATCTGGATGTCTTCTTCTTGGATATGATATAAACTAAAATAAAGGTAGTGAATAGACTAAAATAAATCCTCGATGTTTCTGACATTATAAATATGAGTGCGATAGATTTTCATAACAGAGAATGTGAGTATTTATAAATAATATCAACACTTTCAAGGGAAACGAGTATCCATAGAAGGCGTAACAAGTTTTATGTAAGAATATAAACACCGGAATCCAAGCGATGACTAAGTGTCTGACGATCTACTATTTTGGATAAAGCTTGATCAGCAAGCCTGACAGGTAGTACTGGTGGCAGAATAAATAATTACTCCAAATCCAACTGATATGTAACTTTCTGCGGTTAGGTTAATGGAGCAGGCTAATGAAATAATGAAATATGAACCATTATTTAAATAAATTCTAGAAAGCTAAGAAACAACAACATAAATTAAAACTGGGGCATTTTACGTCTTGAAATCAATTACTTTAACAGATGACAAATGGAGACTACAAAACTGTGATAAATGTTTTCAAATGCAAATTCGGGGGCCACCGATGTTGAGTCGATATTATGATTATCATATTCTAATTGGCTTAACGAATGACACTAAGCTTTGAGTTTCACTTCCTTGATCATACTTCTTCGTTCGGTTTCAATTTCTAACGGCAGAACACCGGGAACTGTTTAAATCACGCGCATGCGCCGAAAATAAACTGCGCGCGATCACTCCTCCGCCTCGCCGTAAATTCACTGCTAATTTACAGCCCCTCAATGTTATAAATAAATAAATATTCGTCGTAGAGCGCCACATCCACTCTTGACACATTGTGCCACCACTTGGATGGTGCTGTCATAACAGATCCTTCGTAGCACGCTTAATGGATCGCTTTGGCTACCGTTGTGAAACTCCTTGTGTTTGGTTGCACTATTTCAATAGAGTTTGTTGCTGCTTGAATTTCACTTTGTGAACTAGACAGACAGAACAACTAGATTTGTCTTGTGAATCCTTTGTATTTACTCACGTTCTTTTTTAACAAATGTGACAATATTCTAATTTGTTGTCAAGTGCTTAACAGTAATAGGTTATTCAGCAGCATTGACGGAAACATAATCACTTTCGCTGTTTTTACATAAAATCTTTCAGCAACAAGAACTAATTAATTATCAACATAGTAGTGGCGAACTCACAAATTATCCTGCCACTCGCGACGCTGGTACCCAACGAAAGTTATTGAGTGCCAAGTAGACTGAAGCAAAGGAACAGCCGCGTTAGCTCCGTGCCAGCGATCATTGGTGGGATTGTGGCGGCCATTGTAATACAAATTCTCCGCCGCTGTTACCATCTGTCTTGTAGCCGAAATTCGAAAAACAATAATAGAAAGAGAACTCCACTACAACGATTAAAATGTATCGTATCTGAGGTACGTAGTGACGTGTCATACCTTTGTCGATTCATTCGTGTCAGTGCCGACCATTGTCGATAGAAAGCCGTCATATATCTGTCATACGTAACCGTAAGTTGAATAAATTACAATGTTACTTACTTAATTTATAGTTGATTTGCACCTGCAGCGAATTATCAATGCATGCTTCTGTTTAATGGCATTCTTTCACTTCATCAGCTACCATTAATCGTCGGTTACATTCTTAAGCCGCGAGGACAATTAATCTGATTCTTCGACCGATTGGTAATGTTCTTGGTTTCTTTTCGAATCACTCCCCACTGTCATTGAGCGAGAAACACCTTGGTTTACTAGCGTGGAACTTTTTGATTTGTGTCGGCTTGTAGCGTGTCACAGTACATTTAACGAATTGAGTTATTAATCATTTCAGCACTTGTCGTGACGATGATTGATTTTTCATTTTATAATTAGTTCGTAACAAGAAAAAAGTTGTCTACAAATTGGAACAATGTCGATTTATTGACAACATTGTGACTTTTCAATATTGTTGAAAGGCTGTTGATTATAGTGTTGTTAAGTTTTATCGATAGTGACGTGTGTTATCCATCACTATTGATATTTTGTGATGCGTTCTTGTTGCCAGCGGGCGGAGTTTGCATGGTGCCAACTATGGCGGGCGCGTTAATGTAGCGTCGATGCGTGCGTATGTTTTTATTGTCGTCTGTGCAAGAATCACCTAGCTATTAGTCGACCTATGTGTTAATGCCACACACGGTGCTGCATGAAACCTACAGGATTCGTAGTTCAGAACCTATTATTCATCATGAATCGACCGATGATTGAAATTATTTGACGTAGGTACTAGGTACCTCTTTTCGTTCCAATATGTTACAGAATATTCTTTCTTTTACAGATCTATTGTTAAGCTTTATTGTCGATTCGTGTGAGCTTGAGGCTTACAATAACTGTCACATTTTTCTACAGTCGTAAAGAGGAGACTCAGTCCGCATAGTACGATTGTTATTTATTTTTATTCGTTTTAGCTAGCACTGCGTTTATGACTATTTGTGAGACAATCTTTTATATTCGTCTGACACTACGATGACTTCAATTGTTTCAATTAGATGTGGTTAGCATCTATATTCGTAGAAGTACCCCGTCTAAATTCGAACGTCTAGATTTTAGACTTTCAAACTTTATCGAAGATTCGTCTGATTGTTAAAGTCGTACATTTAAGGTCAGCACTGCCGATCGTTAAGATTATTGGATCGTGCGACTTAACAAGTGCTGTAGTTGATGTTACGGTCTCTGTATAGAAAATAATTGCGCTAGTTATCCGAAGATTTCCAAAGCTCGCGGTGAAAGCGTCTCAAATCACATACGCCGAATCAAGATCAGTTAACATCCGCAACACATACATAAACAATATGTACATATGTGTACGTGAGAAGGGCCCGTCATGTTTTATTTATTCGCGGCCGACTCGTAATAGAGTCGTGCCGTGAGAGCCACCGCCAAGTTTTTTACCGACCGTAAGCCTCGCCGAGTATTGAGACGTCTGGATGCTGATGTCTTGTTGCCTGTCCATACTATACTTTCGACATGACGGCGACATTTATTTTTCAAAGTTTTTTAAACATCCGATACGAACACATGTAAGCACAGCAGTCGATGTAAACGAGTGATAGATAACAAAAAGATAAATTTACTAACATTTTTCATCAAAGAACCACTGAGCCCGGACAGCTGCAAGTGGATATTAAAAATCCATTCATCACTGTAACAGCAAAAAATAAGAATTCAGATTCACACTGGAACACGGCGACTGCGAAATCTGGTGAGACGAGGAGGTATTTTCCCTCCCCCTTCCTCCCCCGGTCTGTCGGGGTGGGAGCACGCCTCCCTTTTGACAGGAAATGATTGTCTAATATTAGCTTTGTTATAAGGTCCCTCTTTTGGGATTTGAGCGAGTTTTTGGAGTAACGTTTTGGATCTATCTTCGTAATGCGTGTTATCTTAGCTGTTTGTTTAGCAAGTTCTACGTCTTGCTACGATTTTTGTTTACATTTGAATCTGCCAAACATACAACGATACGACATTGAAAATTTGTTTACCAAAACTTGCAACTACATCAATAGGTATTATTCTGTAGAATGGATTATCACAACATGATGTAGCTAAAGTGTTTATGTGTTACGTACAGAAAAAAATACATTAAAGGTTTCTAATAATTTAGCTGACAATGGGCGCTAACTTACTCTACAGCTACTCGTTCTCATTAAAACGAATTTATCGTGTGGGTGCTTATCTACTTGTATATGCGTTCATATAAATACGCGACAAAAACTCGGTAATATAAGAGTGTCGGATAAAAAATCTAATTCGTAACGTTGACTCACTTCAATAATTTAAATTAGACATCCAATGAATTGTATGAAAAAATTCGGGTCGTCGACCTTCACGGTTGAGAGAAATTTTTTGAACACCCCCGATAATCACAATAAAAAGTCGTCGCGGGCTTCACAGAAATAAAACTGAAGCTTTATTTTCTAATTTATTGGTGTAACATCTATTTCAGTTCGGTTTTCGTCAACAGCCCGCTGGGAAGTGGCTACTGTCGACTATGAATAGTCGTGCCTACAGATACCAACTAACCGTTGACTCCAGTGACAGATTTGTGCTTTTCAAATGAATTCTGAGCAAGTCCGGAACACTATTTTTTGGTTTAATGATAGATTTAGTTTTGTTTTCTACGTAATTTATTTATTTGAGTATTAGTTTGTCGACCAAATATTACAGGAATATGTTTATTTATACCAGTGGCTGTTGGCTTAGTATTATTACTGTAACTCAATCAAAATACATGTCTATACTGAATTCAACCATAATACCGGACATTATTGTCAAAACACACAAAATAAATTGAGTCTTTATTTATTTAAAACAAACTTTGTGAACCGATCGTCTGCGGTTTACACACTGCAGTTTCGCGATAATCCGTACACATTAAAACAAAAGGTTTATACAAAATTAAATTACCAATATCCGTGGAGCGCGCTGCCACAAAATATTTTTGTCGAAACGGCAATAATGCGAAACTCGCATATTGCGCGATTCTCGCGTAGATAACAGAAATAATGGGGTTCAAAAATGAAATTAATTCCAGGTTGATGATTTCAAATTGAAAAGTCACATCGGCTCGCGCCATAATTCATGATCCTGAAACGTGTCCGGGCCGCCGTGTTGGACGCCCGCGCCAACCAAGCTCAGGGTTGAACAAACGAACAAAGTTGTTTTACGAGTATGTATCATCAGCTTTGAGTATCTAGAACACCACCAGTCCTGCATAACGTTTTGATTGTAAATTGAATATCACAAAATTATGCATCGTAACAATTTTTGCTACACGTTTTTTTAAACATTCATTATTAATATTAGCATAAATACACGCAACATATTACTGTCTATTCAAGTCCGCGATATTAATAAAAGACACGACTAAGCCCGTGTCACATATTTTTGCCGCCTATTGAATAGAACAAAAAGCGAATGCAAATATTAGCATTATTATGTACCCACTATCAACCCTATAGCGGGCTCAAGCTCATTGTCACAGTCCTTTGTCGGAGGTCTCTTCCGCTTCACCACGCGCGATATCTCGCAGAGGTGGCGCCCTCCATCCGAATATTCATGAACACACCGAGTTGTGGGATAACTTTTATTTATATGAACACAACTGCCTAATACATAAACAGCACATAGAGTTCATAGCTGTCTTAATTGAATAACTGACTTCACGTTGAATAACTAAGTACTGAGTAGGTACGTGTTTATAATATGGAGAACTTAGATTAAAAGTCATTAATCATTTTACATGGGCATTCCAATTATGGAAATTCAATTTGAGTAAACTAAATAAAAAATAATTTAAAAAAGAATCTTACATTATGTAGATCAAATAATAATAAAAATATGTAATTAAATGTGTTGTGCAGTGTCTATGAAATTACATTTATATTATAAACATTAATTCATCTTGGTGTCAGCCCTAAAAGGCGTAAATACTCGTTGTGTAAATACACCAACATGTAGTTGGGAATACAAATATTATATTTTTATTAAATGAACATTAAACCTTTATATTCTTTTTCATAATTTGAAAGAATTCTCTTGTGACATTAGCAATTCATATTTTATTAAAACGCAATTTTTATTATCCGAATAAGTTGTCTGTATCAAGCTTTAAAACTTTTTAAAGGCTAGGGCCAGCCCTGAAATTTTTGAAGCAATTTATTTGTAACTTCATTCTAAAACTTTTTCGTTTGTTATAAAAGCTAAAGCAGTGATCAATTTCATGTGACATTGGGACTCATAATTGTTTCTAATGAGTTAACGGTCTTGGATCCGGTCATTGAATGTTTTATATTTATAGCATTCACTGTAGAAATGTGGAAAGTAAGTTTTTTATATGTAAATATAGCTCGGTGGCAGGTCTCATGTTTAATGCAACCGCTATGTCATGAACATTTGTCGGTTGCACCATTTCAGACGGCTGTAGGTACTCCTGTTAGCTTAGTTTCTACTAAACATTTGCACAAAATGTTGAATTTCATTTTGAAATAATTCATCGTTCATATTTCGTGTTTAGTTTCGTACAAATAAAATGGTTCAATCCTAATTATAATTTTAGAATGAAATACTACCCTCAAATTTTAAATGAAGATGAAGCCTTTTTTTATTTAGGACCAGCTTCCGGAATATCAAGAATTTATAATTAATTTTTCGGAGTTTTAATAATCTCGGTGACGTTGAAATATATCGTTGCAGAACATGTTAATCCAACTAATTATTGTACAGAGTAAATTAGAAAAGGCTCTATAAATCATTCCATCCACAGGGCTAAGCTATGTAACGCCGCAAGGCTTTCAAGGAAACACAATAGCTGAGATGGTGTCCCTGTCTGGTATTCCAAAAACCGTAGTGCTAGAAAGAGACGGAGTCATTTACGAAAAACGAGCCCGTAATTTGCCTGCACGAAAATTTGATAATAAATCATAATAGTTTTAGACAGAGCAGAGGTAAAAAAATAAACCAATTTGGAAAGTGAATTGTAAGGCACGGCGAGCACCGCCGCGTGGTCTGTTATTAGAGCAATTATGTTATTATGTTCGCCGTATCTAATCCGAAAAACTAAATTGGAGTCGGCCGCTGCCGGCGAATGCCCGATAGGTTCAATCATTTCGACTTTTGGGTCGCACGAAATTCGTTGCGGAAGCAATAAGAAACACGAAAATTTCGAACGAAATAATCACAAATTATCCAATAATACCTACATAGTTGTGAGCGAAATATCGATCGATGCACAAAAACCGGTCCAACATATTTTCGACACCCTATTTCGCTACGGTTCATAGTTTAGTACAAATTAAAAAAGGGTGCATTATTGCAGTACATATTTCAAAGTTCACATTTCATAAACAGCCTCGCGTCGCCCTTTGATACTCACTTAACTCATATTTCATTCAATATGACCATAATTGAAGTGATCGCTGAGACTTTATTAGAATAGGACGCTTATTCCTTCAGCGTGAGAGTCTACACTGGACCCAGTGAAGTATCTGTAGATAAAGAAACATCGTATGAACGATTGCCTCTTTCACAATTTGTATCTTTAACATAGTCTGTTGCTAAAACAGGTATTTCTCGTATGTTTTCGTTTCAAAATGCGTGGTCCCTTTGTATTATCAAAGTATCAAATATGAATACCAAATAAGGGTTGGCACAAAAGAAAAAGTGACAACTTTTTTAATTTATGCGCAAACGAGTACATGAAAACGTAATAATAGGAGCGTGTTTGGTAAATATATTAATGTAATAATTCTCCGAGGGCGTTCCTAAAGTTGTCGGGTGTTATTTTTCTAAAATTTCACGGTAGATACATCATGTAGGGCTCATGAAAAATTATAACGTCTTCATTAAAGTTTGAGTGGCTGTGTTTTGTAAGCACTTCGTGTCTGTTTCCACGATTTGTATTACAATAGTGCTGTGGTGAAAGCAAATGAAGTTGTAGTTTGACCAGTTCTGTTTCTTTATTCATTGTTATAATGTTCATAATTAGTTTATTAGAAACGGTTAGTAACTTCAATGTATCAGGATTATTTTTTATATTCATTATAATCCCCACGAAAACATTGACTTTTATTTCTCGACGAAAGGTGTATTCATATTCAAGAAACAAAGTTTCCAAAGGAAGTCCGCGTAATCTTATACAACGTCACGCGTCTACTGAAAAAAGCTTCGTAAAATACGAAGCTACGTAATTTCATCAGGTAAACAATTTCGTTTCCCATAAATTGCACAGAAACCGTTCACCTCAATGTTTACGGATTTTTATCTAAGAGTTTATTTTTAAACACACTCACACACAAAAGAAACGTAATAAATATTAATGCTAAATATTCCTTTCGAATGTTGTTTACGAAACGCGCAATACTAATTTATTCTATATATAAATTTATCTTTTTAATTAACTACAGTATGATAATAATCCATGACTGTATGTATTTTTTTTAAATAATTTATTGCATATAATATCTCGATTAGTGTTAAAGGTTTGTAATTTAGATTCAGAGTAATTAATTATTTTTGCTATTTGATAAAAAGTAAGTAAAATAAATAGCGTGTTGTGTTTGTTTGTAGCAATAATGCTTGGCTTCTGAGCGCTAATCGTCAGACAGCGTTTTAAAATAAATCTTAAGCATTGATCAAATTCAATTAAATCCACTAGGTATATAAAATACAGACTTCAACAAAAAGAAAAACATAAGATAAACCGCAACTCCTTATTTAGTTTCGTTACCAAGAATTTTTATCGATAACACCACTCACCAGGTAAAATATCTTCAAATATACAACATGTATTACCAAAACGAACTAGGTCATCTAGATAAAACTGCTACTCACTGCTAACTTAAAAAGTGTCCGCAAAAAATATAAATATCACCAACTATATAAAATTATTAACATAAAGGCCGCGTTATTATCGGTCGATAATATAGCTGCGTTACTGCGATATCTGTTTTAGTACATTTTGTATTAGGACGCATTATCGCAGCAGTATAAGATCGCATGCGTCCAAATACAAAATGTACTAAAAACAGATATCGCAGCGATAGTATAATATTGGCGTTAACGCGGCTGGGTGGGCGCTTTAAGGCTGCTCCCCCACACAGCCGCGTTATTATCAGTCGATAATAATCACTGCGTTATTGCGATATCTGTTTTAGTACTGTTTGTATTAGGACGCATTATCGCAGCAGTATAAGATCGCATGCGTCCAAATACAAAATGTATTCAAAATAGATATCGCAGCAATAATATCCGTGTTTTAATGCGGCTATGTGGGAAAAACCGTATCCGTACCGTAATTTATTTAATATGTGCCAATAAACACAATTTTTTTCTTTTTTTTCTTACCCATCTTCTTTTTTTCTCGAAACGAAATATTATGATAAAACTGAACTTGACCACAATACTAAATCTTTAATACTCCGCACTGTTGCACTGACCTACTTATCTGCCGACTCTACTCCTGACCCTGTGGTCATATCGCCGGCGCAATGATAATATTGACATAGGTCAAAGATGCTCGTATGAGATGCCAACGACTTTTTGAAAATATTTTTTTCCTTTATACATGATAAGAATGCACTGAATGACGCTCTTGTTTCATATTATAAACATCACCGTTCGGCTTACAATTTCTTCTTCAATAGCAGATTATACATTTAATGGGTTAATAATAAATTATAATTAATTAATTTAATAAGTATCATAATCGTTTAGTATGATTACGGTTATTATAACCTATTTAATAATAGTGTGGAAAATCATGTTGGTTTTAAAGTGAAAATTTATTTGCATTTTTAAGCACGTAATAATATATTATATGATTTTATCATGCAAATGATTGTGATCTGTTTTATTTAATGGCGTTATAAACTGTATCTACATAATAGGTGGTTTTGAACAACATAATGAATTGAACATTAATCTATTGTAATTTGCATTGATCACACTAATCATGTTTGCACAAATAATATCTGTCCGAAGTATAGATTTTTGCATTTATCTTAAAACTTTTGACTGAATTTTGAGAGCAATTTGGGACATTGGACTTAAATATATTTATCATGTTTATGGCACAGATTGTACAAATTTTTAGAATACATATATCGGGAAGCATGGATGTTACAGAAAGAGAGCAGAAAATACAACTTTAAGTTGGTAGAGGCGCCAGATTTATTTATATGGGTATTCTTTTATTTGGTACTGTTTATGATATTGTAACTGTTTACTACCTTCTATCTCAGTTTAAAGACCACTAAGTCAAATTATCCAAAAACAGAATAAAATAAACAAATAACGTCCCGTTTTTAAATGACCGTTTTCTTTTTTGTTGCAGGTAAGAAAGAATTCCTGGCCGCATGGAACCATAAGGAAATATGTACGAAATTCAAATTGCGAATCGTGTGTGCGTGTGTGAAGTGATCGTCTGTTTTGTCACGTGTCCGCCATGCGATTATCAGTTCAATGGAAATTAACATAAAGTCGTAATTCAATTTTGCGCGAAGACGAGGACTGCTTATACTTTGCATGTGTGTTGGTACGACAGCTGAAAATCAAAGGGAAGTTTCTGTCTCGCTTAGTCTGAGGTAACTTTACAAGGTATAAAATCAATTTTTGTAAGCTCTTATGATTGAAACACGTTGAGCCAGTTACCATTGAATAAGCAAAAGTAAGTATAGTTACGGTAGAGCATAATTTCGATAGCGGTTGAATTCAAATAGGTTTAAGCAGTTATTACATTTCCTCTGTTATAAAATATACTGAGACTGATTGGCATTAAACATCAAACGCTACAGTTTCTTTTTGCAAAAGAAAATTTGTGAATAGGTAGTTACATGATAAAAATTGCATAACTTTTTGCGGATGTAGGAAATAGGGTGGCCGTGCATTATCTTATTCTTGGACACCTAACTTGTATGACAACTTATTTTCAATTTTCTAAAATATCAAAACCACAATGTGGAAACTAAATTAAGACCGACTGTGTGTAAAATTGAACTGAATTGAACGCAGTATAAAGAGTTAAATAGAAATGATTTGCTTGATTCCAATCATAGCGACAGCGGCGCATCTCTTCATAGCGTTTCCCGCCCATACGTAGCGCAGCGCTACATGCATTCGCACGCATTCGGCTAATCTCACATGTGATCAGCCACATAGACGCGCATATCCAGCCATTTTAAAAAACGATACAGTCCCAACTCCGTTCTGCAGTTAGGCATCATTTCGTCTGGCAGCGTTAAAAGCACGCTGCATGTTCGCACTCCCACCCGCCACAACACAGACGCGACTCATGTATGAATCACGAGCTGCGTATGTGCGAGTGCCCGTACGTTCGCGCTCCGCTGGAGCCTGTCAGTGTGTTGGTGTCCATCGGCACACGTGCACGCCTCTATGTGTGTAAGCCCACTCATGGCAGCGGACTATGACGGCTCGTAGATTTGACAGCTAGCTCAATGCGGGTTCAGACGTTCATTATACGCCGACCGATGTAATTTTCGTGAAATACTTGACAGTTTTATTTATGTACGATAAAGACATTAGTGTTGTGACGTCGCCCCTACATGTGACAGTGTTGAACTTAATTTTTGCGCGAACTTGAACTTCAGTGTTTCTCTTCGGTTGAAGTCAGCCCAATTTGACGATTGATTTGTGACATGCCCGGTCTCAAGGAGCGTTTATGATGGTCACAATTAGATACGGCTCGTTGAAAATCTGTTCGAGGGGTAACGGAATGAATAAAAAATCATTGGACGTCTTGCAATTCCAACTAGACGGAACGAAAATACATTCCACGACTGGAAAATGTAAATAAAAGTAAACCGCCTAAAGTGCCTAGAAGACAATAAAGCTAATTAAATATGTTAAAAAAGAGGTGATATTTTTATAATTCATTCTTTTCGCATTTATTTTGGTACGGTTTTAGTGTATAGGTATCGAATATTTTTATAAACAGTGATATGACTAGAAGTTAGCAACAGGATTGAGTGAATAATTTATGGATTGTTTGGGATCTCCAACTGGAAACGTATTTGCCGCGCAAACATTATCGGTGAGTTGTAACAACTGATAAGTTTCCTAATAAATTTTATTAAAAAATATATTTTTATACAACTAGCTTCAAATGCTTTATTTTAATACTGGTGTTTTGAATATTATTGAAGAATTCATAGGTATGATGATAAAATCACGAACACTAGGGTTTGTGCACAATAATGAAGCATTCTACTTATTACAATTATTAAATAAATATATATATTAATATGTTTTCAAAACTCGAACACACATTTACTTAAATGATAACGTTTTTGTATACTTATTTAATTTACGCATATTTTTTAACGATTTTGTAATTTTAATGAACTACATACTAGAATTACTAAAACTTGAAATTAATTAGAAAAGAAAAAGTGCTGTTAAATTACAATTCAGAAAAAGAATATTGTATCAAACGAAAATATAAAAATGCAAATGAAACAAAACAGCTGTGTCGGTATAACCAAAATGAATATTTTAAAAAAGAATAAGGTGCACATGTCACTAAGATTAATAGAGACATTAACGCAAATAAGCATAAATTTTATTGTTTTCTTTTATATACCACTTGAACCCCGGTCACCTTTTTGTAGGAGTTGCCGACAAGCAGGTACCAAAAAGGTTTGGTGATCATTAATCAAAATCGTAGCGTTATCCTTTTAAATGAGTCGACAAACAGCGAAATAGAGATGTAGACGGGGGATGAAGTGTGGCACCGCCCTAAGAACGGCCATTAATCAGTGTTATTTTCTTTATCTATGTAGGTATCTAATGCAGTTCCTACATACTTACTTATTTAGTTGATTTTTATTAAGTATTTGAATAAGACTAATTAATGTTTGAATCAGGTTTTTTATTTTATTTACAATAAATTATTGTAGGCAATCCATCACTTATTGATATTTAGAATTAATTTGACTAGATTGACCTTATAAAATTTTGTGATATTTTGTCATAAACGTCAATTTTCGTATTATACACGGTCGTATATCAATTTTACGTCCTCGCAATTACTGCACCTAATAAAAATATTTGGATATTTGTATAATTAGCGCATCTTATTATGTATCATAAATATTCACGTTAATTATCACACATAACCACCTCACCTAATAATTTGAGCTAAATAAAATTATATTTTTGGAGACAAAACTTGATTTAGCAAAAATATTTGATTTGTTTGCATGATAATTATTTATATACTCAATCGTATCTGGCTTTTATATTTCGGTTGTACAAAAATTGTTAACAAGTATTAAACTTTGTAAAACTGTATCATCTTTAACGTTTACCATGACATCACCCCCGAATTTGGCTTCACTCTATGTTCTAATTGTCTCATTAAACGAATGGAAATAATGTTTTCCACATGTTTTAATCTATTTAATGAACGTGTGTTACGTGGGTCCACTATGAAAATATTAACGTCCTAGTTGCTGTGAACTGAACAGGCAATATCAATATTTAGTTCCCAAACATTCGTTACGCAAATCAATTGCGACATTTTGTTACAAATATATTTAAATACTTAATCATCGAGCCAATTAAACGTGTACACGTTGCAATACGATAAATCAAGTAAAAGGTCAATGGCAAAAAATTGAGCCGTCAAAACTGGCTCCATAAATTGATCCAGATACATGGTCGCAATGAAACTAGGCGGAGATTTCCTAGCGGCTATTATTCTAACGGTCCCTTTCACCGCTATCTTCTGACCATCTGATGAACTGCTTTTTTCAACTGCCTTAATAAAGCGAGCAGCATGTAAGATTGTAATATTCAGTAGACCCGTAGATTTGGTCGCTGTGATAATATGCCGTGACTATGCGCGCACGACTTTCTATGAGTGGTCTTTTAGAGATAGCGCTTTATTTTTTATTTTTGTTTCAAATAGTTATGCCCTTTTGCGTTCCGGTGATTTGAAAGTCGCTTACACGATTTTATCATGTACAAAATGTACCCATTAAATAGATACTGGACAAGATCGTTGATAGCTCTGAGATATTGCCACAGTAGCCAATGCCGTCATCTTAGTATACTTATCTACTAATCCTCTTTAACATATTATAAATGATAAAAAAATCGCCATCACCAAAACATTTGAAGGAACAAAAATGATTACGCCCACCTTTGTGTGTCGTTAATTTAATATCATTCGTTTATGTCATCGGCTCCCACTAACAGAGCGAGCTTCTCATTAAATATTTTAATTAACTTTCGACGGTCATGTAAATGTCAAAAATATATAAATGTCCTGTCGGATGTGTGGTCACATGAGTAATATTTTGACATAGGTTTTATAGACGACCTTTAGTTTAGACAATTACTTACTGACTACCATAAAAATGAATTAGAAATGGAGATTAACATTATCATCAGAGAACTGGTTCTTATCTTCTTCTGTAACTAGTTAACAGCTAAATTTAGTTCAATTTTAACAAAGACACATGAGGATTTTGTAGTATTATTTTTATAATTATAAATATACAAGTTTAAAGAAACAGAGTTGTTATTTTCAAATTGAGGTAGATAGCTCTACACAAATGAGTGATGTCATAAAAGATTTTTTAATTGCGTAATTAAAATTTAAATAAAACATAGAATACCATAATTATATGAGTACACACAGCTAATTAAACCCGACGCAAACAAACGACTCGACAAGAAGATGACGTTGAAAAATTTCCTTAAAATCGACTTTCTGTTTATAAATTAGTACTAAATAAAGATAATAACAAGTGAATTGGCGGTTTGACATGTGAAGTCGCCGATATTAATGTGTATTATAGGCCCACACCCGCTCGATCGTTGAGGCGAATTTGTAAAATTATCGGCCGAACGTTTTGAATATTAATCTTGGGATGCGCCCGCGCCGCCGATCGAAGCTCGTTAGATTACGAACTTTTTGTCCGGCAAGCATTTTCTGATAGCTTACAAGATTGATCATAAATCATTCAATGAAACTAATGCCTCGCTACAGTTTTTCAAGATTTTTTTAAGGAACATTTTGAGTTTAAAGTCCCTTAACTTTAAACTTAAATTAAAACGTAACTTCTTTTGTATTGTATGTTGCTATTAAAATAATTTTCAATAAAATTCTATTTTTGATAGCACTTATGATTTTTACAACAAGAAGTATTATTATCGCGTATTTTATTATCCAGATAAATAATTGTTTTATAAACAATCCCAATAGTGTAACACTTAACGTGTTAAATGTTTTGGGCAGTTTAATATCGCATGATTACCATATTTAAAAATTCTAATCGATTTATAATCAAAAACATGCTTGTTAATTTTGTTAATAACGTGATAAACTTATTTATCATCTCAAATTTTGTTATCTTAATTTAAATGTAGTTTTTATTTAACATTCTCAAAATACTTTTCACATCTTGGGTCATAAACGTACAAATTCTTCAAAACACAGCTAGCTCTTTATTTGCAAAAAGAAGTGATAAAATTCATAGTAATGAAATGTTTATTGTTTTACGTATAACTATTTAAATAATGAAGAATAAATTGAATGAGATTTTGTTTTCCGAGGAACATTTGCATTTTATGAGAATATTATTATGAATTTTATATAATATGAACTCATCTACACACATAATGTGGTATAAATTATTAACAATGTGTAAATTATTATTAACAACATGATTATCCTAGTATCCCTTATGTTATCATTCATCTTTAATATAATTATCTCAATAAATACAATTAATCTCCCAGTTATAGACAATTTGATTTGTATTTTATTTTAAGAATAAAAGAAACTGCTTCTTTAATTTTAAACAACTGAATTAGTGTCAACATTATACAATGATACAAAAGTAAGCATGTATGAGAAATTGGTTAAGTTATACATACCTGTTTATTTGATTTATTCAATAAACTTAGTTTTAGTTCATGGTCAGTTTTGTAAAAGCTCTAAATACATTACAATTCATGTTTGATTTCGTCTTTTCTTATATCTATTGTAGGTACCGGTTCAATGGGTTATTTGAAATCCACAGGGCTAGTTGAACCTCAGATATTTTTCTCAACAGTACCATCTACACAAATTATCTATGAAGTTAAGAAAAAGGTATATAGGTATACCTTTTTTCCTGTATTAAAAGTCTCTTTAGTTATCTAGTTAAGTTTTATTTTTATGACATCAGTGGAAGTCAAGCTAGCTTCACAGATCTATATCACAATGCTGTTGACACTTTACAGACTATAAGTATAAAGGTGCGTTTGGATATCACAACATCCTCCCTATTAAATATAACAATTAAAAAACTATGTTATTCTTCGCCTTCACACTGGTCTTCGACTTACTCCACGAGAAACCACATTTTCAACTGTTGAAACGGCCATCAATTCCATCTCAATGGTATCAGTAGCATTGAGATTGAATCCACGACCATTTCAAATATTTAGTCTAGTATTAAAACCTGTGGTTCTCATATACCTATCTACCAGTTTTTTTACTAAAAATCTGCTAGTCCCTTAAGATGAAAATTCAAACTTACTGTTTGATTTGTCTTCTATTTCACTAATAAAAGAAACTGCTTCATTAATTTTAAACAACTGAATTAGTGTCAACATTATACACTAATATACAAAAGTTGTTTAAGTTATACATATCTACCTTTTTAATTGTTGTTTTGGTAAACCTAGGTAACTCTGTACTTGTTGTTAAATGTAAAAGCTCAATAAAATAAATTACAATCCATTTTTTATTCCAGCTTTTGTTCTATTCTAAGTTTATCTAACTTATTCTAGGTATATCCATTGTAAGTACCCGTTATATGGGGTTCTTTCAAATCCACGGGGCTAGTTGAGCCTTCCTTATTTTACTTAATATATATTAGTTACCTACCCTATTTTCCGTAACTTCATGGACAATTTGTGTAGGGTGGTATCGTTGAGATTGTATCGACGACCGTTTCAAATATAAAGTCAAGTGTTATCTGTGGTTCTCCTATATCAGAAGCCCAATTCTCGTAATTAATTTACACTATGACTGCAAGTTGACCGAACTGAGATTATTATTAATTGACAAAAAATATATATTGTACTCTTCTTAAAGTTCAGTCCGATTTCAGTATGATCTGAATTCAATCTTCTTACAGACTCATTTCAATCTCATTCTTGACGTTTACGTATGGACGAGAATATCAATTTAATTATCTATATCGGTTCAAAATGTTAGCAGAATATCGATTTGGATTCAATCAACTTTCGACGTCATTACAATATTTTCACATTTAACGATGGTTGTTAGTAGTAGGAGAATTCAATTTGTGACATTTATGATACTAGATCGGAACGAGATCAGAACTTTAATTTGAACATTTTTAATTACAAGAATTGGGCTTCAGTTTTCTACTAAAACTGCTAATCCCTTAAGATGAAAATTTTAACTAACTATTATCAAAGTGCAGGTCTACAGAGATGTCTAACAAAACTAATTATACTTATGTAAGCATTGCCTAATTAGATACAACGTCTGCGTCTCAAACGTTTGAGTTGGGTTAGACAAGACCGTTTTGAGGGTGACCGGACACTATTGCAGACCTGTTTATATAGCTGATACAAAATATATGTATAGATATATACAGATATAATGGTGATGTTTTTAGAAGTACTCCCTAACAATCATTTATAGAAGTGTAGGGGTGATGAGGTCCACATGCAGCAGTGAGCATTTACGAGATGATAATTTAATAAGATGTTGATAATACCCAATTCAATTACATCTAATGTTCTATGTAATATAAAGTATTTACGAATGGTACAATACAAGCAAACGCACAATTTGAAAGAGCATTTCCATGTAATGTAACGTTCCTGCGAATGTTCGATGCTGTGTTCGACCTAAAGCTCACGGCGACTGAGCATTTATATGTAACATTCTTTTCTGTTTTGCATTTACTCTTCGTTGAAATGTCGGAGCTGCAGGTCACGTGTGCTGCGTTTATCTTATTGAGTTGTATTATAAAGAAATAGAATAGAATATTGGCAAATTAATATTTACAATAATAAACTCCGCGTCGTACGTTTTGCCTACGCTCATATTTTCTTTGATTGATGAAATATTACACAAATTCAATCCTTGTTTGTAGAATCAAGTTGTTACAAAATGTCGAGCATCATACTCGATGTTCCGAACCGACGAACCGAACATCGAGTATGATTCGGTTCGTGAAAAGGTGACACGTTAGAGCAGCTCGGTGTTGTGTTACAAGTAAATGCTCTAGTGTACACTTACCGTTAGCTTCTTTTTATGTGGACGTAAAATAAAATCATCCTATGGAAGTTGTAAAAGAGAATAGAGATAATCTTCTATGTAGGAATCACTCATGTAATGGAAAGTTTAGCCAGTTAGTTTAGTTTTTTAGTTTAGACGATGGTATCGACGCTGACTGCCCAGGGTGCGCCAGACGAGCCCATGTTTCGTCACTCGTGGAGGCTTTTTTTTTCTTTTTTTTTGCACCTAATTGAGATAGTGATTGCGCTGTAAGCTGAAAACATGAAACAAATCAAGTGGATCACCTTTAAAGGGTTAGCAGCACCACTTTCGCATATAAGCTGATATCAATGATATTGCAAATCCGTCCGTCCATCCAAGCGTTGTGATTTTAGCAATATTCCCTCAAAACCATTCACTGTAGCAGGCTTTGAAGAAGCCCGTGCTCCTAACTGCACTTTAATAAGTTTAAGGGTATATGAAGAGAAACTCTCTTAATCTTACAAATAAATCTCTACTCCAGCCAAACAAGGTAGACTATTAAGCAAGTATAGTTTTGGATTAAATGAATTGAATTAAACTTAGGTATACATAATTCTTACCTACCATTATTATAAAAATGTAAGGATGCTAATTTTATTACTCAGATTACCTAATGTTAAGAGGACGCCTACGCAGAACAACTACTACTAATATCACAGATGTTATTAATTAGGTCTATGGGATAAACTAGACATAACTGCCTGTAAGGCGGAGGACCAAATATGCAACCTTGGGAGAGGCTTATGTCCAGCTGAAATGTGATTGGTTGAGTTGACTACGTTTTTGTATGCTACTTACCATTAAACATATTATGGTAAAGCAAAAATATAGAGCTACAGTAGCATCACGCAAGTTGCAAGGTAAACCATGAGAAAATGATGTAGACATTGTAAACAAGCTTAATTTTTTTCGTCAGAAAGTTGCTCTTATTGAACATGAAAATAGTAATAATAAACTAAAAAAACATTGAACCAATATATTGGCTAGGTACATGTAAATTTGAAATCCCAATTCACATGCACTAAGGTTAATGATAATCAACTTAAAACACACAACACGTTAAATTTAACAATTATACCTATTATCAGTGTGATAAAACCCACGTATTCAGTAGTAGAAGTACCTACAACAGGGCTGATTTATTACTATTCGAAAAATAGACATTATTGTTTAACACTGCCAGTGAGCACTTTGTTCAAATTCACTATCACATCTGTAAAAAACAATTGTTTTAGGATATTTATTTTAATATTGTAATTATGCGTTTAGGTGACAATAGTTAGTATTGTTTTTAAGTTAATCAAATGTTGATTCGCTGTTAGATTGAACTAGATATTGTTAGAATGAAATTCCTTGCATTCATTACACGTTTTACATACTTCCTATATTTGGTTTTATTTGTTGTTCATGTTATATAACAAACAAGTATTATAACAATTGATTAAATCAAGTTCATGTTCATCAAAATTAAATGTTTCTGCTTTAATTTCAATGCAAATTTGCGATTTCTCCACTTCATGGGAACTTATGATTTCCTTACACAGACAGACCATGAAAACGGTTTTGTTGGGCTTGGTCTGAAATTGTATATAGTTACATAAAAGATTATTAATAAAGATACATAAATACATACATTACGTACACCTCTGCCTAAATCTGTGCATATTGCAGACAAAGTATATAAACATAACGTAACATTTTTGTCTGTACCTTAGAATCTGCACCAATTGACCACTTTATAACCACAAAAGTGATCGCTAGTTAAGTGTGGTTACTTTTGAATGATACGGCCTTGAAACAGCGAAGCGATTCGAAAAGCGGTTCATGATTGTTTGATTCCGACAGCCGAACAAGACAGACTGGATCATTTGAATAAAATTCACTACCTGATATCAATCATTGGTATTTTCGGATTTCTAAATATAAGAATAATGATTGATTGATTAAATGTTTAACGATTGATCTACGTACATATTGTTTACGAAACTTTTCTTACAAGAATATAATACAAACATATTTTTTGTATCATCATTCATCAGTCTACCATCCATCGGTTATTTTGTGCAAAATATATTATAACCAGTAGACAACTCGTCTAGAACCATATTTTAAAAACTTTCTCAAGTGAAATGATATATATTGTAGAAAAGGCAAAATATCACACCGACGAGATATCGCGAGATTTGGTAATGGGAAACTTGTTTAATTAACATTTGACATCTATTAATTGATTTACAAACATGTTTTATAGAGGCGTCCGATCCAGATTTAGTGTATTAATCTTTTAGAGTACCGTAAGAAAAATAATCAGTATAAATAAATATCTTACCAAAATGATTCCTGACGAATTTATGTAAATTCGAACCGAATCTGACTTAGGATATCCTAAAACAATTAAATGTATTGGAGTAAAACCCGTTGCTGTTTTCGTTTTCAAACTAGAGTCTAGAAACAAATCGTCTTAAGGCGAGTTTCTTTAACACATGTGCATTTTCAAGTTATCCCGATCTATAAATGGCGAAAGAAAACATTGTGAGGTAATCGCTTCGACACCTAATAAATTTTAAACATGTGTCTGAGGTCTTCCAGTAGACATTGTAGATTTATTGAGGAGAAGCTTTCACACTGACCCTGCTTAACCCTCAAGATTAAAACGATATTACTACTGTAAACACAATTTAATATTTCATTGACAATCAATCTCCATAGCTTCTTACAAGAGGTACATAAATCAGTATGTAGACTATCAATGGATGTCAAAGTTATTCCAATTTCAAATTAACTTAGTCCTTTGAAATAAATCCGATTCATACTTGACCGCTTTTGTTAATTATTCTAAGTTATTGGGACTAGTACATTTTATGAGACTAATATATTTTGTTTTGCATGTGAAATTCGTATGTCGTACGTTTTATCACCTAACGGTGTTTCACTTACATTGGGTATTTGGATCATGTTAAACTAGAGAGTTGAAAAATAATACCAGTCCAAATCCTAGTATTATTTTTAAATTTGCTTTTGATAAAGAATATTTATCTTATTAAATTTACCTAATATTTATTTATTATAGAACATTTCGATAGTTGAAGGAAATAAATAAAAGCATACTTACCTAGATTCTTAATTTTAAAAGATCTTTTGATGAATTTTGGGTACCAAGAGTCTGAATTAGCTGAAGCTGTCAAATACTTACTTTGTCGACAGTCTACTACTTAGGTACCTAGGTACTTATCATAAAAACATATTAAATAATAAAAAGAAATACTCAAATCAACATCAAAACAAGGAAATCAATAAGGATAATTTAAGAACTACAAAAAGCGAAACCAAATATTTACAAATTTAATAAAAACCTTGATAAGTTTCTACTCACACAAGATTTTAAAAGGAAAACAATACGCATGAGCCATGAGCACAAAAAGTGAAGTTAGTTCAACGAAGTTAGGTAGATACACATAATGCGAAGACTTTTAATACATAGAAGAGTACATAACAAACACGAACCTACATCAAAGTTACACAAGCTAGGCACGATCCCCGCCGGCAACGATCATTGCTCTCGTCTCTATAATTTCGGCCTTTGCCTTTTTTTAATCGGCCCGATCTTTGATTGCGGCATTTTCGGCGTGGATCCTTGGAATTTTATCCGACCAGTGATGTGATGATTTATAACCGAACATTATATTAAGAATCAGGTTTGTAACTTTGTTCGTTAATTAAAACATAGAATTTATTGTATTTACGGTTTTTTTTCCTTTTTCATTGACGTTCTTTGTATCTTTTTCGGCTACTGTATGACAATACTTTTCAGTGACCATTACCACAATTATCGTTTTGGTTAAAAGAAAGGTGTTATCAACTTCTTAAATTCAAACGATATCGTTTAAAACGTTAATGTAATTTGATTGGTCAAAATGCAGGGTATTGTAACACTTGAGTAATAAATGAACTAGTTTATAATTTAGGTGTTTGAATTTAAAAAAATATTGTTATTTGATAAAAATAATAAAGACAGGACCAATGTAATGAAAGAAGATGAGGATAAAATAAAACATTGTGCAAAAGCACATATTAATGATAATACCAAGGGTTCTCATCATCCAAGAATTTTCCTAAGGCTGGTGTGACAAAATTTCAGTATTTTACACGGAGTGCCTACCATCTGACCGCCGCGACGCGACCCAATAATTATCCATAAAAGTAAAACATTCTTAACAACCTAATAATGGTTTGTAGGTCTTTACTGTACTATTTATTCGTTATAACCGTCAATGTCGTGCAGCAGCTGTATAAACAGACAGACACAATAATAAGTCTCATACTTTTATAATTCTGTTTACACTGTACAATGTGAAACTACATCTGTTTCTAATCGATTAGGCGATTTCGAATAGCATTTACGTGTCTATAGTAGGTACCACTTATTTACTGTGTATAGGTAATTTGATGGTAATGATTGTAAATTATGTGTCTATGAGATTTTCTGAATGATTGTAGAGTTCGTTTTGATCAATGAACATTGTATATTTATTCGTGTTTGGCATGAGGGAACTGGAATGTCATTCATTTGTTTTGGATTTCCCTTTTTTACCAATTCTTGTATTATGCTCTCATCCGTTGGATACAAAATCAAATAAAAACAAGTCCAATCATTATCCTCGGATTTGAGCAATGCTTTGTTGTGTTTAAAATTTTATATAATTAAAGAAACCAACATTAAATACCTTCAGTTCAGTAGATTCCTTGACTCTTATACAAAGTTACGCCTATCAATTTACTATCTCTGACATTAAGCAGAGTTTCAGTGAGTGACAAAACGCTTTTCGGACCTTCTTCTTTTTCTTCCTAGTTCTTCTGTCTTGTCGGCACGAGCATGGGAATGGTAATAGCTCATGCCGTAGTGGAAAGATTAGCTAGTCAGCAATGGTGGTATCGAAGCAACTGCCCGAGTACGCCAGACAGTCATGTTTCGTCATTTGTGGACGTCCTTTCCTTGCTTCCCCTTCTTAGTGGTATCCTGGCTACTTGCCATGGTTCACTTCTCCAAGTTTCTGTCAGTTTGCTTGGTTGTTGGCATACACAGCAGTCCAAAGTTTAATTGAGCTCTGTGGTATGTAACATGGATGGATTATACAGGTACCTAGTTCTTTTTTGTACGTTACAAATGAATCGTTGGGAACGTTTTGAAACGCAACCGCGACCAACCGCCAACAACCGGCGGGCAATAGGCGTTGCTAGTGATGTGCCACGCGCGAGGTGTTCCCGTGCTAACTGCGCACCGTCACGCGAACACTGCTCCGCCCATCCTCACGCACGCTAATGCCTGATTTTTGTAACGCCAACTCCATTTTTTACCTTACTTAATTATACCTGTAATTTTGTTTCTACATCGACCTGAAGAAATCAAAGCCAGCCAGGTCGCCCACGAATTTCAGGTCATGTTTTGATATTGAACAACTCGGCTTCAACGTGCAACAAATTTAATGTTTGTTATTATTTGTTCTATTTAAGGAAACAACAGTTTCAAAACCGTATTATTTATACGGGACGGTGCATTCTGTTTTCTGTCTTCTTATTTATAGCGAATTGCTCAGCAATACAGTATTGAATCCGAAAGAGACTAATACCTTTATTATATTATACACTTGCAAGCTTGTACTGTTTCATGATTCGCTTAATTATACATATATGTAGGTAATTCATACCGACTGTTATCACTTTATAATTGGAATCAAAACATTACATCGAACATTACACGCTTCAATCTTATATCACGACGTAACATCAATAGTCAGTATGAAATAGTCCAAGTGCAGGGAACTAACACTCATTCTTGATAAACGGCGGCCATCACTGCACGCCACGGCCTATTATGAGAGCATGACGTCACCGCCCCGCCCCCCACCTCTTCGCTTCAATCAAACCGGGGAACCCTCGTCATGCCCCCACCCTACGTTCCGCTTTACTGACTCCGCATTTTTTCTCATAATAATAACGTCGAAAAAATCGCACAAAAAATCTCGACAGACGCGGCGTTGCTCATCGCATCCCTATCGCCGCCGTCCTTTTTCAAATCGAGTCGTGGAATTCAAAATTTGAATTTAGATAGGATGAATTCTCTTTTAATTACTTATTTTGATGACTAGGTGGCTACATAAATAATATATTGATGCCAGTTCTTTATTAAAAATAATTAATATCACAAAATGTCTAATTAGATCTAGACCTATAAGAAAAATATTAGTTGTCCTAAAATTATCTATCTTCTTGATAATAATTAATTTACAGGGTAATAAGGTATTGTGCAGAAATGCTTAAACAGTCTTTACAAATTAACAATAACAGAAGGTCATGACAGTGGTCACAGGTGTTCCTTTATAAAAGTAGAATAAATAGTCTTATTGGATTATATTATTACCCACCTATTTAGACAAATGTATTTGTATTGGACTAGCTATTAATCATTTTACTTCTCTTATTAGTACAAGAATTCTCTTATAGAAATTAATAATGGAAGTCATAATAAAACTGTTGTTATTCTCACAAATTTTAATTATAATCAAAACTGAATTTGTTTAATTAACATTATCTATCAAAATACTCTCTTTAGTATTCGTTACTGCCATCTGTCATCAGTCGAATTCATTCGTCAAAGTTGAAGTCAAGGACTCCACCAAATTCGGCTACTCACCGACAGAGGTCAGGAGTGTGCAAGTTTTTAAAAGTTTAGTTAGGTAACTATCTCTTAACTTAGTTCGAGTAAACTTTCATAGATGGTGTTGAAAATTGAATGTTGTAAATTTTTATTGATTTTATTAAAATGTGATGAAGTACAAAATACTTACGTTTGGTAAAAAAAGAAAATGCAAATCTTTGGATTTAATATTGTGTAACGGCTGAAGGAGTTTAGATAAATTTGGTAGAGAAGATAGTATTAGTCTTCTGGATTTGATAATTTAATATCTAATAGGTACCTAACGCTTTTGAGTTAGTTGTAGGTATTTTTGTTCTAAAAAATTGGAATTTTTCACTGGGTGAAGATGTGGGCTCAGCTAGTATATGGCTATAATATTGGAAGGACATTCAGGTTGGCATGGGAGAATTTAAATTCCATAATCGTAAAGCTTAACCCTTGTCAATTGTGACAGCGTCTAAATTAATAGTGCGTGAAGGTATTTAGCAAAATATGAAAAGATTTATGACTATTACAATATTGCTAACATTATTAAATTTGATGAGAGTGTATGTATAAGTACCTACCTATTTAATCATTGATTGGAATACGAAGTTCTATAAACAAAATGCATAGTAATTTATTGGAATAAAAAATTCTTCATACAAAAATGCATTGTTATGATGAACTAAAAATTAAAAATTTATCATCGGCTTCGATTTCTCAAATTGTGGTTAACTTCCAGTATAACCAGATACGATGCAAAAGTAACTGCTATCAGAATCAGACTTCTGCTACCTTATGACTAGGAGATACCAATGCCCTAACGTTAATAGGCAAACTTTTTGGGCTGCTGACTTTCTTTAGCCTATGGATCCATGGTAGACTGACATTCTTAATGATTGTAGGTACTTTTCAAGGTATCGAAGGGTCTAGTTGCTTAAAGATTAGTAGCCAAGTAAGTGTATTAACTTCACCTAATAATAATATTAACTAGCGGTCGCCCAAAGGTCGAAATTCGACCGTAATTTTAGCTTTTTGCACTCTTTCTCCATAAACTTTAACTATGCCAATTTTCACAGTCCTCCGTGCACGCAATATGAAAGGGGTACAAAGTTTTCTCTTCGCGTATTAATATATAGATGACTAGTGCATCTCCCATGTTTTTGTCTCTGCATCACCTTATGGTAGTTTGGTGGAGAAATTACTGCGGCAAGCGCATGTTTACCTCCCATATTGATTCGATCTGCGCGATAGCTACTGCATTTATATAGCAGGGTTTTTTTTTACATAAAATGTTGCCCTACTGTCGTATTTCACCTGTATCAAAGGTTACGAGCTAATCGCTTAATCCATCATTATAGGTACGATTTTATTATTCGTGCGGGGTCTCTCCTTTCAACTAGGTATAACTTATCAGATCTAACAAGTGTTGCGTATTTAATCCAAAACATTTAAAAAATAACTTTTAACGTCAACTATGTATGTCGGTATGTATAAAAGTTACTTATATTCAATCATCATATTTTCATTGTTTGAATCATCGTGATCCAATCATCCAATAACTTAAAAATCCACTACACATATAACTATTTTTTTTTTGTTTTAGTTCCATACATAGATCACGTAGAGAAAGTAGGTATACAGATTTCAAGTTTATTTTCAAAATAAATAACTTTTTTCAAAATAATATTTTAGTGTCCCCTAATTTTATTTTATATAATCTAAAATGAAAAACAATCTCTTTAAGATTGTTTTTATTTTTATTAAAAACTATATATATGCGTTTTCCTTATGAACAATGAAAAGTTCATCCCAAAACGGTATTACCTCTTATATCTCACAAACGAACGTTTATTGAGAGGAGCGTGCTGCGACCGAAGCTTGATGAATGATTTTCATCGCTACCGGCGCCAGGGCGGAAACTCTCAGATACCGCCCGCCCAGGGCAGCCGCTGCGCGTAAATTAACCCGCCCGCCATGCTGCGTTTCCGTTAACATTTCTGTTACATTTAATGTAAAGCTACGATTTACGATTTCGGTGACATGGTTATGAAAAACGGTTTTTGGAATTTTATGTAGAATAAAAGTTTTTACACAACTTGTTTGTTGTTGTGGATAATATCTTTCTGAACAGGATAATTAACTTTGCATGCTTAATACCTATTAATCGAAGCTATAAAAAATATATAAATCGAAACATTTTTTGCTTCTCTAATGAAGAAAAAAGAACTAATACTTATAGAAAAGTAATAAGAAATATCATTATTTTAAATAAAACGAAAGCACTATATCTATAACCTACCCCATCATAAATAATAATCAAAGAATCGTTGTTAGTAGATAATAATGCTTGTGTAGGTACAGGCCTTTTAACACAGATCCATCCAATAGGTAAACTTAGAGAAAGGGAAACGCTGATTATTCAGAATGCGTCTCGAATTATTCAATGTAGCGGGAAAACGACTGTGATAGGAATTTTAATAGAGTTCATAGACATTCGCTTTCCCATTTAAACATTTACTGTAGCTCAATTTATATTTTACTTTTCACACCTCATAAATAAAATAGTTTATATATCAAAAGACATTATTAATGAAACTGTTGATGATTGTACAAGTTGAACTTGGGATTGGGTCGCTATCTGTGTTGGTAGTTCTTTTCATAAAGCATAGATGGCGTTGGAAGAAAAGTGCGTAATTCAATTGATAGATGGAGCTATAAAATACCAATTTATTTAAGTTTTCCCAATCCTAAAAAAACTTTTTTAAGTTAACAGTTTAATTTTTTTGTACCGATTGTAACTAGCTGCAAACTATAATTACACTGAATGTGATAATTGAAAATCG
Source organism: Allophyes oxyacanthae (assembly GCA_932294325.1). Lineage (NCBI taxonomy): Eukaryota > Metazoa > Arthropoda > Insecta > Lepidoptera > Noctuidae > Allophyes > Allophyes oxyacanthae. The sequence continues at coordinate 10,601,320 of OW028620.1, forward strand.
GTACCGCCTACTTATTGTCATAACATCTCACCCCCGTTCCTATTGTTCGAACGTATGCATGCAATGTTTAAATCACGTGTGGCAATTACAAAGGTGTCGGCGTTTGTATCTCGCCATAAATCAGCTTTGCGCGATATAACAATTAGCCGGTATGATAGCAATGTTAATTAAACGGGTGTAACTCGGCGACCGCAGCGCCACCGCGGCCGATTTCGGGACTACAGCGTTTACGAGCATCAACACTATTCTGTATTTACCAATGATGAGTTTGATTATGGTAACCTGTTTGTACCAGTCATTATAGCGCAAATTAAATTGAGTGTAATGAATGTAATTAGTAATTCAATTAACATTTCCATTGGAATTCTTATGTAGGTAGATACCTATAACACACGATAAATATTTACCAGTATTGAACTGGAAATTCCAGCTAGTGACATTTACTGATGATTTTCGAGTTTGGTCAAGTTTGGTGTAAAGTTATTAATATAATTATCATTAGATAAAACTAATGGACAGTTTTTATAGGACAAACAATGTCTCATGATGATCAGATGATTCCACACGCCTTTTCTTTGATCAATCATATCTTTGATTTAGGATGTGTTGTGTGTGTTGTATACCTACTTCTTAGTTACATTTTACATACATACCGATACTTATGACTTATTTCTTTCGTCATTATCTTCAGTAGTTAATCGACACATGAACGTTCGACGTCCAGACGTTTGATGCTGCCCCCGAACTCTGTGGAATGCCAGCCATTTTGATTGCGATGCCTGTAATTGATTGCGTTGGCTTTGATTAACAGATTCCAGCTTACTGTACCTCGCAGTAATCGGGGATGTGGGACCATTTGCATCGTTTTATAGTTCAATAGCACCTTATATACTCATTGTAAGTAATTAAATGTGTAGATAGGTGGTAAATACTTAGGATTCAGCTCAAAGCTTTTTTGCACTTACAATAATTAGACGAGATTCCAGAACGACAAAGTATTGCAGAATATAAAACACTGCCATTGGTTTATTTTTTAATGAAAACTACCTCAATGGTAGCTCTGTATAGACACACCACCACAAGGAGGTGAAGAAAGGTGTCATGGGCATAATATCAGGAAGATGATGAGTAGAATTCATTTGTACACTGATAACAGAGTATTTTTTTTTTTTTTTTTTAGCCTGGTAAAATCATCTAATGAATCCTCCCACCCCGGGCAGGGCGGGAGGGACTGTCAGACTTGTACTGACTAAAATCCACGGTGTTCCTTCAATAGCCCTTTACGTTCCGGGGTCACGGTAATGAGATAAGTCCCGCGACCGATAACAGAGTATACGAATGAAGTCTAATTACACATAATTTCATCGGGATACCGGAATTTCACATAGTAACGAGAACGTCATGTGAAATTGTGGAATTCCTCCGTGTTGCTAAACTGTAGAGCGAAATTATAAATCCAGCCCATTACAGTTCCAATGCTGGACATGAGCCTCTTCTTAGTTCTAGGGTAGGCCTTAGAAGCGAAATGTTAATAATGAACAATTAGAATGAACTAATAGAGCATTTAGTCTAAGAGCACCAATGAATTCGTTTCCTTCTTAAGGCTTCTTCTTTCTTCTTCTTAAGGTTTTTTTAGGCTTCGTAAGCCTTCAAGTTGTATAGGAAAAATAGAAGTCTTCGAGTAACATTGTCTTTAGTTTTTTTTTAAATTTAGTTTATTATTCATATCAATTCAATTTCTTACCTTTAGATATTATAATCTAAAAATCGCTACGTTCTCCATGATAAACTATCGATTTATCACCTTAACGATTTGTTAACGTTTATAAATTGTAGTGATATTTATTTCTGAATTACATTTGACATTTATTTAGCAATACGTTAGATTAATATCTATACAATTTATTTAGTGGTGACATTATAAAGGTTAAGCGGTGTTCCGATATTTATTTTAATACTACGAGAGTCATAACTTCCGGTGAATAAACAAAGTATGAAGAAATAGAATTTCCCTTAGTTTTAAAAGATGAATTATTTCCTTCAAGTGGCCTAGTGAAGTCTGATGTTGATTATGTTGAGTCTACGATTGATATGATTTTTGTTTCAATTGAAGCTGGTCATTGTTTTTCAGATAATCTAGTTTGTTTTAAAACTTAAGTTCATAGAGATAAGGTTTAAAATGTTGAAAGTGGAACAAGTTGGAAAATAAAGACCATTTGATAAAACAAGCTATGTGCACAAAATATTGCATAAAATATCCTAAACTTTATGGTATACTATTTTGACTAACTAAGTACTACTAACACCAGTAGGTACATGTAGTAAAATGAAAATTGTTTCGAAGGACAATTTTTTTTTTTTCTGTTACTTAACACTACCTAGCAATTTATCATCTCTATGCAAAAACTACGTTGCACTGATGCTGACATAAAACAGAGCTTTTATGCGTGGCCACGGCTCGACGTGACATAAATTAAATGACGTGATACGACTAGTGCGAAACAGTAGCCACGGATAGCAATCTAAAGCTAACAGGCTAGAGATAATGTTTCCCGATAATTGCATAAATGCTCCGTGTGCAAGTAAGCAAGGTATTTCTAATTGAACAATTGTAGGAACGTATGATTATGACGGTGTAGGTGATTATTAGTTCATTATTTGATTAGAGCTTCGCGCTTTACTTAAGACTAGATCAGAACTCTAGATGTTTTGTTTGAGAATTGTCTTGCTGTTGCATTTTTTTCCTTTGCTTGCTTAGCCTGTCCACTAGTTTATACTAGTTTTAATGAGTGAAAGTCACCAAATGCAAATTCGTTCATTGTTTTTCGTGTAGGACCCATCCTCATCATTCTTTGTTCAAATTCTAGAATTTGAAACGTCTTCAAACTTTCATATAATACGTAATAATTATACATAATTAAGTCACCTTTCCTGCTATTTAACCCTCCACATACTTACACGTCAACGCGAAAAGTGGCATACTAACGCGGTAATCACAGTAGGTACCTGCCATCCCGGCGGCGTCATGAAAAATTATGGACCCACCGCGAAAATTACACAAGTTGTCTGATTAAATTTAGAAGTTGGTTGGCGTAATTAGCGGGAACATAGCTATTCACTCAGGGCACGCTTAGTGGCTCGGATTTACGTAGAGGGGATGTTGAGAGGAATTTTCGCGTAAAAATGCGGCCGTTTTTCAATACAGAGAGGACTCGTAATGTCACGTCAGGGAATATGACGGGTTTAAAAGTGTTAATAATGGTACGTTGATGATTTTTAGTGAAAATGTACCTACATAATAAATATTTTTTGTAGAGTGAATATTTTGCGTGAATTTTAATTATAAGCTCAAAGTTTATCCCTTGCTGGATCCCTAGTTGAAGATAACTTTTTTAAACTCTTGCTCATATCACACATTGTCACTACTGTAACTCTCTTTTTTCTTTTTTAAAACATTGCCCCATACTATGTTTTCTACTTTATCGTGGGTACAGTATAACAAACATACTTACATCTCACAAACACGCACAGCTTTGCACCACTTTCTTTTAATTTTTCATTATTTCGGGTACGATTCTTCGTCGATACTTAATGAAGCAAGAGAATACATCTCGTCCAATTTCCTTTACAATTTTATTGCAAAACAAGGTGTCTTTCTAATTAAAGGATTAATTTAACACAACACAATAACAAGAACATCAGAGGGAACCAGTAGATTAATGGTCAGCCATGTTTAATGAATGTTGCTTCATAGAGTTCCTTAGAAAGTCGTGGTCACACTAATATGAATATGTGTAGTTAAATTAATTGGCTACCTGAATTTGAAAAATAACCTTTTGGTTATGTGAAAGTTGCAAAGCAAAGTAGCCCATATTTGTATACAGTTAGGTATTAACAGAGATGGAGTTTATTTATCGAAACTAGCAATACCTACAACAATATTTAATTTTATACAAGATAACAATCTTTGAACATTGTAATTAGGACTCTCAAACGGTACCAATATCTCGAGTTGGTATCGTCTGGCGTTGGAAACCCGTCAGAGGCGTGAGCAAAACGAACAATTATGAATTAACACAATTGTTTATCTGCAATCTTTAATACTACTATACTTATACAATCTCAGTACTAATTAATAAGCATTCATGAGCGAACGTTCGCTGATTTCGTCTTTGAAAACCGAAAATAACTTCAAAAGTTTCTTAGTGATGTTGACCTTAAAAAAAGAAGTTTTTGGAGCAGATATTAAGCTGATATTCTTAATGACCCACAGAAACGGGTTATGAAAAATTCCCTTCTTGAGACGAAATATCCTAATGCGATGCTGCTCCCACCTTGAAACTTACTCTACCTCGATACATTTCCTGAAAACAAATAGAGGTATGAAAATTTTTGATAAAGCAAAATTAAATGCACAAGAAAATATATAGTTTAAACATTAAAGAAGACGATACATCGTGTTTGTTTCAGTATTTTTTTACAAAATTTATAACACTGTATCACGATTCCAGTGCATTATTTGTGAGTGTTAGTGAACGCGATGACAGAAATTTTGTTTAAATCACTTTAATTACTTAACGAACAACGATTAATGTCATCGGTCCTGTCATCTAACGCTGTTGTAATTTTAAATTAAAAGTACCATAAAATAGGTTTTAAAAAAACTATTCACCAGCGATTCTATGTAAATCTACGTCAACAATGAGATTTTATTGAGATAGATGGTAGAGTTTTCCCGGAACTGAAAACAGTGCAATAAAACAAGGTGGAGCAACTTTTCTTACATACTGTCGCATTAAACCGATACAGGGTGAATAAATCAAAGTGCGTTGTTCCCACAATAGCTCTCTAATTGACAAATAGTAGAAATGATAAATACACGCGTTGGGAATTTTCCCAAAATACATATCCTTTGATCGTGTCTTGATTAACAGCTGCCGACTAGTGATCGCGAAATGTTATTAATTTTCTTTTTAATTTGGTCTCTGGTCTATTAGAAGATGTATTTTTGTATGATTTATTGTATGACTCTTATAAAACAAGATACGAGATGGCCCATCGAATATTTCGCAGTTTTTACGTCTGATTAAAACATTCCGCGTGATTTACTCGCTCGTTCTTCAATGAAATCGTTCCAAAATATCGTTATGTGCGCGTCGCGGATATTAATTCAATACAAACGTGATATCTACAAACATTTCATAGAACAATTTCGACATTAATATATTGCTGTAAGATACTTTAAATCATTTTTTGCATTCACTCTACTATCTGTTGCCAATATCTCGGGTAGTCTTTTTACACTAAATTCAGAATTTGAAATCATGATTCATTTTAAATCTATAATGATGTTACTTAAATAAGCGGCACTGACAGCAAGCACGGTTGGCGATATGGCTAAGCTATTTGATTTCTACGCTACGTGCCGCGGGTTCGATCCACACACGGAACAATTATTTGTATGGATAGTTGTTCCGGGTCTGAGTGTGTGTGCATGTGACATGTATGTTTGTAAACTGTACCCGCGATACAGGAGAAAACCGTGCGGGCGAACGTATTAAAAAAATTATCGCAACAAAATTTTACAAAACCAGCTCTTATTTATTCTCTTTTTAATAATTTTAATATCAGAATGTAAACGTCAACTGAAGAATAAATATCTCCTCACGTACCGCTTCAATGAAAGGTCATAAGGAAGTCATGCCGTAATGACAACGTATGGCACATAAGAACTGTATGTAGTTAATATGACACGAGGATGTTTTTGAGAGGGGTGAGGTGCAAACCATATGATTTGCATCTAGGAAGAAATGAAATCCAGTGTTCCTTTTATTTCCTATTATGCTCTATTTGCGAAATCTGTGACTAAAACAATCAATGTCCCCAAAGCTTTTCAGTACTCGTGTACCGTTTATTTCTCAAGTAACTCGTTTGTGAGTCACTTGAGGTTCATTCTCATGCTTCTAAGTAAAGGCTATGTAACAATTAGGTGTGTGTCAAAATGTGTATTCAAATGGGAATAGTAAAATAAACTTAAAAAAAAAGTAAAAACCGACTTCAAAAAGCTAACTTATACTTATAAACTTTTTTTTTTAAAGTATATTTTATTTTTCTATTTTGAGTGCCATAAACAATACATAAACATGCAATTACAGTAATCGCGAGTGATATACTGTTATTCATTCAAGAGTTCCAATGCATATCTCCGAAGGTCTTCATCAGATCTTCACCAAATATGAATGGGACCATCTTGAATGTATATATACCCTTTCAAACAAAAAGAAATTTGTAAATCCGTCTATATATTATGACAGAGTTATGCACGAACGTACATAAATTTTTTTTATATAAATATCTGAATTGAGAACCTCCTCTTTTTTTCAAGTCAATTAAAAATGGAAATTGGGAGAAAACGGACTATTTCAAAGGCAACGTTAATACCCCTATATCGAGATTTTCTCAATCTCGACCGTAGTTACTAACGTAGGTACGTAATGTATGAACTAAATGCGCGCTGGTTTCCGTTACAAGTTCACTCAAATATGCGCGTGCACATTGTTTTCATACATTTTTGGCTTGACAGTGACTACAGTTGAGAAAAACTTGGTATAGGAGTACTGGGGGCCTAAAAAGGCCACATTGAGCAATTCATCTACTGATCTGCATAGTATCTGTCAAACAGACGATTACAGAATATGAACCTTATGCGGATGACATTAAGAGTTGTCATTTAAGTAGATATTTTGACATTTGTAATATGAATCATATTGTGATTCATCTAAAGCGGCCTTTTTAGCCCCCCAGACTTTTGTCATTAACATTCCCTTTAAAATTGTCTATTTTCTCACGATTTCTGTTTTCATCAAGATTTTCGGCTTCGCTGGAACACAACTTGACCGGTCTCATATTACACAGCTTAAAAATGTTTACGGTCTCGAATTGTCCGACCTCTTTACCTAGAAACAAGGCATATACATTTTGACACACACATAATTATTACATAGCCTTTACTTAGAAGCAGGGGCATGAGAATGAACCTCGACTGACTCACAAACCTGTTATTTGAGAAATAAATCAAAGCGTAGACGTCCGTTATCAAATTATCAAAAGCACGTGAGACTTAATTTGGACGTCGGTCAGTTAAAAGATTATATTCCTTGAACATTCAGGGTTGAAGATTTTTATCTTGTTCGTAATTGTCGGCTAGAACATTAGCCGTACGTGCACTTACAGATCGTGGCACGACTATGATATCCTTGTATAATTATTACACAAGTTAACAGTTAAATTATTATTTCTTCGCTGAAATTTTGTTTCAAGTTGTTTTATGTATTTTCTTAGTATTATTTCCAATTTAATGCGATTTTTAGAAAGATTAGACTTTATTAGGATTAACCTTTTTCTGTGTAAGAAAACAATACAATTGCCATATCTAGTATTTATTATAGTCTACGTAGATGTAATTGTTCGTCGTCTGCTAACGTAATTATTGGTTCTCTACCACAGGCGAGATAATAACTGGCCAACTTGAGACACTATACGAAATAAGAGCTAAGCGAATTAAACCTCATAAATCACTTCGCATCTCCATGTACTTACATCTATAGGGCGAGAGTTAGTTGTCGGAATGCAAATGGAAATTGAAAATTAAAAAAAGCGAGGGTCGCGCCGCTGGGGGGCGGCGAAACCGTAAATTTAAATTGTCCAGCCCTGTACATGCAAATTTTCGGAGTAGGCATGCCTTTCAATTGTTATACCAACGCACAGTTCACGGCTCGCTTCAAAATTAATTAACGCTTTTATGTATTGTCCTTAGAATTTTCACGATTTCATATGACATCAACAGGGAGATTGAACCTAAATCTGGAATGGAATGAATATTATTCAAAACTGATGGTACTCGTTAAGAATATGAAATATGGTTTTGGTATGTCTCGTTGTTTCAGTTGATAATTATAGTACCAGATAATAATAGGTGCCTATTACATGTTCCCATGCCAATGTTGTTACACAACAAAACATAAGCATCTGCGAGGAGCATATTGTCTCGGGAGCCGCCGCCATCATTAACTGTCGCTAATGAGGCTTGAGCTTTTGGTTTTAAATAACTTGCGCCGGCCCTCAGGGGCGGCACTTCTACTGCAAGGATTTTTTACTCAGTATATGATGTTAACAAACCATATCGAAAATATTTCGACGTGACTTTGTAACGGTGTAAATTTTGCTCTGAATTTTAAATTGTAGGAAATAGCCACCTCTTACTAGCGAGCCATATAAATCGTGCAAAATATGACGCAAGAGCACGTTTGAAGCCGTCTTAATTCTTAAAATATTCTTGTTTTTTATTTGCTTAATTGAATTTTTTGTTCCATCGTGTTGCTACTTGGTAAATTCTAGTAGCTGTCATATTATGTACGCAATAAATTCTGTACATTAAACCAGTAGAGCGAGATTCGGCGATAACGCGGTGGTTTCTGTGACAGTTGTCCCTCGGCACACAAATTAACGTCCGTGTAAAGTTATATCGTCGGGCGGCGGCGCGGTTGTCACTCATGCTCCATCAACTGCTGGGAAATGTCGAGGGTATGACGGTGGGTCAGCCACATGTCGATCTCGAGACGTGACACTATTTCATCTGCCATCTCGCTTTTGAGGATCTTTTCCTTCAGCCAGACAAAGACAGATTTCAAATATGAGTCGCGTTTAAGAATGTGCCGCTTAGTTATCTCCGACGAACGGGGGCCCGTATCGCAGACAGGTTGTCGCTAATAGGCGTTTTACTCGGAACATGAGGTTTTATGACTTCGTGTGTGTCCCAGCTTTAGGACACGTGTCAGTCTGTCAGGCAGGTCGGCGGCGGCGCGCCATGACTCTGGCGCAGCTATCTGCGAGCTCGCCAACACAAACACACGATCGATCGATAGCCGCTTTCTTACACCTGACCGTTGGAATTTAATTATAGATTGACTAAGTGCATCACCTTTTCTTTTCAGATTCGAGGAAGAATCAGATGAGGAGACACCGTCCGTCAACACCGAGCAGCCCATCAGTGAGATCGACCGCTGTGTAGTGAATGGAATCCGAAGTGTTTGTGTAGTGACTAAACTGTGATAGGTAGTGTCGGCCCCTGGGGCCGAGAATCTGCGACGGAAGATACGGACGCGAGCCGCGCGGGCTGCGGGCCCGCGATGAGCGCCAACAACTGCGATAGCATGACCTACTTCTCCAACGCTTACATGCCAGACATGCGCAACGGCGGAGGCCATGAGCACCAGCAAGCGCACGCGCACTACGGAGCCGTGCCGCAGCAAGGCCACGAGATGGAGGGCTGCGACCAGCAGATCAGGCCTGCGCAGCACCACTACCCCGCGCAACCGGCGCCTGGCATGCCTTACCCCAGGTTTCCACCTTACGATAGACTGGGGTACTACCAGCAAATAGAGCAGAATGGCTACCGGCCAGACAGTCCGTCTCAAATGGGGCACATGGGTCCTAAGACGGATGGGTACGGACCTAACGGTCACCAGCCACCGGCGCCAGCGGTTTACACGTCGTGTAAGCTGCAGGCGGCGGCGGCGACGGCGGGGGGCGTACCGGGTAGCCCACCTCTGGAGCAGGCGCAGCAGATGCCTCACCACATGCATCCTCAGCAGCACATGGTGCAGCATGGCGTGCCACATCAGCAGCACCTCATGTACCCAGTGGATGACATGCAGCACCAGACGCAGATGCCGCCCATGCACCAGCAGTCCATGCACGCACAACAACCGCCCCCGCAACAGCCCCCGCCAAACACCAACGCCTCGCTGCCCAGCCCACTATACCCCTGGATGCGAAGTCAATTTGGTAAGTGTTATAATATACTCACCTATCTATATTCAACGTCATCGTGTCTATCACGTTTATATACCCTAAAGCGTTAGGCAGAGTTATGTAATTAAAAACCCACAGTTCATCAATTATTATAGTATGAGGTTTCATGTAGGTTCCTGGGTGCGAGTCCATTGTCACTTACCAGGCAGTCCAAGACTATATCAGAAATTGTACCCAAATCGTCATACTTAGTAAGCGGATGAAGCGGTTTTACTACCTTATCTTCTTCCCTAACACTAGTTACAATGGGTCCAGCCTACCCAAAATTGTTTATTGATTTATATTGAAAGTGAGAGCAAATTCCTACGTCAACCTAAAATTTGCACAATATACTACGTGAACTCAGGTAGCGAAAATAGATTCGACAATTTGCAAAAACACTTTCGCTCCACGTGCGCATTGATGAGAAACAATAAGTGCCAGAAACAATACCCTGCCTACTGTTCGGGGATTATTTATGAGTCGAAGAGGCATTCAAAAGGAATTTCACTTTTCGTAAAATTTACAACTGCCGACACAAAGCGCTCACCTTCTGTTTAGCTGACGCCGATGCCGAACAAAGACCCTCAAGTTGTTCCACCATCTCCTACTGTTTTTGAATTTGTCTGAAATCTAATTTATGGTTTCCTCGCCTGATTTAGGGTTTCTATTGTAATTGGCGATATCATTCGCAATAGAAATGCTGTTTAGAGTTTCGAGTTTAGTTTTGCGTGCATATTTGCAAGGGATAGTTCGGCTACTGTCCGTGTCGGAGTTATAATTATACGCGAAAGTTTTTAGTCAGTTTAAATTCTACCTTCAAGTGATATAGTGAGCAAAGACTTAATGTAGGTATGTAAATAGCTAGTTAATACCAACGATGCAATCGTGAGGACTCAAAGACATTTCAAACTTTTTAATCTGCAGTTAAGTGATAGAACGTGTATAAGGTGAGCTTCCTGATGTCTATTTTCAATCTATTGGCTAAGCAAACGAGAAGACTTACAGACGTTCTTTATTCATTAACTATAATCACAGATAGAGGAAATTCCAATGACGTGACAACTCAGTGGCGTCAACAGCAACAATACACGATGGATATAGTCACTTTTAACTTTATATTTATATTGCTTTGGCGTTATATATATACCAGGATATCCATAAAATATTTTATTAAGAAAAAATTCCTGAACATCTAATTGTTAGCATACACTCGTGCATACCCCACCATGATTCAGATTCCTTGATTAGTGTTGGTATGTCTGAATCAAAAAGGGTAGATCAACTAATATAACTATATCCTAATATGAAAGTCTGTATTTCCATACCAATCTATGTTGTTAAGAAGACTCATTCGGCGTCAAAACCAGAATAGTCAGTAATTTTCATGAAGATTGTTGTGAATTTGTCATACCTGAATTTGTTAATGAGTTTAGGATTAAGAAAATATAGACAGAAGTGGACAAATTAGATCCAAAGTTTGATCTTGCCAAAATGTATCGGTACAATAATTTTATCGAGATTTAATTGAACAACACAGCAATTAAATACAGAACTCACGAAGCATTTTAAATCGTATAAATCAAGTAATCATAAATCAAATCTGATGGTATCTGTGTGTTCGCCAAGTTTTGCTATCCCTACGTAGATGTGGCCGATCTATGTCCAACTATGTACCCACTAGAGATGTGAAGATAGGTAGTCAATTATTTAAATAACTGAATAACCAACTAACCAGTGAATTCTTCCATTAAAAATAGTTCGATTTGCTTGAGAGATTAGTATCACATTCTTATTAGAAAGTTCTTATATTTAAATTAGTTTAATGGATAATAAGTCTTCCATGAATTTGATTACATAGGATCTTTACCTATATTAGGTGTTGCTGTTAGAAGTCAAATGGATCTGCTTTAGTAATTATTTTTAGCATGTTTTTACCTAATTATATATTTCATTTCTTTTTACCAACCGCCTTTTCAAAGTCAATATAGTAAAATCGCCTTTTTGCTTATTCGACTAAATAGCTAATCTCTAAAACGGTTAGTAGGTAACTAAGTGTTTCTAACCCATGTCATAAACGATATCTGGCGGCTAGATGCCAGATAAACGTGCCAATTTTGACTTAGTTTCTGTGTGCCAGACTGGTCGTAGTTGGCCGTCTCAGTTAATTAATTCCCAACTTCGAAAGCATTTGATGAGGCAGAGATAGATTGTGGTTACAAAGTGGGATGAGTGTTGTAAGTTGTTAGGCCTCTTGTACGATGGTTGGTTGACGATTCGCTTTTTTGTAGTCAATCAACGGATATTTGTTAATCTCGTCCTTGTTGTTCAATGTTCATTTGTGATGTCATGTTTGTGAAGTAATTCTTGTGTTATTGCTTTGGGATGCAGATGTTTAGTTAGTTTGTTCAAGATGACAAAAAGGCTGACACATACCTAAAATTCTCGTTAATTATATTTTTTGAGTTAACAATACACAATTATGGGACTTTTTATGTTATTTAGTTAAGAATATTTCTTATCTATTCCTTATAATCTAACATGTTGAGCGTGCTGTTTTTTCTGGTAGAAATTAAAGTCCAAAATATTAATTGCACAACTGTACGAGGCAAAAAGGGTAGACTCTACCAAAACCAGTCCAGTAAAAAACAAATCTCGGATATTATCTCTTAAACACCAGACGTGCCTATTTAGCATATGAAAAATACGCTGTACTTAAAGCATACGGTAGCAAATAGTCGCACTTAAACAGAAATCTCGTTATAGCTCTTATGTTATCTGCTTGAGAACGCTCCTTCATTAATTATCTTCAAATATCGGCTGCCATTTTGAAATAAAAAACCATCCAATAGGAACACCGCCTGTGTTTGTTTGAAAATAGAACACCGTTCCGTTTGGAGCTTACGAATCATTAATCATTGAAAGACTGTAGCAACGCGTACGCAATGATTATGTACTAATTCAATCTGTTTGTTCGTCTATACATAATGTAGTACACGAAAAAATGAGCAGGAACATGCAGATAGCATTAATAAAATAGATTTCGAAATTAATTGATTAAACTTTTTCTTTAATTTTCATGAAATTCGTGGTTTACACGAGAAAATCTACAGGAAGATATTAGTGTAGCGTGACAAAGACAAACTTTAGAGTTTGATTATTCAGCTGATGTACACTAATGAGAATTCGTGTTAATACGTATCACAAGCTTTAGTGATAGAATTATGTGACTCATTAGTTTCAAAAGACAAAATGATAAATCTGGTTCCATTTTTTATTTTACATCAAGAGGAAGTGCTGATGAAGATGTAAAATGGGGAATTCGGATGACGTCAGAAGTTGGTCAGTAAAATCACGTAAAATTTTTCGAATCACGGAAATAACATTTATCTATTAGAAACGATAGTCGATTTAAAGATGACAATGTGATGTACCTATGTTCCTACACTAACGCAGTATAAAAGAAGAATTTTTGTTACTAGCCCATACAGTCCCTCTGCTGGATTTGGCCTCCATCAAATTCTTCCATATGCCTCTTTCCCGCGCTACCTCGAACCTAGCCCCTCTGTTACTTATCCAGGTCATCTAGCCATCTTTTTCTGGGCCAGCTTCGGCGACGTTACCCATTGACATTAGACATTCTCCCATCGATCGGGATGCATACGGCGGACGTGACCCGCCCAGTCCCAGTCTGGCAGCCTTTTTGTCTACGTCTGTTATGCCCGTTTTTGAGCGCAACGTAGTTAACACCAAATCCCGATCCGAATTATGTGTGTTCTTTTTACAGACAGAGTTGCGCTTCATTGAACGTCGAAATGTTGAAGCTCCATAAAAGATGAATAGCTTTTGATAATTCTAAACATGCTAGAAGATACCTGACGAAAGTTAACCGAGACAATGGGTTAAGGAATTAATGTTGTACTGGTAGATAAGCTGACACCTGCCAAAACAAAGTAAACTCTTATTAAGTTCTAACCCGTCATGGGTTTTGGAATCTTGGTGTTACGTGTGTATTGAATCAGTACATTATTTACGGTATTGTCCTTTGATATTTGAAAGCTGGGGGCTTCATATATAAATAATTCTAGTCGTTGGCAAGGCACGAGGAATTTGGGATAATTCACAAAATGATTTATCACAGCCTACTAATTTCCTAAACGAACGAGCGTTTCGTTTCGTAAAATCCCTTTATCAACGCCACTGGACTTATTTTCTCCAGAATTCACACAAAAACACCTTTATTTCGGCTCGATTTGACGTATAGCCACACTGACTAACGGCATAGAAAGATAGACTTACCTAGTCCGAGAGGTAGGCCGCGATAAGTCGCGGGGAATCGAGGTGGAAATGGAAATATAATGGAAATCCCCCCTACGCGCCACCTCGCCCCCCTTTCGCATACAATGCCGGATAGACGACTTGTTACATTTCATTGTTCAGTTATCAGCCCCGAGGCCTTTGTGAAAGCCAGATGATTGAATACAAGTATTTGTTCTCGTGCCTGCTTCTGATTTTCCTCGCTTGCCATTGAAAGCTTGAATCGCTTCGTATTAAACATAGAAACGTATAATACAATTACTAATGTGTTACGGTTGGTTGTTTGTTTTCCTTGCAACATCCAACAGGAATTCGGCTGTCGACAGGATGTTAATAGAAAGGAAACAAGAAAATATTCAGTATCGTCAGATAATCAAAGGTTCTGTTTCGTTACTGAGGAGTATGAGGCGTACCTAGGATATGTTATAACAAGAATAACAATAGAACTCAAAATAAGATATAAACATGGTAAATATCTACCCCGTTTTAAACTCTAATATTTATGTTATAACCTAGTATTCATATAACAGTATTTATAGTGACACAAACTTATCTGACCCGGCGACCAAAATTGGAACTAACGTCTGTACAGAACAAAATTGACTTCAAAATGTCATTTTTGTAGGCAGATGACATTGGTGAAAGCGATGGCAGCGACGCCACGACCAGTTTGTGGCACTGTAATTACAAATTTTCATGTATTTTTATTGTTTTAATACCTTTCATTAGACTAAGATGGTTGTAAACAAAAGGCTCAATTACTACATAAACCCTTAGTTTACGTTGGTAATAGGTACACCAATTCCAATAATAGCTTATTTCAAACAAACTCACAGTTTCTTCTATAATATTCTCATAATTTATCTTATCGTCACATACGGAAATCGGATTTCCACTACATAATTTTCAATTTTCCAGTAATTCTGTCGCCATATCTGACAAAACCTAGTGATTTTCAAAGTAAAGTAGGCGATAAGTCCCATTGTCGGTACGTACGACTTGATCGATTGCCGATTGTCGTGCAGTAACAATGACGATAAATGCCTCACTAGATTGGAGTTCAGTTTCTTTTTGTACCAAGCTTTCTACTTTTCTTTTGATTTTTATACTTTTTGAAACTTCTTCACTCTTTAAAGATAGCTCTTTCTTGTTGAAAGTGATCAAACACATATCTCAATTCCTTATGTTATTTATTGATCCAAAGCTATATTAAAAGTTTCTATATTGATATTTAAGTAATGTTTAAGCTTGGAGAATATTCCAAATAAAGTAAACCAATTTATGACACACTACCTGCATTTTATTTTTATCAAAATAAAACATATCACTCTCTATATACACTCAGAGATAGTGGATAGTATAGTTTTCTATTGGCAAAAGATTTTTAGTATCGGTGCAGTAATTTCAGAGATACAAAAAAACTAATTCTACGACTTTATGATAATATAGTATAGACTAGATATACCTCATACTTTACTTCACATTTTGTGCATTATTAGAATTGCTCCAATAGGATCATCAAGCATTATATTGCTCTATTGCAAAACATTAACGTTACGTCTAATTAAACTTTAATTTGTCATCAAGATTCTGCACCATTACTTTTCTACCCTCCGAACTAAAATGATGAAGTTAAAAATTTCCGCAAATGTTATTATTTATTTAACACAGGAGATAGTCCGTATTTCCCCAACTTCCCCTTGTATTTACACGTGCTATTATTTGCATAAAGATTTTTTTACACAGTAGGGTAGAGTGGGGTAGAGGGATAAAAATATATTTCTAATTCTGTTCGGTGGTGACTTTCCGGTTCAGCCCGGTAGTGCGACGTTGACGAATGGCCTGTATACTGCTTTTTGATATTATTTTTCCGATGTCTGCTTAGGATTTTTGTTGGTTTTAAAAGTAAGTGAACGAAAATATTGAAAAGCGGATGTAGTAACTTTATAACTTGTTGCATGCTTGGAAAATATTAATAAAACCTCATTACTTACGAATTTAATAAAACTAGTGATTGCCGAGTGGTCAAATTTCGACCACATATTATAAATTTTAGCTTTCTGCACTCCTTCTCCATATAAACTTTAACTATGCAAAATCTCACACTCCTCCGTGCGCGCAATATACTTAAAAAGGGGTACAAAGTTTTCTTTTCATGTATTAATAGGTAGGTGTAGGTAGATTTCTTGACATCCAAACTAATTTTATGAGCCAATTGCGATACATTATTAAGGCACACCTAGCTTAGTAAAGCCAGTTGCAAAAAAATATAAAAAAGTTACTGACGTTTAGCTGGCTTGATGATTAACATGTAACTTGTTTTCCAACTTGTCTCTATCAAGTTGCATCTTAGAGCATCTGATATGAGATCGCTACAAAATTATAAGACCTAAAGATAATTATTCAACTTCTCTGTCAAGTCGGATAGGTTCTATCATGAGAAATGTTCGTGATGGAAATATTCGCGATTCGATCATTCAAGTAAAAGTACGTATCTTAAGCTCAGGGCAACTTGAAAGCACTAAGTATAAATGATTGAAAGTTCTACTTTTACCTGAAAGATGGCGATGGAATCAAGTACTCTTCTGTATTCCCAATTTTCTTTTTCGGTTTTTATACTTTCAGAGTAGTAACTTTCAACATTTATACTTCGTGCTTTCAAGTTGCCCTGAACTTAAGATTGTTGTTCGTTCCCCTGCTTGACATAGGCCATAGTATATTAGTACCTATCGAGGAGGCTCGATAGGTACTAATATAGGTAATAACGGCATTTATCTAATTTCTCGATATTTTATTTATTTTAAGTGTCCCATGTCGGTACCCGTGTCTCTAGGGGCCCAGATGAAAATCAGAGCTAGTGTGAACATTAGAATAATGCGGAACTGGGTACCTATTTAGTGCAATCGAGACACGTAAGATTTTTTTTATGTTGCAATTTTTTAATTTATAATTATTCTCTATAAAGTAATAGTCTATTAATTAATGATAAGATATATTGTTATTTTTAAATCATTTTAATGTTAATTGTGTCTGTCTCTTGTTGCGCCGACTAAATATTATTTTTAATCTATTCTATTCTAATTCTCAAAACGTCTCAAATATTTAATATAGTTATATCCAAAATTATGAATTAACTATCTACCTACTACAATATTGGTACCTGCAACTTTCATTCATAACTCAAATAGATTGATAAGCGTATAGCTATATTCTTATACTTAGATAGTAATATGAATATGATTACTACACAAAACAAAAAATAAAAAGGCAAAAAGTTGGGAGCTTATTAAAAAACCATTACGGTCCTATAATTACATACACCCACATTGAAATACACCAATCCCATTAATATATGTCTAACGCACACATAGAAAGACGGCAACTCACGATTACCTTCTCACGAATAGGATGGTATTCACACATTGACGTGTTGAACGCTGTATGACGTGTTGTGTCAGTGTGTGTCAGAGTTGCCAGTTATTTTTGTTACCGTTAATCATTGGTAAAAAAAAAATTGTGCCAGATTTATTTTAGATTTTAATTTTTTCATCATTTTGTATGAAAGCTCACGTTAAATTAACGATATGGTAGAAGATTTTTTCTCAAACTATTTCAAATTCCTCTAGAAATGCTTGAAGTCGTAAGACTAAGCTTATCGTATAAAATAGCTATTTTACACGTTATCATATTTTATGGCCTGTTACTATCTTACAAATTAGAAACCAAAACATATCTGCAGAACAGATAATATAAAAATATCATTATATATTATACATGGCTTTGAAATTATAATAGGTCTAAGAAACAAAAATATGTTGGGTAACGACTAGATATAATATGAATGAGCGCTTTTGTGGCATAGTACGAACTTAATTTGTATCTCAGTTCCACGATTTAAATTAATGAACTCGTTTATGATTAAATGTTTAAAATTATAGCTACTAAACGAAGGCGGAGTCGACTCATTACATAATTTCTGATTGTATAATTAAAAAACTGTTCAATATAAACTCACGGCTCACAGTATTGTATAAAAAGTTCCCATAGTTTGCATTTGCATAACAGGTAAATCTTAATTATTTCACAGCTATCTTCCTTATTATTTAATAACTTAATTTGACTTCTGAAGTAAAGATTTGGACTCAAAGATACGTCTAGTTATTATAAAAATTTTGTAGAGAATAAAAATTCAAGAATTGAATACCCAAAATGTCACGTCTGAGATCAGTAAGTAATTTATCAAGTTTCCACAATACATTCATTCAGTTCTCTAACTTGAACTGAAGTTCACTAAATAACAAGGTGCCTTTCTTGGTTCCTCTTTCAAGTTACTGAGTTCAGACCAATAATTTCCCCGAACTACGTCCTTTTACTTCAAAAGTAAGTTGTGTCCAATTAACTGGCAACATTGTCAGAAATCGTCTTTCTCTCTTTGGCCCGCTCTCCCCGTCTTTGTCGCACTCGAGGTTAGGATAGCTTGGCCCACATTAATTAAACGTCGGGATAGAACGCCAATCAAACTTTGACCGCCGCTAAGCCGATGAAGCCGAACTTATTATGTGGTATTAAAATTCCATTTTCGAACCGCTCTAAATTGAAATGGATCCATAGCATTATGGAATGATAGCCACTAATTCAATAAATGCTAGTGTACTGCCCATTAAACGTTAAAAAGGTATGACTTATTACTTTTGTCGGTCATAATTTCCGACTCCGCAAATTACAAAACTAATAAGTGGTACGCTAGATATTGAAATTAATTTCTATCATCGCTCGATACTCATTAATGTGATATTAAGTCTGTTCATATCATTAGTTGTGTATAAAAAGCGGCGTCACATGATGCGTGCACATGTGCGAGTCGACAGTGCCACATAAATCATAAACCGTATCTTTGTACTTGCGCCGGTAGGTAGGGAGTAGCCGTCGATGGAGGAGCGGAAAAAAGCCCCCCCGTTTCCTGCCCGGGGATCACACATGACCGGCCTGTCTATCTGCCAGACCCGTGTCAAATATTCTCTGGAGCGGAGATGCCCCCTACCCGGCTTACGGGGGCAGGGGAAGCCCCCTGGGGCACGCTGTCCCGCGGCGAAGCTCATCTTGGAGCCCTAATGCGTTCCGCGCTCGGCATTATGTTGAGATGAATTTTTAGGCGGGCGCAAACCACTACTTGTTTTTGTTACGTTCACGTATAATCAAAATCTAGTTTTCCCAACTTATATCAAAAGAACCTTTATTATCGACGAAAGAAACATGATTGAATATTTTCTTTTTCATTAAGATTTCGTTTTCACAGGGCGGGCGTTGAAAAATCACCCACCCCAGCACCTTTCATAACTTTTCACTTCGTGATCCAACGCAATTACTCACTTTCTATCGCCTTCTCAAAAATTCATTCGTGCTTTTCCTGCTGCAAATTATAGTAATAGCCCGAACAAAACTGGTAATTAGCCCCCTACGTGTAAGGGGGCAGTCATTTTTATAAAAGCTTCAGGTCATTACATTACTCTTTTTCATGTTTCTCTAGTCTAATAACTAATTGATTGGTTTAATTTTCGTAATGGCAAGATTGTGATCTTGAATCGCAGGCAGTATGCTGATGTGGTTCGATTGTTTTGTGTGTGTATGATTAGGTGTAGGTACAGGATCGTAGGTGTGTGTCGGCACAGAGAGGTCGGGTAGGATGTCGCGTCGACAGGCGGAGCCGTCCACAGAACAAAGCTGTGCGAGCCTAACAAAGACGTCACCGGCCGTGGCTGCGACGCGGAGTTATGGCACCCATTGTGCGCAACAATACCCAACAAACGAGTTTGTATAAGCTATTAGGTACGCGCATTAATATATATTTTTTGTTCGCCCGAAAATTTAGCATTCCATTACGAGGGAGAGAAATGAAACGCCCGCCGCATGAATTATATTAAAATATATTTGAATATTTCATTTGACACCTTTTTTGCGGGCGGTATTTCGTTCAATCCCGGGCGGGGTACGCGTAATTTTTAGCATACACCAAAGCTAAATTTTCGGTGAATAACATTCCATTTCGGATGCGAAACACGACGGGTATCAGCGTCAACACAACACTGACTGATGGCTGTGTGTTCACGTTATAAATTCTTTTTGAGATCCGCTCGGATTTGTGATGAAGCCTTTCTGCTGTATGTAGATTTACATTCGTTTATGGTTATTATTAATTCGTACATAAATAGTCTTTTAGCATTTTTGCTATATATTAGATCGTGGATTTTCCTACGTAGCTTTTTTATCTGATTTTGTAGAATAATGCTTGTAATGCTAGATTCTCAAACTCCAGAACTAAAGTATACAGACCAGCTATATGCTTTACTTATATAATATACCTACACATAAATGGTTCGAAACAAAAGTCATTAGGCTAGCATACATATACACTAGCACTAGTAATCTTTGGTACATAATCTAAGCGCCCGCCCAAACCACGCCGATGATTAATGAATATCAGAACTTCCAAGTCGGCCATGTTCTTTTTTTGGATATTTTTTATGCTATGCATCACTTTCCTTTATTACTAACAAAAATGTCGTTATCCTTCAAATGAATTCAGTGCTTGCAGGAGTCTTAATGGAAACTGTTTTAATTTCTCTTAAGGCGTTTTGTTTTAGAATATTTGTTATTTATTAACTAAGTAATCCCAATGGATTAGTTAATAATCTCAATAGATTTGAGGTCTTCTGGGAACTAGAGTTCTGAGTATGTTATCCTCAATTAAAAGGAAAGAAAAGCCGCTAAGAAAAAGAATCTTCGAAAAAACATACAAAGAACCTTTCTCAAAAAAATACTTATATACACATTTGAGTAACATAGGGTCAAGTACATACACACACGACACATTAATCATACATGAGGTACTCGTAATTATTATGTCGCGTGTTTTGTCATCCATCGCATTTTGGCCGTGGATATTATCAACACAACAAATTGTATTCATGTCATTAGTATACCAATGTCAATTTTACAATACCATTGCCGTTTTATTGCTAAGCGATATTTACAACATATTTTACTCCTGTTCAGTGGCTACTGTTTCGAAAATAATTGTAATCAAAACGCGATGGCAAAACTGGGGAATAGCAGGAACAGATTTTGATCTTTACTTGACCATATTCTGTACTTGATTGTAATTTCACAAAAAGCATCACAGAGCCTTAAGTTCGGGATTCCTAAGCGATAGGTACCTATCGCTATCTAGCAGCGCGCTCATTCGTTTTAAATGTACGAGTAGCTGGTTTAAAAAATGGCCTTTTGAATGATGACCAGAAATGTCAACTCTAACCGACGGGTAATACAGTACCTACACATTTGACACCTCAGAAAATTACCGATCATAAAGTTGGGACTCCCATCTTCATGATCAGTATTTTTTTTACAAGGTAGTTCGAAGTTTAGTCTCTCACGATCGTATTGAAGTATTTACCACAGTCCGATGTTCATTACCATTTTGTTACGCAGCAGACCCGCTGGTATCCATTTAGAAGGCCAGCCTCATCAAAAAAAAATTACGGCCAGTTAATAACCGTACTGCTCTCTTATAAAACCGTAGCTGTACCTGCAGGACTAGCACGGCTACAAAGGGGAGAGAAAATAGAAAATTGGGGACAAAACCATATCTTTACCATTATTTCTCTCGATTTTTCGTTTTGTCTTCTGTCAAGGAGACAAAGCGTGGAGAAAATAAGTTTGTCCACCCCCGAGCTAACCCAGCTGTAGTTGTTTAGTAGAGTGTAAAGTTTACTGTAAATCTATGAGATGCTCTATGACTAGGCCATGTATCATTACTCGGTTTAATTTTCAAGTATCATTCAAAATTATTATTTCTACTCTGGACTCTAATCACTGAGAAATAACTTTTTTTAGCTTATCTGCAGTCAAAATGGATGATAAAGCCTTGGACCTTCGGTACCTCTCCAACTAGTGAATGGGTTAGCATTGTAATTAGTTATGTAACGATTATAATTATCATTTAGCGATTACGATTTCGATTTCTATTATCAGCCACAATTAACGACACTTACGATTACGATTATCACAAACTTTTATAAAATGTTTTAAAATTATGAAATGAATATTCAAGTTCTTGAAATCAAAATGGTACAGTCACGATACGTTGCGGTGATTTCGCAAACAAAATGCTTTGAACGATTGCGGCCCGCTTAGTAACTCTGCGTTTAGACACCAAACGATTTTAGCTATAAGGATGGTCGACCAAAAAATTACCGATTGTACATAAAATATTACAGATTTTTATTCAAAAGCATAGTTAGACATTTTAAGTCCTAAAAACTTAAAAACATATACTTAAATGTGACTGCGGGGAACTTCCCTATACGTTTTAGATAATTTTGCGTTCGGATACGTTCTGCTACTATTAGGCACGTTTACAAAGGTTGTTACGAAGAAAATTGAAACAAAATTCATTTGTAGATAATAATCGCAATAATAATCGACGATTACGAATAATAGCTAAGTGGTGATAATCGTCAGTTACAATTAATGTACTCGTTTCATCACTAATTGTAATGCACGTGGACTTTAAGTCTATTACATTGTCGGAACAGGAAAGAAGTCAGATTTGATGGATACCTTTAACAAACACAGTCTTCAAGTTTCCAATAAGGGCAGGAAGATTAATTTCTCTTAAATAGTACTTATTTTATCGGCGGCTTTAAAGCCAAGCAATTGTCACTACGACATTTATTTATTTTTACACGATTGCCATATCAATTAAACACTATAAACATGGATCGACCTTCGGTATCGAGTCGTTGGAAACCAGCAATTTTATTTACGACGTGTAAGCGTTTAAGAGAAATTGCATTAATCTGAATACCCGTTTGATATCATGTACGATGTTGCAATACACTGAGTGATTTCCACACAGCTATAGGTTATAACAAACAAATGTTTACCACGCATTTTGAGTTCAGTCACGTTGAAAATAAAGTCAGAATTCGATTGGTTTTCGTCGCTCAAATATAGCGTTGGCGTGGAGTCGAAATGTATGAAATTGTAGGACATGAATTATGGATTGTCGATATCGCTTCAAGCTGTTGCTGTATTTTTTCGTGTTCCTGTGGCGATACCGCAACGAATTAAATTAAAAGCTCTTTTCACTTGTCATCCCTTGATGAATTTGGTATTTAGGCTCGCGCGCGTTGTCTGGTATTATTTTTTTACTCACGGTTGCGAAATATTTGGGACTGTTAAAATTACGTTATTACATTGAAAGATATTGCATTTTACTCCATTTTATTATCTCTTGTTAAGCCAACTATGCCCACGTTTGTCATTTCGATGGTACCTATGTATTATGTACCTAAGACTTTTCGATTAACAAAACTCAACCAATCAGAAATCGTTCAACTTTTCTAGGCTTGCATTGGCAACTATGTATCATGTCATCTAGTAAGTTCTTTTTTCTTCTATAATCATGATAGCACCTTGAAAGTACCTTCCCCAACTTTGTTCCTAGTATCAAAAACAGTGTTTACGAGTAGAATGAGGTTTCTATACCTAGTTGTTGAAACACCTGCCTTAACCGCAGATTTGTTGTCCTTAATTGCTGCAGTAGTTAAAGTTTTACAAACAGTTTTCACGTTATCCTTAGTAATAGTTTTAGTCGAATTTAAGCTATAGCATTGTAAAACTATCGTACCGATTATATATGTCACATTTTTTTATTATCATAATCTACCATGTTTGCAAATTATATTGTCATATCACCCTAAGTTTATAGACTTTTTAAAAGGCAAATAACGCTGACCTTTGAGAAGATATAAATATAAAAATTGTAACGGTTCTATTTAAAAAAGAAATTTATTATCAATTCTATATACAAAAGAATATACATCTCAATTCAGTTTTAGCCGGTTACAACCGGTTCGCGGCAGCTGACCGCATTTTTCGACCCTTTACCTTTGTACACGCAACGCAGTAATCAGTACAAATGCGATGTGAGATAGCGCTCGCCTTTCAATATTTTAGCACGCACTTTATCCAGATAAATGTGAACCAACCTTTACTTCTCAGGGGATTAGTGGCGTATGGATTCTGTTGCAATCGCCCTGGAAAACGCATTCGTGAACTTAGTAGTACTAACGATAATCTCTTTGGTATCGATTCGTTTGCTACTCGTTTTATACAGCGTAAAATCTCTTTGGTGTTTACAAAATTTGTCCTTTACATTAGTATGGTAATGATTTAAAGATGAATTTTCATCACCATCATGTTCTTTATAAGAATTGTTGTAATTCAGTCCTCATTTAAAGCAAGTGGTATTTACGTACGTGTCTACCTAAAAGCTTTTGCTAAAATAATCTTTTAAAATCCTATATTCTCTACTCACACGTGGAACAACAAATCTAAACTTGAAATCGTGTATCTATTCAGAATCTCTTACATCATTACCAATCACTTTCCCCGGTCCATCGTAGCCAATTTTCAACAATGCCCGGTGTTTGTCCACATCGTCGTGAAAGTAAGCCCCTTCCCCTGCCCGAGATGATTTATCGTCGCCCGACGACACATGCAGCGCTGCGCCCGACGCTCCTAAAGCTGCGATTTCGTTTGGGATAGACAGATAAGCGTGTGGGACGCTGCGGTTTGGACGCCCGTTTGTTATGCAGGATATAATATGATTTTGCCGTTATATTTTTGGGTGAGAAACTAATACTTTGGTTCAATTTTAGCGTTTTCTATTATGTTCAAAAGCTCAAATTGTTTACTATAAATAAAAACTTTACCTTCCACAAACTACTACGTTTCGATTTTACAAACATTTCCTGTCAAGTAACTAATGAAATTCCTTTTTTTGGTTTGCTTTTAGTTTTAAGAGTCTTTGAATTTTCATTGTCTTATCTTTATAAAACTTCTTTAAATTAGACCTCCATAACCTTCTTCAACGGTCGACCTTGGGTACTGTTTCAATTAATATCGCATCAGTCCAAAATATTTGCTACAATCCTTTTAAATTAAGAACACCATCTTCTAGCTGCCAGCATCTCGCTTGCCTCGTGCCCTCTTTAATGCTCTTATTACGGACGGTTTAAATCTGACGGAGGGATCATGTTTTATGCATCTGAGTGTGCGATGAAACCGCTGCTGTAATATATAAAGCCCGCTAGGAAGGGGATTTCATGAGCTATATCGCTATACGGCATTGTTTCGGAATTTTCGGCGCGACATGACCGATGAGATCGTGTTGTCTTGATGAAATGTAAGGTCTAGGGACGTGGTGAAAACTAAGGTCCACGTTAGATTGTGTTCTGTTTTATAAGCCTAACGGCTAACCCATTTCTGTGATGGAGTGCTCTGTATCATTATAATTATGTTACAGGTACTACGTGAAAGGTAACAGAATAATTACTAACAAATTTTGAATAGGCATCGGATTATGTTTCTCCGATGGTTACCAATACGCTTGCCTATTATGTCGCCATTGAAAGAGATCAATGTCCAGGAATGTGATAGTAATATTTAGTATTTTCCATAAATACTACGTTATTGTGCACTGTCTGTGCTTCATTAATTCTGATAGCTAGCTAATATTATTTATAAAGTTTTGGCATCTTAGAGAAAGTATGAGACCCAGATCCACATATTCTCTGGAGTGTATTATAAATTGTTTCAAACAAAATTAACACCAAAAAGTTTACATAAACGAGCACATACAGTATACTATTATCGCAAACACTTCAAAATCATATCGTTCATTTAACGATAACACGATTGTACTTGAATACGTCCCAAAACCCGGCCAGGACGATGAGGTTGTTATCAATTTCCCGAGCAACAAGTGGGCGATAATTTTGAATCCGATGCACCAACCCTACCGGTGCCTGACTCTTTTACATCACTCTGTTAAATTCGTCTAGAAATCTTAAGATTTATGTTAGACGGTCAGAGGTTATCTATATTGTTGATGTTATAGTCCTCAGTACCTCGTTTGTCAACTCGTAACAAACTGTCGTGTTTGTCATCAGTGTCTTTCTTTTTTCTACGTTATGAATATTGTCGTTCTCGGAAATCGTTGGTAGTGTGATTCGCAATGTAATCCGCGATTCGTGTCTGCGTATTTCTTCGAAGTTAGCGTGTTTATCTTGTATGGCAAGCAGTTTCGCGTGTTACTGTTGAACTGAAAATAATCAGCTAACTTTTGCTTTGTTTCAACTCCAACTGTTTCTATTTCGATTCTGAAAGTAGTTATGTTTTGTGAATTTTGTGTAGGTAGATGCGGGTTTTGGATTAATTGCATTTGTTTTTACTTAATTAACACGAATTTTATCTAGGATACTTATCAACAGAAATCAAAAAGAATTTTCGCTTTAATAAGCTTCTCTAAATTTAACTTTATACACACTCGACCTATCAATTGTCATGTCTTCTTTCTTATCTATTCATGTATTTTATATCGTATCATTATCTTGTTTGACTCTTGCAGTTTCATCCACAGATTTATCTTTTTTTCGTTTCAAACAAATTACAGTTCAGTGCATCATCTAAACCGTGTATAATAGGCTTCGCATCTTCCTCGAAGAATAATGATTACAAAATGAAAAAGCCCTGCGGCATCTTAAATTATTTTAATTGGCTTCGGTAGCGGTTCGGACCGAGTATTCACACATACACACGTACATCTCATTTTACCTCACACACTTAGGTCATATAACTCACACAAACATAGTCCGTAATATATCAGAATTATTAAATATCTGTAAATTTATTACAGGCGTCTACTTATGTCTCACTAATAGCTGTATGTAATTATAGAACTAAGATCATTGCACGATCATTGTCGGCATAAAATCTTTAGGTCCACTCTGATTGATGCTAAGTTTGTTTTACTAAAGTATCTATAATTTTATTTCAAATAGAGATTCACTGTTTAGAGGTCATGGTCTAGATCAAAGTTGTGTACTCATGCTGCATTACATTACTTACACACAGTTTAATGCTAATATAACTTTGTGATAAATTTAGAAACTTTCTGAACTGATTATTCTGTATGTTTTTTTAATATTAAGTTTTGAATACGACTCAATCAATGAGTATCTACCTAATCCTAGATCTTAATTTTAGACTTCCTTAACTTGGTCAATTGCGAATTAATGTTTCTGTAATAAGATTAGCTTCTCCCCGCGCACTGATTTCTAAAAGACTCCAGAACTCCCGACAGACAAGAGAGATGCCCAACAAGCAAAAACAATTAACAAATTGATAAGCTCAAAACAATTTTCAATTAACTCGGCGCGGGAGTGTTCGCCGTTTACAAATAACCACCATTTATCAGAAATGCCTATGCAGTTTTTAACGTCTGCAGTCTGTCAGGGTTGCCCCGTGTTTAAAATTAATCTGTTGTATTTTTTCTCGTTTCGTATTAACGTGTACCGTTTTCTAATTTCAGAAAGGAAGCGGGGTCGGCAAACCTACACCCGGTACCAGACGCTCGAGCTGGAGAAGGAGTTCCACTTCAACCGGTACCTGACGCGGAGGAGACGGATCGAGATCGCGCACGCGCTCTGCCTCACGGAGCGCCAGATCAAGATCTGGTTCCAGAATCGCCGTATGAAGTGGAAGAAGGAGAACAAGACCAAAGGCGAGCCCGGCTCCGGAGACGAGCCGGACAATATGAGTCCGCCCACCTCGCCACAGTAAAGGCCTCTAGCTTAGTTCATGCGGTCCAAGCTAGGGGTGACTTGTTTCAGATTTCCTCGCCCGAATCACAAACTCCGTTTTCCGCGTTTTATTTTGTGTATACGAATAATTACGTTTGATTGCTTCGAACACAAATCTGAAACAATACGCCCCGTGACCGAAGTTATTAGAACAGTTTAATTTGTATAAATTGTATGTTGGACTTTTCATGATAATATTACATTATAACTAATACGTAACCTAGTGATTTCGAATAAAGAGTAATGATAGTGTGATGAAGAGATTTTTACAGTTGTTAAGTATAAATTAATTTATAGAAACAATCTCAATACCAATAATTACCAAAAACGCAGTGTATATGATTAGTAAACTGCATCATTTATGTGATTATATAGTTGATTAATTATCATTTTCGGTATTCACTACTGATTTGCAATCGGTCATTACGTTTGTATAAGTTCTTTACAAAGTGCTTGATACTGCATGTTACATAATATTTATTTCATAGCTACTACAAGTTGGCATCAATAGTTTGGAAATACTGAAAAAAAACGAAAAAATATGACGTCCATAATTTATTTTTTAAATCTGTGTCAGGCACTATGTAAGAAATTATTTTTGAAAATATAAAAAAATTCTCTAATCATTTTGAATCACAAAACCATAAGGACCTCTTATAATTAACCATTGATAAGAAGGCAATTAGTATCCATATTGTTATTATTTAATATATTTGATGTTTTATTTCTTAATTAAGCTATCTAAATACTATTCTGTACATACATACATGATAATTTTTAGATTATATGATGTACAATTGTTTTAGTGTGAATAATTAATTATTGAGATTAATTTGGGAAACAACGATTATTCGTGTTTTGAGTTTTTTTGCGGTATGAGTGTTTTGATTTGTGGATCGTCTCTTTTTTTCTATACGCGTAGGTAACTCGTAGTGCGGGAAGGCCAGTTTACAAGTGCAATGTATACGATTTTTGATGACACATATACGTAATTAATACTGATAATAAACGTCATAGGAAATCTATTATTATTGTAAAATGTTACGAAATCGAAGTTTATAATTTAGAAAATACTTAATGAGAACATAAAAGAGATATTCTTTGAACTTCTATTGTGGAAAAGTGTGTGCCATGTGAAGACATCTTGGACACTGAAAGAAAAATTGAAATGAATGAGAAAAATCACGTTATTTATAATGAAACAAAAGTTACCTTCAATATCGTAGGTGCAGAACTTAATACTTTGATTTATAAATCTCTTGTGGAATGTAGGTATGATGTTCCATGTTCACAGTATACCAAAGTTAGGAAATAAACTGGTGTTTATACGAACGAATATACGTAGATACGGAAGCACTTGACGTTTCAGGTATAACCGTAATACATCATTTTGAAAAGGTATTTTTATAAAATCATTGATTAAGAAACCCGATATACGTAAAAAAATATCTAATATATATATACTCGTAACACGTTAGTTTTACGAATATTATTATAAAAAAATTGGCGAGTGATAGAAAGGTCGTACTTGTCAGGATTCAAGTTATACGTTTTTTCGTAATAATGTATAAAAAAGTACTATTTGTAAATTATTTTTCACATAGATTGTAATTAGTGAATGTTTTTAATAAGAACTCAGTGAGCCGGTTCTATAAATATATTTTCTTCTTTTTTTAATTTTGTGCTGTGTTCGTTAAGTGAAATGTAAATTGTAATAATTGTATATTGTCGATATATTCAATATTTATTTATTGATTCGCTAATTAGGTTCGCTTACGTTTTCTTTAATTGCAATTGGGTGGAGTATTCGACAACTGTCTGGCTGGGATGCATTTTGTTGTATTATTTTTAATTGCTCAATTCACATATTTGTGTTGTAATTTTATTGATAGTATTAAGCCGTGTTATAATTTGTTGTAACTTTTAAAAAGTGTACTACAATGTGTCTGGTATTATATCTCATTGACAGTAATAAATCCTCTTAGATGGTAATATATTTTCAGTGCAATGTTCCACAAAATTTTCATATCCCTTGCCAGATGGAAAACTATGAGTTCGAACTGTAAAATTTAAAAATTAGTTTAACTTATATAAAATTAAGTTCTGATTATTTAGTCTGTCGGGGAATGTCCTCAAAACTCAAAATTTAGGTCTGTAGAGAGACATTGGAACCTAATTTGAACGATTTTATTTACCATTTATGTCCTATCGATTCAAAATTTATGAAATATAACTATAATTAGTAACATAATAAGGTTAGGCGAGACGATATTGTCATAAATATATAAATACATGAAATTAATAAAGCATAATGATTGTACTTTGAGATTTTTATTGTTATCTACCTTAACATGAGAAGTATTATGACACACATAAAATAATATTTTTAAGTAACTATTTAAAGTTAAAGAAAACTGTGCAATATTTGTTATATTGACTAGCTTTAAGACAATTTTCACAATAGTCAACCTCTCCGCTTGTTTAAGGTCCGATTAAATTGATAACATAATAGATTTCCAGGAACTGGTGGTCAAAGAGTTAAATCTGAAATCAACAAAGTTAGTAAAAATAGTTTCTTATTGGGATGTACAGTGCATACTGTTAATTTTGACCTTTTCTCACACACAACTTACGTCTGAATCTCTGTAGCGATCATTTTTTAATACAGTTATTGAAAATTTAATTTTACCGTTTCGTATTATTTACGTGCCTTATATTTTTTTATACTTTTTTCCAATCCTTTCATTGTAGAGATTCACACAATTTTGCTAAAACACAGAAAGGTCAAGGTTTCAAACAGCTGTGCCTAATGCAGTACATATCTCAACGTTAGCTATAAAATAAAAGCTTTCTTCCAGATCGTGGTTCTAGATACCATCATTATAATACGTTAGCCTAACGACAAAATAATGATTTTGCGTGATACGACCGTACCTTCCGTGTCAGTCACGGCTGATTGGTACCTTCCCCCTTCACAAATCTCGAAATTACGTTTTTTTCTGTTTCACGATATACATAGCAATATGTACGACTAGGTGTGGCTCTCTAATGCGTTTTTAATAATCCCTACGTCCAATGAGCGCTGAAGGCGAAACATTATTCTCATACGCGATCTCAACTAATGCGATTTTGACAAGTTTGAAATTGAGGCAATTATGGTTTTGCAGGGTTTTAAATGCCATGTATTTGTCTTGGTGATTTCAGCGATCGCCGGAAGTTATTATAACTATTCTTTTTTGCTCTTTGTCTCATGTAATTTCTTCGGGATTTGAGCCGTTATGCGTAGTTTGATCCTATTTTCAACGCTCCTTCCACAAGATTTTATATGTTTTATGTTCACAAAATACAACAATCATATTATATATGTATGATTATCCAATTCATTTGACCAATCCAATTTGTTAATGTCTACCTTAATACTTAAGAAAAATATGTTTTCTGTACAAATTATATTTACTTATTAAACATTGAATATTGGCATCAATGTATTCACTATTTTTATCTTTCACCAGCGGATGTAAACAATCCAATTTCTTTAATTTCCACTCCCAATGCAACTAGATCCCTCATAGTAAAGAGATTTAGATTCAATTTGTTTTGTGATAGGGGTCATAGTAAAATGGTGGGTGTCTCCTCTCAGGGAGTGATGATAAGTGTTATTTATGAGCTTCGTCAATGTGCCATTGCACTTGCTACAGATTGGGTTCACGGTCATGCTCAGATAATACAATCATCTACATATTGCTAGCAATTGGAGCAATAACTCTGCTTCTGTCTCGTATTGTTTTTTAAATATCTAAAAAGAGTTCAACAGCACGTATGTTTTGAGATTTTCCTAAATGCTCTTGCTTATTTATGTTGTGATAAATGTTTATTTAGTTCATCCAAGATTCTAATTGGTATCTGACAGAAGTTGTTTCCAATGTCATAAGGAGATTAAATTTTTATTGTATAACAAAACATAGGTACCTACTTATTCCTAATCCTCTAAACCAGATATTTTTTTGACTGGTGCACGGTTCTGATTGTAACCTACCTTATTATTTCCATAAAATTTGTAATATTGTAATGGGTAAAACAATAAAAGCCTAATTTCAATTTTGCTTATTTTTTGTCTTGGGAGTTTCTATTAATAAATAAAAGGTAGTTTAATTTTCATTATCTTTTATTTAATCTGTGTCTAGTTTGACTAGCACTAACTAAACCAATTAAAGTTTTTAATGACTTACTGCATCACATACATTCTTGGTAAATTTTCTAAACATACCTTTATTAGTTCTAAACCTCCCAAAAAGGTTAAGAACATCCAACATAAACTTACTGTCCCAAGATAAAGACATAAATCATTGACGATTTTTCACTTACGACCTTGCCTCATAACGTTCAATTTTATTGACTGCAATAAACCAAAGCAATGGTTAAATCAACGCCGCTGTATCGATATAAACACCTAGTAAATATTCTCTGTCCCTTTTACACTTGTTTGATTTTAGGTATGTATGAGCGGGATAGGAAAGTCGCCTCTTCATTTAGCTGTTACTGAAAATAGTTTATGAGAGCTAAGGTATCGTGCCTTAGTGTGATTGTAGACTTTATCGTTTTCCATGTAAGGTTGGTATTCTATTGATTTGTAAAATTTATAGCTTTTAAATGGGTCCTTAAATCGCAATAACAATTTGTTTATAGATACTCGCTTGTCGGCGACCCTTTGTAAGAATAAGTTTAATTTATGGTCACATGTTTATGATACAAGTCAACTGGTTAATTGATTTTATTGACTTTTTGACACGTTTGATAACTTGTGTCACATTTTGTTATTAATTGATTCATCATTCACTTTATGTACCAAGATGGGAACTTAAAAATGTCATAAAACAGAAGTTAGTGGTCTTAGACTTATCTTTAAAGCTTTAGTCATATTATTTCTATTGTTAGTATTTTGCCACATAGTGAACATTGTTTTTTTTTTCTAAAATCATTGTGTTAATTAAGGACATTCGCAGAACTTTTTTATTTACCGCCGTTTTATATATTTTTTTCCTATAATCATATAAATACTTGAATGAGATGTGACTTGCAATACAAATATTTAATTCTAAACCTAATATTTTTATTTTTTGATTCATAATACCGTAATAACTTATTTCACAATTCCAAATTGAAATTCAAAAATTGGCGCGCGCGTCCGCCATTTTGTTTGGGGCGTTGCTCTCACTCGCTCCGCCCCGCTGCGCCACTCCCAACGCTTTAGCCACTCGGACGCAGCCCAACTCATTTGTTATAGTGTACAGTCCACCCAACAGGTTTCTACAGCGTTAAACATTTATTTAAGAATTTTGATTTCTATAGAATAAAATTATGATTTCGTAAATATTAAATTGTGGTTATAAAATAATATTCTATTTTTTATAATAATGATATCTACACACATGATTTATATAGGTAAATAAGGTGACATAGGCGTTTTGCCACTAACGTTGATTAGCACATTAATATAAAGGCAAGTAAAATGTGAATAATTTCAAGTCAAACAATTTATTTAACGATAGATATATAAATAATCTATTCTACATTGTTCATCATTTATGCCATCATATTAGGTTTTTAATAGACGAAGAAGAAGGCAGTAATTCCATAATTTAAAACAAAATATGATGGCAAAAATGATAAACAATCAGTAAGCAATATAAGGCAGAAATATACATTATAATAATAATAACAAGATTCGTCAGTACTATTAATCTCTCTAAATATAATTGTCGATGCCAATTGTATAGTATTCAATAACATTATTTTTATATACCTCTCTTAGGTGTATATCTTAGCAAGTCTACACATAGATATTGAAACATAATAAAATAGTTAGGTACTATTTATGCAAGAAATAAGTTTGTCTATTTAATTGAAACAAATTTTTTATTCCACCTGAGTTAGGAGCGAAACTTGTGGCCGCTAGATACACGTCAGGCGTTGCATTTGAAGATGACGTCGATAGTAGTACTACCGTCCTATTCCCATATATGGTAAGTTATATATTTCTATCCTTTTTAATTGGCACTTTTTGTCGGTTCAACTTGAAGCACAACGGTCGCGGGGGAGCAGTTACGTCACTTAAGGGAACCACGTATCAACTATACGTAGGTATGTAGGTAGGTATGTATATCGAACTACATTGTGTTGCCATCTCTTGAATTTTTTAACTCAAGCACAAATGGAATAGGTATACCAGATTTAAACGATAGTACAAAAATAGAAACATATTCAGCAAGAGAAGGGCAGAGCTATCAAAAAAAATATCTAAGAAATATACTTACAACAGATAAACATTCAGAGGTATCCTTTTGTGAAATACGTGAACACAGTTACAGGGGAACTCAATTGATTACACATTATATAAAGCAGAAACGTAAAGAAACGGAGACCATCACAAATCCTACTGCAGTACAATATTGATTGTAAGTATTACAGGAATAATATCAACAAAGAAAAAATCGACAGAACATGGATTGATAGTGAAAAGACAAACAAAATCATATCGACGCAGAATAGAGTCCTACTAGGTAATAGCTTGGAAATTTAGTGCAGCATGCATTACCTGGACAAATAACCACTATAACCATCAAATGACAACACAAATCTAGACCAACACATTAAAATATAATAATATTATCTGATATAATAATTAATAAGTTATTTCCTATTACACCATTTTTTCTGTAACATAATTATTATAGCTTATAAACTGTTTTACCTGATTGCATCTCTAGATTGTCCTTCTTTTGATGCTACCAACACATATTATGAAGTTATAATGTCGTGCCATGAACAGCTCTGTTATTATAAAACGATTTGTAGGAGAAATCATAAGAAAATATCAAATGTGGACTTTTGTAGATACCATTACACATGATGGTTCTGCATATAAGTATTTATATCCTAAATGAAGAAAGGAAATAAAAAAGAGACTAGAATTGGGATGCCAAGAGCTGTTTGATAAAGTAATTTTGTAAAAACATCCCGTATTGTTATCGAAACGAAAAATTCATTAGATGAGAATACAGAATCTTAAAAAACATTAGATATCAATAGCATCGTACTACCTACCGTTTTGGGAAATTGAAACCAATCTCTCGAAATCACTCAGTGGATATTTTTTTACCTCATAATGTAATTCTTGTTCCTTCAAAATTTCAACACAAGCTCAGTACACTACGTAATTCTTTATTGTTCTATTTGACGTTATTCCCTAAACCCTGTCAGCTATCTTGATTTAACGTAAGTCAACTACTCAAACTATAGAGGGAACTCCATATTTCTATAATGACGCATATCATTTACACGCATCACACGCGAGCCATTAATCTCATCACCTTACTCACAAACGATCATCATGACTGCTGGCAGATACCTTAGCTATTCTCAGCCTCTTACATTGTAGAATAATTACTTAACTATATGAACCAATAGATAGTTCAACATGGGAATTCAAAAAAGAATTAGGTAGGTATTAGTTGTCAATGTTGCATTCACCGATCTAAATTAATGGAGGTAGATGACCTATCTCATAGATCAGTCAAGAGACACTACTACTACACTGCTACTGGTACTTTGATAAATAAATTGAGATAAGAAAACTCCCAGGATTTCATACTTGTCATTTTCATCATCTATGACTTACCTACTATGGAATTCACTTGTTTTCGGTACAGCGGCCTAACTCAAAATTAAAATTGTCATCGTTTAATTCCTTTAAAGTAAAATAGTATAACACGAGCAATTCTCATACAGAGAATAAAGAAGAAAATAATATTAATGATGATGATAAAATGACGTAGATTCGTAGTTTAAAATATGAAAAATTCGATGGTGTTCGCGTAATTTACAAACATTAAATTATCGTACACTTAACAGGTGCTTCTGTTGATGAATTAATCAACTTCGCAATATCGTGATAAGTATAAATTCAATCTTGAATCATTAAAGATTACACCTTCATTTTATTATATATTTTTCATCATGGAAACCAATAAAAATGTTAATATACCTGTACAACTAATTCTATTTAAAAAACACGCAGAATAGAAAACAGTTACATAGATACTTTATGTACTTGCTAATGAAAGGTTTGCTACATGTAGCATGAATAATGTAATAATAAATTCCATTAAATCTAATAATATGTTTATAACCTCTAAACTGATCGACATCAAGCAATTAATTTCACCGTTACTCATTACATGAATTATTAATGAATTAACACTAATTGTGCAAACCATAACATTATGTACTTACGAATACTTAAAAAAATACAAATGAAAGCTTTGCCCTTATTTTATTGATTGGTAATTAGATTATTTATACCTGACTCCAATTTGTTGGTATTTATATAGGATTGTTAATGTCACTTCCGATGTGCATGTCAATTCGTCTGACAGGGTGCCAAGTTTTCGTATTTTATCACCTGTTTGATATTTTATACCGCTAAACGACTTCTCGGTATAAATAAGTATGAAAATATATTTGTTGGTACGAAAATGTTTAACTTTTTGGTGCTACGACAGGTAGAGTTACAGCCGACGGATATTCGTAAAATAGAGACGGCAGAATCGGCCGACGATGGTAGAGTTGACAATATTTGGAAACGTAATTTTTCTGATATAATTACGAAGCAAAAGCAAACAAAATTACGTCATTTAACTCGTTTGATTTTTCTTGCAATGTCATGAATGCTGCATTATCAATATCAATCATTGATTACACTGATACTAAATTTAAATTAGTACACATTCTCTAGACCTATAGGTAGATAATATAACTATATAAATATATTATTGTGTTTAATAACTGATGATGAGGTAATTAATAGAAAACAAAACTGTAGTAGGTACCTAAAGAATTTGTAGATTCTAAATTGCGGAGTAACATTTTTCATGATATTCAGATTAGATACAAACGCTCAAAGTATATCTAAAAGTATTTCCAATAACACTTAGAACTTTTTTCTAATAAGGCTGGAACATTAAGACCAGGAAATAAAAAAATGCAAAATGATTTCATGTTCTCCCAGTTACCAAAAGATTATGTAATAAGTACCCAAATCAGACACGCGCCTTACTTATAAAATAATAGAAAGCTCGTTGGATAGAAATTATTTTTTATAATCAAAAATACGTTTAGCTTATGTAATATTAACGCAACGTATGTGTTAATGAATTAAAGAAATACCCTTTAGTAGGAACAAAGTGATATTAAAAATAGGTACCATGCTCGCAAGTATAGAATTTCATGTAAATAATAATACATAGATTGATTTAGAACCAGTTTTCGCGCTAATACCTAAACCTACGCAAAAATATACACACAGAAAATAAACTGTATAATCGCACCATATGTCATTCGGTGCCGTTTTACAAACACAAATAATCTTTAAATGTAATGTGATGTTATTTAACGGTATTCATTTAATGATTGATGATCGCGCCCCGTTAAACGACACAGTGTTTCTCTGTGTTAACTACACTTGCATTTTGTTTCTGAGTTGGTGAAGAGTGTTGTTTTCTTGTGTTGTTGGAAAACAATGGTCGGTGTCGGTTGAAGCGGCTTTGTCGGCTCAAGGTTGGTTCACATCATTTGCATAGGCATCTCGTGATGCAAAGTGTGTAGTCACGATCTCCTAATGCCATTTTTATGTTGAGCAAAATATTGCACTTTCTAATTTCAATGTTGTATTTGCGTTATGGGCTTAATCTAATTTTGATTATTTTGATGGTAAAAACAGAACACCAATGCAATTGTGACCTAATCTTGGTAAATGTAAATCTCAACCACTTCCATACCTTTTGAGCCAATCAAGTTCAGTTGCTTGTCATTCTTCATATCTTGGAATTCCACTATAATTAAGTACACACTTTTCACTTTTGTGAAAAGTGTGTAATGGTCAAATTGAACACTAGTCTCCTTTCATAATTTTTGTGCCGCACGTAGTGTCATTTAGTTTCATAGTATCACGACCAAGAGTTTGTGTATCTATTTCTAAAATCTACATTCCTTCTCCATATGATATTCTTCAATGTCAACAATATCATGTCTTCTACATAACTAATTGACATACATAAACAGATTGCTTTCGATATTAGCAAGTTTCCCAAAGATGCGCAAATTAATTTTATTTCATGTGACAAGCACGGTTCCTACCCATAAAATCACGGAAATTCAACACATACCCAAATTGTTCTTCTAGTTTAAATGGTTGTCTTACCTGTCAAAGGAAATAACTTGAACAATGAATCCTAAACTAACTCTTTAGTAGTATCACAGACGTAGCTATAATATATAATAAAGCAAGACATATTACGATATATTTTCCATAGTAATCTTCGAGCGACCTCAGACGCAGCTATAATATATATTTCTATTACGTCATCAAAATATGTTATAGTATAGCTACCACGTATGGGGGCTTGCTATAATGTAATATATAGCACAGTATATTAATAATATATATTATAGCTACGTGTGTGACGCGCTTAATAATACTTTTGTTTAAAGTCCGTTCAAGCCATATTCAGCCGGACATTTTTGTCTGGAAGCCTACTGAGAACAAAATATCCTGCTATCTCAGTTTAATTAATTTTTCAATCTTTCATTGTTTATCGCTAGAGAAATAGTTTAAAATTTTGTAGTTGTTCTATTTTACCAGTATCTCTAGGATAATACTTTTATTAAAATCAAAGAGTGGTATCAACAAACCTCTTGAATAACAACTTTATTTATTAAGCATCAGCACCATGATAATAATAATGCTATTATATTATTTAATACTTACGCTTATGTATACAGTTAACAAAGCATCACAGTACTCTCCAAGTCTGTCGAACATCCTCCAGTTAATATCCGCTCCGGATCCTCTCATTGCGTTCCTCGATTCATCTGGACGGCCTACGCTCTGGTCACAGAGTAAATACACTGGTATTCAGCGTTGGCACTATAATACTTAATATTGACGACAATACGTACGTGTTAGTATAATGACTAAATCATCTTTGTTATGATGGTATGATGTTTTATTGTTTTAGATTTGATGATTAGATAGTTCAACAATAATACTTAATTATTATCTAAGCCTTAGAAATTTCTAGTATTCGTATCATATCCGATAAAGGCTTTATGATCGCTGAAACTACGTATTGATTCTGTTAACTGTTTGCTGGGTGTAAGAAAGTTAGTACCTACCCTTGCAAACTCCATTCGATTAGGTATGTTTATGATTAAACAGTATATGATTAGGCAGGTTCTGTGTGAGTGAATAGGAATTACCAAGATAATCTAATCTTGGAATATCCTACCTTTCTAATCCCGGTCCCTTTAAAGGTTTATTATACACATTATAATGAACAACTTTTATGGAAACAACAATTGAATCGCAAAAAATAAATCTGTTGTTCCTTCCAAATAATTTAATATTACTCGACTAAATGTATGGAACAGCACATATTTTTCTCATGATTTCAGGTTTTTTCCCATAGTAAAAGTTGTACATAATGATGAATATATTAACCCCTTAAAGGGATTGTATAATTTCGAGTTTTGTTCTTAACAATTTTATTAGAATTTTTATTTTCATGGACAGTCTTCTAGTGACAGAAGATTAGCAATTTTCACCCTGCCAGCTTTCTTATTTTCTTTGTAAATTATATCAGATAACGCCTAGTCCTTAATTTCACCTTCAAAATATTTCTAAAATATTGCCAATTTCTTTTGCTTTTTAAAAACTTACCGCACGTAAACGATACTTACACAAAAATAACGAAGTAAAGCCCTTATTGCACGGTCCGTAGTCCGCAGTAAGTTATGTTAGACGGCGTGCTGTGAGCAGCGTGTGGCATTCAATAAAGATAATCCGAAGATACCAGCTGGCTAGCGTGTAATCATGGTAAAGATATAATCTGGTATTAAGTGTATAGAAATCTGATATTTTAGTTTTGGGAAAATTAACACTATTAAATGCTGTATTTAAATATGAAGAGATGGATGCTACAACGATAGCGATGATCGTGAACTGCAGTTGAAAAGGAATTTGGAGGTGTGTTTTGGGTTCTTGGAGATTTAAAATGCTCAAATGTTTTACATTCAAACGATACACTTTTAATCAAGAGATTGTGATTGTAAATATTGCCGCATTGAACTGGTAAGGCCAATACTTTAATACTTTTGCAAATTATTATAACATGAGTTGATTTTCTCTTTAAAAATTAAAACCACTGCGTAAAATTTAGATCATTGTAGGTAAGTATTGTATTATGTATTGAAGATCTATGTAACTGTTTCCATTTTAGCCTATTGGTCAACTACAAGATTATTGTGGTCTCCTCGCTATGTAAGTTTATATCCATATCCGCTACAATAGGTGTATAGTACGAGTATATGACTGCAGTTCAGATTCTTGCACACCGACGCGGCGCAGCGTGGTGATATCGTTGTCTATCGTAGTCGATTGCTGGGCTCACGTTTCTTCCAAAAGGGAAGTCCATAGTCAACACATTTTATAAACGTTTTGGTTAATGCGGAGCTAGTTTTCTCACACCATCAATACCGATGTCATTCATTATTTTGATAGAATATGTCATGATAAATTTAATCAACGTAACTTGTTAGGTAGACATGTTATTATTTAAGTTGGTGTTAAAAAGATTAATGAGGCAGTTTATGTTCGTAAGGATAGTATAAACTTTATTACAAAATAACTAAAGCAC
The DNA here is from genome assembly GCA_932294325.1 of Allophyes oxyacanthae. Classification (NCBI taxonomy): domain Eukaryota; kingdom Metazoa; phylum Arthropoda; class Insecta; order Lepidoptera; family Noctuidae; genus Allophyes; species Allophyes oxyacanthae. The sequence continues at coordinate 10,641,950 of OW028620.1, forward strand.
ATTCTCCTAGAGGTGTTGTCTTGTTAATAATTTTACTTGCTGTTATGTATTGGAAGGCTGAAAATATTTTTTGAAGGCTGCTGGATTATGTGAGGTCAAGTAACATGGTAAGCTAGAAATTAGTTATGGTTCTGTAACAGTATTACTGAAGCGAGAGGTGTCTCAACTCGTATACTAGGAAACATCACAGTACTTATGCTGAATTCCAGGCCTTAAAGGAACATAATAACATTTACCGGGTTCAGCTCCAGTACTGAAGAATTAACAAAATAAGTCATTTTGGTAAGAACCGACAAAAGTTACATTTCCTTACTTACTCGTAACTACTGTTACCGCTCGGCCCAGCATATCCTCGCTTCGCTTCGCTCAGCACCGCTTACCGCTGTCATCGTGTACAATAATACGGTGTTCCGATTTCTCTAATATCACTGCGTGTCTACGAATGAGCTCAGCGGGGTTTCCTCATATTTTTGTTGCCCCACTTTTTGTTTATTTCCTTTGCCCACATTTTGAAACTTTGGCCCGAGAGCAAAAAGAAACGAAATGAGAATTTAAATAATATAATTGAGTTTAGACTTCCTGCTTACATTGCGGTAAGGTTTGTTCATAATATCAACCTCCTCAGCTTTTGTTTTTATGTAAATACACTTCAGCCAGTAAGTTTTCAGAATAATTTCTTTCAAACTGTGATCACCAGTGCCTTGTTGTTTCAACATGATCAATGTAAAGGTCCGTGGGCTTCGCTACCTCTCCGAATCTTTTTTTATAGAAGAAGCTAATGATTGAAGCAGCACACCATATAAAGTAGTGTATCTTTAATTATTTAAGTAGTAATTATGGATACTGTAGATGGGTTATGGGTTCAGTTACAGACAGAATACTAAGGCCTACGTTTACCGACAACATAAAAGATGATTAGAGCAAAATCAGGCGTATATACATGATTTTTTGTAGGAATAATTGGCCGATTTAATTTTAAACGTCTGTTATACTTTCGATGAACATAGGCCTTAGTACTTCACAAAATTTTGTTCGTCTTAGAAAATAACCTCTACCAAAGTGTCGCGTGAACCAATCTCGTTGCTCTGCGATGCGACACAATGGCAAGTTTTTCGTATGTCACTTGTTTCCTAGCTTTCGCAGCCAGCAACTCCAACCGAGTTCGGATCTTGATCCTACCAGGGATTCTCGAAATTACGAGAAGAATAAGTATAGCATAAATTCAAATTAAAAAAAAATGGAATATAATCTGTTGAATTTAGTGTTAATAAGTTGAATGACATTAGCAACTCCGTATCGGGTTAAAACTCCTACATTATTAGTTGGTAAAAAGCGTCAATAGCCCAAGGGCAAAGGCGTTGACTGGCGATTGAGAGGTAATGACTCAATTTCGTTGAACTTTGTGGTGAATGAACTCTTAAACTATACAAGCATGTTTACTTTAGTATGAATAGTACACAGACCATATCCACGTTATCACACATAATATCGACGTTAAGTAGCAGTATGCATACTGTTGCGTTTCGTTCGGTGTGTGTGGAGCGCCGGAGGCCCAATTTCTCCCTTAGTCGGATTCATTCTCCTTTCTCTCCCTTTTTCTAACACCATTCTAAAAAGTCGGCAACGCATCGGTGACTCCTCTGGTGTTGCGGATGTAGTGTACATGGGCGGCGGTGATCACTTACCATCAGGTGAACCGCAAGATAGTTAGGTAGAAACAGTGCCATAATAAAAAAATGAGATTACAATAACTCTAAGTAAAGAGGTGTAGGAGATAAGAGACAGTATAAATTATCTTATTCTAAATAAATGATTTCTTTATAATCATCCAAATTCTTAAGATCCAAAGTTTTCTTAAGTTCGTGAATCCCTCAAGCGTTTCCACTCAACTCCTTCGAGAAACCAAAGTAAAGTTCTTAGCAATGTACACGGGAAGAAGTGACAAGCTCACACAAAGGGGCCTGATGTATGATAAATGCCAACTTTCCGTGAATCCTGCCACCGATACCTATGTAGGTACCACATATCTACTAATGAAATTATCTGTCCTCGTTGAAGGAACCCTCGTGATTAACGGGCTGGGTGAAATGGTGGGGAATGAATGCGAATCTCGTTAGGGATTTGATTTTGCATATCACAAATTAATTTTAGCTTTGTTAGTGGGAACTCTGTTTCACAATTCCTGGAATTATGATGTTGCTAAAGATGCAATTTCGAAAATCTATTTTTAAAGTACACTTTTATTTTGTTCTATAATTTGTGAATGAAACGAAATAGACACGATGAAAGTACCTCTAATTTATCATCTTCAAGACGTAGGTAAATAAAGATCGTATCATGAGGAAAAGGCTTGAATACTGACTGGATTTATAAACGATCGATTGGAAACCTATCATTGCTTCTTCAACTCACTTCATTTATGCTGAACGTGATTTCAATTCAATTGCTTGACTGGCAATATTCTAACCTTTCTTAAACAGACATTCAATAGTATGTTCTTAACATTACTTTATTTGTATATTTTACAACATACCTATTGATAAAAATGTACCAGCCATAATATCGTGTTGGTTATCATTTATAGACATGATTAGATTTTTCGTTTCAGACAAAATCTGAATTTTATTACCATTAAACCCCACATCTGGTACATAGGTACGTATATTTTGAGCTTCCAATATAACCACGTGGGTAGAATCGAATTGTCGTCACAATAACCGTTATCTAGTGTTGTGCTGTGCCCACAATATGTAGATGTATTCACTCGATACACACCATCCAACATCACGTGACACCCCAATGTTCTCATCGTTAGTACTTCATTGAAGGTGACGGGGCTCAAAGTATGCTGGTGAGATGAGTTCAGTTTGAGGTGAGCGGTACTATTGTTGTCCTCCATTGATTAATGTCATAGTTTATCCACGATATGACAACAATAGCGTCTTGCCCGAATACCTTAATGCGTTCTGCCTATAGGTTTTATTTACCCTTCCCTTGTTTCTGTTTATATGGTGTTTCTTTTTTGCATTGAATATTGATGTAATTTTTTCTTCTTGCAGGCAACGCTGTGACTGCTCCGATCTGAAAAGACGAATGGATTTCGTGAATTATTTGCAACAATAAATTTGAATTGAAGAATGATTGTAGCTCATTTATTTATTTTTATTCCGGTACATAATGATGATTATAATAAAAAGTTAATTATTTATTGTTGTGCAAAGAAGCTGTTTTATATTAAAGTACATTACAATGCAATTATTTTATTGCATCATGGGAAAAAAATCAATTCGTTACAGGAAGAATTTGTCAAAAGGTGTGTCTTAAAAACGTAAGTTAAGAGGATAAATGGATAGCGTTTACTTTACAACGATAATCGTAATAAAGTATTGCAACTTGAGAAAGAACAGGATAAGACCAACTGAAACATAAGATAAGCAATTTCAGGTCGTTCAATTCAAAGGAAATATAACTATTGTATTAGAGATCAATTTTTTCTTAATCCCTTGCAATCAAAACCAAGAAAAAGGATTAATATTAAAACACAATTAAATTCTAAATTTGGATCAACCTGTACATAGGCGGTGTCACTCACAATTTGACGAATGGCATCGCGTCGTACCATTATATGCAAATGTTCACCATCGTGTACCAACACAGGCAACACGATCGCGATAAAACGCTGATCATCATCTAAATAGCACGCCACTGGTTTTGATGATGAATGACTTGACACTTGTGGGAAATATCGGTGATTGGTGCATGATAATTTTTTATAGAGTAAAAAAGACACTGAATAATTCCGTGTTATGGAAAAAGTCACACTTCTCAAAAAGGTGGGAGAAGTTAATTACGACTTTTTTAAATTTAATGACTTCTTAATTATTTTAGCTCTTCATTAGGTGACTTGAGAATTAGGCCACTGCGTAGAATTGTGACTATGGACATAACTATATCTTTTTAAGAAGCCTATGCTTAATCAACTGGTCTTACCATGACATAGGTACGCGGATTTAAGAGCGTGAAAAAAATTGTCGTTAATTGCGTAGGCGCAACTCAAAGTCACGTTTTGTAGTAAATGGTGGGTTAAAGATCACATCAATACACAGCTAGTGACACCCACCGCCTACAAGAACCACTAGAACCTGTTGTACAAGCTCTCGTGACTTGCGCAATTGAAGAGGCAGCTAATGGATCCTCTCATCTTGGTCAGGTTATTTAGATGTCGTTTGCTGTGTGTAAACGATGGCTTAGAGATGGCTGTAACTTGCAACTCTTCCCGATGCTCATCAGATTGTATATTTATCCAAAGAGCCATACCATTTTTTGTTTCCCTGTTCTTGGTAGATTCTAGATAACTCTGCTTAACTTCATTCTTAATTTTCCGAGTAAATTTTACTGGTGCAGTTCCTGATTATGACCAATTCAACTTATTAATTTCTGCTGTCAGAATCTTCAGTTTTCTACAAGTCTCAATTTGTCAGAACTTAGTTGTAACTGTTGTAAGCTATTGAGCTATCGTCGAAGAACTGATTAAAATCACTTTTCTATCTATAAAACGCTGATCTGATTCCAAATTAAACATCATTACGTTCCTATTTTAACTAATTTGATTTATTTTAATTAACTCATTCAGCCAGATGAGCTTCTTAAGACATCCAGAAATACCATTTTACCACTATATCTAAAGAAGAAACAGGTATGTGTCATGGCCGATGGCGATGACATACACACTTCAGCGAGGAGCGAGGGCGCGGTGACACGTCACACGTGGAGCGCTTACGAGAGGAAGCTGCAGGCGCAGGTGTTGATAACCGAATTTGTTTATTATTTAATAATAAATAGGTAGTTTGGTAATGGAATGTTCCTTTATATGGTTTACGATAAAATACAAAAAATCATAATGTTTAGCCTAGAATTCGCGTTTATTTGTTGAATTTTTATTGTGAATAAAATTATGATCGAAGTATAAATATTTTCTATGTACCTACGCATTGGTACATAGAAAATATTAATGTAGCAGTAGACTTACTGCATTGGCAAAGATGATCTACCTTAATTGGTTAATGATGACCTGTGATGTTGTATCAATCTAGAAACGGCGTAACATTTTTTGTACGGATCGTAGGTTCTCACAGGTTTTGCATACTTAATACAATATTATCTATGGTCATCGAGCTTTTGGAATTAGTGGCACATATTCTAGAAGATTACCTAATCTCAGTCATGTAAAGGTGTCTATGTGTGTAAAAGTTAACCAATAACTAACTTTTCCTTTCTTATGAAAGGTATAATATTTAATCTAATGAATAATGGGTCAAGCGATCATTTTTAACATTATTTCTTTATTTCTTAAACTAAATGATTATGTACCTCGTTTCTAAAATTTCGTACAATGTGCGACATAGAGCTAGGTATATCACCCAGTACGATATTGACGACCGTGAAACGAAAGTGTAAAAGTAATTTATCTATTTAATTGAGTTGTCTAAAAACCTTTTACTATCAAGGAAATGGTGAAACTAATGATTACGAGATAATGCGTAAGAAATGGACGAAGGCAAGAACGCTTTCCTACGTCTATTCTGAAAAAGCGAAAAAAGGATCTTTGATGGAGAGACGAAAAAAAAGACCGAATTTCGTCTCAGGAGAGTAAGACTGCAGAACCTGAGTATGAGCAACCAACGAAAAAGGTATTAAGAAACTCTTTAATCCATTTGAAATCAGAACTAAGGATTAGACAATTAGAGATTGTTTTCCTTTGATGAGATTAACGTTTTAGAAAGATACTTGGCAACAAATAAAAACGAGATATCCGTGACTAGTGAGAAAGGAACGGAAGTACAAAAAGAGCGAGACAAAAATATGGCATTTTGATTAATAGGTAGCCATTGCTCAGAGCGGGCTGTGTACCATTGCTAAGTAATGACCACTCCATAAAGACATGGTTAAGGTTAAAAGAAAATTACTTTATCAACGCCTTGTTTTAAATAAATATCCTGTTTCAGGAAATATTATTGTTGTTTCCAATACAAGAAATTGAGATGTTAGTGAGATGTTAAGATTCGGCCGCCTTATTGATAGCTACACAAATGATGTATTTTGAGTATCGTTTATTTTGTTAGGAACTTTTGTTTCAACCGTTTCATTTGAAACATGGCGGCTTAATTTTATTGCTGCTATTAATTACGCGATTGTGAATAGATAACGTTAATTAAAATGTGTTTATTGTAGTAATAAATAATATTATTGCTTGCTTTTTTATTAGGTAATGGATGTCCCGTTTTATGTGTGCTGTTATTTAATTAATGTTTGTCCCATAAAAAGTTTAATGTATTTACACGTGTTTTCGTCAAATTAACTGATATTACCAGTAAATAATTGAATATTTTGTTTTAATTGATATCATTTCAGCTGTATTTTGAGTGTTTAAAGGGGCTATAGTTAGAAAGACTACAAAGTACAAACATAGATGAAATAGTCTGATAGCACAAACAGTTTTTTGTTAACAATTTTTATTTCCATTTTAGCAACATTTTTTTTGCTAAAATATCTTATAAATAGGAAAAATTATACGAAGTAAATAAAAGTTACAGCTGATAGTAATTTTTCACTGTTCACTTAAAAGGAATTAACCTGAGTCATAATCTTCTCCAAAAACCCGGTCACCTTACAAAATAATTAAATCCCTTCCCACCAAACAAAAACAAAAAAAGATCAAGGATATTAAAACGCAATAAAAAAGCACTTAATATACTAAGCTGGGACAGAAAAAAAACGTCTCAATGTAAATCGTGCGCCTATGACATTCTCATTGGTTAAAAAGGGTTAAGACAGCTGTCAGATTGGTCCTCCACCAAAGGAATGAATAATAGCTTGAGATAATCTGTGACAGATCCGTCTTACTAAAAAAGCCGGCGTTTGACACAGATAAATAAGATTATTCAGCCATATTCCAACCTTGAATTTTGTTCCTGCTTTAATTACCTGGATTCTCATAATGTGTGTCATAGCTTACTTAGTTTTTTTCGTGATCACAATTTTAATGTGATTATTTTCGGACCGTTTCCTTTTGTTAGTATTTATTTTTAAAGTGAGGATTAACTTTGAAAACAATGAGCAAGAATTTTAAGGAGCAATCACGGAGATACATCTATTTTCTTAAAGATTTCCTTACATAAAGTATTGTTAGAAAATTTCATCAGTAATATTTGAGGAAAACGGATTGACGCGATGCTCGATGTAGGTTTGTATGCAGTATGTTCTTGGTTTTTATTATAAGATAAGTAAGACTAAGAAGAAATAAAAAGTACCATACTGTCTACTGATATAAAATCTCATTAGATTTTCATGTAGTATGTACCTACAAGTAATTTTTTTTTTTTGAATTTAACCCTCTATTGCCTTTTGCAACACGTGGTTCAAGCAGTGCGGTTGCGACTTTCTTAGATACCCTTGGGAGATGTGTTTGCAGTTAGTTTCCTCTTACGGAGAACACGACGGTAATTATGTAAAACATCCCGTTAGATACCTACCTATACATTGTGCAAATAATTAGGTGCAAATGTGACTAATTATATTGTGTCTGTACATTTGACTGATAAAGCTAACTAAAACAATGAACACAATGTCAATATGTATCCAGATTCACAAGTTATCTATAAAACGAGATTTTCAAATGGAAGAGGATAAAAAACTTAACTTTACGCTAAACTTTAAAAAAATATTCTACACCATCTAAAATTCAAACCAAACTTCCACAGAAGGGTTCAGTGGGATAATCAATTATGTATGTCTAGGTGAGCCACCAGGCAGTTAGGCACAATGGTGTCGCCATTACCAACTAATTCCTTGTCATTTGCCTGCGGCTGGCTCCGCGCGACGGTCAACCGATTGTGTACTCGGTATGTACTGCGATTCTACTTTGATGACTTTGTAGGTACCTACATGACGACGAAGGTCGACTTATGTAATGTTTGTATGGATGTTGAATTTAAAATCATACGGATACTGACTGAAGAAAAAAAGAAAATTTTGCGTGTCACATGTCTATTTTATTTGTATTTTTGTATCTTTCACGTATTGACAATTTATTTTTATTAAGGTAGTAACCGCAAACCATGGCCCACCTTCTATCCTGCGCCGCATGCCCTACCACCTGCACGCGTGAGTAGCTTATGGCTGATTCAGCTATTCGCGTGGCGGTATACTGGGCCAAGTACATATAATTTGCCATCGACACGCTAAGAAGAAGAAGGTAGTCTAGATGTGAATTTGGATACAAAATTAATTGGTTAATGCAGGCAAGAACAGAAGAGAGAATAGTTTTTATGAACTACACTACCGAATTGATACCTGCAAAAAAGCCTGTCACTTGAAAATCTACTTAGATTTACTAAATTTCAACACAGACAAGCACGTATGCTAGAGACTATTAATAAATTGATCTGAGATATACTTAATCTGCAATCAGTTAACGTAGTGACAGGTGGTTACCTAATTGCCGAGAATCGAGATTGATTGAGAAGCTGATCCATTCTACCAGGGTATTTCCCTTTCATTTTAGCTAACTAACTGCTCAGAACCATTGCAAAAATGCTCGTACAGACAGATACAAGTCCCTGTATAATGTGTAAAAAAACCGGTCCAATTTGGAACGTGGTTAATGAACATTTTTTAAATATGGGAATAACACTGAAATCTCGAAGAAAAATCTGCTGATCCATACAAATAATTACTTTCTCGATAAATGCATGAAACGGCCGATATTTTTTTCGCAATTTCAGGGCTGATCCTGTAGTAAAAGTTGTTTATTCAGATCGGACAGGGTATGTTTTACATATTGAATATCGTAATTGCCAATTACCTGAAAAACACAACTGAAATCTCTTAGGGATTATATTCATTATCGACGGACTCAGGCTTTCTCTTTGGGAAAGGGACATGACTCAGATTGATGGCATATCACAAGTTTTCGAATTTTCGGTTCTAGGTTCGGCGTTTCTTCACGATGTTTATCTTCGCCAGTAGACTAGGTATAGATAAATATTGAGCTCATATAAGTCATGAATAACTCTGACCCATTGGTGCACGCCAGGTTGGATTCAAAGCTAAGTTAGGAATTTGATCTCTGGGCCACCACTACTGGAATTCCGCCTGGATTGTAATAACAAGACCTAAATTATGTAATTTTCAAATTGAATCCATAATCTCATTAAATCCATTCAGTAAAAGCGGTTGTTGTATTACGGCAGCAAGACAATTGATTATGTACGGTGGCCGGCGTAGCTGCGCCGCACTTAGATGGAATGGTCGCACCATTACTGGATAATCCCGTCCATTTGCGTGCGAGTACGAGACATTCCGATGTTCAACAAATAGAAACTGAGGTCAAGGTTTTTGGTAAGTAATTGAGATTGTATGACCGTTAAGTGATCTTAAAAACGTTGAAAATATCGTGAAAATGGAAAAAAAGAAACACTTTCTGAACATTTCTTCTTAGTTTTATTTTTTATATACGGTGGCCGGTGTAGTCACATCGCACTTAGATGGAATGGTCGCACCATTACTAGATAATCCTGTCCATTTGCGTGCGAGTACGAGACATTCCGGTGAGTCTTTCACTGAGGGTCAAGGTTGATGACAAGTGTTGAATGTGAAAAAAAGTTAAACTTATTACATAAATTATTGTCAACATGAAACAGAACTAATACAAAGATTTATTTTAGAATAAATATTAACAATTATAATAATATCTTAAGTAAACCGAAATCCAAGAGCTGCGGTTTTATCATAAGACCTTATTTCACCTAGAGAGACCGATAATTTGTTTAAAAATAAAATACAGAAGATACAAAATATTAATTTTGTTGAGCTCGTCTGATACTTTGTCACCTTCATTCTACTACAATCCATCAAACTCATTGGAATTTGCGTACAAGAAAAACAAAAGAACAAAGCAAAGAAATGGCAGATCCACGGAGGCGTCTCGCCTCCATCAATCAAGTACAATATTTGCTATTGGCCATAATCTGTGTGCCCAAACTCCTCACTCAGGGGACACACACACTATGGGACAAAAATCGACTCTCACGGAAATTATATTGATATTCAATACACAATAAATGGGCCCTGTCAAAAACTTGCTGTTCGCTCCTACGGTCATCCCTAAGCTATCTGTGTCATTTGCTATTGGAAACGCAGCATCTATCTGTCCCTTTTCTTCCCCATACACCTCTTAAGTTAGAGAGAGATAACCATGTATAGTGGGTTTAGCTCGCCTTTGTCACGAGGACTGAACTAATTTTTCATCATAGGGCCCGCGACAGTTACAAATGCGGCCCGAACTGTCTCCTTCTTTAATAATACTTTTTATATTTTTTCAAGGGTAGTTCGCCCTCCGCCGAATGAAGATTTTCATCTGGACGCTCGGGGAAAAAATTGGAAGAAGCTTAAAATGCAATTTGTTTGTTTAAACTCTTTAATGCCGCCTTAATTAGAAAAAAACAGAGCCGATTTTTCAGTTGTTTGGATTTGACATAACACGGTTCCGGTGAAGTATTATACTTGTGAGTTTAGCGATTTCCAAATTTAGTTTACTTTGTTAAAGTTATTTAACGTTTCATCGTCTTACATCTCAAAGGGTATAGAGAAGGTAATATGATATTCGTAAAGATAAATTTTTCGATATGCATACCGTTTTTGATCTTAGTTCTACTCAGAAAGTAAGTGATATATAATATATGAATAAAACATTATTTCTTAAAAGTCTTAGTAAGATTTTGGATTCTTAAACTGCCTGCTCAGGCTCATACCCCCAAAAAATCATTCTTCATCTACGATTGGTATACTCGTATATAAAAAAAACTTAAGTATTCCAAAATCTGTCGATGAACAGACGCACAAACGTCTCAGGGAACCAAAACACCCTTCGCATTATAATTCGGCACCCCATCAGATGAACTGCGCGCGCTCGATCAATCTCTGACGGATCTGTCATGTTCGGTTTATGAGAAAAATTGTTAGGATGCGTCCGAAGATCCCCCTCCCCTTAGTAAACAGTTGGTTTATATAAAGGGTATTGGCATGCTAAATAAATAATGTACCTATATTCAATATTTAGATTGGATTGATGAAAAAATATGGCAAGGGTTTTGCATTCGAATTTGCATTGGAAAAGAGTATTTATTTCTCATTTGATACCTATACTTATCACAAAAGTGGTCGCAAAAAGAGATAGTAGATGCGTTTATAGATACTGAGCATACTGAGGCGAAACTAAATTAGTCACATGTAGTTTTTATATTATCTGTTTCTTCTTTCAATATCTCGTGGATATTGTTTTTATTGTATGAGAGAGGTCACAAAATAAATTCCAGGGCTTGCCTTAAATATATACCAAGTCGATTCACCTGTGGACTTCACGAAAACCCGAATAACATCGCAACGCAAAAACATTTCAAGAAAATACTTGGTTGGAAATCATTTGTCTAAGCATCGAGGGGTCAATGCGACGCGGCCGTTCCCACGCTGAACCTACGACTAAATACCAAGTCCTATTTTCAGTCTCCTAACTCCAAAGTTTATAAGAAATAATCCTTAAAAATATATGGTGAAAGTTGTATAAGTTCTAAGGAAAATTTCTCCGGCTGCAAATATAACATTGTAGCAGTGTAGGTATTACGAGAGAGTTTCCGCTAATCGTCTAGAAAAAATATTTGCCGATTCAGCTACGTTTCTTTTTCCACTGATAAATGTGCTCGGAATATGTATCTGGCAATTTGGGTGTAGTTCCGATCCTTTTGTTTCATTAAGTGCTTTAGTGGTGGAAGTTTTTTTGTTCTCCCTGGGAAAGCTGCCACATGACGACGTGGTAGGAAAGTGAAACATTTGTCTAGGAGGTTTTTTGATTGTAAACAGGGTTGGTGGGATGAAGATATGTAAGTACTAGATAAGTAAGAAGTTTTTGTTCAAACTATGTACGGCGAAAGAAGTATTATAGACTTTCTTGAATTGGAGAAGGACCTAATGAGGACTTTCTTTCTGATACAATCATGAGGTGTTATCAACCTATTTATTTGTAGGGAATATATGAATACTGGATAATTAATTACAAGGTAACTTAAAGAAAGAAAGAAAGAAAGAAAGAAAGAAAATCTATTTATTTTTTGCACACAGGACACCGAGCATGCACACATAAGAAACATTAAAAAAAAACCAGAAAATTACATAAAATAAAACAATGAAAAATAAAGCATGGAAGTGTGTGTCCCTCATGTGCAAGAAAATGGGCATCGATCAGCTTGAAAGCAAATATAATATCGAAGAGAAAAAATTACATTAAGAGACCGACATTAATATGACACTTACACGGAGCAGAGAGAGCGCCTGAGTATTTAATACAGGCGTTTGTGTCCATAACTAATTCTCAACATTCACTGAAAAAAATGTTTCGCAAAACTTTGTCTACTAGTTACACAAATTAAATGACAATCAAACTATATGCGAACACATAACAAAAGGTAGTTATTAAGTTTGGTGCCTATTAAGTAAGCCAGTTTGCTATTTCAAATAAACTTTGTTAATGACTAAACAACAATCGGCTATTTCCTGAAATAACCGAAACAGTTCGGTTATTTCTTTTTTTCAGTGTTATTGAATAAATATAATAGAATAGAATAGAAATATACTTTATTGCACACCAACATAACAAAACATACAATACAAAACAATAGAAAACAATGCACAAATAATGAAAAATAATGATAAAATGAAAATGATAGTAATGATGATAGTGATGATGTATAGTGATGATGATGAATGATGATATAATGATGTTTTATCGTATCTATTCTAAATATTGTTATAATATTATGAGACATCATCGTCTAGACTAGACATGGAGCCACCAAAAATATAAAAAAAAAACAAAAAAAGTATATTTAACACACTATTTAAATCGCGGTAATCAACCATTTTCATAATACAGCAGTTTGAAGGTCGCACCAAACTGTCGTAATTTTAATCTACCCAGATAAAAATTAACATAATAATGACTTCTATTTTTACCTTCAATATTGACAAACATAGTATCTAGATCCAAATCAAAAACCCACAAACATTAGGGCAGCGGGCACACCGAGAGTGGATAGATATTGAAATTCAAATGGCCGCCCGTGATTTAGTATTCATTTGACGTGATGGAGGCTTTACTTCGGTTTAGGTTTCGCCAGGCGTCGTCTTCTCGTACATCATAGCGCTACGCTTCAGATGGTAGGGATTGGGACATACTGAGGGGTATAGATTTTATTTTACATCAGAATTTTAGTCTTTTAATTTAGATGTGTCTTTCATCTTCCTGGTATTCATGACAATTTTGTAATTTTTTGTTATTACTAAATAACCGTATCAGACTTTAGTGAAACGGAAACATACGTACTTTATATATCTATGTGATTATTTTAATTTGTGTTTTTTAATTTTTGTATTCTTGTTTTTTTATTATTATTGCAAGTGGTGCCTTAATTTTGCAACAAAACATATTATTTTTATTTCTTTCTTTATTATAACAAAATAACCGTACCTGAATTATACGTTCTTATTTTTAGCACGAGATCCTGTCCTTTTTTTTAACTTTTGTGATGTTACGTCAATATTTACGAGAAGCCAAGAAGACATTTTCTGGAAAATTATCTTGTCAGTAAGTTGTTGTAAAAATCTCAATTGTGAGTAATCAATTTGTTATTAATTTATGGTTTCATTTCTTATATCTAATAATTCAAGGTAACGATGTCCTTGACGACCATCAACTTAACTTTAAAAACGGCATCCTTTGAAGCTATTTAAAAAGCATGCCTCACATTAAAATCCCTGTGAGGTGCAAGGAAAGAGCCTCCACGAGTGACGAAACCTGATATCGTCTGGCGCACCCTGAGCAGTCCTCGATACCGCCATTGCTGAGTAGCTAATATCACCACTACGGTGTGAGCGATTCAGATGTAATAGTACCTTGGTGTCGACTCGACAGCAGCAGCAGACTATGAGTTTTATTAAACGGCCCAGTGTGCCCGCACCCGAGTCCGGTTGACGGCAGCGTAATCCCAAAAGATTTCCACTTGGAGCGAGCATCAAGTCGCGTCCCCCACCGCTACACATTCTAAATAATAAACAGCTTCTCTACCTACGCTGTTGTAGACTCTACGTACGGTATTATGTATTGATATTGACATGGAAAAATCAATTATTGAATTACAGATACTAGTTTTGCAGACTGTGTCTATATAGAGATTATGTAGAGATGCTTTCATAATCGATTTTCAGAGATCGCTATAACACTTTCTAATCGACGGCTTCTTTATATCTTAAGTATTGCGTGCTGATGTATGCGAAATAATATGTGAAACTATTATATTATTAGGTAGGTACTTAAATTATAAGAACTGTAAAGAACCATATTTCACGCCATAAAGATTCTATTATATTCTCTTTAGTAGACTAAATGTGAGTTTATTTAAGATTTCAGGTTTTTGAAACTTCTATACAGATTTTAACTTTCCTTCTCTAGACAAGCAATACAGGAAGAACTTTTTCTAATAATCACATGTTTAAACGAAACGAGTTCTCAAAATTCCAATTTCGTAATAATAAATATAAGTTCAATGTACTGAAAATTAACAGCGATGAATAAAACTATTATATACTTTAACTCAAGTACCTGTAATATACAGGATACCTCATACTTTGAATATTAACGAACGAAATTATAACACTAGATCTGGTTTGTGTGGATCTGCTTGAGTACTAAAATCATAAGTATACTTAGTACAGTTTTCAGAATATTAGTACTTTATGTATATTATAAGTACATAATTTAAGTACTCCAAGACATTCTGCGGTTTAAACCCGTCGGCTGCGGTACGGCCGTATTGACCTCGAGGTAATGCTTAAGCTGAAGTTACATTACAAGTAAATTGTTGTGCTAAACAAGTAATTTATATGTAGATATGAATATTATAGTATAATTTTGTGCTGGTTGGTACACCTTTGATACTTCCTAATGGGTCGGGGGAATGATATAGACGTAATAAAAACGAATACCAAACTTTATATTGACGACTAAAAAAATGTATGGCTATAGTGAGAATGTGTATTTCGACGAAAGGCGTTTTCTTTTGTTTCATAAGCATAGCTTCGGCGCAGTATTTGTCCCCAATGTTCACCATTAGGTTCCGAAAGCGGACTACCATGGTAAGTTTAGCCAGTAGGAGTCCCGCAGATCCCCCAGGCGGAGGATAGAATAGAATAGAATGTATAGAAATACTCTTTATTGTATACCTGCTTGGCTAACATAAGTCGTTATGACAAGACGAGATAATGCCTCTAAAAAAACTGTTTAAGCACGACATAATACGACGATAAAGTTATGTTGCGGCCCTTACGTTAGCCCGGTTGGTAACAAAGGAGCAATAAACGTATTAATTACAATTAACATTTTATGAGTGTCCAATGGGCGGTCTTATCGCAATCAGCGATTTCTTACAGACAACCCAACCCAACCCAAGATGGGTTCTCAACATGACATAAAAAAATTCCTCAGATTTAAGTCTACGTATATATTTCTCCTCCTGACTTTAAAACAAAAGAATCTATCTTGATATCATTCACCTGTTCTAATAACATTTTCTTAAAACAAAAGACTGACAAATCAATCCTGCATACATAAAATAACTTTGACTTCTACACCATTAATAACACAACTGTGATATTTTTCACAGTCAAGCATCGTCGTCAGGTATAAATGGTCGAAGAAGGACAGAAAACTACACTTCTTTCGTTGACCTTAGGAAATAAATACCCTCCTCACATGCCCGTCTGCAATAACATCGCCACTTTTCTATACATAACCGCGTCGCTTCGTTCACAAAATAACAACTTCCCAACAAACGAAGCAATATACTATGTGCAATAGTAAGAACTCACTTTGCGATGGTGTGTCAGATTACGCAGTGATGCTACAGTAGTCCATTGATGCATTTCCTCAGGGCCACTGTGCATTCGATTGATGCACCGCCGACGGTGGACGTATTGCAATCGTTATGTACCTAATGTCAATGCGATCCTGTTCGACTACTGTTAGTCTGTGTCCGTGTTTAAGGAGTTTTATTTTAGTGTTAGATTATTGTAAAGCTCTGTCTGCAATCTAGGGAATATCCGCCGATATCCGCATACCAGAAAATGTTTGAACTCTTGTTGTCGAGACTGTTTTATATACTTCTGATATGAATGAGACATACGAGCATACTTTTAGGTATATGCTTTTAAAGCTGTAATGGATTAGGTACATATATGAAAAGTAATTCCATACTTATAAAGCATTAGGTATGATTGCAATATGAGTACCTATGTCTATGATAAAGATGATAATACTGTGTACTGAAATACTTTTACAGAAATACAAAAATATGAAAATGACATACAAGTGTTACAGGAAATTAAGTATTTCAATGATGAAATACATGCAAAACTAACTTATACAGAAGAAACAAAGAAATATCGTTTTCAAAAACTGATTCATTGTTTATAAAGAGTCAATTCCAGCAAAAGCAATCTAAAACAGTTAGCAAAGCGAAAAGCGAATAGTGGCCAACAAGTTGTTCGTTTGGGCAGCGAGAAACAAAAAGTAAAGTTTTCGTAGGTAACTGTGTAATAGAAAACTGGGGGCGAAGAATTAAAATCATACGATATTGTTGATATGGTGAAACTTGAAATACATTTGCAAAGATAATGAAGTACGAGTAGTTTCAGTTATTACTGAAACTAGAGTTATTTATTAATAAGGTACCCAACTCTATCCATGGGCTGCAGCAATAGATCAAGAAGAAGATGAAGAAGAAATAAAAAGAAGCGTTGAGAAATTTAAAATGAGAAGAAGAGTTAAGGTAAATTTTATAAAGCTCTTTGAACTGGTAACGTTTGGCTTTTTAATAGCATCAAGCTGGTTATAGGACTTTTTTTACATAGAAATGAAAAGGTTTCCAATCAAAGACATACCTAAGCCGTTTTTAAACGACTATAGACTTAATTTTAAAATTATTATTTTCTTGTCCTCATGATTGCTAGGATTATGTCTTTGGTAATATGTATTCAATATAAAATAGCTTTTCTCCATGTTTGTAATGGGATATAAATATAACGTAATCGCCACTTTACCATCTCGTAAACTTGTAATCACTTGAATAGATTTACAATATATGTATTAGTGGCATGACTGTTTTAAGAAGTACCTTATCATTCTAAAATACACAAGATCATTCCTAAAACAGGTCAAATAATAAGTAAAGAATTAAAACTATGATTCGCAAGGGTAAGAAAAATTCAAACTTAGAAGTTTATTTTTATCAAGTGGTAAGTTCTACATAGTCACTACTTGATTATAATCATCCCATTCGAAAACACTTTGCAATAAATAATTATACCGCCCATTTACTTCATTCAAGCAAACTGGTTCACATTTACGACAGACTAGACTTGCTTACCAAAAAACCTAATTATCAGGTTCCCAAACTTGCTCACACAAAAAGATAATCCTATCCCTTCCAGCCAGCCCATAGAGCAACTAGAACAACGTAGGAAGCATTCACAAGACTGGTTGAAACATAAATCTGGCTCGGCGGCTCGGTCGCGCGGAAACTTTTTGAATTATTAGTTTTAATTTCCGCCTAAGATCCGCCGCGCGTCCCCGTATCTGTCAGCGGACATATACAATCCGCGGATATATTATGTTTGTGTGAACTACGCCTTACATGTGGGTTATGATTTTATGAAGCGATGAATTTAATTACGTGTGGATTTTATTTGTGATAGTTTTGCTCTTTGAATTTGTTCTATTTAATCTGTTAAAGGTATTTGGATTTAGAATACCTAATTAATATTTATAATTATTTATTAGTGGGTATAAGGCTTATCTGAAAACTTTTTACTATTACGTGGGTATTCTATATCTATGATTTAATTTATTTACACAGCCTATTGCTGCGAACTGCTGGACACACAAGTCTCTTCCATAAAAGGAGGCAATAATTGATAAATGGAGGCATTGCCCGAAGTCTCCATGCCGGGCAAATGGGTTGATGACCGCGAGCCGCGTTAGGTGATCAAAGTAGGTAGGTAACTTTCGTCGTATATTGATTATTTATTAATTGTTCATATTCGTATTATTCGGAAGCTTTTATTAAGTGTCTTTGTGGTTTACATAAACATCATTAAACGCTTGCTAAAGCAAATGTCCCCATATATCACAACCGTTTACAAACCTCGACTCCTCCACAATATTGCAGCATTATATCAGACATCAGCAACATTCTTAGCACTCTATTAAGATACCAGTTTGTTATTGAATGGTAGCGTAATTACAGAGTATGGAACGCCACCGGCCGAGGCGATGTTGATTTTATACCACTGCAGATCGAATACAAGATACGTGAGCAAATAATGTGTATGTGTTAATACGTGAGGCTCGGATAGCGATCGTCTGGCTCGAACAGGGCTTTATCATCGAAATGATACCTTCTGGAATAACGAGATGCCTGAATACAGACGTTGGAGCAATGATATGTGATTTGCTTTGATTTGGTGTTTATGTGCCGCAAATCATGCCATTGAGTTCGATCAGCTACCAATCTTACTACTTCTCCTTTTGATTTCATTGTAGCTTATTATTAAGCCGTTTATTAGGGACTATTTGTAATGAGTATTACAGTAATATAAGTACTCATGATAGCGCGTTTACCTCAGTAAATGTTTAATTATAGAAGTGATAACTCAACGTGCAATACCTCGATAGTGAAATAGAAAACAGAAACTATGTTTAGCGACACTAAAAGGTACAGAAATAAAAAGCCGATACAACACACAAATAAAAGCGGCCGACCGATAGGATTAATAAATTTGTCTAGTGGAAACGCCACGCTTTCACCATTCTCCCTTTTTGCGTGTGTTTCCACATTTTTCACGCTATAAATCATATTTTTTCACCGGTAGCGCTTTTTGCGCTGGCGTCCTTTCGGTTTGCCCGAGCGTACTGTCATTTTTTTCACTCGGACATGGGAGTTTGCACTTGCTCATTTCGCTTTTGTTTTGTACAGAGAATTTTATGATTAATTTGTACCGCCGATGACGCACAGTTGAATGACCTCGACAATTAATCCGTAGTTTTAACCAACTTAATTACATATCGCGTAAATGAAATATGTGATAGGCTGTGAAAATAACGTGGGCGTTAATTAAAACGCTTAATTATCGATAAACATAAACACAGCAAAGCAAATTCCCTTAACGCCAACATGACAAATATATATACAGTCAACAGCGGGGGCGATGGCGCACCGCTTAAAATCTCTCATCGCTGTAAATTTTAATTTAGCTACCACAACGGGAACAATTTAATTTAATTGCCAAATCATTAAGTTAAGCACGAAAATATTAGTCGGCACTAGTGCGATGGAATTAATAAACTCGGCAATACAAATAAAGAAATCAATGACGTATCTATCTTCGGAAAAAATGGCGGAGACTGTACATTAATACGTGGCCATAAATTAAAGCGTGGCTTAAAATTAAGACAACAAGCCTCTTTAATCTACAATAAATGGTGGTCGTCGCTCGGAGACCGGTTTCGAGATGGAGGCGCAAAAGAAAAAAGAATAATCCGGTCCGGAGCGGGTCCAAAATATGATAGGCATCCATAATACAACATGGCCGCTAAGCTCTTATATCTGTCTTTGTCGCACGCGGGGACCTTGTGTATGGCTATCACACTTTATTAAGGTTGACCACATGTGGAGTGTTCCGCTAAGCCTAACCTTGATATCATACTCTCCGCTGTACGGGGTGTCCTTATGTCGATTTCATCTTGCGCTCTTTACAATTTATTGCTCTACATCATCATCTCTTTCATCGTAAGCTGTTTAATAGATACTCATTAGAATGAGTCATAGTTTAATAGCAAACCTTTATTTGCGTATCATATCTGATTGACAACAAAACTTTAGGATTATTATACGTTTTCTTATACATAAGGAAAATACTTCTCAAAATTATAGCTGTAACTAAATAAAGTCATATTATATTGAAAACCAAATAATTATATTCATACATTAGTAACTAATAGTCATTCAATTGCTGTCTACACCGCTAGGTATTAATGACGACACTCATATCTCGTATTATCACATATGTCCCCCACAGAACACCCTATAGAGAGCCGGCCCCCTCCCGCGACGTCCAACCGTCGGCGACCACAGCATTCCACATTACCAACACCACCTTATAAATAAAACCGCTTATGTGTGAGCCTACCTGCCGAAGCCACTCTCAGAAAAAACATAATGTAAGTAGGCATACCGTGTTGACATCAATAATATTACGAACTTCCATGTCTTGCGGTATATTTAATGTTTTACTTTTCCGCCGGCTGCGGCCGTTTAATTCGAACTGTTTTGAAATTAGAACACTTTTTCGGATATTCGGATTTTTTGCGCGGTGTGTAACAGGGTTTAATTACGTCTGAGTTGCCAAATCATTCTGTAACCAACTTAAAAAAACCTTTTGATATGTAATCTGTACTTACTTTGATTTTTGCTTAGTATGAGACTTGGTATAATTCAGAACGAGTTACAACACTTTGAACATTCACTTGTATAAAAATATTCATAGACAACCAAGAAACAAATCTTATATCAACTTATGTAATGCTACACAAAATATGAACTGATTCACCCAAAGAATAGAAACAAACTGAGCCGGTCAAGTGAAACCGAAACCTTGCATTATTGTCATGTGCGAATAATATGCAAATTGTGATGATCTGCAGGTGGTCATTGTGACAAGACACTTTTGTCTAGCGGCTTATTCTTTTCAGCGAAACGAGATCACTTTCGCTTGCATTCTTGCGAATTTTGTCACACCTTTACTTTCAAGTATTTTCTAAACAAATGTATTGTAGAATTTATTCAATGTTTGCAGCCGCATTGCCCTTAATGCGGTTGTAAATCAGTAAATACTTTCTTTTACTAAAACGTGAAAAGAAAGTACCTGTTACAATTCTGCACAGTTCTGTTGCAATAAATTATGCCAAAGTTTTTTTTGTGTTGGCACCCTTTGGTATACCTTAAGTGATATTGCAATTAATTATTGTAAGTAAAGCAGAAAGCAGCCTCTTTGCCCAACTGTAGTGAAGAAAAAAAAAGTTTTTGTAAAATGTTTATTGTAGGTAACTCTTTTACTATTATTTATAAATACAGGTTTTATAGAACTTTCCTTTGTATGTAGGCAGGAACATCCCAGAATATTAAACTGTATATATTCGTACTGTGTATATTCGTTATAGTTCGTAATCAAAGATTACAAAATTGTTTAATGGAGTACAACAAGAGTTGCCAACCACCAAGTTTTTAATCTATAAATCTAAAGCAGTATGCTAACAGAAATAAAAAATAGGGTAATATTTACATTAACTCTGAGTTTATTCGCACAAAGATCACAGCCATAACAACATAACAACTACTGAATTTAAAAAAAAAAAACTTTTTAATTGCCCTCTCTGAAATCGGATACACTTTATTACTTCTAAAAAAGGTTGGAAACCCTACAACTTCTTCACCTTAGAAGACAACCATGGTTACGCTGACAAAAGCTAGATTAAAGGACACATCCAGTGAATCAATCAATAAAACCATTATGATGAAGTCTTACTGAGTGGGGAAAAGCTATAATAATCCAATAGATATTTTTTCAAGCTACTTTTTTATTATTTTTTACTAAGCCTAATTTTGTAATTATATTGCCGTACACGAAAACCTCTACAGACTTATCTGTGTAACGACGAGCCATTTATTTCAATGTAATATATTTTTACCCGACTACGGAGAGGGTTATTATAATAATATACTTTCAAACGACCATCTTTTTTGATAAGTTACAAAAACCTTTCAGATTTGTTTTGTACAAGGTTTTCATATCCTCTAGAACTTTATGTAGATTTACTGTTACTTAATAAATTCACTGTTTAGCGGTTTTATGATTTTCCTTCCGCTTTACAACAATATCTCTTTCATATTAATCGCATCTGTTGATTGTGCTACCACCGTACTGTAAAAGCGAGGCGATATGAAGCGTTTAATCCACAATTTTTTTTCAACCGAATCTGATTAATCTTGTTTTAAAATTCCAAAACTAATTACATGTTTCAATAATCTGTGTTTTGTTTGTCTTGCAAAACTTTTAATATAAAGTTCATTGTTTTAATAGATGTCCTAAATTAATTATTTAAATACGCCTATGCTCTTAAATGGCTAAGAAAATTGTCAGGAATGAAAATAGGTACTTGAAAAAATATAGGGTATGTATACAACATAGGTATTTTGTAACTCGTGAAGATTTCAAAACAGAAATAGCAACTAACATAATTCTTATAGGTAATAGTATAGTCTAATATATAACTAGGTACTAGGTAGTATGTATTTCATGAAATTGGAAGAAATGTATTGTGTTTTTTTTGTTCGATTTGCCAGATTTTGCAGTGTTTTGTTATCACGTATTACACTTACAAGTTGTAGGATCCCATGGCGTTTCTTATTACTTAAATATTTTATAGTATCGCATATCAACGCGTGAGTCGCGTGCTTTCCGTAACTCATTATCACCGCCTGCAATAACAGATGTTTTGCTGTTATTAATACTGTACGAATTAACTATTTGTTAACATACGTATTTTGTTTTATTGTACAAGTTTTGAAGTTTGGGTAGACTGCACGTTACGATACTGAATTATTTTCTAAAGATATCTACTGGTTTCTAACGGGTTTTCAGAACATTTAAATATCAAGGATCATGGAGAGTGTTCATATAATTAGTTTTTGCATTGATTGTTGTTGTGAAGTATAAACACACGCGCATCTTCAATAAAACCATGCACTTTTAGTTTACAAAACTGATTTGTTTAATTTTTATCACATAAAATAAACCTTGATGTTTGTAGGTAATGCAGAATTAAGAGTCCCTTTAGACAATTATATTTTTATACAGTTTTAGGAGACGATAAGTTCATAATCTTAATAAAACATGAAAGAGAAGCAACAGTAGCTCAGAGACCAATAAACATTCTGCTTAATTAACTGGTTAAAAATTTAAAAATATATAGAAGTAGCTATTTTAAAAAAGAAAACATGTAAGAACAGCTATTTTTAAAAGCACGCCCAACTTAACTTTACGCGTAAGTTCACCGTTTTATAAATAAGCGTCGATACGGTCTTGGTACCGTTAACAGCAGACAAGCGAAAGATGTATCTTGTGTTTGACCCGGCGCAAGGGCAGGAAGAACAAAGCTCCTAATTCTATTGAAACACCATTATCTAATAAGTTTGTGGACCATCGATCATCATGGCGAGAAACGTCCCCTCTTCACTTCCATATCATTAATCAGTATCTATAAATGTTACGCCGACACTTGTGTATCGAATTTTGGGTTTTTTGGGGCTGATTCCCGCTATGGTTTGGTATGGCGTGGCGGTTTATTAGAATGTGATATGTATCCGTAAAAGCTGGGTGTGTT
Organism: Allophyes oxyacanthae; assembly: GCA_932294325.1. Lineage (NCBI taxonomy): Eukaryota > Metazoa > Arthropoda > Insecta > Lepidoptera > Noctuidae > Allophyes > Allophyes oxyacanthae. Next base: position 10,665,555 of record OW028620.1, read on the forward strand.
CCGTACTTTAATTATGCAGTTGCATGTAGGGGTTCTGTGGATAAAACATTATTTGGAATCGGTACTACAAAATGGGTTTGTTTTATTAATAAGTTAGGTTTTCATACAGAAATGGATAAGACACAGCTGCCATAAGTTAAAATTTTAGACAACTATGTTCGAAATTGGATTAAGGACTGGAAGGTTACAGACAAATGTGTTGCAAAAGCCGAATTAATCATCGTAAGAACACTAGGGCACCATAATTATTAATGTCAAGAATTGTATCATTTATATTGTAAGCATTTAATTATAAAACGATTATTCGCAGCATTTACTCCAATTCTCATTGACACGCGACGATTCATTCGTAACAAGGTTAATAAGTAGTGATTAAATAATCGATTTGAGTCAATTTAAATGATCATTTAACTGCCTAATCGAATAACAATTTGCTCGTCACTAAGCGAACGAGCAATGACTAAATCGACATGCTAACTAATGCCGTGCATTTCTGAAAGCATTAACTGTAAGTGCCTGAACATAAAACTGATAGGTATGCGATATATCCGAGCCGCCATCAATCTGAGACTGATTCGAATAACATCTCGATATTTAGTATCGATAAAAAGAGCATCGAGTGCGGCGCCTTTGTTCTCGTCTAAGCTCGCGGTAATTCTTTAGTGTTGTTAACTGTTATGTGCTGCAAAGAATATCGTGGAGAGGATGAATAAATATATCGTTGATAATATCAACTTTTGGAGAAGAAATGAACCCTTTCAATATGATTTAGTTATTAATATTGCTTACGAGCTTAATGTTCTTTACAACGTAATTTTATGATAGAATTTAACGACATTATAAAAGTTGAAATTACGAATTGAACATATCATTTAACAGTTCAACTGATCTCAATTAAAAACACATTCAGACCGGCAATTCAAACAGTAGTCATATAAATCTTCTACGGCAAAACAAAAGTACAATGTCCAAATCATAGGCAGGAAGTTAGATTAAAATCGGGCGTCACTGAGCGTCATGACTTGAATAATTCCGTCCAATAATAGGGGGCTCCACCCTACGGCATGCGGGCATTTGACTCATGTACTATGGCACGCCATCGTATCGCGTTTCGTTACTACTGCATGCCGCATACCGATCGCGTGTACAACAGGCCTTACATACATGGACGACTTTTGAGACGCATACCTTAAAATTGGAACGATTAAATTGATAAGATAAGATAAGATAAGATAAGATAACTTTATTTGTTCAATTTCTTTATTGAGTTTGTATTCTGTCATTCTCGATATTTAAATCACAAAACAAGTGTACATTTTTAAAAGTAGGTATTGTGCTCTTACAACACTAGTATGGTAGTAGATCAAAAAGTTTATGCTAGATGTTTTAAGTTGTAGTAAAATATGCTGGATTTTCTAAATTACATTTACTTTTACCTACATTTATTTTGTAAGTTTTTGGTAACATATTCTCTTGTTCTCTGTTTGGTAACTGTGTCTGTGCCTCCATAGTATAAATGGATTTTTTCCATATAGATAAAGATCTAAAACATTGTGCTTGATAAAATAATTCCGCTGTTATTGATCCTGCCATCCTACAAAACAAAAAAAACTACATCACCAATCCGATCAATCGCCGCCCTCAATCCCATTAGCGCACCTATTTTTATCTATCAAGGCATTTTTGTCTGAAACGTGCGCACGGCCGTATTCTCGTGTGTCGACATCCATTTGTCACCATCGATCGCATTCGCCATCAGTCTACCTCCAGACACGCCGATTGCCTTTACTATGTGTAATAGGTAATTGTTTTATTTGTATCGACGATATTTTGATATATCGCCAATAGAGAACTATTAAAAGATCAGTACGGATCTTAATAGCCCATTAATGTGGGACGAATTGTAAACATACAGAAATTATGTTGTTGGATCGGATTAGGAGATTTGGTCGTGGTTTCGTAATTGACTTTTAGGATTAACTACTAGAGATGTAGAATTTTTTATTTTCTTTTATTTCTTGAGAAGATGGGTTTCAAAGAGTTAAAAGATTTATTTAATGGCCAATAAAAACCGTTTTTGGGACATTTGTGGTTTAATAAAATTATAAGATAATATATGATGTGTTTGTCTTCTGTCGTTTTGTGTGTCAATAATTTAAATTAATACTTAGCTCTAAACCCTCAATCTTGATAAGGTCTTCAAATAAAAAATAGTTCAAAATTTGTTCCTATTTATTATTCCTTATTATAATTACTTAATTCTGAAACATTTAGCTGCGATAATGAGTTTATTTGTCTGTTTATTTTTTACATGTTCACGGCAAATTGCCGAATGGATTGTGATGGAATTGCAGAGAACATTGCACGCGGGGAGAGTCGCGGGACCAGTTCTCAATTATAAGTATAATTAATTAAAGGATAGGGTTTAATTTTTTATTTATTAATGAATCTTACTATGCAATCTAAAAAAGTCTTCTCTGTCTTTGCATCTGTCCTTTTCTTATTACGTAGATATGTCTATCATTCTATTGTGTCTTGTTCTGGGGCAAATAGGTAAATGATTTTTCTATCTTTCTATTCATCAATAGAATTATGTAGAAAAATATATATAGTATATCATAGATAGACACACGTTTTCGACCTACATCGGATGACTAGCCATTCCTTACAAAATATAGCATTATCAAACGTGTAATTATTAAATCATCCTTTTTGCTATGATATCGAAGTGTAAATTATTCCACCGTGAGTTGTTTCGCGAGACCAGTTTAAATCGTACATATAGCGCAATATCGTGATTGCTGTCTTCGTCACAAACCTAACCTCTCTTTCTATCTGACTGAAACAAAAAGAGAAGAAAATGATCATGTTCAGTGCATCGTATGAGATCGAGGAAAGTGGGCGTGTTAGAATCATTTATTGAGTGGAAATTATAGATTAATAACACCAATCATTTACAACACCTTACTTTACTACTGATTCGCGATGGATATAAATTGAAATCAGTTAATTAAGCGATCAATTAATTTTGCTTTTTATTATGTTGCTGTTTTACTAACTTGTACTTAGGTTGAATAAATTGGAACTGTTGCTTGAGGATTTGAAAAAGATAACTATCTTTTATTCGGGCATCATATAAAATTTCTCCTTATATATCCAGGGATAAAAAAGTGGTACCTACGTATATTTTGAAATAATAATTGATTCTGCAAGTATAACCCACTTCAAGGAATAAGTCGATTTACTAATCATGTTAAATGTATAAATTCAAAGGGTGAGTACCAATAACGATTTTATTTTGCTGCATAAAGTCGAATTTAAAATAATATCAAATGATTTAATTTTATGGCTTTTACAACAAAATTCAGTCACATTCTGCCTTGAATATTTATGATTAGTGTATTTTATTCGTCTTGAGCTACGTATTAAATAAAATGCTCAAAATTAAAAATTTATTTCCTACTTAAGCAAGTACTGGCAATATGTGTGTACGTATGGTATGTGTTCGCTTCTTATAGCGTTCTGCGATTTACTTATCCAACATTACATTATAAATTATATGATATTATCGGCACATACAGGCTTCGATTACCTACTTTATAAAAATACAAACAACGGTTTTTTTTTCATCTTTTAACATGCTTGGTTGCTCAAACGTTGTAGAATTCTTTCACATCTAATTTTAGCCGACTTTCTATAATCACACTACTTAGTTTACGTAATAAGTCTTTCAAAAACACGTAGCGTGGGCGGTAAAAACTCCCTTTGTTGCCGCTCGAGCGAGCTGATTTCTTAAATAATGTCGGTTTGTGTAGGTAGAGGGCTGGCGAACCACATAGCAGGCAGGCATAGGCAAGCCCCGGTGCAATCAGTCTTATTCCACGCGGACGCGCCGCGATTAGTCAACGCCTGGTGCAGAGACAACCATTCCCTTTCCCCCGACCTCCTCTCGGGACGCGAATATCGATTGTTGGTAATCGATTTCGGTTAGGGCGTGTATCGATTGTTTTGAAGTTTTAATTGAATGTTCTTTTTTACTGATTTTAATTCAATAAATAATTATAATTAAGCCGCTGGGACATAAACTGGATACGGAAGGCAGAGGATCGAGTAATGTGGAGTAACTCGATGACTTTATTCATTTATTTAATAAATCTTGACTCGGCTTTGTCTAGCAGTAGTATATAAGATAGATACGCTGGGATGATTGATTGCCAATATCGACTAATGTGTAATAACTATATTACAAAAAATTAAAGAAACGCAAATCAAAGCTATAGAGCTTATTTTTACATTGACTCTATCAGTCTTCTAAACGGGTATTACATACTTAACATTTTTCATAAGATCTTAGCACACAATGCATTTCTTACCTCTTTTCAAAACCAATCTTGAATTTTCCTCAGATTTTGTACAGGCAGATAAGTACACGCTATTACGGACCAACCACCGCGTGAGCGTAGGTCACGTCAACCATAGCTATAAGCTAAACGTTCTCCGCATAAGCAAGGGGTAAACAGCATCATCGAAGTCGTGCCCTAATCAAAGACTTGCCAGCCTCCAGATAGCTCGCGTACAAATTACAGTTGTTGAGTGTACCTGTCCGGTATTATGTTAGGTGAGGTTACAAGACTTTGAAAATGTTTTGATGGGTATTTAGATGGAATTAATACTATTTTGATTTGCGTGGATTAAGATGTTTAAGTTCTATACATCGCTGTTTCCTTGTAAACAGGTCTGATAAGGTTGATGATGGTTATCGTACTTTACTCAATTTCTCAGTTTCTTTATTTCCACTAAATAAATGTTCTTTAATTCTGAGTAATGATTTCAACCTTAAATCCTCAGATAAGAGGAATCAACCAACTACTTTTCATGTGCTTCTACAGAATGGCGGAATTCCAATGTACCTAACTATGTTCTAAATATATAATATATTCGATATTTAATAATACTTACAGAATATATTATATATTACATGCACAACTGATTGCCCCATAATTTAGTCATTTCACTCTTGTCCATTCAAAGGTTGCCCGGAAGAAATCGCCGTGCGCAATACCTAAGGCCGCCTATTGTACATACATTAAAATTTATCTTTGTGGAAGTCTTACATGTTTATATTTGTTTTGCTGATGTATAGTAAAATGCTTTGCATTTTAATATTAAGTTACTATGCTTTTCTTTTTATGTAACTTAAGACTCAAAAACGCACCTACTATTATATTACCTATCGATATCTCGATCGCATTTCCCTTAAACAACTTAACACGCCACATTATCTATCCACAAGTCGTCCTTTATCAAAATTCATTACCTATATTTTATTCACGTGGTTCTGTTATCGCGAGTTTTCTCACTGCGGCATTATAATGAAGAGTTTAAATTTAGGACTAATGGTTGACCAATAAGATAAAAGCGAGAGGGCTGCGCTTGCAAACGTAATCAGACATGCCCAATGAACTTTATTGTTCGAGATATAAAGGTGATAATGGAGTGTACTGGGTGGAAATATAAGGTGGTTTTTAGGTAATGACGGACGCTTGGACGGCCGCATACAAAGCAGTCGGCTACCAGAATAGAGTTATCTCGCGATACATCCCCGTATTAATGGGCAACTCGTTACTTGGGTATTGAGACGTTTCGGATCACTAAACCTGATGATTTTAAGGCATCGAAATTTTGGAAAAATAAACTTGGACTCATTTTATTTAACAGGTTGGTGACCTGTATTTAAGCGCTGTGCCCGAAGTATTTTCTGAGTGAATTGACATAGAAAGCTTCGTATCAAATTCTTGCATTGGTTTTTGAATGCCTTATTGAGTCTTTCGTTTTTATTGTATCTATATAACACAGATCAGAGTATAACATTATTCATTAATTTGAGATTCCATGTTCATGCTCAAAATGTTGTTTTCTATCATGATTGTTTTTGACTTTCTTATTTCATAAGATTTCAGTTTACCGTAAAAACAAATAAAAAATACAACCTACTGATACGACATCAATAGCTTTATCTGATTGACCGATTAATAAAAAAACAATGGATAAAAAGTATTTTAACAGAATAATTAAGAGGATTCATTTCTTACGATGTTTTAAAAGTATAGTCATTGATCTCCCAAGCGATGAAAAATAAATGTAAATGTCTAATAACTATTCAGTTATTTTTAGGTTTGCTCAATCACACCGAGGCTGTAATTATTTAGTTTAGTTGGTATCCCCTTTTATTATTTTCAATATTATGTAAATAAAATTAGATAAGGAAAAGAAAACAAGCCAATGTTTCGACGAATACTTATATTCCAGAGGAGCGTTTAGTTAAGTCACCATAATGGGTCGTTCACAATAGTCAAGCTGGCAATCACCGCGATCTCTATCGTCCCGCACCATGACCGCGGCCAATGTCTGCGGTCCCAGACTATAATTTGCCAGTTTTCGCCGCCTAGCTGCCTGTAATTTTATAACAACGTCGAACAACTTGAAGACTTCATTTTGATATTTTAAACTTTACCTTTTTTGCTGCGGATAGGCCCGTAATCATTGGCTTTCGGTTACGTAACAACGGAGAAAGTCCGCAATAATGCCACGGGGATGAACATGATTTTATCATACAAATGAGGAAGTATCCTCGGTTATTGAGATGTAAAGTGACCGTTGTTTTGTCCAAGAATAACACATTAGGAATATAAGTTAATGAGTCAATGTGACTCGTTGTGTACACACTATAGTCTCGCTTCATAGAAAACTAATCTGGTAACCAAATGTGCATTCAAATGCTAAGGACTTGTGAAAGTATTGCGCAGTTCTATTGGAAAAAATCACTATGGGCGAGCGTTAAAATGTGCAAAGCACAAGTCGACGTATTTAAATGAGGCATGTGCCATAAACATCAAAGAAACGTCACATAAATCATAAAAGGTTGTGGAGACAAAAGCTCCTGGCGTCTCCAGTAGTCCCTTAATAGGATTTCGTGAAATCAGGTCAGGATAACATGTGCTTCCAGTTCATTGTTCTGTATTGTGCAATCTTCCGGGTTCTGCGGCGATCCATTGTCAGTTATCGGCATGCAAATTTTTTGTAGGTATACTATTTTCAAAAGTGTCTTCGCTTTTTGATTTTTCATTGTTCACTGTTTTTGTTCCTCTATTTTGAATATCGCAAATTGCAGTGTTGTCTATCTTTTTGCGTACCAGACAAAAACCTAATGTAACAAAATGTATGTAAAAATATTTGGGTTGCATGTCTGATATCTATTTATATTGTAGTGCCTAGATTCAAAGTACAGGCAATTTTAGGCACTTATATGATAATATCACGTGTTTCGCAGGTTCAGTGAAGTCGCATTACCATTTCTTTAACGTACGTACACGCAAGGAGCGAAAATCGAATTCGTGGGAAGTCTAAGGCGTCGGACAAAACAAATCACCGTGTCATTCCATCCATTTACTTGCAAATTTCGTGCAAAAGTATCGAAAAAACCCCAAGATAAAGGTCCAAAAGTGTTCTATTCTAGTCGCCAAATGAATAATTACCTTTCACGTCTCTCCTTTCAATCTGCGCTCGTCGATCGATCAGCGTCGTGGAACTCTTTCAGTGGCATCACCCTTGCCGTGCCTCAGGTAAGGCGCAATTAATCTGAAACATCCCAAATCAGTATTACATTAAAAACGAAATAAAAAGGCCCGCAGCCTGCCGTTTTTTCGCCGCAGCGTTTTCTTTTCCATTCAGATTTTTTTGACAGCACGAAAAATGAGACTCATTTATTTGACTCGTACACAATGTAGGACTGTTTGAGTACGAGTATTTGCTATAAATACGCATTTTTCTCTACATCTCCTTCCTCCGTGGGGTGAGCATTAGCCTCGGATGCGAAGGGAGTCTCACGTGTTCCCTTTGTTCGATTTCGAGATTTTAGGGGAGTGCTGATGCTTGTATTCTCATGGAATCCATCAAAATAATCGCATACTCATGTATAATGGATTCGTGGTGTCAACAAAGTTTCTTATGATTAACTGCTGTCGTATTGGAAAGATGTGATATATTGGTTGCTTATGCGTATCAAGGACAAAAATAATACTTTTGATAGAACTTCAATATTTCAGACTTCAGTAAAAAAAGCATAAATATTCAGAGGTTTTTTAATAAAACTAGCTACTGTAAAATTATAAATTATAATGTTATTGTAATCTGCAATGGACGTATAGTTTCATCATAATATACGCATCAACTTTAGTGGCGTGACCTGCCTCTCAATTACTCAAACATCAAGACAACTTATCAGGAAGCAGTCTTTATTTTCAACTGCCTTTAATTGAAACGGCGTCAAACCTCAGACCGTACCATACACGCGCGTGCTTCAAAACGTTCTCATTAGCACACACATAAAAGGCAATTGTTTCTTTATACTTTTTTAAACGCTACCTTTTGTTTTTATGAACGGCGTGCACTGGCAATGTCATATTTTCGACGTTCTAACATTTGTTAAATGCTAATAGTTTTTCTAAGCTCGATTTTAAGGTTCTCTAAGTTATTGTGCGTTCAATGTACGTCGGTCGGCCGAAACATTGGCTCATTGTGTGATAAATTGGTGAACATAAATACTGTTTTGTCTTTGCCTATTCAGTTATAATTAGGTAGCACAATTTGCTCTGTTGAATCGTTAATGAGACGGTTGTGCACGAGACTTGTGGACAATAAGCGGTAAATCAATTACACAATGCGTTCACTGATTTTTACGCTTTTGACAGTTGAGCGTTATGAATATGAAACGTTTGGGAGGCTAATGAGTTACGAGATGATGCCCATATTGAGCAGGTATTCCAACTATTTTATCATTACAAGCATGTGTTATATTTTCATGGTTATTTACTTGTTTACCAATATTTTTTGTCAGTTTTAAACGTTAGTATGTTTCTTCAAACATGATTGTATGTTCGATCATTATATAGAGAATCTTCTTCGAGATAATTCGAACTTATACCTAGTAAGTAAATAGTGGTTATAAAAACACCCCAACGGTCGATGATGTTAGTATGAAAATCCTTAACTCTCATGTTATTTCAATACCCAAATAGATTTTATTACGTTTTCTCACCAGCAATTTCAATGCGTAAAGAGGTTTTATTACATTTTTAGGTGTAGATAAGATATGCTATAGAATACGAAACAGAAATCAGACCAAAAAAATCGCGTACGAATCGTGAATATTTATTTTGTTATTTTATTGGAATTGATTTAACGAAATAACCTCAAGCAAAGAAACGAGTCCGATGAAAATATTTTGACGCCATATGAAATACAAAGAGGTGGCAAGAGCCGTACCTAATAGAAAACTAATTGTAAGTAGGTACTTTCAAATGAAATGTTCCAAATGCAATTTACTAGCAAGAATATCCGCGCTTTGTTCAAGAAAAGCTATACAAGCCTTGGCGGCAATTTAGCATTGATGGACTAACTTATGAATATGTTTGTGTGCCTATAGGACCAGGTTATCACATTCGTCCATCAATACCTGATTTGTTGGCCACTGCAGTAATGTACTACCTATATAATTTATATCTTAGGTATTCAATGATTACCAAGCCAGATATTATTAAGGATCATACAAAATACCAAATATTTGCAGAATCAAGCCATTTAATGAAAAATAAAATAAACTTACATTTTCTTACTTTTATTTATTTCTGTTTCTGACTTCAATAAAATTTTGCTCCACTAAAACTTGTATTTTTACAAGAAATCTTATCAAAAACTCAAGTTATCAATCAAAAACAAAATACGTTTTGTACAAACCACTCGGCAATTTGTCCAAATGAAAAATTAATTTTGCCGATGATTAATATAATGGCTTACAATAAAACGTAATTGCTGTTTGGAAGTTTTTACATCTTCCTCTTGTCTAAATTAATTTGTTTCAACAAAATGGTGGCAGAATTTTACATTGTTCCACAGTCTGTAAAAATACCAACGATATTATTTTTAGAATTTAAATTCGACCGTCAAGACAGATGGTCATTGAAGGTCGTTTTTTTGTCATTTTATTTTTACATTCATTATTTACTGAAATCTATAATATTTATTTGTATATTTTAAACTTATATTTATAGGTTGCTCTGGCGCATCCATAAAAGTATATTTATTAATGATGCTGCTGGTGCTTTCTAACATCTTATTAAATTTTCAACTTCAACGATCTTTATGCTTTTTGATTGTGGTTGTCGGATTAGATAGCTCCCTGTGCCATTACCCTTATGGGTTATGGCACATGGCTGTGGAGAGTTACACAACTTTTCCTACATGATAAATCCGACTTCGTAAACCACGAATTTCATTCCATTCCAAATATAAACTAGAAGACACCTCCCATTGAAACCTGAACCAAAACAATCAGGTGACAGAATGAGATATGACATTTCGTAAAACAATGAGCGGGATCTCGCCATAATAATGGGATGAAATATCTGTGGTAACAATTTATATTCTAACGCTGGATTCAACTTGACAATTTATTAATCAAACCGATTACCTCCCCTGCAAAACCGGGGCCTATTGTGAAAATATTGTCGCCCAAACAATCCTATGAATAATTAAGGATTTAAATTTTAACACAACAAAGGCATAAAACAATAAACGCCCTTCAAAGTGGACAAAGGCATTTCTGTGAGTGGCATTTTAGATGCCCCTCGTAACTTTTTTAATGTGTGGGGTGGTCAGTTGATCGTTTCAGCACAAACTATATGTTAGCACGTAGTTAGTCACCACATTCTTTACTACATAGTTTCATACCACTGTTTTAGTGCTGAAAAGCTAGTATAATTTGTCCAAAACTAAATAGGAATTTTGATTCGAAGCTTTATTCAGTAACTTTTGCATGAGGATACGATCGCGTGACTTTTGAAGTTGGCAAAATTGAAATTGGGGTAATTTCAGAATAGGGTTTAGTAAACATGGTATTTTTTGCTAAACCATTTACGAATTGTGAAGTTAAGTCCCAAAAATTCAATCCATTATAATTAGTGAAATTAATAATAATCGTGCTAAAATTCTGTACCAAAGGTAAAGTAAAATTGACTCGTAAATTATATTTTGTTTCATTTATTATTTTTCTTGAACAATTATTAATGTTAGTAATTTTTTAAACCATACGTATACACATATTCATATAACCTAATTAATAATAAAAATTGTAGATTAATCCAGAAATCAATTAAGGTTCGGTATACGTCTCCGACACATGTCGGTCCCCACTTCCCTCAGCTTTTTCCATAACGACCTGTGAGCCCCTCCCTTCTTTAGAGAGAAAAGCATAATCCATCACTGTACGTCACCCCTATTTTGGGGCTTGCTGTCCCGCTCGCACGCTTAATCGGAAAGTATGTCTTTCCTTGTTTCGCCCGCTAGGGGTAGTTTCTCTCAGTCGCCGCTTGACGGGTGATCATTTTTCTTGTGGCGCGTTCAATCATCGCGTCACTATCCCTTTCTCTTTCATCCGAGGGCCTGTTTTATTTCTCTCTCCCTCGCACGGGCCCTTCCTGTCTTTCTGTGTGTCCCTTATTTTCTGTTAGCGGTGCGTGTTCCACTACGTGCTCGCCGACCAAATATGGCGTCTTTTGTGTTTGATTTTGACGTTTTAATTTTTGTTAATAAAGTAGTCGGTTTTTTAATTGCATTCCTTTTGTTACAGACTTTTATTACCATAACTGTAGACGACGGGTTGGGTAAGAAAAATTGAGATGTTAATAAGTCCTACTTCTTATATCTTATAAACTATACTTATTTTGATTGAGAGGTACAGTAGTTAATACGCTTGTGTGGTGAAGTTAAAATACTAACATTCATCAGTCATCAATATAACAGATATTTAATTAATTTTGCAATTAATTCATATCTTATAGTAACTTAATGCTAAGACTCAGATTACAGAATATTAATCCAGCAGTCATAGGTACTCGGTGTAGAAACGTATGCAAATGCACTGAATGTGTTTAATGGTTATAGACTATGCAAAATAAGGACATAAATATTATTTTCTGTTTTTTTTATTATCTATCTATATTGTAAACTATTTATAACAAGAAATTAAGTTACTAAGATCGCAAAGACAAAAACAAAGAATGAAAAATAAAATTGCTTATAGGTACCAATTTATTAAGTGACGAAATGTATAGGTACAGGATATTTTTTATGTAGTGCGCTAAATTTGCAGAGTGATACAGTGTCCGTTCCCAAATACAACCGCAGTAATAAAATTCACTCTAATACAAAATAGATTTTGTATTGATTCTGCTAGCGCAGCAAATTATGCGTGTCCCCCATACTAAGTCTCATTTTTGTTTTGTTTTAAAGTTTATCCCAATACTACGGTTGCATTTAGGAACAGAGCCTGAATCACTCTACTAATCATGCGCACTACATAAAAAATATCATGTATGTACTGTTCTTGTTCACTGGTCATTAGCGCTAATGACTTTCTTGTAAATTAATAAATAGAAACTGTAGAAAAACGTAGAAAATTGGGATCTCTTGTAGATTAAGAGAAACACGAGGCATGGTAGCAATTCACGCGCATGAGGCGCGCAATTATTTTTCAAAATCACAATGGTAAATACAAATTTTTGCTATCAATTTTGTTCATTTTGTCGAGGTCAGTAGTCATTTTCAGTATAAGGAAATGCCGCTTGCTTTCATTTATTGCAGCTGATCATAATGCGTGTGGTGACCATTTCTGCTACCTATAGGTACATGATGCCAACGTAATAAATATGCATTAATTTCTCAACCTCTATCTAAGAAAATTTTAATGCCAGAATACATTTTTCTTATAATCATATTGTTATACTTTAACTGTCATTATATAAAAAATTGCAAAAATTAAAACAAAAACGATTTTTTAAAGTTCTCCAAATTTTGCGTTTGCTGAGCTACGCTGCACTCTTGTTACTCATAAGTAAACAAAGAATGAACAAAGAATAGTCCCGAATTCAGCGCCTCTCCCGATTTTGCTTATACTGTGGTATGTGCATGACGCTCCGCTGTCCGCTGCCGGGACCGCCCGGGAGCGCCGTAGATTGACTTGTCAGAATATTTGAATTTTAATCCCGGCCAAACGTTACATAAACACCACTTTATTTATTCATGAGCCTACCACTGCACTGGCTCTGTTTATTGTCAAGTGAATCTGGAGTTTTGGGGTAATCTGGAATCGTAAAGACACAAATGTCACAAATTAAGTAAGTAGAGCCAATACTTCTACAATTTCAGTTTACATTACCTACAGTACCTACTTTGTCCGGTAGTGTAATTTATATTTCTGAAAAATGCATTGTTTTTCATTACATTCCAAATTTTCGGTGTCATTTAAACAAAGTGAAAGTTACAACTTTATTAACTTTTCGCATAGTATAATAGTTAATCATCATTAGACTATTTACCCCAGTAACCATTTTAATGTAATTAAATATTTGCCCGCAGGTTCTCACATTTCGATACCACACTTCATGTGAGGTGTGTTGCAGTGGAGTTGCGAGCAGACAAAAGATCCAAGATTTTTTTGCATGTAAGTAACAATAATTATTCCGTCTAATAAAATTATGTTCATATTAAAATACAGAAGAAATAATTTGTTTATACTCACATCTTTCTCATATTACCATTTACCTACACTAAACAAATGGGGGAACAATAATTTATGTGTTTTTAAAGCTCTATATCTATTCTTTAATTAGACCAAACAGATGTAGAGGAACCATTGTCTATATTTAAAAAGTAACCATACCTATTTACTGCCAATAAATATGTTACAATAACGCGATAATAATAATAATTAATACTCACTGGCTCATATTTATTATTATTTTGTTCAAAATAAAAGGTTACACGGGCGTGCTGATTGCAAAATTCGCCTCTAGCCCCGAGTAAGGCGATGCGTGCACAACTCTTCGGTGCGGGTCAACTGGTTCGTTCCACTTTGCACCATACTTAAAGGTTTGTGAATATAAAAATATTCAAAAAAGGAATTAAAAACAAATTGAGCAGCATTGCTTAGATAGTTACGTTTTGAATGCTAGTTGCGTTTCTTTTTTAATGTATTTATTTATTTATAATTTATGTACACACATACACATGACAAAGAAAATAAGTAAAGATATCAAGTACAAAGGTACTGCATGTATGCTAGCGCTACTGAAATCCTTTCTTTTCACAAGGCTTTAGTCAACGTGTAGAGTCATGTGAAAACAGAGTTGATATAGCATGTTGTCTACATCAATGCTTAATCAAGTAGTGATCAATAACAATAACCATTCATTGTATGTGAGCACTCGTACTAAGTAGAATGACTTAGCACAAGTATGATACTCGCGGCCAATATTTCAATTGACTGTTAGGGCGAGATTGCATAGTTTTTTTGAAACCGAATCAGTTTGAAATGCTAAAGTACTCATCCTAAATAATAACGGTAACTCAATCACCCTATGCGCCCAATAAAATTAATTATTCAATCAGACCAATATACTCGTAATTATTATAATCGTTTATAAATATAATTTAATGTCTATAAAGAATTTTAATTACAAATTGTCCAATAAGTCACCGTCATCCCTATTAGTATTTTAACAAAATAATTATTCCGATCAGAATTTTATTAATGACTCCAAGTGGAATATACCTCGAAGGCCTTACCGAGTCAAGAAACCTTTAGGCTGTAAACGATTTGATGGCTTTTTAATAAGTTGCCTTACGCGGCTGGCATGAAATTAAATTGAATGACCATAACGGATAGCCTGATGCCGGTGAATCAGGAAGGCGAGACTAGTGTGTTAATTATACGATTTTATGTGAAATTAATGAAGTGGTTTGCAATAAAATATGGATTATATTTCACGTGTATGTTTGTATAAATTTGCAGTTAGTTATTTTGTAAATTTAATGCGTCTCTTATGTTTCGAAAGCGGAATAATCAGTTAATCTGAGTAGTCTAGGGTTCTTTTTCAACTAAAAACTTAATGTAAAATTACTCTGTAGTTTTATCATTGTCCTTTCCTTCAGTGTCGCTTGTACTTTTCATTTTCATGGAAAATAAACGCAAAGATTTTTACTTAGTTCTTAGTATTATAATAGGCCCCTATTTTTTTCTTTATGTAAATAGAATTCCGAGTGTCTTAATGTAGAAGTTTGAAAATGGAGCACATTTTTATCGCTTGTTTTCTTCTCAGATCGCCAGTTGTTTTTCTTATTGTAATTAGATAGGGAGAGAGCCGCAAAGGTAGGCCGGTAATCCAATTTTTTGTTTTTGTTTTGACGCGTACAGGGGAAAGATAGTGGCATCCATTAGTGCTACAAGGCTGAGTAAAGAGCCGACACCAGTTGTCGGGGAGTATCCTACATAATATAAATATTCAATAGGGGTTTGAATATGTTAATACAACGTCTCCTCATTGGGTTGTAGATTGCGTCGTCGTTTTTATCTTATACGACATTTAACTCCGGTAATTCAATTTACTTTATTTGCATAATGTCGCCTGCTTTCTAAAGTAGGTGAGTATGGAAATCTCACTGAATGGGAACGCAATTCGTTTGTCCTTTGAAGTGTATAAATAGATTATTTATGTTGATTTTCCGTTTGATAAAGTACCTAATGTTTTAATTGAGTATGTGTGCATCTAGTCGAACAAATTGTACATACAATTGATTACAAAAAGTACGTAGTGATATTTTACGCTTGTTTCAACCTACGCTATCATTGTTAACATCAGCCGAATCAAAAAGGTTTCATCACACTATTACGTATAGTCGAATGGAGATATCTAGAATTAATCGGGCTCTGAAGGCATACAAAGCCGTGAAATATTGCTCGCTCGTTGTTCACAATGGCTACGTCTTCATCACGACCCTATTGTTTTTTTTCTTTGGGCACCACACGCGGGATTGTTTTCTGTTACAGCTATGGAGTTGGGAAACGTGTTCTCCTGTCTCTGCGGCCATTTATCAGAGGCTAGGCACATCGACGGCTTAGCCCGCCGAGATAAAAATATCTCTGTACTTAAATATAAAATTCTTACATACTTGTTAATAATATTTATGGACGGTGACCCGCCGATAGTGGCCCGAGGTGTAGGGAATATGTACTATCATTTATTTTATCTCAGCTTTATGACTTGTCAACACAAATGTAACTAAAAACCTGTTTGCGTCTTCAAGAAATCCAACGTTTAATATGATTACGGATTAAGAAACAGCATCCGCATTTATAAAGCCAAAAAAATGCCACATCAAATCAAAACACGATACAATACAATTAATGAAAATCAATCAATCAGTCAAACTTCTGTACATCTTCTCTATACTAATCTAGCATATGGTTTGAAAATAAGTTTTTACCCCATACCTGTACGTACCTATAGCGACAAAGCCACAATAGAACGGCGCTCTTCATTCCCCGTTATCAATCTACCATGATGCCATCTGTGACGCCTCCATTACTCAATTTCCTTTCCCGCCAAAAAAGAACGCGTAAAAAGAATTCAAAGAAAGAATTCAAACAACCGTTTAGAAATGCGGAATAGAGACGCGACGCTTCACTCGTGGGTTTGATGTTACGATTTGATTTATGACTGAATAAATAGGTATTGGAATACGCTTTTGAACGCCTAAGTCTGGATTTTATTAACTTTGGTATAACTTAGTATACAGTTCTTAGAAAGAACAAAAGCTCAAAAGAAATAAAGAAATTCCAGATATTCTGAACGTCTACATAATTGTAGAAGTTTGGTTATAATATGGAACTTACTTGTAGTGGTTGTTATTTATACAACCTTCAGTGTGTCATTTTAATAATTTACGGTATTTTTAGATACATATTCCATAACTTTGTTCTTAACCGAGTAAGGGCCATGTTCACCAACAAGATAATGATAACAGATGTTTAAAATGAAGCAGCCGTTTACCCATACAAAAGTCCATGTTAAACGGCAGATTTTGTCTTAAACATGTGTTATAATTATTGTAGGTAAACTTGCCTAAGTTTAAGGCTGAGATTTATAGTGCGCAGCTACTTTGACTTTGCTCAGACTTTACTTAAACTTTATTTATATGCTTAGGTTATACTTTGATTTGGAATTCATAATCATAACACGCTGAAATTGTACTAAACATACGCTAAGACCGATGAAGTCAATAAACTAAGTCTAAGGCTGACATTCAGAGACGACAGAAACGAGTCTAAGCGTGAACTTACGCTTCCATCTGTCAAAATTTGTTCGTAAAATTGACATATGGAAGCGTAAGTTCACGCTTAGACTCGTTTCTGTCGTCTCTGAATGTAAGCCTTAGTACGCTCTATAGATATCAACATAAAAGTCAATAAATAAATAAAGTAATTCCAAAGCAAAGTTTGAGCAAAGTGTAAGTACGCTCTATAGACCTGCTACGAAAATATACTTAGGCTGAGGCCAAATACACTTTCGTAGCAGGTTTCGTAGCAGATCTGAAGAATTGTAGACTGAATTAATACAGACTATTTTTAATTATGATGGCTATAGTAATTTTGTAGGGGTTATTCGTTTCATCTGTGTATCCAAATTCATTGTGTTGAAAATAAACCAGTGAACTATCGACCAATCACAATCAGTAAACAAACGCCTTGTCGGAAATAGGTCTTATCAGATTTGCATATACATTTTCGTTTTCTAAGCGGAATGTGGTGGTGCACCCACACAGAACCGAATTTGGACTCTTGCACTGTATGTTGGTACCACTGAATGATAATTTAAATTCATTCTCTCCGCCGCCCGCGCCATCATTTGGACAAATGCTACGTCATTTGTCTAAGGGAGTGCACTGAGGTGCGGGACGGTGAAACAAAGTTGGAAAAATAAGGAAATTCAACCTTATCCACTCGTTGATAACGTAAATTTTGTAATAACGCCAACCGATCAGATTCCGAAATCTTCTGTTGATGTAAAGCTACGCAAAATTGATATTTACGCGCAAAAATATAGAGTTCATTCGTGTTCGCGCCACCCAAATCTCATTTTGTAAGCTTCCGAAAACATTTTCACAATGAAAAATGAAACTTATAAAGAATGTTCGTCGGTTGATTTTTGATCGGCAAACTTCCCTTTGAATGGGTATTGAATTAAAACTTACCGTATTTGTGCTACGTTACTAATTAATTTAATTATTTATCTCATTGTGCGCATGTTTATTCAATACACATAATTTTAATGAATAGGTATTTATATAGGGAGCTTCTGTAACTATAAAATCGATGACGTTACATTACAGCATAATTTAACTCTGTTATAGAAACGAAAAAATATTCATAAGTTAGATATGAATTGATTTCGGCATATGCAAAGGGACAACACTTATAAGAAGCATTATAATACCTTCAACTTCAACTCTTGGTGGAGGAATGACCACAATTTCGCTAATGACACGTAAAGTAACAGAACATCAATATTAGTACCTTATATCAAAGTAAACTTTTTGAAATGTCAATTAACATACATAATATCAAAGTCCTTACCCTGAAATTTTCCACCTACATCCAATTTACAAAGAAAAACTATGTTGATCTTGAAACGGAAGTCTTACTTTAACATGACCTGTTTATTTCCCGCAGAACTGAAGAAAACTAGGTTACCAAGGCAATATTCTTAGACAGCCTTGCTCTGTCACCATGTGTCTTGTGGGCCTCTGTGACCCAACGTTATTATTTTAGTTAATATAATCATAATAAATGTTTCTTCGTACCCCCTGCACTAGTATAATTCTTCTGGTCGTGGGTCACGATTAGATTTCGATGCGATTTCATTTCAAGTTGTTCATAATGACTACAATAAACAACTTTTGGGTTTCGCATCTACTAAAAATAATGTTGTATAGTATGATAGAAGGATTTAAAAAAAAACCTATAATATTGAGCTCAGAATTGGCTACAAGAAGGAAATGAAAACCATTAATTTCCTCGGGAAACCTTAATGTATTACATACAGGCAATCATGTTTTTACGTAGTTGTGCGTACATAAATATATAATAGGTTACATGCATTACTGAGGCTCATTTATATCGGGGTAGGCAGTCAGTGTAAAATAATCGTATCCCGTAAATGTAATATTAATGATCGTCCATTTGTTGGAGTGAAATAAATTTGATGAAATTAAAAGGAAAAAAAATCAGTATGAATAATTGGTGTTCGCTTGTTGTATTAAATTCCGCGTAGGTTTTATGTGAAATGTGGAAAGAATTGTTCCGGAGAAGAAGTAATAACATAAAAAGTCAGAATTATTAGGATACTTTAATATCTGATAAGCTCTCCGTTGAACCGAAAACCTATAAATAAGTCTTCAGTTCAACAAAGAAGAGAAAAAGAAAGAAACTTCAAAATATTTTGACTGTTCCATTTAACATAGGCTAAAAGACGTTGTATTCTTGATAATAGACTGAATTTCGCAATTAGAATTCCAAAAAAAAATCGGGCCGAAATCAGACTCAATTTCGTCCTTAGTTGGTAGAACAATCCATTTATTTTATTTATTTGAGGTGTGCTAATAGCTTTTACAGCAATACATCATTAAAGTTGACACATACTATAAGGTTTTAAGATTACTGCACAACCAATTGCAAGTAAGACAGCATGTTTACCAGTCAAACAAAAAGACAATCATGCCTCACGATAACAATCAGCTGTCGCTATCATTGAAGGCTAGGGTAAGAATGCTATGAATGAAGTTACTCTTTGAGATTAAAATACAAAGAAATACATACAACGATAGAAAAATCAATTTAATGATGCAAAAGAGATCCATTGAACATAGGTACGCACTATTCACAACTTTGTATTGAGGTTAAATGATACTAGACCGTCTCCGTAGATGTCGTTCAGATCGGCTAAACAGAGATGTGGCGATTCTATGATGACAGAGAAGAAAACAGATCGCAGATTATGATCGAAGAATGCAGATGGATGAGAGTAATTCATAGTTTATCAGATATCGCAAAACATGATGAAAAACGATTCAAGGATTTTAACCCAAACTAAAAATGACTTAAGCCTAACAGAATGTGCCGAACTAATTCAGCGAATTTGATTTTTATCTCGCTTTTTTGATCCACGAACCCTACAGTCCCGAAAGCAATCTAGTTGGGCTCAGGATTACTCGTTTCTTTTTTTTATTTTATCTAATTGTGCCCGCGGTATGCCCCAGAGATGGGGCGATGTGTCGCGGAGTATCTGCTCCGCTGCCCTGCGCGGAAACCAATTTCAAAAGACCCAGAAACAGTACAGAGGCGGATGAATTCGCGAAGTTTTTTGATAATAACCCCGTATTCTTATATGAAGTCCGGAATTCTTGTAAGCACAAGTAATGATTAGGTAGGTGACATAGGAAAGGTGTTATTGTGTAGTGTTTTCGGTCAGAGAATACTTCGAGATCTATAACTTGATTAGGATTGGATACTTGGGAAATATCATGGTATTAGATGATACCATGATATTTCCCAAGTAGGTATCGAATCTTAATTCTAAGCTGTGTGACTTGTGCGCTTTGGATGACAGAAAACTTAAGGTGCTAAATAGTTTGGGGAGACTTCAAAGAGAGAAAGGAGATAATTCAAGGACATCGTGTAAACGAAATGTATTTGCTTTGGAAATATTTGAGATATCGATCATATACCCAAACTCAGACCCTTTACAAGCACGGTAAAATCCATATTAACATACAGATGTATATCAGAAATCGTAGGGTAAATATTGTTCGGAAAGGATACCGTACTCCGGCCCTGTCGAGAGTGGCGCCCCCTTCAGCCCGCGAGTGACACTGACGGATCGCGGGATATTAGTCATAGTCGAGACCTCCCGCCCTCCCCGCCCGCACCCCGCACACCCCCCTCACATACCCTGTTTATTTACTTTTTGTAACGCTATTGATGTTTAATTATAGAGCACCCTAATGTAACTCGCCTAATTTTGACGGCTTATGTTTTGCTTGTAATATTTCATTGCATCACGAATATATTTTGTTAGTGCTATGTCGTTTGTTGAGTGCTATTTTGAAGCGATTTTCTGTCTGCAGTCGATATTTCTTAGGCAAATGTAAGAGCATTAGTAAGAACCTACTTACTAACTACAAAACATACATAGATACTTACGTTGTCGAAAACTAGAACGTACACGTTCTTCGACATTATTTAAAGATGGCTGTTTCAACGCATTTTCTGGTGAAAATTCTATGGGCTCTCCCAATGACTGCCTCCATAAAGCCAGTCTTTTAATCTATAGCAGTATATTCAAGAAAATAAGAAGTTAAATGATGAGTTTACATGTTTGCTGGAGTAGATACGTCCTTGATAACCGTTTTATTTTCAAATTCATTGAAAAGTTTTAATGTTGGTCTAAAATTAAACTAAGTAGCTTTCCTTCTTGTTGAAAAGGGTTCGCATAATACTGAAGCAACGCCGTTGGTCTATTACTAACTCACATACATAAGTACTAAAGCAAACACTAGACACGCCGACAAGCTAGACGCAAATAAAACGACACAAGCTCTCGGTTCAAGTGGTAAAATAAGAGGAATATATAGAAATGATAGTCTGTCTTTAGATATCATGAACGGAGTTGCAATTATTAATACTTGAATGGCTGTGTCGTTTTGAAGTATTGCGTTTGTTCGACTTATGTAATATGGTTCCTATATCTTACAGACAGGTGTTCGTGAAGACTACGACTCGTGGTTTTGTTGCCGTATGGTACCTAGTATTGTCTGCAAGCGTTAGCATGGTTGCATACCTACGCTTGCAGATAACACTACCATTTGAAAATTGTGCTTTTATTTGACGGAAAAAAAATCGTTCTAGAGATTTCGTCCCATAATTGACTAAAAACTTGCTTTCCTGTAGCTGTTATCATCATTGGCTTTATAATTAATGATGCACAGTCCCTCCTCTTCACTTAGGGTAAACGCTTCATCTAAAACAGTAGCAACAAAATCATTAACAAATTGAATTATCCATCAATCATGTCCCGTCGTCGCTTAGCGAATATGTTAACCTGAGTTAAGTAGCGCCTCCTACTTCATGCTTTTAATTCTCAAATCTGAATCAAAAATAAGGCGATTGACAGAAACATCCTCGATTTCATGTCTGGGTTGTTAAAAGACTGGCTTCTTTGTCCTTGCTGAATAAATGTATCTTCTTTCTTTTATTTTCTTTTAACTATTACCATCATTGGCTTTATTAGTGGTGTACAAAAGTCCCACCTCTTCACTTCATCTGAACCAGTAGCAACAAATCGAATTATCCATCAATCATGCCCCGTCATCGCTTAGCGATATCTTTACCTGAGTGAGGTGGCGCCCCCTACCTTATCACATAGCGACATGATAAATGAGTCGCGCCTATCTGTTAATTAAGATTTTCGCGGCTCTCACGTGTAGACGGATGTCGGTAATTTAACTTAGAATTTGTTGATGAGAGTGGGATGACGAAAAATTGAATTAAGATAGTGATTGTGAAATGATATTAATTATTTGTGTAAGCAAGGTGATAGCAACATTATTAAAAATTTCGTGGAAAACGTATTTTCCATTGTCAATTCAGAAAAGAAGTCAGATTTGAATACCATATTCTTCTTTGGACCCTCCTTTAAGATACTTCGTAAAACATGAATAAAAATAAATCATCGTTAACTGTTTGCAAACAAGCTGGAAATATTATCTCAGTACAAGAATAAAAATCCACGTAAATTTATTTATTTATATTGCACTGCTACATATATTAAACATTTCAAACTTAAATCTAAGTGCCCCATTATTTAAAGAAGAGCACTGCATGCACTATATTATTCCATAGATAATTATAACTAATATGAAAAGTAATAAATAAATGGCCATTACATAATTATTATGTTCATTTAATTTTGAATCCACATTCTCAAACCGTCTAACACCCAACAAAAACATTTCTACATCTAAAGTAACGGTTGCAACGAACGAAAAAACTGCAAGTGCAAAGTGTATCAAGACACAGTCGAGATAGTTCGCTGATCGCCGATAGAGGGCGGGCCCGAACACCCATTTGTCAGCGAGAGGCTCATTAGGGTCGAATCTGGTTGAATCTCGAGGGATTAAGGGTCTCAATACGACCCTGGTCGTCACGAGTGTACGCTAATGGATATTGAAGGAAAATCTTAGGTTTAAGACCTGAGTGGATCAGATATTTATTTTGAGTGTTTGATGAATTGAAGAAGCTATCTAAGACCGAGTCAGGTCTTAATTAAATTTTAGATGTTTACTTATTATTGATATTATTTGGTCTGATTATTGGATTGAAATCATGATCATCTTTACCAGCCCGTTAAACTTCTACTATTGAATATAGGCCTTGGGTGCCTATCAGCATCTTATAATGCAGTAATGTATAAGGTTTGAAATTAATAGTTCTGCTTATTCGTAGTAGGATATTTTAATTAAAGGATTATTATAAGTTGACGGAAAAGAAGCTGAAGAGAACCTGGTATAAAGTGAATATGACTCATATTAAGGACTTAGGTATAACGATATGCCTTGAAAATAAACCTGGTCCCTGGGCTTATTCATTTATATTTTTACAGTATATCATGACAATAAGTCAGATTTGATTAATTTTTAGATAATAAGTCGCATTTCTCTATAACCTAATTTATTTGCAACTACTAGTAGGTAGGATTAAAACATATTTGACGCCCACATTATTGAGCTTGTTTCATTACAGCATAATAAACGTCAGTAAAATGCATTCAAAAGTAAATTATTAAAATGTAAAACATTGCATTCATAATGAAAACAGCGTGAATAATTATACTACCTTGATAAGACATAGATAATGTTTATAAAATTCAAATGATACCAATTACTGCTTACACACATTGGGTATAATTATTATAGTTTATACTAATCGTCATGTAAAGCAAAAAAACTCAATCCCCAGAAAATAGGTAACCCAGCTATAATTTACTCTATACGATATAAATCCGTGTACGGCGATTATAAAAACATTACACGATAGATATAAACTTATCGCGACCGCCAATCACAAACGAGAAGTCGAAATAAATCGATGTTACATCCAATCATTACTCTACGTCAGGATCGACTCAATTAAAATATCGTTAATGTGTTACAACTAAACAAAAATCAACCCTATGCTGTGTAACCTTAAGTTGTTTTTTACGCTGTCAATATTTTTACCTTGCAATGGTCATTATGGTAAATGTAGTATACTATGAAACCACGAAATCGGCGTGTCGGAATCGGAATAAAGGTAAAATAAACAGTTGGTAAAGTTGCGCTGGACACGAGGTTGTAACTTTTAAATAATATAAAGGCAGTCATTATATAAATATCAACCTGCGAAGATCACTGGGACAGGTTTTTTCCTCGTACATTAGTCACACAAATAGGCATGGTACATTAAGGGCCATGTTCACCGACAATTTAACAGAAGTTTAAAATGAAATCGGCCTATTACCCACACAAAAATTCATGTTTAAACGTCTGATTTTGCTCTAATCGTATGTTATGTTGTGTCGGTGAACTTAGGTCTAAATGGTTTCTGCGATGGTCATTGCACCATATTATGGTTTATGAAACTGCATTTTTTGGGTTATATTCCTGTTAGATTCTGTTAGCCTATATTCTTGAATGCTTGGTACAAAGTATTCTCCACAATTTATAGATCTGTCGATTAAAAGCCACTATCACAAAGATACGTATGTATTATATAGTACGTATTATTAAATTAAAAGATTCGGTACTTTATCATTTACTGTTGCACGTTCATTTAAAAGCTTTTCGGTCTTCGAAAATGACAAAACACTTAAGGTAGGTTTAATAGGCTTGAATACCATGTAGTGTAGATTGTCACGTAGAACCTACATCAGTAAAAACCATGTTCTGTTAATAATACGTATTCAGCTATGTACCACCTTATTAATCTAAAATTGCTACAATTTTCGTGTTTATAATTCATATCTATCTAATTTGTATCGGTACTCTATCAAATTATAATGATTACTCCAGTATAGAACTAAAATGATTGCGTAGATATTTATCTAGTTTTCATAATCAAGGTAAGGTAAGCAGTGATTTATGAAAGTGCTTACCTAAATAAAAAAATATGGCAGTGGCGTAACGACATAAAATCCATATCGTAAGGACCTATTTTGAAAGTAAGTATAACTATTCTAACCTTACGCGACCATTTAACGTTATTTACCTAACTAAACTATCTATTGAGTCTTTTTCCCTCTCTATTCATTGACATACAAATGACAAGGACAGGTAAAATAATCAAAAAATTGCATTGAATTTTTTTAAGGTTTTATCAGTTTAAAATTTAGATACACACCAAAATAACATCACGCATTTTTCCCATGAGAATAGGTAGAAACTACAAAGCCTTCTGCATTACTCTATGGAATTTAGTTTCCTTGTTTAAAGGATAGTATTTAAAGAAACAGTTAATTAGTGAAAATTATTATATTTCATTGTAAGGAAAATATATTAGCGGTTACTAAAAAAAACATAACAAAGTATTAGACTCATCATATTATTATTTACCTACACAGATTTTTGTTTTCATGAATTACGGTGAAGCAGTATACCGATCAACGGTTTACTGCAGCATCCATCAAAAAGAACAAACATGGTACCCACTAGTATTTTTGCTCAAGTTTCTGTCTCGATTCTCATTGCGATGTATTAGGTTGAGGTTAGGTCTATAGAACGTACTCAGACTTTGCTTTTGGATTACTTTCCTTATTAATTGAATTTTAGAAATTGTTTATTTTAGGGTATGTTCACCACAATCTCAGCGTGTTACAAACATTAATAAGCTTAGAAAAGTTTACATAAATTCTGAGCAAAGTCAAAGTACGTAGTACGTACCTATATCTCTGCCTAAAAAGTTTGACTTGTACATGAAGATCGATTTCGATCGAAATCGTAGTGTCTCCCTCATGAAATGACAAAACCGTGTTCTATCTACAAATAAAAATGGTAACCATTATAATTTAGTCGATCTTCAGCTTGTGCAAAATATACCAAAACATTTTGCCCATCTACATGAGTACTTTTTAAAAGAAAATATTTACAGTCTCCAGCGGTGTTATCCTCGTGTACGAACGATAAATTACTTGTAATTTCGTACTCGGGTGATACCTGAGCTCAGTGAAAAAACACGAGACATAGACGTCTTGGTGCGTCGCAAATTACGGTCATCATCTTCTCATCAGCGGCGTGGGTACGCGTTGATGTATAGCAGTTCGGCTGGAGGGTACCGAGGGGTACCCAAGC
This sequence comes from Allophyes oxyacanthae, assembly GCA_932294325.1. Classification (NCBI taxonomy): domain Eukaryota; kingdom Metazoa; phylum Arthropoda; class Insecta; order Lepidoptera; family Noctuidae; genus Allophyes; species Allophyes oxyacanthae. The sequence goes on from OW028620.1 coordinate 10,691,889, forward strand.
GTACCTGTAGAGTGAGGAAATGGAAGTGCAGATTGGATTTTGTGGAGTTTTGATAAGTCGTCATTATGAGGTTCGTAAAATCACATGGATTTTAAGTTCAAACAAGACGGATTTGCGTGGACTGCCTATAGGGGCTGAAGCCTTAAATAGTTATATCGTTGCTTTAAAAGTTTGAACATTACAGAGATTACTTTTTGTTGGTGATTCTTCAATAAATGTAGTTATTTTTGCATACCATGCAAAACTACAACCTCTAACGCTGTTGCCTACTGTCGACAACAAGGTACAGTAAGCTTCCACCCCAAAAACATACTTTCCCCTTTCATAGATTAGGGAAATCTGATTTTTGTTTACAACAGTATTCATTTTTATTTACTTCCTACATGTTGTCTTTTTTAATAATCCCTGTCACATCTAGACATTTTATTTACTCTTTGATGTAAACATGAGCACTTCAACATCAGAGAGAGTTGGCTTAAAGAGTAAATGGGCGTTCAGCGTTAGGTTTTAAACTCCACTAAAGTTGTTCCTCACAAGAAACAAATTACGAGGAAACAAAATCACCACAGTAATATACCGTTACATTACATATTGCGTATATTGCCACCTGCGGGTATCACTTTTGTGTATGTAAGACGAATAGTTAGATACCTATCTAAATTATCATGACATAGTTTCTCAGCATGTAGCTTAGTTTGGTAGTCAAATCGGGCAAAACAAACTATAAAGTCCAGTGTTTCTAAATTTTCGATCAATCTAGCGAAAATATTTTGAGCATCTCAAATGTATAATGTTAAATTCTGTAAAAGCAAATCTGACTTTGAATATGATAAGTGAACTCGACGAATGAATCTGATTTTTTATCCAGACATCAGCTATTTACAGTTGAAAGCTTCTGAAGTGCATACAAAGATTCCAATATTTAACTAACAACACAATTTTTTTTTTCTTAGCCTATTGGAATTCATCTCCTGGGCACTGGTTATGCCCTACATCAAAAATAATACTCATAGTCACCACGAAACATATGAAAGTAGCTGAAATTAGGCATCCTGGTCAAACCATTTCTAAACCAGCTTCCAAATGCCATCATAATTAGCCCATTTATCCAAAACGAAAACAGAAAGCCAGACAGGCATTACAATATAATATTTCAACTGAAGGTATTAGAAAGGCAGTAGTGAGCGTACGACGGTAACTAATCGTCGCGCATGCGTGGCCAATCGGAATTATGTGAAACAATTGCTGTAACGCTTTTAGGTAGCCATGGGTGCCAGATTTAATGTAGGAACAAATGGGTTCTGTATTTTAGGTAAATTTTAGAAGTATAATATTGGGATCCTTTAAAAGGATATTCTTTATTTGTAATAGCGGTCATTGATGCTCATGCGCTTCTATTCAAAGGCAAAGTAAAAAAAAAAAAACGACTAGGCGGGTTGGTCCTGGAGAAGACACAGGCTTCGTAGCTTTACATCAATTACAATGTTCTCTAAGCAGCTAAATTTTATAAACTGGAAGCCCTCATTATTCTATTAATTTTATTCAAGGAACGAAGAAAAATATTCAAGGAGTACTAACGCGACGTTTAGTTCACGCAACTAACTAACCATTCTGGTAGTCTTGTTATCATAATATTTTTCTCCCTGTAGAGCAAGAATATAATTAAAAATAAATAAGCGTAAAAGTTTAAAAAAGCGTAAAAGCTTTACTATTCCGGATATTTAGAACAACCTTCAAAGCAAATTCAAATCCGTCCGACCCTGGGAAAGGGCATAAATTTTCCTATTTTTTCAACGTCCACCCACACTTAATAGTTTTTACGCATCAAGCGGTAGTCGTGTAAAAACGTAAATTACCAAAACGGATCGCCGGTAAAAAGTGGGCTGGCCGACAGATCATTAGTACGAGCCAATGGTCGTTACCTAAAAGTCATTAGCGTCAACTTTTACCGTAATTTGAGGTTATATACCAACATACATGAGTATACATATAGCTATGTGATGGGCATTTTCATTATCATAATTTATGTAAAAGAACCAATTTTGTGTTATTATTTACGACTTTCGATGATGACTTGATGGGGTGATCTTGATTGCGAAATTGTACCGAACGTGTTTTGTGACTTTCGATAGTTTTTTTCGAATAATTTTCGTTTTTCTGCTCATCGATGCTTTAATCGGAATTGTTAGGTTTTACATGTAATAACTACATTTAGGTTGACGCTGTAGCATCACTTTATAATATGTATGTGATTAGTGTTTCACGATTGAGAGGTTCACCCAATGACTCAATTTCCATACCAGTTATATTAAATTTTAAAAGTGTGTGAAAGGCACACTTCTATTATGCGCATCCTCCAATCACACAAAAGTACCTAACTACTGCTAAAACATTTTGCTCTTCTTTGTGGTATAGTCGTATTAAAGAAGTATTTATAGATAGAAAATCGTATTTCTTGAAAGTAGTAGGTAATTTTCTTAAATAAATTATACAATTTCCATAACCATCGTACCGTGGAAAATAACAAAAGCCAATATTACTGCATTCTCCTTCACGAATCAATCAAAACAAAAACGCGGCTCCGTTTCCATCAATCTGTCGCCCAACTTTTACAATGGCATAAGTTTTTGCGCGAGCCAGTGCAGTCGATTGTTCTAATTGCGCGGTTCCATTACAATAATGTCTTATAATCACAGGGCTATTTGTAAACGCCGCGTCGGGCTGCAATGAGGTGTGGAAACGGACCGTTTTGTGGTGCGCGCTTTCAGTGAAGCGGGTGTGGTTTGAATGGCAGAGGAAGAGGGAGCGATAGCGATTTTAGTGAGGGCAATCATTTTCTATAATACTAGTACAGAAAGAGAGACAACATTCGATTACAAAAGTGATATTGATATTGACGATACAGTGGAAAATAAAGAGTGGGGCAACACGGTTTAAAAAAATAGTCTGTAGGTACTCTACTTAATAAGTGAACTTGAAACAATAGTTGGATCTAAATATTTCTTAAGACTCTCTGTATTGTGGTTTCTATGTTTTGTATTGTTGGGAGTTATGAATCAACTCTTTCTCAAAAATATATTGCTACATAACAGTGTCTTTGGACTGATATTACCAAAACGCCACAAATCTTTTTTTTTATAACTACTACGTTGGATGTGGTGTGTAATGGAACGTAGTATCCTAGGGGTCAAGCTTACAGACCGCATAAGGAACTCGATACTACGTTCCAAAACACAAATTGCTGATGCAGGCCACACAGCTGCCAAATTAAAATGGAACTGGGCAGGTCACATCTGCCGCATTCCGGAGGAGCTTTGGGCAAGAACAACCACACAGTGGGTCCCTAATAGCAAGGAACGGCAACGCGGCAGGCCCAGAAGGAGATGGCGTGATGAGCTGGTTCTTGTTGTAAATTGCTATAGACCGGGAAAACTGGAAGGAGGAAAAGAGGCCTTTGCCCTGCAGTGGGATACTACGGGCTATTAATAATAATAATAAATAACTACCTTGGCAAACAAGCATCCGACCCGCCTGATGGTAAGCGATTAGTGGTTACCGTAACATAATTATGGGCACTAGCAACACCAGAGACATCACTCGCGTACATACATACTTCCATAGTCAGGGGCACAGACACTGAAAAGCTCTGCGCTTAGAGTCCATATCATAGCAATATTAACTGGCATAACCCAAAAAGCTGCAATTAGAGTCATCATTTATGCATATTATATGCCTTAAATGCTCTTTCTCTCTTTTGAATAAAACCGCTTAGCTCTTACAACTCATACCACCCAGGTTCTCTGCATTACTGTAACATTGTCGGCCGCTGATGGCCAGTAGCCGTGCGGTTTAGAAATCGATTCAACTATTCATTAATTTAATACATTTCCTGTTACTGAGCCCCTTGTAATTGATATCTAGTTTAATAACGTACAATACTGCTTAATGTACCACAAATTTTGTAATGTTGCTATTGTTATAAAATTTCCTGGAAGTATAAATATTTAAAAAGGATGATCTATTTCGTCAATAAGGCGCCTTGCTCATTAATAATTTTATTTGGTTCTGCTTCAATAATTATGACAACATTTTAGGGTCGCCGGAATAATTTTCAATCAATCTTTAAAATTTGCCTATTGAAGTCCATTTCTCTTCAGAAGACTCCCAAGTTGCGCCACACTACTTGGTCAAAGTCAAAGTTTTTTATTTCAACAAGGCCTTTGCAGGCACTTTCAAGACGTCGTGATTGTGCATGGTTCCAAGTCAGTTGGTCCTGGAGAAGATACCGGCAAGAAACTCCATATTACTCTTTTAAAAAAACAAATTTACAATAATGGCCAAAATCCGACCTGAATTTACACAATATGAAATGAATAATATATATATATTAGTTTTAAAAAACTATGGAACACACTTTAGTCATCCAAACTGAACGTGTATGCAAAATTTCAGCTCAATCGGAAACCGGGAAGTGGGTCAAATTTAACTTCCAAGATTTTCTTACATAGTTAGTTAGTTACAGGTGAAGCTAATAAAAGCGTGTTAATAAAAAGAACAGCAAAGATTATAATTTATTATGGTTCTTTAACTTCCGCTTCCAGTCTATCTCAGTAACCGTTTTCAAGTCGTCGATCCATCTGGTTGGCTAGAGCCTAACCTACGTTTGCCGATTGGCGGTCTTCACTGAAGGAGTTATCTGCTACAATGCTAACCGTCGGATTATTAGTTATTTAAAATATTTTCTACATGTATATTGGAGTGAAACGTGTTATAGGTACAAACAAACGTGTTATATGAAATCAAATTCAGAATTATTTTACATACAACATTCTCAAAGGGTCTATCGCGCACACATATTTCTCTAATCAAGGTACCTATATGAGCTCGCAATAGAGCCAAACCTACAGCTAATTTAGCTGATTTTAACTTATAAAAAGACTCCAGTCTAATAACAATTAAAAAACTAAATCATTTTTATCACAAAGATTTACGAAAGAAACACACGAGATTCAAGTGTGACCTGATATGGTGTCGAGTGTTGGCAGTGAGATGTTCACTCGTCACATTATAATAATTAGTTAGTAAGACAAACGACTCAGGGCACAGGGCTGTCGCGAAATATAGAACTTAGGAGTTGGGTGGAATAATCTTACGCAAGACAAAATATAATACCAAGACCTGAAACAAACAGTACAACTTACAAAATGTCAATTTATTTAAGACGTACAAAATTATTTGAATCACTAGCTGTTGCCTAACGTTTCACTCGCAGAGAAACATCGCATCAAGAGAGGATAAGAAGAGATCAAGAGAATCGAAGAAGCGATCATGAGAAATACATAAAGTGGCGTGCATTCTACAAAGACAAAAAGACACTTCCTACCCTTATAAAATAAGTATTAAATAATACAAACTTTAATAATAATATGCCTGTATTATCAGATAATTTAAGTCATAAGCTGAGTTGGCCAATCATAAACATCATTTAACTTGAAAATACAACACTAAGTTACTTTTGGCTACCCTGTATGAAATGTCTGTGCACGCCACTGAATACATACCTACTTCATTTATGATCCGGATAAAAATTACCCTATGTATTATCTAGTACATGACCATGTATTGGATAGGTACTACGAAGTATTTTTTTTTTTATTCAATCACGTTCAGGCGTGTATAGCGTGATCAAGTAACAATATCCAAACATCTCAACAAACTTTCAGATTTATTATATTATTAGTAAGATTAATAAAAAACTAAATGTCATTATCAAAACAATACACCATTATTCATTATAACATCTTGATGCTAAATGCAAATTTCTGACGCGTTAATCTTGCTGCACCTTTTATGGTAATTGAGGACATGTAAGGGGACTTGGGAGTCCCCTCTATAAGTCTAGGGTTAGTGATTAATCTTTGAATAAAGATAACAATGCTATTCAATCGTAAATAGAAATGATTTTGAATTAGTTCGGAAGAAATAACTATAGCTTCTTGCGGTGCATAATTATATTAATGTTTATTCAAAATGTTTGATGTGGTAGAAAGATTCATTATTATTCAGATTTAATAATACCAATTATAGGCAATAGGTAGAAAACGACTCCTTGAATTAATAAACACTACATAATCTTTACGTATTAAATAAACAGAGCGTAAATTTACCAGTTTTGGCAAACATAATTTTTTCTACAACCACCATAGTAATAACAATACGAGTGTTTAAAATATATAATATACATTATTAACTTCGCAAAGGACATTACTTCTGGCTAAGAAATTATGCTTCGCTTGTACAATTTTTTGTTGATCAGAAAGGGAACACTAAACAAGATTAAACACGTAAAGTTGGATTACCCCGACACCAATGATGGGCACTTTTTCACAGGGCATTTTTGGTCACCTTCAAGGTGCTCATTTTAAGTACTTTGTACAGACATATTTCTGGAATAGCCCTGTCCAGCGTGGTATGAGGTATGACTAACAAGTCAACTCAGTGTTCGGATGTTATCCAAATGCCATGAATTTCGGGGTGACTGAAAATTCCATTTAGCAAATGAACAGAGAAAAACTCGTATTGTAGTTTAAAAAAGCCTACACTGTTATAAGAAACAAATACGATACGAGCATCAGAAATAATCAATCACAAGCTCGGTAGAAGCATCCACCGAATTTCATCACCAATCCGCTTGCCATGTGTGAACATTCCTAGTGAAGAAACGATTTTTCTGACGATTTTCAACAAAAGCAAGAAGAAGATTTTTCCACACTGTCACGCCACAAAAACACAATTACGGTGGTTATGGTCATATATTCATAATAGTGGTGGCTTCATAAAACCAAAAGTTCACCGCGTTCAAAACCCTTGTACACTAGACTGATTATTTTACCCCAAGCCCGAGTAGAGTATCCCACCTCAAACGTCGAAAAAATGCTGGTTTCAGTCGAAAATGATAAAACATTTTCACCTGAAATTTTCCCATTTCAACCTTGTATAAAGCAAGCGGTGCTAACGATTTGAAAGTGCACGGCCGTTATCCGAATGCGAACCGACCCGAAAATCCACTTAGCCTTCGTGGAAAACTTGCGAAAGGGTTGCAAGGGTTGCAAGTAAGAGCTTAAAACAAGGGGTGTTTATTAAATTATTTTGTCGTGCATAGGGATTTCATCAGAGCCACTGATAATTCGGGATTGGGATTAATGGTTGTATTTGACATGTTTTTTGGTGTTTTTGTTAACATTTTGTTATTTTTACCAGTTTAGCTTGAGTTTGAACGTTATCTCACTTAATGTTAATTTAAATTAGTAAAAATACAAAATAATGCAGTTTAAGCAGTTCCGTATTGAACCACTAGCTTTTTTTTCAGATTACAATTGTCTAGGTATGTTTTAATAGTAACAATTTAACTAAGCAGCTACCTATGTTAGTGTGACAATTAATGGACTGGTCAAAAGAGATTTTAAAAATAAATAACATCAGATTTATATTAAAGAAAATAATTTCATTTAATTAATAATAATTGTAATTAGAATCATGGTCATTACAATAGTTTAAGTTTCAACATAAACAAAAATTATTTATACAATTTTGTATATGGTTTATTATATATCAACCTATTCCTATTTAATTGCTTGAGAATTAACTTTCTCACCTCAGCCCTCAAATCCAAACGTAGTTGTAGCAAATCCTAATATTCCAGCAACATTCAGAATCTAAACGGACTCTGCAATGTCTAATGAGACCCAACAAGAACACGTCCCAACAGTTCTACCTTCTATAATGATACGGTTATTAAAACTTTATATTTGTGTCAGGTGACTTAACAGAGTGCTAAGTTGTAGCCAAATGACACTTGTTTTGGGTTACACTTGACTTTATCAAGACTTGTAACTGTGTCAGTTGGTAAAATAATTTCCTTTTTAACTTCAATAAGCTCTCCTTTTGAGCTAGTCTATAAAACTGAAGATTTTCTCAATTTCTGGTATTGTGTGTGTCATAGTCATAGGTCACATCGGTCACCAAACAATGAAGCATTGGTAACATACGTTCTCAGATCAGCACCACAACTTTTACTTTAGAAATTATATTTCGGAAAAGAAAACATAACTGATGGAACCTTCTTTATTTCCCTAGCAAACTTCAGTTTCCACGCCACTCATAATCCCGCTACTACTGTTCAAAACTTTTCCACCATCGATATAACATCGGCAACAAATCCCAGACGTCAGACGATCAGCTTGGCGCGACATCAAAATGCTAATACCAAAACTACGAGCGCACTCGAATAAACTACATTATGCTGGGATGTTCAGCTGTTCAGTTTTACAGCTCAACCCGCGTAACAATCCTCGGAGGGAGCAGACGCGCAAACTTTTAATTGGCGTGCCATTAGGACGGGCGGCAGCACTAAGCGATTTGTGGTGTACCGGCCCTCTCTCTCGAGGTTTTAATTTCTCTCTCACCTCTTGTGGGGGCTTGTTGATTACGTATTCTGGATTCAGATTACGAGCTCCTTAGATGCGGCACAGTGGTAATTGTCGATGAATTGAGGATGCAAAAGTCATTGGGAGTCCAACATCGAATGAGAATGTTGAAGTAAATCCAGAAAGTTCGAATTATGACGCTAGTCTGGTCGACAGGTATATGATCGACTTTTGAATGTGAGTTTTGTAGGATAACCTTTGGTAGGGAAAGGTCTGGTACTGTTACCAGATCTTGACCACTCACGTAGCCTATACTTGACAGTTTATCTTGTTTAACGTTCCGTGCAAGGAAAGAACCTCGACAAGTGACAATCTTGAGTTCTTCTTGCGCACTCTGGGCAGTCAGCCTTGATACCACTGAAGCTGACTTGTTAATCATTCTTTCCATTATACAGAGACGACAGAAGAAGAAGACGAACGTTCCACGTCCATCATACCATAAGAAAAAACAAAATCACGGGTTTTTACTTAATTACCTACTTGTGGAGATATCAGTATCTACAGTAACAGTAAAGCAGAGTTACACACACTACTTAAGGACGCGTCTTAAATAGCAGGTTCTAACTTAGTTTTAGACAGATAGAGGATAAGTTAAAGACACGATCTTGTAAAAAAGTTTGCAGCAAAAAGTTCTCGTGAAACTGTGGGAGCTGTTATAATATAAAGCGTTTTTGTCAGACGCTTTCTGAAGCAAAAAATTACGTAACCTTACTCTACAAATTGGTATGTTATATGTGACATAAGTACTTATAGTTAGGTACCTACATATAGAAGAAAACATAACAGAAATTAAATCTTTTGCTAGGATCAAACAATGCAACTCTCGATTTTTAAATTAGTCAATTATAACTTGTTGGTTTTAGCGAGGCTCTGTTGTACCGGGACGGTCATGTCTTCGGCTAATGACACGTCGTTACCGCCACAAATCTCCGACATTACAACGTATTAAAACTCTAAAACTTTACTCGGCTCGCCATTTGGCTTCAACAAAAACTTTCTTACATCACAAGATTTAAATTCAAGTCTCGAAGCGCGCGGAGTCATGAAAATATTTTGCGCAAGGTTGTCTGGCTTACGAAAGATTATAGTGCGCTCCTTGATTCTCATAGGTAATAAAATTCTTATTTTGAAACCCATCAATGTTGTTTTAGGATTAAACTTATGTCTTATTTGATGTTGCAAGTATTGCTTGTAAGGAAACAGCATTAGAATCAAATCTTACTAGATCTTTTCGTTCGTATAAGTTAAATTCATGCAAAATAAAGTATTTACTGTTTATCTAGTAGGTATATGGGAATTTTACGGTTCCCTGTTCTAATTTAGGAGTTGTCATTAAGTATTTTAATCACAATTAAGTAAGAAACATTAAACTTAAGTACTCAAAGTAAAATTTTAGGCAAGTGACCTAATTTGTTGAAATGATGGGTATCATCCAATACTACATTTCGCTATTATAAAACATTCATAATAAAAATTTCACGTATTGGTAAACAGTTCGCAAGAAAAATGAAGGATTCTGGAAAACTAATTTCATAATACTTTCCTCCAGTTTCCACCTCACAAATATTTGCAAGTGGCGCCATTTCGCAGATTTTCTTTCGCAACCCCTGGTGAGCAAGGGATGTTTATCGTTCATCATTCCTTACATAGATGGCGTACGTTGCTCTGTATTTTACAAAAGCCCTACAGATGGCGTTGGCTGAAAAAATCGGTAGGTAAGCATTTTTAAATTGAGACAAATGAATACAGAAATGGTATCTAAGTTGTTTATTTTGATACCACTGGCTCACGCAATTTAGGTTATGAGTGAACATAGATATACAAAAATAATAAAACAGTCGTTTTTAAACTAACGACCTGCGTTTAATGTCGTAGTAAGTTTTGCACACAGACATAATATAATTTACTATAAAACATAAACTTATTATTAAAATATTTTAAGTCTGTGGTTTTTGCACAAAACAATTTACTTTTAATAAATAAAAAAAACAACAAATTCTCTATTCTAATTTCAAATAGACGTGTGAGGTTCGAGCGGCCAAACGCCGGCTGTCGTCGATTAGGCACGCTAGCCGGAACAATTTTTTAATATCCCCAAACAAGGAAGGCGAGTCTATCGGGTGTTCGAAAAGTATGGATCTGATTTTTTTACTGAATTAAAAAACAAATAGAGGTGTATAAAATAATCTTGACTATTTGGTATCTGGCATTTTATCTAGGAGAACCATCGAAAAGGAATCTCTTTAGAATAGAATAGATCTTTATTTCATGTAAACCAGATACAGGCACTTATGAAATGTCGAGACTCTAGGTGCACGGTTCCAAATAGTAGACCCTATGGAGAAGAACCGGCAAGAAACTCCATGGTATTTAGATAGTTCAACTAATTATTCGTCTCTATGGTTGGCCCATGTTTACTAGCCTTCGTCTATTAGTTGTTATACAGCGTGGTATCGACGTTAAGACATAAAGGAAACCACGTATTTTTTTATTTTTTTTTTATTCAAATTTTTGTTGAGGCTTCAGTTCACCGTAGTGATATTTGGTATCACGTTCAAAAGCCGTACACAAAAAATCAACGTTAACCACGCATGTTATTTTTGCATAATATTTTACTCTACCCTCATCCGTCTAGATGAAGGAACATCAAAGTAGAAACTTATGTCATCTTTACCTATTCTATACGTGTAAATAAAAAATATTTGGTAAGAACTAGTTCTTAGAGACTTTAAATTTCGTCTTGAGATGATGTTATATTTAAAATTAAGAAAATTTTAATTAGTTCCTGTGGCTAAAATTCTGTGGCAAAACATGATACCAAAAATGTGGTATTATTTAATATCGTAACATCGTTACCTCCTTGTAGATGGCGTAATTGGCGCTTACTGTATAGTTAATATGAAAGTTCGAAACATTACTTTTAATAACTGCATTGATTATTACCTACGTACAAATTAAAGTAGGTATCACAGTGTCATGGTACCGTCTTAGAGTACATATAAAACTCTATGGGTACCGTTTCCTGTAAGATCGGCGAAACTAACATTATTATTCCAGGTAGTAACGCTAAAGTATTAACCTACAACTGCTAAACACCGCTATACAATCCATATATAACTGCAATTCAAATCTGTACTCCAATTCCCAGTAAACTGTCGTGTCTATACTAAGACAGCATGAAAGCGACATTAACAGTTCGCTAGCGAGTTTGACAGCAACAATACGTGTCGTGGTCGGAATTAGCATACACACTTGTCGCATGCACTTGGCAACCCTGACTGTATCTGTTTCGTTCGCTTATAGCTCTTTGTATAAGTGAGAGAGAGATGAAACGACCATGTGTGGTAGCTGCCTAGTAAGACATTGATGTTACATACTAGGTACGAATCGCTACTTCGTGATGGAATACGTATTGTTTATGGAATGAAAGGTAAAGATAAAATAACAGCTTGTTAGAACGTGAAAGTTATTAAGTTCAATAAGTTAGGGCAATGGGTAAGAAACATAGGCATAATGTTAAAGAATATATAAGTTACGGGTAGTAAAAGAACCAAATTAGCTGGCAAAAAAGGCAATGATCCACTTAACGTCACTCATCCTTAAGGCAAATAAAATCGAGCAAGGAGTAAGGATATCCTTAACTGCCTTGTTAGTAACCGATTGCCTCATTGCAAATCATACTTTCAAATGACGCGATTTTTATTTGAATTGTTTGTCATCAAAATCGCTGAGGCTATCTGAGGGCTATACGGGATATTTTTTATGTATTGCGCATAATTTATAATAGTAATAATAAAAAAAATATATATAAATGCTTTATTTTCAAGTAACGCATTTATAGAGTGATTCAGTCTGTGTTCCTAAATGCAACCGCAGTATTGGGGTACACTTTAAAACAAAACGAAAATTCGACTTAGTATGGACACGCATAATTTAGGTACTAGCGCAAGCCATACAACATCAAATTTTTATTTTGTTTTGGAGTGAATTTTAGTACATACTGCGGTTGTATTTAGGAACGGACACTGAATCACTGAAAATTTTGCGCACTACTTATAAAATTACTGTGTAATTGTGTACCAAGCTAAATCTCTAGTAGCCGGTATGACCTAGTTGGAAATAGCAGTAATTTTAAACTGAAATCGTGGTTTACTTACCTCACCGATATTATTGGTTCTTGTATAATCAGCAATACCAATCTCTAATACCTAACTTCAACACTAAATATAATTCGTATTATTCAAATAACCATAGAACGTTTAATTTTTAGCAACAAAGGCTGACGGGGAGTGGCTCCATAAACACGGATTTCCAATTAAGTTAGGGCCTGATTGGCAGGTCGTTAGTCAACGCTGCAGCGTGAATGTGGGCGCACGTCTCGGCCGGGCCCGCGATGTTTCGCGATTATTGATGGCTGATACACAACAAGATGTTTAGAAACGTATTTTACTTAGGAACAAAGTTAAACTTGAAGAAATGTTGGTAAAATTCGAAAGATTTTTAACAAAAACTTTTAAACGATATTACTATTCCCATTTTTTTAATATTAAATATAAATATTGGTTAGCTATAATTATCGTCCCTAAGCTTTTGTTAAAAATCGTTTGTAGTTAGTATATACCTAGTTCTTTATCCAGTAATACTAAGTTAAAGCTTATCATCGACTTAAAACAAAACATCAATTTGAAGTAAATGTAATACTACCACTGGTATTTGTGATTCATAGTCACTGGCACTTTCTTCTCAATAATTTATCTGTCATATCCAATGAGCCGCTATGCCAGTCAGCAATGGTCTTATGGGGCTGACTGCCCTGCCCAGGGTGCCTTGGATGTACTTAGGAATCGTCACACGAGGAGACTATTTTTATGCAGTACCATGATTCCTGTTCTCAATAATGATTTTGGTACAACTTTTTTATAAATTTGATTATCCATCGGAATTTTGTCTAAGCAATGGGCAAAAACTGAAAGGTACCTAGAGTCTATCGATTGTTTCTCATAGAGGGTAGCTTGTTAGTGGGAGTCAGTACTCAAAGGCTCAGAGAGAACAGGCTTGCCACAAGCAATATTTAAAAATTAAATTAAAAGAAAACAGTCGATCGACTTATCTTCTTCAAACTTAATTAAAGGATATCCATCGTTTAACGAACCTATAGGGTAAAGTCCTGCATTCCTATAGATGCAAGACAAACTGAGAACATATTACTTAGCACTATTAAAATCTTAATAGACGTAATAATTTGCAGACATGCTTAGTACAAAGAAATATTATCACTCCTTTTATCGACACTACTTGAAAGACTTTACTATGTAGGGACTTTTTGATCAATATGTAAGAACACTTAATTAGTAGGAGCTATTTCTAAAGTATCGTTATTCTTACCTTTAAAAACTTCCAGTCATTTAGGTACTATGCATGATGCCATGTTTTTCTTAACTGCCATATAAATTGAGAAGTTTCTATTAAGTGTAATGGGATCTTCATCACTTGGCTGCTTAAACTAGATCACACATTGCACCTGTCTTTCGCCACATACTTTTTTCATATAAATTGTATTCTTGAAAAACCCGCTATATGAGTACAATGAACTCCTTGAATATTCCTTTTATTCAACCTATTATATATAACATCACGCCTTTTTTCCATAGGGGTAGGAGGCAGAATTTATGAATATCTTCGATTGCATTACATTTGAAATCAGAAGAATGAAGAAATATCATGTCCCGAGCTACAATAGGGTTACTCGGGACACTAGACATGGCCCTGCTTATTTAATTCCGCAAACTACTCACAATTGTTGTAGGAAAATGTTTGTTTCCGTCTGTTTTGAGTTAGTTTCAGTCACACTGTATAAACACCTCTGAATTTGAATTTTCTTTCACTACCGCAAACAGGCAGGCAAGTCACGCTTCACTACACAGTCGTTAATTATCGTCGACTGTCTCCGTATAAACATGATCGATTGACTGGTATGTACGAAAAGTGAAGATATCGGAGGGAAAGAAACATTAAGTGTATTCCTATGTCGGCAGTGATATCATTTTCATAGGCCGCCAAGGTTCCTGCCGCCCCTTTTAACGTTTGCGAACAGGAAACGAGTGGAGATTCATTCGCATATATTTATTGGGGACAACGACCATTCTGAAACAACTAGTTTTGTGGTAGAGTTACCTAAATTCATCCTCTTAATGCTCGATAAATTTCTTTAACCACGAAGCTATTCTACTCGCAAGATTGGCGAGAGAATAAGGAACTTGCATGGAAATTATGATGAGAAATTATTATAAAAACTAAAAGGTGCTATAATGAAAGATTTGTTAACAAATTATACCTTTATTATAAATCTGTATTATAAAATATATTACGAGTATCAGTGACGTCACAACTTTGCGTTTTCTTGGTAACCATATTCACACGCTATGAATGAGCAATGCAATGACGTCATGTCACGTGACTCTGTTTTGGCGCGAACATTTGAAAGTCATATTTTTATTATTTGTAGATATTGTATGTTTTTGTTTTTACTATGTCTATTTAAGCATTCAATGTTTACTATACTAAAAATAAAAATACAGACATGCTCCCTATTAATGGCAAATTAATATGAATTGAGTGCTTAAGAGAAGTTGTATACAGGTTTAAAAAACATATGACTACGGGGTTCGAACTAATGGCCTGCGTCCATCTTACGGTGCTTTCAAAGATTAAACGATTGATTTATCGACATCAACGGAAGTTGACGCAGTCTAATCAGTCAGAGAAATCTTACAACCTAGATAAACTGAGAGTTTACATTGAGATATTTGCATACTAACTTATGCTTCGGGATTTCCAGACTGTTGCTTTTTGTATTTATGATCTGCAGTATAAGTATTGTGCTTATATCTTCTTGTATATAATAATAATTCAGCCCATGCACGGGCCCAGCATGGGCCTCTTCTCAGGATGAGAAGGGTTGTGGCCCTATCCACGTGGTCCACGCTGGCCAAGTGCGGGTTGGCGAACCGCACACACCATCAACAAACTTTATGAGGCCTTCTCAGGTGTGTGCATATAATATTATAATTAAGTTTTATTTAATAGAGAAAGCCCATTCAAACTCGACAAATGTCTGTTTGAATCTAGGAGTTTAAAGTCTATATGCGCTTGCTACCACAAAACCAAAAAGGCGATTAAAGAAGGAAGAAATGGCGATTCTACTGGAACTTATTCTGAGGTTACGAAGGAGCAACTGAATAGTAAGGCGTCGAGAAAAAACAGAATGATTCAATCGGCCACTCTCGAATCTCGATCAGTCTTCGTCACTGTTTCGTATGTTTAGTCGACTATCGATTTACTGTCAACACTTATGAAAAGCTGACGCTTTGGATGACTAGGAAATCAAGATTTTTTGCAGGTTTTGAAGATACGTGATAACAAAGTTACAATAAGATAATTATGTTATGGTCTACGCAAACAACACCTCTAACCTGTTTCCGTCAGACTTCAGGTTATAAGTCTAATACCCATTGTTGTTAAATTCTGGGATCGATTACTGGAGTATTAATATGGGATACATTGATATAATTCACCGAGTGACGATGCTTAAGTATGTTCATTCGGCATACACTGGTCAGTCAGCCCCGTTGCCCAAGAACAACGAACCGCTTTTTTTATTAGCTTTTTGAGAACCCATCATGGGTTAAACTCCTCCTGGAAGCGCAGGTGTGTGCCGGTCTCCTTCCGGCTGAACTCACCACGGTGGTCCGCTTTCGGCCCCTAATGGTGGATTTCGGAAACTCTTAAAGACCGCGTCGAAGTCCACCACGGTGCCACGCCTTTTAGGACACATCTCGGGGGTGGGAGACTGTAAAGAGGTCTCCTCGTTACCCACGCTGTGCAATGCACGGCGACACATGACTACCACAATGTATTGTCTTCTTCTTGGGGGCGCAACAGAGTACCCACTCTGGGCGCTGGCGACGCTAGAAAGAAATCCATGATGAGTAACTCATCTTTTCAGTACGGCAAGATCGAAGAAGAAGGAGAATGCAGCGACTTTGTCTACCCTTCGCTAGCCAGCAATTCAGGATATCGATATCCCAAATGGAAACATTACAAGATCATAAATTATTACCGTTTGCATTCGAATCGTCATTATTACACCATAATATTTAATGATAAATAAAATAATATAACACGTTTTGAGTGGCTTATAATTTATTTACACAAACTATTTTCCAAAGTTCCACTAAACATTATTTTCTTATGCAAATCTATGTTAATCTGGCATTTTCACGTTTAATTTTATTTCTGGCCACATTTCTCGAATGATATTGTCTCGTAAATCAGTCGTCGGGTGTTTTTCTTGGAGCGGCCGAGCCACCATGTTTTGTTTAGAATCACGCACACCCCGTCTGGGTTGCTTCTGCGATTGTGATTTACAACTCCTGAATTGTTTTATCACTAGTTTTACACATAATTTAAACGTGTTCTTTTTTAATAAAATTGGAATTATTGTCGTTGATAGATATAACTGGCTAAAGAGCAGATATAGCTTATGGTATCTGTGTAGGTTGAACTACATCCACAAAGACAAAGCAGCCATTGAAATGTTAGAATTTAATAATGTTCCTTTTTATTTTGTTTAATTTATTCACCTGTCATATCTTTCGTGAAAAAATAATCATAGCATCAGTAAACAAATTATGAATATTATTTATTCAATCTGCTTCTGTATTATATACAGCATATAACGATGCGAGCAGTACGCAATTACGCATCAAGTATTTATACAACTTAGTTTGTTTAAATGTCGTGGTTTAGGACTTATATCTAGTTGTTAACTAACTATATAATATTGCTTTCAATTTTTAATGTCTCTATTATTGTTTTCATGGTCAATGTCATGCACACCTGTTATTTGTATGATTGCTAGAATATCTTTTTAGTTGTTATTTTTATTTGAATTGTAGTAGTTATATTGTTGGTGTACTTATTATAAATAAATAAATAAATATGGTTACAGTCTGATTAATCTTTATATCAATTATTTAACTATATTTTAATAAGTACCTACTACAAATCACAATCATCATCTTTTCAAGAGTTTGACTTGTCAATATAACAATATACTTCTACGTCTTTATCAAACAGTATAATGTAATTAACCAAATTATCGACTAATACTATTTTTGATTATATATTTTTGTTAAATTCCTAGTTAGTAACTAGCGATCCGTCACCGGCTTCGCACGAATGCATTTTCTGTACTATCCTTACATTAAATATCAAAGTATTATACATCTAAACCTGCCGTGAAAAATTATCTAATAGATGGTGACTACTGCATTTAAATCCGTTGCGTGGTTTAGAACATATAGACAGACAGACAGGCCCGGAAAGCGACTTTATTCTATACTATGTAGAGAAGAGATAATGATAGTTGTACACTTTATAAGTCACCGTATAAAAACAGGCAAACTTATCAAATTATCGGTAACTTTAAACTTTGATTCGTTTTCGACCAGCTATGACGTAGCCGTCCCTATAAGAGTAATTATTGTTATTCTAATGGATCGTACGGGCATTCTGAACATTCCCCATTGTAAGGAGTCCAGGATCGAAGCTCTGATTAATGATTGTGCAGCGAGGGACGACTTAGGGGCGACTCGTAGTGCGAAATTTTGAAAAAAGTTGTATTATTAAACCAAACGTGGATAAAATAAAGGCTAAGTATGTAATTAATATTTAGATATGTATGATATTTTTATGTCGGGTCACTTTGTTTTTTTGTTAATATCTAAGGGTTGCTTAAAATTCTACTTTGAAAGCCTGCAAGTTCTATAATGATTTCGGTTTTAAACAGTCCATAAATATATTTCTACCCTACTAGGACTCAGCAGGATAGTAGTAGCAGGATTATCTATTAATATTTAATGCACTAGTAAGAATTTATTTTGAACAAGTAAAATTACAACAACAATATTAATACAAAATTAAGCAAGAAGTAAAAACCATTTCAGGAACATTAAAAATAATTTATAAATTTTTAAGCAGATGTGGTACTCGTATAATTTCTAGACTCACGATTTTGCTGCATTCAAAACTAATAAGATAGATATGTGGATAAACTTTTTTAATACAGGATTATTATTTCCCGGAGGCATGGAAGAGTCATTCACGAAATAACAAAATAATTATTTTGTCTGCATACTAAATTATACTTATTCGAATTAAGTGCTTTTTCTCTTTTATATTCATTAGTGAGCGCGGTAAAACTAATTTTCAATAACGACTTAATTCGTGGTGAAAAACGCAGCACACACTACTAAAGCCAGCAGAAAATGCTTGACACGTTGACATGACACAATGCATGAACCCAGTGTGCGCGGGCCTTAACGATGGTATCAGGGCATAATGCCGCAGCGAGAGATTATGCCATACAGTTGACCGACCGGTGTTTGTTTGCTGAAATCGACAAGCATGGGGACCGTCACCCATGGTACAGCCAACGGGAATTCCTAGCGAGATAACCATTGATTTTGTTTATACAATTATTTAAACAGTATTTACAGGAAGATAGATAAAGTGTTTAAGAAAAAAAATAATGTCTAGATTTATTTTGGTTACACAAATCAAAGAATACATTGAAAATCTTATATTTGCCTATACATAATCATTTCTCACCATAAGCCTGGTCCATTGTTAGGTATAGTCCTATAATCTTTTTTTGAAACTCATAAATAACAAAAACAAAGCGATTATCGCAAACACCTGGTTCAGACACTTCGTTTCGCTTCAGTCACAAACCTATTTCAATACCGACACTACACATAATGTGACGACTGACGGACTTCCCAATCGTGCGTGTAACTCCATGACAAATGTCTCTAAAAACAACACAATAAAACAAAAAGATGAAGACACATCTCATTTTCTCTTTTTGTGTTCAAAAAACCTTTTCATTTACCTACTTTGAACAACGCCGATGCTTTTTCAATATTTTTTCCCTTACTTAGGAAGTCATAATTGTGTTTATAGATAGTATTGTCGTATTTTTAAAGTGTTTATTGTTAAATTGGTCAAGGATACACAAAACAATGACGTAGTAAAGTTTCGCGAAAAGAAGCGTGTCGTAAAAATGTGTTTGTACTTTTGGCAAGGGGAGCTGGCGCGGGCGTCACTGTTATGGGTATAAACATTCTCTCGTTTCAAAAAATCTAGAAAAGATTCGTATGTTTTTAGTATGCATAAGTATTATAAAGATTATGTAATATCGTAAATATTAGATACTTATAAATATCCTACTTTACAAGCGTATAGCAATACAAGCGTAGGTTATAGTACTCATTATTTTGAACAACTTTTGCTATGGAACCAACCCTGAAATCGCGACAAAAAAAGCAGCTGTTTCAAACCAATAATTTTATATTACTCGACTAAATGTATGGAACAGCAGATTTTTTTTTGCAATTTCATGTTTGATCCATTTTAAAAGTTGTTCATAATGATGGGTACTACAAACTCCTTTAAAGGACATCCGCTAATAAAGTAAGACCTTATTTTATGATATCGCTTTATTTGTGCCTTTCACAAGTTCCCACAATTTCAGCAGAAATAATGAACGGGGTCAAGATACCAACTACCAGGAATATTAGCTGTTTCTTCGATAGTATAGAAACTGAAACGTTCCGGGTAGGTTAACGGGTTGTCACATTTTGAATCTATTAGACTTTAAACAATATAAACTTCTGATCGGGTTCCCCGTACCTATATTGCCCATAAATCTTCAAATTTACCACTTTAACCGTTCAGTCGACGAGTTGACAAAATAATGGTGTTAAACAATGTCCTGATAATTGTCCAATTGTCAGCATGAAGCGAGACTAAATCCATCTTTGTTTACACATTACTTTGGAATAAGACTACAAAGGTTAGTTTTCAAATTAAAACTAAAATAACTTGTGGTTTAGAAGAATGGTAAAACTAAGTAAAAGATCGAACAGTAAATTCTACATTTCGTAAAAATATAATTAACTTGTTCTGTTCACCTCTGCAAGACCAATAGTTAGGTAGTTTGGATATATTAAATAACTTGCATACCTACACTCAACAACTTATTTAAAATACATCAAACTTTAGCCAACCGTTTCCGTGACTTTACAGACCGGAAAAAATTCGCAAAACATGAAGGCAGGTAAAGTCCCAGTTTTACAACGGGCGGCACGCTTTACCAAAGGACCGGGAGATACAACTAGAAAGTATTTTATTGTTTTAAGGCCCCAATAAAAGCAACATGTTTGTATATTCAAGGAGCCGCCTCCTGTTTCGACGTGCCGACGAAAAACAATGCTTTGGTAATAGACAACTTAGGTAGGTGCGTGTATTTTGGATTTCAAAGTAAAAATCAGCTGTTTGGTCTCCTTTGAAGGCTTTCGGTGTTTGAGAATAATAGCCGACATACTTTAGTAGCTGATGCGTGAGAGATAAGGCTTAGCACAATAGTAAAGAATATTTCATAATAAAACGTCATTTCCCAATCTCGTTTCCCAAACTTTTGTTTTTTGAACTACATACCCTGGCGTAGATGTGACGTATAAAATTATTTTACATTTTTTCTAAATAATGCTTTAAATATATTTTATTTATGATTTACACGATCTAGAAATTAAAAATAAGGCTTAAGGTGATGTACAAACTTGTAGAGTCGGTGTCTCTTGTAAAATACTTTGTCAAATTAAAGGTGTTAGCCTGAATCTCCTTTTGTATTTTTATCGATTCTGTACAAATATAAGTAAAGCGACAGATGTCAGAATTTTTTCGCGCAAACCATAAATTAGAGAAAAAGATCCAAAGTAAATATCAACCGAAAAGCCCCGCGGCAAAACCAAATACAATATTCTGAATAAGCCATCGATTGATTTCGCAAGATTAATGGTTGCACATTGTCAGCGCCACAGTATGACGAGAACGCTAGCCGAATTTGCGCAACCAAAATGTGTTTTATCACCTTATGTATAAGGGCTAACAAATTAAATTTTTGAAATCTTTTTGAGCTGACAGAGCAATGAATGGTGTTCACTGTTTTTATTCCCAACGCAACAAAAATACTACTTTATTTTTACAACCATAAAATTCATACTTCTATTCTCAAGCAATTTTGTTTTAAGTCTCTTTGGCATTGGAGCCTTAAAACTTGGGGTTCGATAGAAATTGATTTTGGAATTCAGTGTGAAATTGAAATAAAAGTTTTTTTTTATTTGAAGCACAGTCGACACAAAGTAAGATTGGCTCTACGGTTAATCTGACGATTAAATATTTATTTGTTTGGTTTTTAAAACCAATAATTGTGTTTGCTCCGATTTAAATGTTCGGTCACATTAGAGTGCAATGGGTTGAACATAATAATATTTTGATTTATGATCGTTTACTCCGTCTGGCGCCTAAGTTACTATTACGTAAAAATATAGTCATATGAGAATAAAAATTGCTTCTATAAAAATAATAGCTGTTGAACTACTTCTATGACTAGCTACTACCCATTTCATGGAAATGTGGCACTTATCCATTTCAAGGAAACCATTTTTTTATACGTTTTTTAGATTCAGCCTGAAAGTTAAACAACGTGTTTTTTTGGGAAAATAGGTACAACATCTACCTTTTTGAAACACGTCTTTGCCCAAGGTTGGATTTGCGTGGACTATCATGAATATTCATGAATTTCATATCGAAGATGTTCATTAGATAAATATTTATTTTATTAGAATGAATTATTGATCAGGATCTTTTATGCGTTACAGATTTTAAATCGAACGCATACCTTCTTCACAAAATCCAACATCATTTCTAAGAACTACCTAAAATCGAACAATTCAAAATTCGAATCAAATGTAAGGCAAGCGAAGCAGCGAACACAATGCACTCAGTTGGTGGGTGTGCGTATGTAACAGATGTGAATCGGTTCGGTCGGGACTCGGGAGGTGTGTACTGTGACAAAGAATGCAATATGTCGTGTTCTGCCGATAGTGTGTACCGATGCTTACTATTGGGCGTTGAATAACGCGAACGTTGCATGACTTTGCAGTTCTTCGCTCTGTAGGTATTACCTATGTGTACTTGGATTCAAATCTGTAAAGAGTATTTTCTTATTAACTTTCGACTCTTTTAAAGATTTTTTTTCATTTCATTGATAGTTTAATTGAATAGTTATTGGATTTTGAAACCTATTCAAATGCAAATAAGGGCGTTATCATAAAGTTCATACGTACTTAACTAGTGCATTAGTGGTAGTAGTAGATATATCTACAGTTTATTAAAATTTAAATCATGTTAAGGTTTGCATACTTTTGAGCACATTAAATTATTGATTGAAATAAATAATTTATATTCTGTGTGGTAATCTACTGAATACTGGCAAGTAAAATTAATCAAATGTCTTTTTATTTAATATTTAGAGACTGACTTTATAGTAGATATGCAAAATATGACATGCACGAACAAATTTAAAGTTACTCTCAAAATTATTATTATTTAACCTTTACATTAATATAGCCATTTTATAGCCACTGCAATCATGTATCTCTATGTTTTAAACTTTCCTATTTTCTAATGCAGACCATAAGTTGTGGTAATTAATCATTGCATTAAATAGTTCAATTAATTAATTAGAAGAAAATATCAACGATATTAAAATCGCAAAGTTGTGTGGAGTCGCATCGCACGCGCACGCAGTGGCATGCTGCGCCATTGTCACGACCCCCGATTGAACTGTTACACGTCGAGATGAGTTATGTTCTTAGCCAGACCCGGAATATACAGAGTGATAACTTTTGTTGCTTGGTTTTAGAAGGAAAATTCGAAAATATTTTGTACAAAGTTTGTGTTGTTTTGAAGGCCAATTCGTGTAACTTTATGACGCGCCGATCATTATGCAGTGACGCTTGAACTTGACGCGAGCGTATCTCACTGAAGCTAAGAGAATACCAAATGTGGTGCTGCAATTTTTTTTAGTTACGTGAATTGATACTTATTTGGGCACACGATGTGCCCAAAGGTATCTTAACTCGCCTTAGGTGCCGTACATAGGGTTACCAGAGCCTAGAATTGGATATCCAGTCGCAGGTGGTTAAAAATCCTGAATTTTTCTGTAAATAATTCCGGGCGGAGTCCGGTCTCGGCCCTTAAAACCCGGCCAAGACCGATATTTCTTTTTTTATCTTGCATACCTAGCAAGAAGAATTTAAGGCTCCTTTGGATATGCTAAATTAGGTAATTATAAATAATTACTTTAAATTCTTGTAAGACATGATAGCGTGCAAATTATGACTTTCCAAGAGCATGAAATATTTAAAGCATAGTGTAAACTTCCATTCATAGTACGAAAACAAATTGTTTTCTGGACATCAAAATTACATAATATTTTGTGATATAATTCTTCCAATTTTTATAGAACTCATCCTGTATAAAATACGATCGCCAATGCAGCACAGTGACACACATACGCGGCTTTACACTAAACCAATAATAGAATAAAATCAATCTATACACCCTCTCACACGCACACAGATACAGTGCAATCAATGATTTACCCATGCCGCCTACGCGCACATACACAGCAAATATTGGAAATATTGGCTTTGTAAACATTTTCGGGATATTTGCAAAATGTTCCGCCAATCGGACTATATATACCTTTCTCTTTCATTTTGAATAGACACGCTAACAAAAGAGCGGGACAGCGCACCCAGTTTTATAACTTCGCAAAGGGACAATGGTGACGCTATTGTTGAAAGTACCCCAAACTTTTTTTAGGTCATATAAAAGTATTACATTTGTTAGGGTCGTGCCGCCTGTATGCACTTACACCATTCGTTTCGCAGTCAACTCCGGAGACGGGTCGCCGTCTCCTACGCAGTTCAGTGTCAGTGATAAATATATGAGATCAGTGTCAGTGAGAGAAATTTTAATATTATCATTATGTTTTTAGCGGCAACTACGAATCGAGCTAGTGAAATGTGGAACAATCACGCAGATGTGAACGCTCAAAGTGCTAAACAACCTAAAAATAACGTATATAAACAATATCCAACGATGTCGTCTGAGTACTATAACTATCAGAACAATTATTATGCTCAAAACTGTGATTATTCTAATGTGTTAAGTGCTGGTTCCGGTAAAATATACGGCCAGAATCAAAGTGATGGAATTGTGAAATCAGAACCTACTCATTGGCAAGGGTATCATCCGAACTACATGAATGGAAACCATGCCAATATGGAAATGATCAACCGATGGAGAGAAATGAGCTACTACGCACAACAACAACAACAGGGAAACTATGGGTATGAACAAAGAATGAATATAGTGAATCAGAATAGTTTAGAAAAACCTGAAGATATAAGAATGATCAATTCTCCCGGTCAGTGTAGTATTCCCGATACTAGTTACGGATCACCACAAAGCGCAACAAGCAATTTTAAATCGCCCACACCTGAAGCTGAAGATTCACCAAACTTAAGAGCTTTACTAACGAAACCAAAGAGAAAAATCCCGTCACCCTACTTTGTAAAATGTGACAAGGCGTACACGCAGGAAATGCTACAGCGGATTATGTTTAACACGGAAGAGGTGAGCGATTGGGAAAAAAACAATGAGAGTGTGGAAAAGGAATGCAATTTGTCGCAATTTCATGGTAGATACGAAAGCGTAGAGGATCAAACGTCAATCAAGAAAGATGCAGTGGGTGGAGCGCCGACGGAAGGCGCACAGTCATCACAGGAGTCCCCGGAACCCTGTCAGGACGTGACAAGGGTCGAAGCAGGCGGGGACAATGCGGATTATGCAGAGAACAAAATGGCGGCTGCGCAAGATGTGCAAGCGTTTTATCCATGGATGAAAAGTGTTGGTGGTAAGTTCAACTAGATTTTTTATAATTTTTTATTATTAGACGGTTAAATAAATAAATATGTTGATCTATTTTCCTATCTTAAATTTCCATCTAACATTAACTTGTTCTATTTGCAGGTGGTGATGATAAAATGAAAGGCTCTAAACGAACAAGGCAAACTTATACAAGATTTCAAACTCTAGAACTGGAAAAAGAGTTTCATTTTAATAAATACCTATCCAGGAGGCGAAGAATAGAAGTTTCTCACGCTTTGGGACTAACAGAACGGCAAATCAAAATCTGGTTCCAAAACAGAAGAATGAAAGCTAAGAAAGATGGTAAACTGACTGCGTCACCGGATCCTTATGGTGTCGATGATATAAGTGCGAATAAGTTAGGTAACATGCCAGAATATGTAGACACAAGGCAGCGAATGCCTGATCCTGGGGAATACTCAAACTATCACATGAATGCTGCACCGACGAACATGCCGCCATCCCACGGTGTAGGAACAATGCCACATAATTATATGATGCCTCCATATGAGGGCATCAAAATGTGACCGTAAAGATTATTAAATTAAATTTTATAACCTATGTGATGTTTGTTGATTTATAAAACATCCATAACGTCCAATGATTCCATTATTCATGATTTTTTGATGTCTTCATTTGCATTGAAATTAAAAACTTGTAAAGAACTACTGTAGTCTGTGTAGGTACTTGTCATTATATAAATTGGTCATGGCTACTCGCAATTAGACCGATATCATCGTAGTATCGATATTGGCATAGATTCTTAACGATTCTTCGCTGAAGGCTATTGAAGATTAACCATAATTATATCATATCTTGTTATATTATTGTAAACATCGCGGGTAAATATATTTTAAGCATTTTCAATTATTTCATAATGAAGATTTTTTTTCAAAATTTTACGACAGCTGGCAATGCAGAAATCTATGTCTGTGTAAAAAAACAGAGTTTGAAAATTTGTTTAAAAGCTTATCTATTTTGTTTTATTCGAGTAGCTTACAATGCTTTCTATACAAAAATAAGAAGTAACTATTCATAGACATATTAATTCATATTGTATATAGTAGAACTTAGATGTGAAACAAAATGTTCCTATTTAAATAAGTCAGATATTTTAGTTTAAGTAAATAGCTAGTAATTTTAAGGTAGATTATTTATGGAAATAATTATTTTTGTACCTACTTCTCTAGTCAATTGCAAAGGCGCTATAAATAAAGAGGAGTTGTGATTCCTGATTATTAACATGTTGTATTTTATTTTATATATTTATCTAAATCTCTTCAACACAAAGGATGATGTCCAATACCACATTACAAACTGCTTTGATGAAATAACGAATAGAGAAATGGAAGAAGCTCTCAGGTTAGCCAGCCAAAGTGTAGAAGAGCGTAAATCTCTTGTGAGATATCAAAATTATCTTTTTAATACTAATAATATATCAGTTACGAAACACAATGTATGTATGTAACTGTCCAGAAATTGAATCAGTTTACATACACTAAAAAAAATTAAAAAAACAAAAGGCTTCATCAATCGCGCCAAACATCAAACCAAGAACAGGATCCGTTTAAAATTAATGCCATACAACAATGGGATAATCGTTAACAATGTACGGAACCCTTTCACATGGTTCAACTTTAATGGGTCCGAAGTGTAAACATAAACCTCTAGGGACCAGTTGTAAATGTGCAAATATTGTCAGTAATTTTGACATGTTTTGACTGGCTATTGGATTTGGACGAGGCTTTAGAAAAATTTTGCTTAGTAATCCTGTTATGTTCGGCTACCTGTGTTGATCAGTTTAGGATTGAGCTTCTGAGGTAAGTTTGGTTATTAGTAAATGATACTATTGTTTGTTTTCTTTGATATGCTGTTCATTATTTCTATGCATAACATAAACTAAGGAATATTAATTATTAGTTTTGAAGTAAATAGCTGGATAGTTAATATCTTTTTTTTTTCAAACCACTTGGGTTGGATAATATAAATTAATTAATTAAAAGACGCGTGTCGCGCTAGCCGCGATTTGCAAATTTAACACTGCCCGGGTAGTATGGATAATTTCCCTTCATTCAAAAACAATAATTGGCTAGTTAGCAGCATTTATCACATTCATCATTATAGCAGATTCAACAAAGATTAGCTCTAAAGATGACGAAAATCTGCTTTACTAAACATAGAACTACTAATATTATGGTAATCAGAAAAATACGGACGAATTCGAATATTTTTATTCTTCACGCAACTTCCATTCATGGCTAACTTCACTGATTCGCACCCCAGCGTTAGAAAGTCGACCCTCCTGCCTATTGAATAGAGAATAACAATAGACCTTTAGCAAAAGAGACAACAATACACATCTAATCAGTGTGCGAGAAAGAGAAGTTCACGCAATCATCCCTCTATACAGGGGTAAGGTCGGACTACGCATGCGCGGCGGACATTCAACCAAGATGGCTGCTGTGTTTAGTTCGTATTTCGTCTGTTTTTACTTCAAATAATAGGTTTTCTATAGAAATTATTACTAAAAAGTATACAAGAATTAACTACTAACAATATTTTATAAGTCTATCAAATTATTTGGCCCATAACCGACAGTGACAATAAGTTAACCTAAAAAGCTGGTAAGTCTGTCTTCTACTACTTCAGACCGTAATGTAAATAGGACTCCTAAGATGGATATTTCTTTTATATGCTTGATTACTTACTATCTACTAGATTTATTTGATTTGTAACTCTACGTCTTCAATTTGATCAGTTACTGATGTTCAAATATATTTTTAAAATTATAGGATACTGAGATCATTCTTGAATTCAAGAGAGTCGTTTCTTTTAGATTTTCGTACAAAATAATAGGTTAGAGTATTTATTTATTTATTAGTTTGGTTCACCAACAATTGTTTACACCAACATTATTAGAGAAAACATTTATAAAAATACTAAAAAACAGTGTAACAATTACTTAAAGGTAAACACAGCATGCACCAATAAAAAAGAACAGGAACTGTAAGCTAACTAAAACTATGTACCATAAGCATTATATTA
Organism: Allophyes oxyacanthae; assembly: GCA_932294325.1. NCBI lineage: Eukaryota > Metazoa > Arthropoda > Insecta > Lepidoptera > Noctuidae > Allophyes > Allophyes oxyacanthae. Next base: position 10,720,325 of record OW028620.1, read on the forward strand.
AATTAAAATTAATAAAGAATTAAACTAAAATAAAGTGAATAAAACAGAGGTTATTCTAGATCTGATAGGCAGTGGAGAATTTTTACCTTTAGATTCGATAGATAGAGAGATATTTATTGTATAACTCTAAGGTAGTAACACTATGATAACATATTTATCAGATTAGGATTAATTTAAGTTTATCAACAAAACTAATTCGTTGTTTAAGATTTGCCATTAATATTTCAATCATTGGATTTTTATATTAATTAACAAGATGGCATGACAAAGCTCTGGTTTATCCAGATTTGATCAATAAAAACCGTCTTTTGTTACCAATCAAATGAAAACAAGAACATTTCGGTACAGTAACAAACACACCTTGGCGTTATAAACCAACATGTATATTGCAGTTCTAAAACTGATCGTTGTTCGAAATGACCATTAATATTAGTGTCCTAATGATCCCCCAGACTTCAAATTTCGGTTCGCCAACGGCAAATTTAAGTTGGTCCATCCATGCATTCAATACGTTACTTGAATGACGGGTCTAATTAATCCTAACGTAGAACGAGCCAAGTCTCATTGAAGGCGGATCAAAAGAAAACTCCTAATGGATATTTGAATGCCACTATAGTATTTACCTTTAGAACGAATCGACTAAGCAAGGTATAAAAAATAGTGAGTCACAATCATAATACAAAAAATGTGGTGCCTATGTCGGGAGCGGACCACATTTTGGGTCCGTCAAAATTAATCATAACATCTGACTCAACAAAGAAGCAAAGGTATAAAATATTCGGAAAGCCCAATAAATATATGTAGAGTAACATAACTACTTAGTGTATTTTGTTCATAATAGCTTAAGTATAAGACAGCGTCCATAGCCCACATAATTTTATTTTTTTCAAATTATTATTTATTCTACTCAGTTTTAAACTGTTGCCATCCTAAGAAAAATGTCTGCTCTGTCTATACACCTGTCCTCTTCTTAATATCTATGTCTATCATTCTAGTGTGTCTTGTATTTGTGGCAAATAAATGTTTTTTCTTTCTTTTTTCACAGCAAATTCTTTTATAATTTTCATACTAAATAACTTTTTTATATTTTTTATTATGCTTCAGTCCATATTTCAAGTTCCACGAAGCTATTGCTTACTACTTACATCAAGTCTTCATTCAGTCTTAATGATTTGTAATGATATTAATTCATGAAATAATTCTCAATCTATTTTCGTCAATACTTAGTCTTATCGACACTCACTTACACATGTACTTTGAAGCTTTGATCACTCTCAACGATCAAAGTAAGCGGTTATCAACACACATAAATTACAATATAATTAAACATTACGACCAATTAGTAATAAAGAGGGAGCTGAATAATTACTCATGACAAATCACTCTGATAATAATTTTGTTTGATGTTTCTGTATGTTTGCTGTCATTAATATTTATTGATTTTGAAACACCTCTAAAACTATTTTAATCTTTGAAGCAAAACTTATTCTGTTCTAAAGTTAAAATTAGGGTGATTGAGAGTCTCGTAGATACGTTAAGTTCGATCCCATTGAACCTGATCCCGTCATATGCAGACTCTGTAGATATCAGTCAAAACAACAGGTATTTCAGTTCAGTCATGACAGACATCACAGTGATGTATAAAATAAAGTACATTATTACTTTTGGGTAAATATCCCGGTCGGGCCTGATGTTGCAACGTTTCACAAACAGTGGCCTATAATAGCTGTAGGCGCAAAGCCAAAAATCCAGCTTATTGTCACGTAATATCAGATTTTAATTCAATTCTTCTCGTTTTTCTCCATTATTACCAGCTTTTATATTGTTTTTTAATAATAATAATTAGGTACTTAGGTTTTACTTGAGTATATTAACCTCACCTAATACCTAATAATGACTAGTGCATCTACCATGTTTTTATCTCTGCATCACCCTAAGGTTGTCTGACAGAGAATGCCTTAGGCATTAAGACCGCCTTTGTACATATTTGTATGAAAAGCATTAAATAAATAAATCAATCAATCGGTTTTATTTCATCAAGTTTATGAGTTCAAATGATGATCTTTTTCTATTTTCTCCTAACTGTTTAGGTGACTTATAGTTTTTGGTTGAGAGATTGATAAAGTATTTTATTACGGACCTACGAATGTAAAGTCAAAGTCAAAGATTTTTATTTCAACTGGGCCTTTGCAGGCACTTTCAAAACGTCGTGATTCTAGGCGCACGGTTCCAAGTGGGTTGGTCCTGGAGAAGATACCGGCAAGATAGCGGTACATATAATTCTCGCATTGACTGGATCTACACTGGGCAGTAAGTAGATTTAACTAAACATTTTAAGCGTCTAAAATAGGACAGAATACAAATCGATACAGCATAACACGTTTACATCACGTTTGGTCACATCACAGAAACATCAGTGGACACAAAAAGTGTGGGATCAACAAAAGAATCTGCAGGGCGCATTGTCCCAGCCGTTTGGATCATTTATCAACAACGCTCCACTGCCGTCGTTCGAGAGCAGATCGCTAGATCAATGAAAACCAGCTTCGACCGCGATTAAAATATTTGCATCGTTATATGACTTGGTTTAGTTTAGTCCATAAGGTGATCTTTATTTTAGATATTGAGTAAATTATGACTAAAGATTTTAACACATTTTAACTATTAAGGTCAGACTACACTGAGCAGAACTGCATTGCAGCGGAGCGCGGCCCGGTACGACGCGATTTTATTTAGTAACCCGCACTCGAACTGCCGCGGAGCGACTGTACGCAGCACATTATCTCTCAGTTTTTTGACAACCAAGCAAGACGAATGGAAGTGATATGGATTCTATAGTAATTTCTGTATTGTGTAAGAAAGAGCAATGGTTAAAAAGAAATTAACTTTATTTTTACTCCCATTTCCTTCGCAATGTTGTTTCCAAATATTGTTTTTTCTAGCAATTACTACCATGTAATGTTCATTTTCGAGGTCTTATAACTCTGCACATATTATTAGAATTAACTTTTCCTCGTCTAACGCCATTTTGGCATACAAACTCTCGTTTCATGTGTCCCATGTGTTATGACATGAATAACGGGCAGTGTCGCGCCAGTTGCTATACTGCTCTAGCGGCAACGGAAATGCGCAACGCGCCACGGCACGTCATATTTGGTCAGTTGGTTTACTTAGCCACGCCACGCAGTGTCGTGCCGCGCAGTTCCGTTGCCACGTAGAGCGTTCCATCCATGGAGTACAATAACCAACGGTTATTGTACTCCATGGTTCCATCTCATACGATTTCATATTATAAACAATATTTCACCGCTTCGCGTCGTCGCTCCGTTGCAGTGCAGTTTCGCTCAGTGCGTTCTTATCTTAAGGCTCTATTAACTGTCATTCTTTTGCTACTGTACACCGTGAAATGATAGAGAGGGCATGAGATTTAACAGCTCCTTAAAATAAATGTGCTTTGGAGTATTCCACGGTTAGAACCTGTTTCACAATGTCCAAGTAAACAGGTAGTTGTGAAACACACCTTGTGAAGGGGCGCTAATATTGCATATTATTTTTACTTATTAATAATAATTTTTTCACCTCTTGGCTACGGATACTCCAGGATGCTGATAGTAGGTTCACTGTAAAATAGAATGGAAATGGTGATGGAAACTTTTGCCTTGTGATCAGGTTATTTCATAAAGTTATTATTACTAGAGTAATAATAACTTTATGGGTTATTTAGTGTTACAATTTTTATTTAACTTAACCACAACAAATTTATTATGAGTGAATTTAGCATAATTTGCAACATCAATTAATTTCTAATCATCCTACTAACTACAGTTTATGAAATTGGCAAGATTAATTCAGTTAATTATTTTATCGCAGTTTATTAAAGGTTAAAATGCAACACCTAAGTACCTACTGTATCTTTTACATAGTTACTTGTATCTAAATAATAATAATATAATAATAATAAAAATAAATGTATTCAAAAAGGATATTTATAGAGTTATTCAGTTGTAAACTTGTAATCAAGTCTTACATGAACAAGTACGAAACGGTGATCGTTTGCCCCGCCACCGTATAATAGCTGTTATTATAATTCTGCAATTTAACGCCTTGGCGAAATTTATAATGACTCAATTTATGAACTCCACATTTTTTCCTTTGCACAAAACAACGATAGACTCTCGTTGAGTGGTCTCATTATATAAATTTGATTTTGAATATCGAATCAGCATATTTTTTTATTTCTTCAATTTTTTTAAAATTGTATCGGCTGGTATGAACCAAGAAGGTTGAGTTTATAAGATAGTTTCAATACTAGAGACATCTGCTTGTTGGGCTTGTTGACTACTGTGACGACCTTTTTGACATTTTGTCATGTTTTTGTGTATGTCATAATGGCGGTAATACTTAAGTGCTACCAAGTAATGAGCATAATTAAGTGAATGGATGTATAGAAGGCCTTGTTATTTGTCATTTATTGCCGACAGACAGAGAGGCAGACATTGATATAAATATCAAAGTGTATTTTTTAACTTAAATTAAATATTATTTATGTTTGAAGCTTGATTGTGCTATGTATATGATGAGAGAGATACAGATTACCCAGACAGAGATTTGGCTCAAAACACTCATTCAGATATTTTAACCAATGCGGGAATCAAATCGTTAAGTCCCGTGACATATAAGTAAGAGCACTGAAACATTGGATTGGGAAGCTATCTGGGTCGCGATATAAAAATCCATTTATAGACCGAACTTTTGTTTCGCCTAATTTTATACACATCTAAACTACAATAATTGTCAGTCACAATTCAAATCAAAATCGTAACATCATTTACCTGACCGTAACACGGCATGACGTGCCCGCAAAAATGTCCATTGACCGACAATTTTTATTAGATCTCCGGTGTTTTACTACTGACGTTTAATTTGGTTCGGGGTAAGAGCTCAATTGTAGCTGGTTGGTTCGGCGTCAAGTCAATGTCACTTATGTGCTTAACCCGGCGAGTGGATGGAGGAAATGATGGATGGTAGCAACCCGGCCGTTGCTGTAACGTCAACTATTAGGATTTGTATAGTGCTGTAAGACCGACACTACTTTAGACGTATTATATCGTAAAATTCTAATTTGGCAAGAAATTATTCTTGTCTATATTTAAATTAATAAGACGTGGATTTATTGTGATTAATTTATCAAATTCGATAATTTATTGATTAAAATTCCTAAACATACTTAAATCTATGTCAAGCGGAAATACTTTTAATCAGTAAATACTTAATCTTCTTATGATCATCACAAGAAGATTAATTTAAAAAAATTGCGTCTTATTTTGTGAATATAAGAGATGTTTGTTTATAATATATCTGAATGCCTATCCTACCTACTTAGTAATTTTGTAGCGTAAGTCAACTTATCCGATCCTAATTCTATATGTCACAATTTTGCTGCAAGTCTTTGTTTTACTGAGTATTTTTTCCAGGGTGAGGCGTATTAACAGCTCTGTGAGTATACAATTTTCCTGCCGCATTGTTCGGACCCTCCGCGCGCACAAATTCCAAATTGTTTTTGACTGACAGCTAAATGTAAGTTAGCATTGTTTGAGCGACGCACCGCACTTCCAACCCGGCTCTTTCTCTAATTATTTCTCCACTGCCGCTTGTAATAACACTGTTTGTTTCAAGTTTTGAGACGTATCGAGGTTACCGAGAGGATTTTGTTGTTTTTTAGAATGTAGAAGAAGATTCAAATTGAAAGACACAACTGATGAACATAAATATGCCTGATATACATAATTGATTCGCATAAAGAATGCCAAAAGGCCGTGAATTTATGTTGTTAGAATGTAAACTTTAAAAAAATTACAACTTAATTAGGTAATACTCAAAGACAGTGATTAATTTGCGATCATAGCAAAACATATTTGAAGATTTCCTCATTTTAGTTAAATAAAGAATAAATTTGCATGCCTAAAAATACTTAAGTGACCAGAATTCCATCGGATTTCTAGATATATAAATATATTCGGTTAATAAATAAATGTATAAGCTAAAACTGCTAAAAGCTAAAATTAATTAAGTAAAAGTCCACTCGCCAAATTCTTGAACAAAACTCGCCGTGCTACGATGGATTGACGGGCAAACAAACAAAACTCTTAGCGGAAATTCTCAAACTTTCCAGCCATTTTTATTTACCCAAGAAATCTCATTAAACTGAACACTTCCCCTGTTATTTTTATTCTGGAAGTAGGTATAGCATAGTTTTTGCTGGCGACTTTGTCTGTTATAGGGAAAGATGTAATAATGGATTTCTAGAATCGATACTTAATAGTTGTATAATTAATAAGTTATTTACACACACACACGCTAAAAACGAGGAAAAATTATTTTCAGCAGTACATTTTTATGACGATGCGTAGGTATTTCGAGCATCAAACATAATCATTAACACGTTTGCAACGTGCAATCATAACCGGTCGCCTGCGGCCGAAAGTAATTATACTACAGTCCGCGCAATATCTCGTTGCAGGCAGGGTCATAAAACGTGGGAGCGAGACGGTGCAAATAGAGCACTCACTTTATGCTCGCTATTTGCACCGTCTCGCTCCCACGTTTTATGACCCTGCCTGCAACAAGATATTGCGCGGAGTATAGTATCTGCGTTTCGTTACATAAAGAATTTAATAATGATCATATCAATCCTTTTTCTAGTTACTTCATTGCTCATGTCAGTATCTAATTGTTCATATGTAGTGTAAATAAATTCTATTTTGTGAAAGAGGTCTAGTTCCTACATTTCATACATTCCCACTTATATCTATGTAGTTACTTACCTAAAGCTTCATTCATAATGCAAGAGCATCATCGAAAGAAAAAGAAAGAAAGAAATAAAGTTTATTGGCACATAAATGCTAAAAACACAGAAAATAAAAATAAAATAAAATCAGTAGTTGTGCCAAACGGGCCAGCAGCTCAGCATAATGTTGAGTGCCAGTACGTTAATACTGATTACCCAACGCTGGTTTTCAGCTGCAACCCAGGGTGCCATACATACATCGCTGCTCGCACCCGTTACCCGCGCCTCAATGTGGAGGAGGCCTAACGAATGAAGTTAACAAACTTATGTGTTTGTTTTTATGTTTCTAATCCTCATTAATTGGTTTTTTTTGTTGCAGGTACACTGTAATCTGGCGTTTATTAAATAAATTAATGTTTAATAATACCGGTAGTTTAATTAATTATTATAATATTAACCCATATTATAAAAATATTAAAAATAATGTTAATAAATTGGACTAAATTGGTAAATATGTTAATATACCCATCAAATTAATCAAAATATTACCTACCCATAATAATATTATGATAATAATTATATCCTTATTCAAAATATTTCAGATTATGTATTCCATATTCAATTTTAAAGATTCCTAATATTAGTAAAATTATTTTGTAGTTAGGTGCTAGGTATTTTATATTTATTAGTCCTAGATGGTGTTGATACAAAAATAATGATAAATGAGATAAATTCCATTTAATAATAAAGTTCCATGCAACCTGGTGAAACGTTACACCACCTGAGAACAGAATAAACTTGAGCTTTTAACCGACTTAAAAAAAAGGAAGAGGTTTTATATTCGATGCGTATGTGTCTTTTTATGTAAGTTTACCGATTCCTCGGAAACGGCTTCCAATTTCAATGGTTTAAATGTATTCTATTAAAGTAGATCCCGATAATTTATTATTCTTATGATAAAATAGCGACAGAATGGTAACTGGGAGACGACACCGCGGTAGATCGCCCGAAGGTGGCATGATGAACTTGGGGCCTTCAAATAAACAGTGGCAACTATGCGGACAATAATGATAACAAAGATACCTAAGTGGAATAATAAAAGTAAAAACAGACTTCAAAAACCTTAAACGACGAAAATCATTTTCATAAAAATCTTAACAGCTACTGAATTCGGGGCTCCTAATTCATTAACGCACCTTAGCTTGGCACCGACTACAGAAGCCGTTAAGTTTCGAAGTTTAAGAATTGAAGGCATAGGAGTTAGCAGAAAGAATGTCATTAAACATGAGCACTTAATAACATCACACGCTGTCACTGAGTGTTTAGCAGCGGTATTAGTAAGGTCGGTCGGTCCCGAGTTCGAACGTTTGACAAGGGGCGACACTTTGACTAATGGTGTTCCACGTCACTCTCTTACTTTCGCCGAGACGGTAACTGTAGACAGTGTAGAGTTAGGCAAATTTTTGGATGGGTATCTAGGCGAACAGGGGTTTTACCGCATATCCTAAATTATAATTGACATCGACTTGAATACGATTTTGACAGACTAAATTTCGAACTATACGTTGCTACCAATTTAACGATCATAAAGTTGGGACTCCCATCATCATGACTTCATGACTACCAAAATTTTTACAAGGTAGCTCATAGTATATTCTCCCACAATCGTATTGAAGTTTCTTACCAGAGACAATGTCCCTTACCATTTTAGTTACGCGGTAGACCCACACAGCAGAGGCCTGCGATAAGCTGATTTGATGCTATAAAAGCTAAGTTTTGTGTGTTATAATTATAATATATAATTATGATATAGTCCAATGTGTCCCGTAAAAAGAAATTTTACCAGGCCATAAAGCGACACAGCTCTTAAATAATTTAGTAGGTAATGCTATTGTCTAAGGTTACGTCGAAGCGTACATTGCACGCTGCGTACGTGTTTTGGTCGCGACAAAGGCCTCAGACAAGCAAGCATGGCGACGAACCTACGATTGTCTATTCATCATCATTCTCCTGCCCTTATCCCATTTTATTTGGGGTCGGCGCAATATGTCTTTTTCTTCCATTTATCTCTATCAGACTTCATTTCCAGATTTACTTCCTTCACATTCATGTCATGTTTCACACAGTTCATCCATCTTTTCTTTGGTCTGCCCCTACTCTGATCCCGATCCACATTCATACTTACAACTCTATGATTGTCTATCGTAGTGGTAAAATATAGGTACGTAGGTATTATAGACAATGGTTTACCAGCAGGCCTAGCAAGGTGGGTGGGAGAACCCTTTTTCTCCAAACTTTATCTCCTTGCCAGAAGACAAAACGAAAAATCGAGGAAGAAAACGGTAAATAGATGCAGGTTTTTAACCCCCGACAAAAAAGAGGAGTGTTTTATGTTTGTAGTGTGTATCTATGGATCTGTGTATCTGTATATCTAGACCAGGGCCAAACCGATTTTAAAAACCCAAATTTAAAAAAAATTCTTAGCAGTATGTGGATGGTCGGAAAATTTAGGGTAAATTATGAGCAATTTAAGAAAAATAAAGCAGACTCGGAAAAAGTTCCGGAAGGGGGGTGGGGGGGGCTAAATATACGTTTTGACGGTTTTATACTGGTTTTTTACGATTTGTGGCTAAAATATGCATCCTATTGAAAAAAGTTTAATGTAAAAGATGTAGATAATTAAAAAATCTAAATCTTTTTAATTAAGCATTTTTCAACATAACCCCAAAATTATCGAGAAAAACGCTAAAAACCGATTTTTTCGTTTTTTATTTTTATAACCCGCATTTTTTAATTTTTTTTTATGGTTCTCGTTTAATACTTTCCTCTTTATGTTTTAAATAAGCGGTAATTTTTTCAAAACAAAATATTTCGTTTTCGATTTTATACGAATTAAAATTAAAAAAACAGCCTAATTTTCAATCGAAAAAGCTCACTACAAAATTTTCGATTTTTTAACTTTATGAATACTCATTTTCTTTGTTGAAACCTCTATTTTATGACGGTATGAAAAATATATATTGTTCGTATGGAAAAATATCGTTAAAAATGCAAAAAACTAAAAAATTCGTTTTTCATAATCGTTTTTTCAGTTAATCTTGACATTTTTTTATTTTTTGTTGCAAATATTGGTGAAAAAGATTTGCTTTCATATAATATAATGTTATGTACAAAATCTAAAACGAAAAGAAATCGAAGAGTTAGCAGATGAACCCGAAGAAAACGAAATCTACATTAGTTCTACTGATGAAGAGCAACCTACAAAGAAAATGAAATAAAAATAAAAATTTCGATATTTGACTGTAATAACACAATTTTATATTTAAATTTTTTTAAACTGACTTGTACATTAACTATAGTTTATGTAAAAAAAAAATCTGAATAAATAGCCTTTGTTTTTTGGAGTTTTTACGTTTTCGATTATTGTGTACAGTTAGAGCATTGTACTGAAACTGTTATTGTTATAAACTATAAGGTCCGACCTTTCTAGACCCAATCCCTTTAATGGGTTATTGTACTCATCATTATGAACAACTTTTATTATGAGAACAACCAAGAAACCGCGAAAAAAAGAAACTGTTGAGCCGTACAAATAATTCATATTTATTGACTAAATGTATGCAACAGCATATTTTTTTTATTTGCGATTTCACATTTGGTCCCATAGTAAAAGTTGTTCATAATGATGAGTACAATAACCCATTAAAGGGATTGGGTCTAGAAAGGTCGGACCTTATAGCTTATAACAATAACAGTTTCAGTGCAATGCTCTAACTGTACACAATAATCGAATACGTAAAAACTCCAAAAAACAAAGGCTATTTATTCAGATTTTTTTTTACATGAACTATAGATAATGTACAAGTCAGTTTAAAAAAAATTAAATATAAAATTGTGTTATTACAGTCAAATATCGAAATTTTTATTTTTATTTCATTTTCTTTGTAGGTTGCTCTTCATCAGTAGAACTAATGTAGATTTCGTTTTCTTCGGGTTCAACTTCTAACTCTTCGATTTCTTTTCGTTTTAGATTTTGTACATAACATTATATTATATGAAAGCAAATCTTTTTCACCAATATTTGCAACAAAAAATAAAAAAAATGTCTAGATTAACTGAAAAAACGATTATGAAAAACGATTTTTTTAGTTTTTTGCATTTTTAACGATATTTTTCCATACGAACAATATATATTTTTCATACCGTCATAAAATAGAGGTTTCAACAAAGAAAATGAGTATTCATAAAGTTAAAAAATCGAAAATTTTGTAGTGAGCTTTTTCGATTGAAAATTAGGCTGTTTTTTTAATTTTAATTCGTATAAAATCGAAAACTGAATATTTTGTTTTGACAAAATTACCGCTTATTTAAAACATAAAGAGGAAAGTATTAAATGAGAAAAATAAAAAATAAATAAAAAAATGCGGGTTTTAAAAATAAAAAACGAAATATTTGGTTTTTAGCGTTTTTCTCGATAATTTTGGGGTTATGTTGAAAAATGCTCAATTAAAAAGTTTTAGATTTTTTAATTATCTACATCTTTTACATTAAACTTTTTTCGATAGGATGCATATTTTAGCCACAAATCGTAAAAAACCAGTATAAAACCGTCATAACGTATATTTAGCCCCCCCCCCCCCCCTTCCGGAACTTTTTCCGAGTCTGCTTTATTTTTCTTAAATTACTCATAATTTACCCAAAATTTTCCGACCATCCACATACTGCTAAGAATTTTTTTTTTTTCAAAAATTATTGGCCCTGGTCTAATCTGTCTGTGGCATCGTAGCACTGTTCCATAACGAATTGACCGATTTAAATGCATTTTTTTTTAATTGGACTCAATTATAGTTCATTCGGGTATCGTTTTAGCTATGTATCATGAAAATTTGTTCAGCCGTTCAAAACTTACAGCTCTTTTTCTAGTTGGAGTCGGGGGTTTTAGACGGTTAGGTTATATCCCAGACATTTTCGTGCACAAACCCGTCATCTCCACCCTTTGTCTCCTTGACAGAAGACAAAACGAAGAATCGAAAGAGATAATGGAGAGACGGTTTTGTCACCGATTTTCTCCGTCCCCTTTTTGCCGCGTTATCCCTGCAGGCGTCTATATAACCTAACCGTCAAAAACCCCCGACTCCAACTTATTACACCCCTCTTTTTTGTCAAGGGTTAAAAAATAATTATTCAGCAAGGGACTTAGTGTTACCTATATTATGTTTATGAATGCTTCTTCTGATTTTCTGCAGTGAGGAGCATTACCTACGGGATTTTTATAAATGAGTATCTAATAAAATATGGCCAATTTAAGCAAGGAAATGTATAGAAATAAACTTTTGAATTTTTATTGAATTCCTGCTGGAAGCAAATACGTTATTTGCTTCCAGCAGGAATTCAATAAAGTAAAATGCTTTTATGAAACTTAACGATGAACTCTACTTGAAGAAATGGTTCAAAAGATCCGCGCCTTGGTCACTTTTATTATTATTGTAGGTATAAATAAAGTAAAGTGTAATTTTTTTTTATCAACGCCCTTACTACAATCTAACTACACGACGTAAGAAAGTATTTTTGAAAAACAAATTAGGCTACCTACATTAGTATTAGTAGCAACCTTAGATAAACCTGTAATTGATTCTAGGCCAAAACTTCCTGAATGTGTATAAATTTTCATATGCCACTTGATTGAATAATTATGCAAGCAAATAAATCTACTCCAAAAAGTGTTTGGCCATCGTAAAATGTCCCAAGTCCGTAGCGATCCCAGTCGCTCGTAGCGCCGTCTTCTTTCGGCGGCACCAGTCGGGTAACAGTACACATTTATTGGACTCTCCCGAACGTGAGTGAACGGTATTGTTTTTGAACTCCCTGGTTTTGCATAATGTATTATATTGATAGACTACATACATATAAAAAATGTTACAAAAGACAACATTAACGTGTAGTTGTGCTACGACGGGTCCCAGCAAAGAATAGGCTTCCCCCTTTTCACCTGTGGATGCAAGAGAGACTACGTATGGGGAAAACGAGTATCAACGTGCGATCAACAGTAATGATAATTCATTGAGGACATGTTCTACAGCAGACGTTTTCGGGCCAAAATGTGCTACAAATTCTTGGTTTAGCATTACAGCAGTATCAACACATTTTGGCGGCACGGCTGGCGCAGTGGCTAAGCGATAGGCTTCGTTTCACTGGTTGGATTTAGGAATAAAGGACTATATCCATATAGATATTTGACCGAATGCGATGTCGGGGGTGAATCGGTATGGCAACAAATTAGCAATCTTTACGTATAATCTAATACCATTAGCCAGGTCAGTGACAGACGTCACAGGCATAATTTATTAATCTGCGAACGGCCGCTTCCCAAACAATAGATTCTCTATTGTGTCTACTTTGCATCGCTCGAACTAATAACTAATTATGCTAAGGAATCGTAATGCCAAAATCTACTAGTTGAAAAAATAACAAGTTTCTTGGATTTATAGTTGGATTTTTAATTCGATGCCAGTAACTTGTCAGTTCAAAGCAAACTTTTTAATAATGAAAAATCGTGTTTTGATCGTTAAAATTTATCAAATTCAATAAAAAAGTTGCATATTTCGTTCTTTATTTTTTTATCTCTACAGGTACCTTTTTGTCTCAGAAATTGTATTACTGTCAAGTTACAAAAAAGTCTACTATAGCTTAGCGCAGCCGACTTGCTGTTGTATACTTCCGCGAAAGTGGTATTTGTAGATTAGATAGTTGACGGCCATTTTGACTAACTTTGCAAAAATAACAGTTGGCATGTTAAAAGCCGTGGAAGCTAGCTATCTGTCTATAGATGTCCAGCATAAGTCTCTCTAACCCTTTCACTATTACGGATGTTTTTGTGTTAGCATATGGCTCGTCTGGTGGTAAGCGGTTGCCGTAACCTATGGACACTTGCAATACCAGGGGCATCACTCGCGCGTCGCCAACCCTACTACTAGCGTCGCGACGACGCGGCGACGCGACCGACGCGGTTTCCCCAAGGAGCACTGGCGACCTTGCTCACCGTTAGGAACACAACACTGCAAAAGAGCAGTGTTATTTGCAGCTGGTTATTTTGTATGTTATAAGATTATTAACACACTCTCATAAATAGTTTTGAAAGTGTGCAAGGCGAAGAAAGCTGAGCATAAAGATTTCAGGAAGCAGTACATTTTTATTGCAGCAATAACGGAAAGCAACTGATATAATCTGTTTTTTAACTACCTCATCAACATGGAAACATAAATTCAAATAAATTGATTAACATACACAAACTGGTACCTACTATGTCTTCATTAAAGTATAATTAATTAATTTTGTATTCTGTATCATAAAGGTAATTTAATTAACGTTTGTAAGATACAACTGCTTTTATTTATAGTAACATAATTATGAATAATCACATGCAATTTAACTGGTCATTGACATTAAGTGTAGATTCGTACAAATATTATACCTATCCTATAAAGATAAATAATAATATTATTTCTATAGAAACGTTTGCAAAAAAAACTGCGTGATGTTTTACTTTTTAAACTGCGAATAGGCTCGTAGTTTATAAACAATAATATCTAAAATTAGAAAATAAATAGAAGATCCGAAACAGCATAACTATAATAAGTAACTTGAAGTGCAAGGTGGCTGGCCATGATACAGCGTGATCTATGAAGATGGGTCAGTATGGGGTAGTGTGAAACTATAAGACAGAGAAATTTGTTCAATAGAACCATGTCGTCGATTTTAGAATTAAGAAAAATACATTAAATATTTTTTAAATATTTGTTTAGTATCTATGAACCATGTTCCGTAATTGTATAAAATTTATCTAATAATGATATCTAGCATTATTTAAACTAATACCTAGACACGTAATTCCAAAGAAAGGTTAATTACAACCTACACAATCGATTTTTGTAATAAAATAAAAAAGGAAAGTTCTTTTATATATCCGGGTTCGATTTGCGTATCGCGTATTTTAAAAAAAAAACTTTATTTCTGTTTATCTTAACTCGAAAATCGATGACATGGCTCCTTCGATAAAATTACTTTCTCTTATAGTTTTAGAGTCTCCATACTAACTCCTCTTGGTGGATCATTCTGTATACAAATATTTCAATAGACCATCGTAGCAGACGAGTTCTTGAGGTACACACCCCGCTAACAGTAGGACTGATTACCTGAAAGAAGCAGCAGGGACAAAAGGAATGACCACAGCGTTGAACTGCGATAACCTAAGTTGATTGTTTGAATAACTGCACCAGAGTAGCAAAGGCTTATAGATACCTAGAGTGTTAAATTTTACACAAAATTGTAAGTAAGAACTGATACTCTATCATCGTATACCAACGAACGGGGCGATATACGCTAAATTTAGGAAGATTTGGACCATTTTGTAGGTACAGTCAACCAAAGAATTGGTCTACTTTAGGGTAAGTTGCAATTGGGCAATTTGTTTGCACATAATAAAACAAAAAGGTCTAAGTATATTTTCATAACAAAATAATGAAGATTAAATTTTAGTGATATTTTCATTTGATAGGAAGTTTTGTTAAAGTTGATAGACCACTTTTTTGGCCGACCGTACACGACCCTGATTACTAAATAGGAACGAGAATAAACTGAAAATCTTTCGTCATACATTATGAATGTAGAATCTGTGATATTTTTAATAGAAAAAAATGTAAATCAAAAATAAGAATACATATTTGAATCCTGAGAAAGCAGACATTGAGTAAACAATTAAATAAACAGACAACAACGCCATCTATGTTGTGAATTGAAACAATGTATTTACAGCTGAAGCATCAAATGTGGCGCCTCTGTCGGATGATTTGTTTCACGAACTTTCAGGTTCGGAGATTTTGTAAGTATACGATGTTATAAATAAATATGAACATAGGTAAGTATAAAAAAGTGTAGATAAGACATATTACAATACAAATTAATTAAAATGATGACGTGCCTTTGGGAAGGCATAATATTTTCGATCAGAAATCTTTTACAGCAAAAAAATACGAAGGCATTTAATTATAGCTAGTAGTTTGAAGTATAGGTAATGTCTCATTACCTCTGCGGTAATTGTGAAATAATAAATATAGTACATAAGTACTATATATCTAATAGTAGCTGATATAATCAGTAAACGTAATACATATTTTACTCTCTAATAGATTGTTACAACGAATAGTTTCGGATAATGTCGTGACTTCATGATCTTATCACCATGGATCACAGGTGGGTTGGTGATTGCATTAAGATGTCATTAGTAAAGAAACATTATGATGCTAGTTTGATGATAAACAGATGCCTATCTAACAATTTTTAGTATATAAAGAGTATTTTATTCTTGTAGAAGAAGCATACTGAAGAAGTAAAATTGTCACAAAGGCCCGGAAATATCCAATGCTCTACAGTCATGGACCTCTTAACAAATATCTAGAAAGAGAGGTCGATATACCTTATGCCATAATGATTTCTTAATAGACCACTTGTGTCGTTACCTAAGGTCGGAATCATTAATTTTAGCATACCAGATTAATTATCACATTGTGTGTAGGTAAGTGCACGGAGAGATGCTTCTAGGTTATCTGGATAGCTAAAGAGTATAGACACAACTCTCGCTTCATCAGCTTCATCCATAAGATGAGAGTCACCTGGTCTTTGTTAGAAGCTACGATATATGTTTTTTAATTCTGTTGTCAGCGTTATTATTACGTGGATCGCAGAAGTAAATCAGACTATTCAAATATCGTAATCAGCTTTTCTGATGACTAGAATCTTTAGGGATTCCGTTCTTTCTATCTTATAGTTGGATAAGTAAATGTCTGCTGGATTTAAAGTGGAGGGATACCTACAATTTGCGATAGTTCTTGCATATTTGTTCGTCTTATATACTCGTATGAAAAGCTACTAGTTTTTCTACGTTCTTCAATTCAATTCAATTCAATAATTTATTAATAAAAGATTATTATTATTATCATACAGTTTTCATTTACCATAAGATAAAGATAAAGTATAATAGGTAATAAATTGACAACAATATCATGAAAATAACGATAATTATTATACAAGTAATCAATTCAATTTTAATAATGTCAGTACTAATACTACTTCTTACTACTAAGTAATTATTTAGTTATTTATGTGGCTCCATGAGCGTTTTTACAACTCATCTGCACTGTAATGTAATACGCATGTCATGGATACTATTGGAAATCATGTTCAGCAAGAGAAAGTAGAAAGACAATTGATTTGGAATGCTAAAGCTTTTGTGGTCCTCGGATCAGACAAAAATGAAGTAAGATTTGTGTAAACTGGCATATACCGAGGGATGAAAATATTTTCTGATGATAACGAAGGATTCACTAATTAGTCTTATCATATCAATTCTAATGGTACACACCCACGATACCAATTTGAATACATAAGAGAATTTAAAATCTTATAAGATTATACTTGGAAGGTAATGCTTCGGCACATGTCTTTTGGTTTCCAGAAAATACAATACTTTAATCTATTATTTTATTATAGTGACTTCTCATTGTCCCTAACAGTAACGTAGGTATATTATGCTCCCGGCCTTTGTACAGTACCTACGCTGTACGAGACTATATTTATCAATTAGAAGGAGAACTTGAGAAGCCGGTAGGAATCGTTTAAATACATAAGAGGTAATTTAAGTATTACAAAAAGAATCCATGTCAGCTAGCTAATTGAAAAATATTATTTTATTTTATTTTTATTTTATTTATTAACGGATAATAAACTGTTACAATATACATATAACATAAAAGGTAGTTGGGTAGTATTAACAATATTGCACAACACATTATTATACAACGTGTACCTATCAGAAATGCGTGGTCATATTTTAATGGTGTGATCAGACCACCAAACTGAAAATCTTTCTTTATGGGACCGACATCGTAATGGCGAAAAAAATATCAACTATCTCACACGTTTGGGTCGAATAGGTATTGAAGTTTTGTATGGGACAGCTGATTATTTTTACGTGATTAGGATGTGAGGCTGACATTCAGAGACGACAGAAACGAGTCTAAGCGTGATTACGCTTCCATCTGCCAAACTTACGAACAAATCAAGTTGATTTTGACAGATGGAAGCGTAAATTCACGCTTAGACTCGTTTCTGAATGTCAGCCTTAGTCCCATAGAGTAAGTTGTTCAGTTTCATAGTCTGATCTACACCCTTACAATGACCAAGCATTTTTTATACGCGATGTGGAGAATAAATGTAGAGTCATCAAGAGAATATGTATATTTAAAGGCAGGCGTATAATTATAATAACTGAATCATGAAAATATTATACCTACCGACTCACTTAAAACTAAATTTTGTATCAACGGCAACCATCCATCTCAGATATTCAGCTAATTAGGCCGAGATCTATAGTGCGTACTTTGACTTAGCTCAGACTTAACTTGATCTTTGCTAAGTACATTTAGGTATATGCTTAGCTTATCCTTTGATTTGGCAAGTTATAACACGCTGAAATTGTGCTGAGCATACGCTAAAACCAACGAAGTCAATAAACATAGTCTAAAAGTCAATCAAGAAACTATCTAATTCCAAAGTAAAGTCTAAGCAAAGTCTAAGTATGGTCTATAAATCTCATCCTTAGATCCCCTTTTTTAAATAAATAGGTACCTAGGTACAACAGTCTGGTTGAGTATTTAATGTAACATCGATCCTTTCCTTATCCTAATTAAAACTTGACTTATTTGACTTTGACTTTGACTTTGAAAAAGCTCTTGTTTAAAAAATATTCACATTCATGTTAATAATAATAAGTAAATTTCTACTAAAATAATTTATACGAAATAAAGGATACTTAGGTACACATTGTTATTAGGTTAGTTATAAAATAAGTAATAGAGCCTATTTTAGAATAATATAAATTTTAAATGGATATAAAGCTTTAGGTACAAGGGACAGCAGGCTAGATACGAGGTGCATTCAATAAGTACCTAGCCTCATCGCCAGAGGGCGCTGTAGTTTCAAAAGAGTTTTACCACAGTGTAGCACATTCTTTTTAAATTCTTTTTTCAAATTTTCATTCCAATCCCTTCATTTGTTTTAATTTGACAACTTATGGAAGCCAACGTGTCGATCGGTTTTACAAAAATGGAAAAAGAGCAATATCGTTCGGTGATTCGATTCCTATTTTTGGAAGGGAAAACGCGCATCGAAATCAAAGAGCGCTTGGATGCTGTGTACGGTGACTCTTCTCCATCGATGGCCACCGTCAAGAATTGGTTCAACGAGTTTGCACGTGGCCGTACGTCGGTTTTTGATGAACCACGTCCAGGTGCACCGAAAACAGCTGCTACGGAGGAAAACATTAAAAAAATCCATGATCTCGTATTGGCAGATCGCCGATTGAAGGTTCGGGAGCTAGCTGAGACTGTAGGCATTTCAGAAGGAACAGTGCATCATATTCTTCACGAGGAACTCGGCATGAGAAAGCTGTCGGCGCGATGGGTGCCGCGTTTACTCACACCAGAAAACAAGCGCAACCGTGAGACCACATCGGAGACGTGTTTGGCGCTGTTTAAGCGGAATCCAGCGGAGTTTTTGCGTCGTTTTGTGACCGTCGATGAAACCTGGATCCACTGGTACACACCAGAGACCAAGGAGCAATCAAAACAATGGATCCAGACCGGGGAACGTGCTCCAAAGAAGGCGAAAACTGTAAAATCGGCCGGAAAAGTTATGGCCACCGTTTTCTGGGATTCACAAGGTGTGATCTACATCGATTACCTCGAGAAGGGTAAAACAATTACAGGGCTTTACTATGCCGATTTATTGGGCCGATTCGACGCCGAATTAAAGAAAAAACGACCCCATCTGGCGAAGAAAAAAGTGCTGTTTCACCACGACAACGCACCGGTTCACACGTCTGCCGTTGCCATGGCCAAATTGGTCGAATTACGCTACGAATTGCTGCCCCATCCACCGTATTCTCCAGATTTGGCCCCTTGTGACTTCTTTCTGTTTCCTAATCTGAAAAAATCACTCGCCGGGAATAGATATGGATCGAATGAGGAGGTCATCGCCGCCACGGAGGCCTATTTTGCAGAGTTTGACAAAAACTATTTTTCGGACGGATTAAAAAAGTTGGAGCATCGCTGGGCTAAGTGTATCGAACTAAAAGGAGACTATGTTGAAAAATAAATTCCCACTTTTCCAAAATTTTCGTTTACTTTTTGTAGGCTAAGTATTTATTGAATGACCCTCGTAGGTATCTATAATAGATATAAAAAATAAGTTCTTCACTTACCCTACACTCGAACACGAGAAACTATCATCTAATAACTTCCACATTCCAATCACGTCGCCAAAAAAGGATAGAAAGTGGGAAATTTTTGTATAATTTCATAAAGTTTTCAACTATAAAACTGTTTGAAGTTTCTTCATTTACACCCCACTTCAGCAACTGTCGTGGCCAATCGGGAGCCGTTGGAGCACGCAAGAAGCCGCGCCCACGGCCGCTGCAATACGCATGCTTCCACAACCGACAAACGCTCACCCAACCAACGTCTCACTCCCTCTCGTATTAAACGAACCAGTGCGATAGAGACAGCAACACATTTGCCATTATGATTACATGCAAATTTTTTATTCATTTGCAAATTAAGTGTTGCATTAAGTAATTATGTGTTATTATGTGGGTATCACGGTTTAAGTTGGTCGTTTAGTCAAAGAAACGCGTGATGTTCTAGTTACACTCAAGGGTTGTGCAATTGCAGCTATTATGGTCACAATTATAGACAATGAACTTCATAGAATCGAGGAATAGACATTAGTTTTGTTTATAATTATACCCGCATGTTGTAAGGGTGGGTAAAAAGTGAATAGTCAAAGATAAATAGGAAATTACCTTTAGTAAAATACTACTGGAAAAATTATATTTGGTAGAAAAAAACCATATTAATGATAAGTAAAGGTATTAACTTCTACATTACAGTAATTTTTAATTTCACAGTAATAATTTATAGAGGGTAAGAATACAAAATATGATGAATGATTTTAAGAAAGATAAATTTTCTACTGACCTTTAAAACTTGTGGCTAACATTATTAAAAACATGAAAAGAGGAAAGTCGCCAGGTCATGATGGACTCAGTATCGAGCACCTACAACATGCGGGCGTACATCTGTATGGAATACTAGCCATGTTGTATACTTTGTGCATAAGGCATTCATATTTACCGTTTGACCTTATGAAAACCATTGTGGTACCTATAGTAAAAAATAACACGGCTGATACGTCTGATAAGGGTAACTATAGGCCAATTTCTTTGGCCACCATTATCGCAAAAGTGTTTGACGGGTTACTTGATAAGCAGCTTGATAAATTTGTGTGCCTACAAGATACACAGTTTGGTTTTCGGGAGGGGTTGTCCACAGAAAGTGCGATACTATCTCTGAAACATACCGTAGACTACTATGTAAAAAGAAAAACACCAGTTTATGCATGTTTCTTGGACTTGTCCAAGGCTTTTGACCGGGTGTCATATAGGAAGCTCTGGACAAAGCTAAGAAATCTAGGTGTCCCAGATGATCTCGTGGACATCTTTGCTTACTGGTATGGTAACCAGTCAAACTCAGTAAGGTGGGGGAATGTGTACTCTGATGATTATACATTAGAATGTGGAGTAAGGCAGGGAGGTCTGACGTCACCGCGACTTTTTAATATTTATGTTAACCATTTGATTGGGGAGCTCAGCAGTATGCATGTTGGATGCTTTATTGATGACATATGTGTGAACAACTTTAGTTATGCAGACGATATGGTGCTGCTGAGCCCCTCGATCGGTGGCCTGAGACGATTGTTAAAGGTGTGTGAGGATTATGCTGTGGAACATGGTCTGAGGTACAATGAAAGGAAGAGTGAGTTCATGTTATTTAAATGTAACAGCAAAGCCGACATCTCTATACCACCCTTATTACTTAACGGAGTGCCTCTGAATCGTGTTTCACAGTTTAAATATCTAGGTCACATTGTGACTGAGAATCTCAGTGATGAACTGGATATAGAAAGGGAGCGCAGGGCATTGTCGGTACGTGGTAACATGTTGGCGCGCAGATTTGCTCGGTGTACGGCACAGGTTAAAAGAACGCTATTTAAAGCATACTGTCAAACATTCTACACCAGCGGTCTGTGGGCTAACTTTACGCAGAGGGCCTACAATGCCTTGCGCGTCCAGTATAATAATGTGTTCAGGGCTCTGTTCGGGCTCCCTCGATATTGCAGCGCGTCTGGCATGTTTGCAGATGCCAGCGTAGACGACTTTTACGCAATAATGCGCAAGAAAGTAGCGTCTGTAATGCGGCGAGTGCGAGGGAGCCGGAATAGTGTCCTGAAAATGATGGACGACAGAACTGACACCGCTCTGCTTCGTAGGTTTACTGAACTACATGTGTTGGTCCGGTAAGCCTGCGGTGTGGAGTGGTGGTGCGTTGTGTTTGTGGTGTAAAATGTTACTAACTTAGTATATAAGCAAAATTGTTACTAACAACATTAGCTATGGACTGCATTGTCTGAAAATAAACGATTTTTATTTTTATTTATTTTTTTAAAAATACAAAGCAAATAGGTACTTTATAACAGTTTTGTTGTGTACGAAATGTACACAACAAAACTGTTGTATTAAAACAAATGTCAAAAGCACCCCGATCTTATCAACTCTACCTCAGAAAAATAAACTCATTGTAGGTAGGTATATCAAGCATAGCTGCTCCACGTTTTAGACTTACATTTTTCACACAGATATTTTACGTGGAATAATCTAATGATTCAAAATATAATATATAAAAATGCTGATCATACCTCGACCTATGAAAATTCCAATCCTGTTTCTTAAAATCCAGTAAGACATAAAGTCCTGTCAGAACACCAATCTGATACAACTCTTCGCATTCTCCAAATTCCTGCACCCACAAAATAAATCATTTAAACCCAAAACCAGTTTCCTATTAAATACCAATAAACGATTTACTAAATAAACATATTAATTGCACCTCCTTTTCTTTCCTTCAAACAGAACAGAGACAGGTATAGAGTCACCCTTAGGTCGTAAATTATTTCGAGGTTGTGTTGGCACACATGTGAGTTTGTCGCGTGACTAGCCGATTATTAAGTTGTAATAAATTTTGTGGCCCATGGGACATAGGGTAGGTGTCTTTTGGGACATCCGACAGACCTTCTAATTTTTTGTGTGATTAACAAAGTAGTATGGAAATGCCGGTAAAAGTTGAAAGAAAATATATGGCTTTATGTTAATTTGTACCCTGATCGAAGAATTTATGAAAAACTTTGTACTTTTGTAGCAGTTGCATGACACAATGTAATAGTTGTTCGTTGGTTTTCGTAGAGGCAGGTGCTTTTCTCTGAGTTCAAGCCTTGAGTAACGCACTTCCTGTTGCTTCCATTAAGAGTTTTGGGCACTCTACGTAACAATAAGCATTATACGTATCAAGCCTTCAAGTGTCTTCATTGATAAACGAAAACGTCATCTATGTAAAATGGAATATGGACATAGACGAGGTTTGTGTATATCTTAGATACCGGAAACTATTCGATGCTTTTAGATCCTTATCGTACCTAGAGACTAAGATTTAAATAAAGGCTTAAAATAATGGATATCATAGTTCACAGTTCAGGTACTGCATTAGTTGTGTAGAAATGACAATGGAATGGGGCCATCGTTTCCTATGCTACGATGTCCGATGAGACAGTAAGAACCGCAGGATTTGCTTCATGTATCATCATCTTTGCAGTCACTATTATCAATATATCGTATACAACTCTGGCAGGCAAGTAATAAGAACATATATTAATGAGAAACTTTGAAAAAGAGCATTTTCTGACGTTTTGGCAGCTGACATTGTTTAGTCTTAGATGAAACGACATGTCTCAATGTTAAACGATAAATCTACTCAACAGTTCAAGGTGCGTGACACCGGTACTGTGGAATCACAAACTCAATGTAACAAAGATCATTCTAAGCGGAGACTCTTCGTTTTTTGTCCTTTTTATGAATCTACTTCATATCAAATAAACACCAGCCGGATATGGGCTTCAATGTCTCCATGGATAACCAATGAAGACATTCTGTAGTGAAAAGAATTGAGATCAAATAACTATAGATTTTATTGCTCTTGATTTCAGAAACCGTTTCGTAAATGAAACCTAGATACTAGATAGCCTGGGAGGTAGCGAAATTTAAGCTATGAAATGATTGATGTTCTATTTATGTTTGTACTGATAGAGAACGAAACGCACGAAAAGTTTGATATTCTAATCTAAGTTATAACTTAGATTTGAATACCAAACTTTTACATATATTTTAAGAAATAAAGAACATCGGTAGGTACATAGATCTTTCCAATACTAATATTTGTCAAACAAGCTTTCTAGAAAATCACAAACACGTTTACCATAATAAGCAAACGTGCTGAAAGCCGTAGTCAAAAGCTGTATTAAACCATGAACCTCATTTGCATTATCCTAACCAAAACACGTCTCTCCTACACCAAACACTTGGCGTGGAATCGTGTGAAAAAACAATAAATCCACGCTAACATTACGCTATTAGTCAGGCAGGTCGTCAGCAAGTGGCGTACTATCGTCATAATTAGCACTTAATTATAATTAAGCCAGTGCAAGACGAATGTACGTCGTTAGTGATTCGTGGCGACTTTACAAACTTTTAGTGATACACTGAATTCGTGGAATGCAATTTGAATTGATTTTTACTGATGTAAGTTCGCAATGGTTTGGTGTTTTGACGAAAATTACGACTATAAATATACGAATTTAAATTTGGAGTTGTAGATGGTTTTGTTTTTTGTTTTATGTAAATGACCACTGTTGCTGTCAATGGCCGCAAAAAATCAGATCCCAAAAATAGATTATGAAATCAATATTGATAAATAAAATAAAGCCAGATTATAGTCAGATAAATACCTAATTAATAAAGAAATCATAATGAAAATTACAGGAATTTTTACTAATAATTTACAAATATTTCGGTTTATACAATATCATGTTCAAGATCACAAATTCAATTCAATTTGATCACAAGTTGAATGGTTTCGTGGGCTTATGTAATTTCTTAGGTTAGTTTAGGTTTCAGCTAGGCTGTAGCTTTTACCTGCTTTTGAGTACTTCGCAGCTAAGTAAACTGAAAGTTTTTTATTTAAGTTTTAAAGCGAAGCTACATTAAAAGAAAGCCTGTACCTCAATAAAATCACCTTGAACGCGTACATGAGTTCCCAAATCCTTAAGATACCTTCAAAATTAGAGGAAAAAATTAGCTAGCCAGATACCTGGATAGATATTCTGGTCACAATTTTACTGAAACATTTTGAAGAAGATTCCTTATTTTGAAATTCCCATAGCCAAGCTGCTACCATACATCTGCATGTGATTATGAAAATATAGGCTAGTGATACATTTATGCGGTGTGTGGTAATTTTTACTCCTCACCAAGACGTCGTGCGTCAGAAGTGATGCATGGCCTTTGTCCGCTCATCTAGACTAGGACTAAGCACTTTGCTTGACGAGTTATGTTACCGGTTTAAGTGTGTATTTATGTTATTGTGGAAATTATGATGAATATAAGTCTAATCAAGAAACTAGTTGGAATATTTAATTAAGGACCGAAACTGTACGGATATTTCATAATTTTAAAATTTCTGATTGTTCCTGTGATAATCTTTTCTAAGAATAAAGACACCGTCACTTTTAACTAAATACATAATAAATCATTAGGTGTTATTACGATTCCTAGTTGGAAAGCTACGACAGTGCTACGAAAAATAAACGGAAGAAAATAAACAAAAACGGCCAGAGAACCTTCAAAAGCTGTTCAATAAAATTTCCAACATAGAAAAGCCAACAAAAATCGTAAAAAGATTGCAGTTCACGGCTCCCGACAATCGTTTACCATTTACCATCCATAACCATCAATCGGTCCATTGAAATCGGATACGTGGTGTTGCGACGGTGTACCCTAATTACGCTAATCGAAGGAGCGGGCGCGGGAGCGGTAGCGGAGCGAGGACGGAGCGGGCTCGCACGTGGCGGGCTCAGGTGCGCCCCGCCCCGCTCGCCCCGCCCGCCTCTAGTTTGACGCCGCGTCAACTCAGCCGCTCACCTCGTCGTCAGACGCGCGCTGCACTCGACGCTCGAACGCCGGGAAAACACGAGTCGTTTTTCGCCGCGACGACACGCACCGAAGTTTTCCGAATTTTGAAGTTCGATTGTTGAACAGACTGTAACGGTCTTATTTCATTTTAGTAGATTTTGTTGTATTATGATCCTTTTTTTTTGTAAAATATTTTTTTGTGAAAAGTGGCTGCAAATAAACTTGTGGGATGTTTTGTGATTTTGTCAACGAAGCGATTGGTTGTGATTGTCGTAAAGTTGGCTGATGCCGCTGTTGATCACTCTAAAACATATTGGAGTGAGTATTTAACATTATTTTTTGGTCGAGTTGTTTTTTTTTGTACGTATAGAAAATTATCGTCAATTGATACAGTTTAAATTGAAAAGGCGCGAGTCGTGAAATCAAAGCGTGTCGCAGTAAATCTCCCAGGACGCTGTGGATTCGAACTGTCCACTTGACACGGAACATTAAAAGTTATTATATCCCGAGAGCTTTTTGGCATTAGTGGTTATTAAAATAATTTTATAGCTTCACGTATATTTATTTGAGCAACTATGTTAGATCTGTTTAACTTTTATTGCTTTATTGTAAATATTATCCCGTTTCGGACACATAAGTAATCCCAAACGAATCATGGGCATAGATAATTAATTTGGTTATTGTTTTCTATTTTAGACGATGAAAAATCAAGAATGAGTTGTAATTTTATATCAATTCATAGATCATCATCGTCAAACACATAACTGTGGTATTTTTACATAAGTGCATAGAAACAAAATGAAAAAAAAAAACTGAAAATATCCTCTTAGCAGTTCTTAATCTATGATGAATGATCTGTGAGCTGATCTCAAAACAAATTCAAATTACATTAAAAATACTAGAACTAGATATCCTTCTGCCCTATCAAATATCCATGACATAAAACACAGAAGCAAGTTACCGCTTGTACCAAACGACACAATAAAAGCTATCAAACTGCCGAATTAAAATTAAAGCCGACATCCGAGGCATGCTCATCAAAGGATGTCTGGGAATAAACAACTGTGAGAAAAAAAAGCTAAGAAGAAAAAAACAAAAGCAATGAAATCGTTCGGGCCATTTAATGTGGACCGGACGGGAGTGACAAAAATTCTAAACTGAAATAAACTGAACACATGTGTCTGTATGTCACACGATGTAGGAAAAGAACAACAATGAATTGTAGTAGGTACCTACTGTAGAGCGAAATAGGAAAATTACAGTTTTTCTTAGTGGAACAAAGTCGCAGAACTATTATACGCCGAAACTTTCGTAGCCTTCATTGAAAAGTTCAAAACAATTAGATATAATACGGTCGCAAATAAGACTGAATTATAAATAGATTGTAAAATGGGTTTCCAATTTAAAACAATTACTTATCTGTTTGTAAAAGAATTGGGCATATTGACTGAATATCATCAGTATTGAAACAGAAATCAATACTTGCAGTACCTACTTCTTTCTTTTCAATGCTACGGACTTCTGTTTATATATCACATCAAGAGTCTTCATCTGTATTTCTTACTGAAACAACACTGTGCAACTGTTTTACTTTGAAACTTCCATAGCCTTTTGAGAAGTTCAATACATTCAGATATTTTAGTCGTATAATACGGCACATTTTATGAAAGCATTGCAAAATTGGTTTCCAATTAAAACCAATCTATTTGATTAAGTACAAGATCATGAGAATAGATACAAAATTAAGAAATTCTTACAATTATTTACCATGTAGATTCTCTATTTCTTTGTTTCTTGATGTTATAATAGGTATTCTGACTTTTATTCCGGTATCAGATCACTAGTTTTCTTCTTATTTATTTAAATTAGTGTTTTGTTAATCAGGAACTTCAGGTCTAACGCATCAGTAAAATTGTAATGAACATGAACTCTGGTTATAAACTTCATTCCCATCATGACAGACTGAACTTCGAGCTACTACTATTATAAAGTTAGGAGCCTGAACTTCATAATCAGTAAAAAAATTACAAGGTAGCTTGAAGCTTCATGTTTCTTTACCATTTTAGTTACGCGTTAGACCCGCTGCTTTGCTTAAAAGAACAGAGACTTTTATGTTACATAGCCATAGTAAAATTTACAGAACTTACAAAGATATGTGTTCAGTAGGTATCTTGGTATAAATCTAGTGTAGGTACTCATCATCAAAAGTACATCTCATATCCTTTATTCAATTTAGTTCAACCAATATTTTCCTGCTGGATGCTCCGTGATTATCACGTTGTTAATTATTTTCCTTACATTTTGCACCAGCTCATTCAAGATTATGAATAATATTTTACAGAGATAATCATCTTCTTAATGTGTTATAAATTTTGTTAACTGCTTTGTTTCATTATTTAATTATGAATATCTTGTCATTATGCAAATATTATGGAACAAAAAAGAGATTATACTTGGATATGTTAAAATTTGATTAAAATTGTGTATAAATTACACATTAGTTAGAATTTAGCATAATCGTACTTGTAATAGATACTACTTACATTAAATAAATCTCTCGTGAAACAACATAATGAGATCCAAAACAAAATAAGCTAAAAATATTATCTCAAAGCAATTGATAAACTCGAACAAGTTACAGATTTTCTTAATGCATATTACGCTAAAATCGTTATTTATGCGCATAAAATTTATGATTACGGCGATGTCCGACCAAAATTCACACATTTGTCATTCAGCGAGCAAATGCGACAAATAAATCGGGTGCACAATGACTGCTAATTTGCTCATAAAGATGTATGCACCAAGCGGAGTACATAAATCGGGAGAAGTCACATTCGGCCTACCGCTTACACCCATAAACCTCTGCGGACACTTTTATAGCCCTAC
The DNA here is from genome assembly GCA_932294325.1 of Allophyes oxyacanthae. Classification (NCBI taxonomy): domain Eukaryota; kingdom Metazoa; phylum Arthropoda; class Insecta; order Lepidoptera; family Noctuidae; genus Allophyes; species Allophyes oxyacanthae. Next base: position 10,749,190 of record OW028620.1, read on the forward strand.
CACGTGGCTGAGGCGCAGTTTTTTCCGCACTTGACTTGACATGTGTACCGCGCTTTAGGAAGTCAGATCCCTATATTAATTTATTGTTTTAGAATAGACCCCCAGCGTGACGCAAGCGGTACACGTGTTCCTGTGATTTATGCAACTAATGCGGAGTACTGTAAAAAAAACGAAAGTGACCGTAAAATGAACCATGTTGCGAACTTTGTTATCGCCTATGATTGTGGGCCACCCTGGTATTATACTCACCGAGTACTTGAGGAGCTTGCTAAATTTAAGAGTTTCTTTTTGTGAGTTTTTAATAGATAATAACCCATTTAAGTCTTAACTTTATTATAACAACTCGTAGAATAGGTACTTAAAGATCTTATAAGATTTAAAGAAGCCCAGTTAATATTATAAATATGTGGGAACGTTGAACAGCCGTTACTTAATATAATAGCATGGACCATGTCACAGACAGTAATATAACAGATGTTTAAAATTAAATCGGCCGAGTATCCATACAGAAATTCATGTTTAAGCAGCTGATTTTGCTGTAATCAACTGTTATGTTGTAGGTGAACTTGGGCCTATAAAGTATGAGCTATCATCGGTCATAGTTTAAAATCTTTCTACTGATACAACATTTCATATTCGACAAAACACAATACATATTTAAATCAAACACTCGAGATACGATCTGTATTACAACATTTATCACGTATAACGAGACGACGCACTTGACCGACTAATGTGTCTCATTTTATCACAGGTCCATCAATCAAGCTCCACTCTACGGGGACAATTGAAACGGACCGCGAACATCAGTAGCACTTAACATGTCCAACTAGACTATTCAGTGCTCGTCCAAACGATGACAAGGGCGGAGTGATCTTGAGAAGAAGGATAAAGCACGCTGTTATCGATGAACGAATTAAACTATAACGCTGGGATGAGCTCCTACCAGTTCGTCAACTCGCTTGCTTCCTGCTATGGGAATCAAGCGCCCGGGCGTACTGGTACGCCCGTCGAGCAAACTGGCCATCCCGGTCTTCCAACACCAGGAGCAGATTATTACAATCCCAATGCGGCAGCTACGGCGTATCCAAATACTTGCTATTCTCCACCGCAAGTTGGACATCACTATCCGCAACACCCATATGGAACGCCCGCTTCCGGAGCGCACATGCAACCGCAAACTATGATAGACTACACACAGTTACACCCACAAAGACTGGGTAGTACAGCGAGTCATATGCATCAGCATTCAAATCCGAGCCCTGGAGCATTATCGCCAAACCTGATGTCCACACCGCCGAGCCAAGCCGCGGGAGCTAGTTGTAAATTCGCGGATTCCACATCCACAACTGGAGTAGCGTCCCCTCAAGACCTGTCCACATCTTCTGGACCAGGACGAACGTCGCCCGGTTTCGGAGGCGTTGGTGGACAAAATTCAACTGGAACTACCAGCACTAAGCTAGGCTTGACGACACCTATCGCATCTCCTGTAGAACACAAGGCTAATGTGAATCAAAATATATCAAGTCCTGCCTCCAGCACGTCAAGCAATGAAAGCAATGAGGCTAATAACTCCAGCACAAATGCGAAGAATTCTAAGACATCGGCTTCAAACTCCACGGCGAATCCTCCGCAGATATATCCCTGGATGAAACGAGTACACCTTGGGCAAAGTAAGTGCAAATATTTTGCTAACAATTTTAAATCAATTTAAGATTATAACGGTGCATATTTCGTCTATATTAATGATTTTTCCACCGCCAGAATAATCAACATTATGAACGGCTCGATTCACACTTTTTTACTGCTAGCGTGAAATCATAAATGATTTAGCTTCGTCGGTTAAACTAATAACGGCAGCAACGACCACGCCTCTATCAAAAACCAACAGTTTGATGTAATAGAAATAAAACAATCCATCAATTGGTTGCCGAGGTGGAGACAAAACAAATTATATATCTATTTATAAAGCATTAGCATGCATTAATGTTGGATCGATATGGCTGGCTGATGGATGGTGTCCATAATAAGGCATAATGGCTTTGTTGGCGGGCGCTTACAACTGAACATCCGAAGCCTTTTTTCTTCTCATATCCTAATGATGGGGAAAGTGCGTGGTCACCGTGACGTTTCATTTGACGGATCTTAACCTTTAAGCATGAATTGGGTTATTCAAGGGTTAATCTGCTTTAAATTAGAATTCGGGAGCATCGAGCAAACTATTTTTATTTTAGATGTACGGCGTATTTTTTTGAAATTCTGGATTTGTGTTACTGTTTTATAATTGTTTGAAAATGTTCTGTTTCAAATTGGAAAGAGTGATTTAAAGTCAACTTATAATTGGCTTCGAGCGGAAAGTGTCTATTAAAAATATAAAAAACACAGAATTTAAAATCAAAAAGCGATATATCAGAGAGATAGTAGGTATGTAACAAGATGCAGGATGTCACCGCGCCTGACACGTAGATGTCCCGATATAAAGACAAGAGCAGATGTCAGCGGCCCACTGTTTCGGGGAAATCATACAAAATCCACATTGTTATAAGTAGCACAAATCTGCTTCGACCTTGCCAAGGCTTACGATGTTCTCTTAATTGGTTTATTTTTGCAATTCTTACGCATGTGGTTACATGTCATCCTCATGATATAGTAACCGCATTCTTATCTACTGTTGGTAGCTATTTATTGTTCTTGAAACATTATTTTCTGATTCAATTCAATGTTATGCTTTCTACAATAGCAAATTGTCAAATCAACGTTTTAACTTCTTGATATTCGGATTTGTTCAGAACTTTTTATTCGATTGTTTCACATTTTAGTTGCAACTTACAACCCAGCTTCAACAAGTTTCTGCTATTAACACAAAACTTTCGTACAAAATTTATTCAAAGATTCATTTAAATCAGATCAAGCGACGGATTTTCTGTAAATATTTCATGTCTAATGGTATAATTATTGACTTTTAGTTGGCCTCAAGATAGCAGCAAAATCTTAAATTTTTCTTTTCCACATACATTGATTTACTAGCAATTACTGATTTTCACGACGCCATGATAGAGAAACAAGGACAGCGCTAACTTAAATCAGTATTCTACTCAATGAGAATAAAGAAATTAAAAAAACTAGTTATAGAAAACTATTATTACTAATGTGCACATGTCATAAATACAAAATAAAGAAAATCTTACAGCACAAATGTGAGAAATGAATGCTTTCCTATTAATCATAACTCTGTCATCAGGAATGATTACAGACACCGAGTGGGTACATGACACTCATCATAAATTACCAAAGACTTGTTTAAGAAAATAATTAGTACCCTTACAATCATAAGGCAAAACCCTGTTATTATACACAACGAGGCTGTACGTTTGACAAAGCCTTATTAAAATGTACAATTCAGCCGTTAGGCCTATTACACACGGGCTACTGTTGCGACATTTTTGTACAACAATACAACTATAACTAAATGCATGCAATACACCAAGTTATCTAGTGTTACAATTTCAGTGTTATCCAAAATTGTCTTAATATCAACAGATTTAAGATCAACTTTAGATGTCTTTACAGTATGAATTTAGTTGTTGACACGTTAATAGCGATCAATTGATTAAGTACGATGCTAAACAATGCTCGAGCTGCATTGTATAATAACTCATACGGCTCTATTAGAAAGCAATATTTTTTTTAAGATGATGTACTGCCATTATTTATAGCTACGTATTATATGATATTGAATTGGTTTCTATCTTTATGGGGTCAATTACTGCTCCAAGTAATCCAATTAAACATCCATGATATATTGTATTTGAATGACAAGGAAGCTTTCTTTCATAATCCAGTTTTTTTATTCCCAGAAATATCAATATTAGTTATATTATTACCAAGAAAATTAGCTGACAGGCTAAACCTAGCTTCATAGTCGCTGTTCTGTTTACTTAACGTTATGGTAACAGACAATACATATTTTGTGATAGTCCATGTCCAGCTATAACCTGCAATGTGATGTTAAATAATAAAAGACACTAAACAACATAATATTATAACTGAAAAAACTTGCAAATTATGATTTACCGTCTTTCAAAATAGAATAATAACCTTTCACGCTTATTGGTTAGAATTTAGTCGCACCAGTCGCCCAACTGCAGCAAGCCGAAGTATGCAAATAGAGTTGGCAGGCAGCTAGGTCGCGTTACATGTTTGGTAGTAATAACTCAAGGAGAGGTGGAAGCCACCGCCCTCCGTGCGTGCCGTCTGACGACTTATAAGAATTCAATACACCATTATTTAGCACTACTTACATACCCAAACTATGGCATTAACACGTAAAAATTAAGTTGTTGGAAGAAAATCGTGTGAAAGCGGCCATAAATCTACTACATGCGGAGAAAAGTACAAAAGGATTTGAAGTGGGCAAGAAATGTTAAAGGACTATTAGAAGACCATAATAAAAATAAATAAATTCATCCCATTACTGTCCCACTACTGGGCACGGGCCTCTTCTCAGCACGAGAAGAGGTAAGCCTTAGTCTACCACACTGGCCTAGTGTGGGTTGGCGGACTACACACACCATCGAGAACCTTATGAAGCCCTCTCAGTTGTGCATGTTTCCTCACGGTGTTTTCCCTCACCGTTAAGGCAAGTGATAATCAAATTCTGATACACACATATATTCGAAAAGTCAGAGGTGCGGGCCGGTTTCGAATTCAGACCTTCCTGCATGGAAGGCAATCGGTTAACTTCTAGGCTATCACTGCTAAGAAGAAGACCATAAGTGAATGAAAAAGGTATAGCGTATCATAATGATTCATTATTTAAGCAATCACAAGTTTAGTCAATTTCAACTTCTCGTTCTATGTCAAATAATTAAATAAATGGATTCTGATGATCATTCGGATCAAGTTAAACTGCAAACAAATCTCAGCATAGTAGAAAGGTTACCAAGATGAGTAAATCCAAACGTCTACAGGTAAATTTTGGTAACTCTGATCTTTAGTAAAAGTAAAAACAGAGGGCATCATTTTGTGAATAGTCTCACCTCCAGTGTTTTATCTCGGCAGGTCATCATGAAAGTTCATTGGCTTAGTGGCAAGACAGTCAATTAATATAATTATAAATCGATCCATCAGATTTTTGCAGGGATTCTTTTCTCATAATTCATTCACAAACATGAATACAGTAGGTATAATCTGTAGTTCAATGTGTGGCAAAAGTTAATACTGGCTAATATTATTCTTAAAATGTTTTGAAAATGGAATTACGTTTATTTTTTGTTTTGGAAACCGTTAAATCAATTTTAAAGCTATATAAAATTACGGTCGTGCCACAGCCTATCTATAATACCATATAATTATTTAGGTGAGTAAACTTTAAGGCAAAGACAGTTAAATATAACAGTATGCTAATGTAATCTGTTATAAATTATTGAGTCATAGTAGCTAAGGTTTTCAATTATCTTGAAATGGACATTGAAAATACATTAAGGAACGTAGTCTTGTTAGATTAGACCCAATCTTGTCTAACTGGGGTTAGCGTAATTTATTTGTACTAGTGTTTCATAGTGGCTTGTTATTTGGGTCTTTAATGCAGACAATAGACAAGTAGATCAGATACTTTTTCTAATATGTGTCCTAACTGTAGTAGGTAATATTTTCTGTAGATCTACTATTGGACTGTATAGCCACAAAAAGGGTCGTCTGCTTAAAGCGCTGGCTAATCCAAGAAGACTTAAAAGGCCAAGATGATGATGAATTATAATAAAACATTACTTCGGAATGGGTATCATCCTTCTTTTGACCTGATACCAAAATACAATCACTTTTTAAAACCAGTGATTGTGGCAATATTGCTGAAAGCGTCCATAGGATACGGTAACCCAACCGCTTACCATCAGGCGGGCCGTATGATTGTTTGCCACATTAGTAGATTTTTTTAAATTTATTTTTTTACGTATTTTAGTTAAACAAAGGTTTACAAAAGATGGAAATAGTGATGTTAATGGTGATTATGATACTAGGTATTAAAAATGTAAATATGCGCAAACTTTGACTTTGATTGACTGACAATCTGAAAAAGGTATCTGGGATGTACTAGATACGAATGGCCGAGGGCTACACGGAACTTGCAGGCCTATTTCCAACAGTGGTCTGCGATAGGCTAAGTTAAATGCAAATACAATCTATGATTATCGCATCGATGCGATAATCATAGATAAGCAAGTAAGAATTCTAAGAATGGATTATGTATGAAAATGTTATCTAAGTAAAACATGATATTGGAGTGATTCTAAGTTGATCCTTACTTGCTAAAACTTTTACTTAGGTATAATGATTGTAAATCCCTGATAAACAACGTGTAGCATGCTGAAACTAAAATTCTTCAAGACGATAAGGCAAGCCACACGCGAATTATTTCGATCGTTAACAAAAAGTTTTCAACCAACGGGTTAAGTTAATCTGGAGCAATTATTAAAATTTTATTTTAATATATATTAATTTAATATATATATTAGAGATTATAATTTTCCACTTGTTTGTAATAGCTATTTCATTATATCCGTCTAGTTGAATTAAATTTATATTGATTATAATATTGCTCTTTACAAGCAGTGGTAGATAATGGATTTATTTAGAATAATAATAGATCCTAATAAAGTTAATTACTTCTTTTTAAATAGCTAACAAAACAGCAACAAATCAAAGAAAATGGATCGTGTTTAATTATGGTTTTTCCTTAATACAAAATATTAAAACCAACCGTGCATTAGAACTGGTTTTTAAAATTATTGATTTATGTTTCCTAAAAGATTTTTTCATTCGATTTTTGATTTAGAGTGGTAGATATCTATTTCGATGAAAACATAGGTGCACACTGTATGTCCACAACTTCAATCAGACACCAACAGAACTTACACAAAACCAAAAATAACTTCCCCTTAAAACAACCATCCTTAATGACATGCATAACCCTACCTGTTCCGAAGTTACTAGCGGCGATTAGTAAATAAATAACAAATTAAATTCCACTAAAGATTAGTGGCGGAGTCAGTATGCGCTCATAAATAAATCAAGTGTTCGGTCTCGGAGACCGCGGTAAATTATGACTCAAATAATATTATGCTAAAGGTATGCCAGTGTAGTCGCCACTTAAAGTCGTTCGTGCTTATAAAGCCTTTTTTGTGGTTTTGTAATTAGCTGTTCGATACATATAGATTATAGTGTACTCACTGCTTAAACGTGTACTTTGCATTGTATTGAAGTATGTACCAGTGATTTGATGGTGTTACTGAAATCTGCTAATCATACCGCGTTCTTTTTTTATTAACCTTTTTATAGATCAATGGCCATGTCATGTAGTGTTTTGTTTTTGCAATCAGGTTTTTGTTTTGCCACCTGCTAAGTTTTATTGCTATAGTTATCTATCAATTTCTGAAGTAATTTATTAGGAAATTATATTACAAATGTAGACTATTTACCTACAGCGTTGATAAAGAATGGGTTGCAACATTTATTAGTGAAGTGAAAAACTTCCGAATTGAGTGATCGTTTTACAAACTTCTATGACCTTCTAAAAATCCACTATGGAATAAAACAAGATGTTCCCCATCATCTACCTTTCTCTTTTCCCGACTGTCAATCCCACATGGTGATGGGGTCAGCCTTCCATATCTTTCGCTTCCACTTCGCTCTATTCTTGACATCCGTGTCGGAAACTTCGCATGTCACCAAATCTCTATGCACTACATCCATCCACCTGGTTATAGGTCTCCCTCGAGATCTCTTACCAGCAGGGCTAGCACGGCAAAAAAGGAGAGAGAGAAAATCGGAGACAAAACCATCACTCGATTGTTCGTTTTATCTTCTGTTATGGAGACAAAGAGTGAAGGAAACAGGTTTGTCCACCCGCCGTGGTAGCTCTGCAGGTACAGACAGGTGCAGTGCCAGGTTGCCTACGTATTCCGGTGATTCCCCATCAATTACCAATGCCACTTAACTCATACTGCATTCGTCATTCAGTGTTTTTGACATTGTTCTAAGATAAAAATAAATTTTCTGCAACAAACATTAACGATTTCCAATGACGGAGATGTAAACCATTTTACCGTTACTATCCTATAAAAACCGTCTAGCATACCTACGACCAATACAGTAAGAAATAACCGGTTACAAGTGTAAAGAATTCCTCTATACATATTATACAAAAGCCTTATATACTAGTACCAGTATAAGAAACAAGATTACCAGATAATATCGCTCACATCCCGGTCCCGCCTGCGACCTACGTTAAATATGCATAAAGGGTACACAAAAATAAAGTTCTAAAAGTTGAATGGTTGAAAAAGGAATAAATAAAGTTTGTGAAGGGATTAGCAGTCGTCGGGTTGGTCGGTGCCTTGCAATGGCGGCGCGATGATATGGCAAAAATCTTGCTAAAGTGGGACCTATACATAGTATAGTGTTCAATATCCTGTATGTTTAATATACAGGATGTCCCGTAAATTATCGATCAAACTTAAGAGGAATAAAATCAACTAATTACTTATAACCAATTTGGTTAGTTTAAAAAAAACAGTAGGAAACCAAGATTTTTTTTTTGGAGTTTCGACTTTCTACCCTAATCATTTTTGTGAATGCTGTCGCTGTAAAAGATCATATTTTAACTTGATTTTCGTGAAAAAATGCTGATTAGTAGACAATTATTACCTATTATTATTGTTTTATATAAAGTAATTTTCTGGTTTTTTATGTTTGTTATATTTGCATGCTATTGTGATTTTGGTGTCCTGTGTGCAAAAAATTAATTTATTTTCTTTCTTTCTTCAATTAAATAATCTAACTTCCTTTAAAATTAATCTATTATTTACGGGACATCCTGTATATGGTTGCAGTAAAGTTTCTCATTGAAGCATGTGCCGGCTTGTTTCATGTGCAGTGCGCTTCGTATTTTACAAAATTGCACTTTTGTATGAGATGGTAGCACTGAGAATTTTCTGGTATTCAGTTTTGGTTAATTATGTACTCCTAATTTTGTTTGATAGGTACTTCTGTATTTAAAATAGTATTTTTAAATAATATTATCTATCCGCATTTCCTGTCGTAAAAGTCGTTAGACCGTGCTCCGTACAGCTTGACTAATTGTCTATCAATATGCGCTTGAGCAATCCGTGAAACAATATTTGAACAACTTAAAAAAAGTGAATGTTCAAAAAATATCTGATATTAACTAAGGAATAGATAATAAAAAAATGTGTAAGTACTTGTAATATAATGTTATAAAAAACTTAATTACACAACTTAGTTATTTTTGAGATTCCAAGTAACTTCCGAACTAAAGCCACGTACACACAGTCAATATTAACTGACCCGCCAACTATAAGTACCCACACGTCACGAATACTAGTAAGCCCTTCTCCTTAGAGACACAACTTCAATTATTGATGGCAACTTTTAGCCTCTATAAAATATAGGGGAAGGTATCACTATTTTTCATTTGGTTTAGCTTTAAATAACTTGTAGCATGTTCTTGTTTCATTTCATTTTTCATTTTCGAGTAATTTATGTGTTGTGTTTTTAAAATAGGGTTTCACACGTAATATTAGTTGGAGTATTAATAGTGTACGCTGAACTAATGTCAGCCATACCGCAGGTGTGTGTACCTACCGTGCTGTAATCAATCCTTTATATGTTTTTATGTGTTAATGTTTTAATATCTGCGATAATTTATATTGCTATGTTCTTTTTTGTTATGTGTACACGATCAGTAGAAACTTAGTAACACGTTTTTATATTTCTTCAGTCAATGGTGATAAAGGTTAAAATTGGTTTCAAATAGGTTTCTTCCTTCTAGTTTAGCTTTACAAACCGATCCCTTGCAAATCTTGCAATCATCAGCATCCTCATGTAATTGAGCTGATCTTGCATCATTAGCAAGCTTAAAACCAGGAGAGGCTGCTATCTGCATCTTACCTCTACACCTGGGGGTCTACCGCGTAACTAAAATGGTAATGAAAATAAACTTCAATACGATCGTGAGAGACTAAATTTCGAGGTACCTCGTAAAAAAAAATACTGATCATGAAGATGGGAGTCCCAACTTCATGATCGATAAAAAAATTACAATGTTGCTCGAACTTTAGCCTCTCGGGATCGTATTGAACTTTATTACCAGAGTCGATGTTCATTACCATTTAAGTTACGCGGTAGACCCGCTGTTCAAAGACCAAGTACTACCAAGGTATCCACAGCATGAGCACATGTAACTATCTAGTAAGACAGACTGTAGTGTGATACTGTTTAATCGCCTTACGGATACTTAGTTGGCGATCACATGGATAAATATTTAGAACATTAATATGACTAGTAGTAAGTACTTAAGTAGAGTCCTTAAACAAGATGACATTTTTCTTCTGGGCTTATAAATGACTAGCTGCGCCCCGGGGTTTCACCCGCGCGTTTTATTTATATCAAAATAAAATATAGCCTATATTACTCAGGGATAGTGTAGCTTTCTATTAGTGAAAGAATTTTTAGTATTAGTTCAGTAGTTCTAGAGATTAACCTCTACAAACACACAAACAAATTTTACTTCATTTAAATTATGTTTTTCTGTACAAGTTTTACTGATATTAATGAATAATGGTGAAAAATACAGTACATCCATCGCAGAAAATAATTTATTTGCCTCTAACATGGTATCAACAATAATATCAAAAGCCATATTTAAAAGTTCATCCGCCAGAGGACATTGACAGTCGCCGATGCAAATATCTCATTATAATTTTTAATTACATCACATTATTCATTCTACCCTAGTACATTAATTGCATATCTATTAAATACTTGTTCGCGCACAGGTCATTTTATACTGGTATTATTTATATTTAAGGGGATTATCTTCTTCGTCAAAAAATAAAACCAAAAAATTTTATATCATAAAGAAATTGTCTATAGGTACTCGTACTTGATAATATTGGTATTACCTACTAAAAAACAAAAGTATTTTTCGACACATTTTTTTTGTTTTTAATTTAAACTTCGTTACGTCATTATCAACCTATAAGAAAAATTACTGTATTAAATTAATTGTGTCAATCAATAAAATCAGCCTATCACGGTCCACTGCTCGACATAGGCTTCTTCAAAGTTGCATCAAAATTGGTATAATGGCTATTTATCGCAAGCGCAACTATCATGTAAGTATATAGTCTGTACAATTTTATAACAAGCAACGCAGAAGCAGTCATCGTAAATTGTATTTAAATGAATCACTAAAGATGATTTTTTTATACCACGACTTACAAGCATATAGTCTTCTTGATGCTAAGCGGTTACCGTAACCTATGGACGCTTGCAACACCAGGGGAATAAATCGCTCGTTGCCGACACTTCCCCAAAGAGCACTGGCGACTTTGCCCACCGTTAGGAACACAACACTGCAATCTCAGTGTTTATTCAGCTACGATATTCTGCATGGTGGAGGTACTTCCCCAGTCGAGCAGCTCCAATTTTGAGCGGAAACTCCCGCTATGCCCTACATCTCTTATAATCGAACGGTAAAATATTTGTTCCATAAACTCGTATGTTTTTGAAAGGATAGATCACTAAACTTGGCAGTACTAGTTATCCTGCAGTTGTTTTCAATCAACCATGCTTGTTTAGGCAGCGTTTTTAAGGACCTGGCCATATTTGGCCATAATAGTCCAATTACGAGCGAAGGCCCTTCACTCCTTACAATTTTACTTGGCTTAAGGCTTCTCAATGTGTTCAAAATTTAATTATTAAGAAGTAGATTGATATAAAGGATTATAGAAACTTACAAAAATTCACAAACTTTCACTATTAAAAAAATTGTAAGATATTAAAATTATTATAATATATAATTATAATAAAAATATCAATGATATTTATTGATCCATCGTACATTCAAGATTTCACACTAACAGATAATTTGCCAAAATAATTGCCGAAGGCTGCAAAATCATCAGGTTAATCAAATTATAAAATTATAGTGGAACAGCTTAGTAACATAATTATAGGATAGTAAAAAGCAAGAACCAATGGTTGTGATTGTTCATACTACCTTTACAATCATGTTCTCTCTCTTTCATGGGTAATAAAGTACAAAAACTGGTCAAAACATTATCTCCTACAAATTGTTTTACTAAACAATTTTACCCACAGACTATAATGCGTGCTTCCATTTCTAAAACGTCAGGCAAGACAGATATAATTGTCAGTGAATATTATCCTAACAAAAAACTGAACATTTAATTACATTTATCATTATCCATACAGCGGTCTTTTGCGTCAGTTTTTGTAGTAATCGTCCTTACAACTACAATGACTGCTATTACGCCATTACGGAGTTTAATTACTAATCAATATACATGCTATTGTGCATTGAGATGCATTTTCCCCTTTTTAAGTAATGGTAACGTTTACTGAATGGTTAAACGGTGCTTCGTTTGGCCTTCATGAAAATTAATTATTTATTAAAAAAAAATGCTTCATGTACAATGTACAAAGGCAGTCTTAATGCCTTAGGCAAAAAAACGCAAAATTACGTTTTTGTTGAGAAAATAGAACACTAGGATGAGAACCTCGATGGTGGGATTTAAGTTTTCATTAGATTTATTATCGTTGGCATCATCATTATAATCTTCTTCTTCTTTCCTTTGCTTTGCCCTATTATCTGGAGTCAGATCTCCTTGTCTGCCTTCTCCATTTATCTCTATTCAGAGCGGCAGGCGTCTATTTCATTTACCTTCAGGTCCTTCTGGACTGTCATCAGCCAGGTGGCGAGGGATCTTCTGCGTCATCATTATAAAACTAGAATATAAATTCTCATTGCTGCATTATCTATTCCTCATATCCAGAGTTGCTATTAAAATCACAATGTACAGATAATAAGATAAAACCAACTTATACAAGGTTAACTGGAAAGGGTTACAGGTTACAGACAATGCAATGTGAAGAAATGAACAGCAGATTTTTTTGCGTTTTTAGGGTTGATCTTATAGTAAAAGTTGTTCATAATGATGAGAAAGTACAATAACCCCATTTTGGGTTATTTCCTCTTTCCAACTAACCTTGTATATCCAGGATAATACTCATCATGCAACAAATCTATATCTGTGGAATTATAACATTATTAAACTGATATTGTAAAGGCTAATCCAATTCGTGTTTCCTATATTGGCAACACACTGTAAATCAGAAAGCTGTCAATAATGGCGCGTGTTTGAATCGTCAAATGTTGGTTTTAAACAACACATTTACGAAATAATTTTGATGTGGAATTTGTGGATATTGATGTGGCAGACATGTAGTTTCAGCAAGACAACGCAACATGCATCGCGTGCAACGTTAGATGTTTTGCGTGAAAAGTTCAGAGGTCGCAAAATCGATGCGATTTAACGCCGTTGGTATTTATGGTATTCTGTAAGGTTTTCTTAAAGAATCCTGAGAACAGACCTGCAACGTTGGAGCACCTAAAAACTAACATCCGCAAAGTTATAGCCGAGAGATAACCTCCGAAACTGACCAAAAACTCATCGAAAATTACCTCGAACGTAACAACTGCTGCAGAATTTCCAAAGTAGGTACCTAACAATTATGTACCTAATGAATAATACTAAATATTCGATTAATTAAAAAAATATTAAGCTAATGCTACATTTTGTGTGTTTTTTCTTAAATGGAAGTTAAGAAACTCTATTTGGATCAACGTTTAGTACTCACGTACCGATTTTTTCTAGAAATATCTAGGTACTCTTTTACACATAGCAATCTTCGCGAAAGCCTAATTTCATCAGCTCTATATTCAGACCCTTGATTGAACCACTGACGTAGGTATACCCAGTACCTATTTAAATTTAATTAAAATACATAACACGACTATTATAACCACGAAGCCTGTTTTAATTTCGATTCAATAACCCATGTCGGCTCAAGACACTGATTAAGCTTCCCATAAGAGACGTACAGTCGCCCGCAAATGCGCCTGCGCAATATTGCGTATACGAAATTAGCATACGTATCTTTACGTCGAAGTTGACTTGTGGTACAGGGCATTCGTATTCAGCGAGTTTAATTTAAAATTTTGTCGATAATTATATTAATTTGTTTGTGTCATGTTAACCTATTGCTATTTCCCGGGTGCAATGCCTAACTCCGCCTACTTCTAAGAATTTATTTACAGAAAATCCCAAAAAAGTAAACTGTCCGACCACCCGGGTATCAAATCTACAGGCTGTTGTGTAAGTGTCTTTTAACAAACTGGATTTTACGCATCGACTGCGTTTTCCGTGACGATTGGCCCGCTTCAAGCTTTTCACCAATCAGAGCGCAGAACGCGGTCGATGCGTAAAATTGAGATTATGAAAAGAAACTTACAGTACGACCACACACTTGCACGGTAGCCACACTTTGGGATACAAAAACAAGGAGTTTTTGATTTACTTAAGATTGTATTAATAATTGAATTTTATAGTGGGTCTCTAACAACAAAGTAGGTACTAATATGTTTCAAGTCATTTAATTCGAAGTACAGTCGGGCGCGCAAATGCCTTTGCTCAATATTGGGTACGTATTGGGAATTAGCATAGGAATCTTGAACAGTTAGTCAAACAGGACGACTCTTAGTGTAAGATCGGCACTAGTACCTATAATATAATAATTATTATTATCTGTACAACAGTACGTACTGTGATATTTAAATATGAACGTGTTCTTAAGGTCACTTGTTGCGGATTGTCCTTAATTTAAATATCTATAGGAACTGTTAGGATTATTTCTCTAATATAATATTAATCAGAACGTTACTGCACCTGCAATAAATGAATTATTTGTATGGAACAGGAGATATCTTTTTTCGCGATTTCTTGTTTGGTCCCATAATAAAAGTTGTTCCTAATGATGAGTACTACCCCATAAAATGACTTCCGCTAATAAAGTAGGACCTTTATTAAATTATGAGCAAGAAGGCAGGCACATAAAAACAGTTGTAATTTAGGAACAATTAAATAATTATAACAATGTCAAGTACAGTGTACCTATACTATATAAACAAATAATAAAAGAAAAAAAAAATACTCTGACTAAAAAAATACATTCTGGCAACGATTTAATTGAAATCTTTGGTCGTGACGTGATACTGCGACGTAAAAAATAATATCTAACGGACTTTATTAAATTTAGTAAAAAATCTCAAGCCTCACCATAAAAACTGTAAAGTCAATATAAGTGAATCAAGCCACTTCACGCACAATAATATACTATTGTTATATCGTCCACAGTCAACGAAACGTCTTCATTTTGGGGACAAAAAAATAATACAGTTATTGCTGTCAAATGTGATATAATGGTAACACTGCAATTGTTTTCGTGATCATAAATAACTTTTTACAAAAGATTCGCGGTTTCCTTAAAAGCTAAACGGACTGATAAACATTTTTTTTTTCTTCCGTCTCGAGCCGTCTTTCCTGCGGCGGTACAAAGCCTATAAATATTAATACAATCAAATGTTTTGACGTGGGCCTTTTTTAAACTTTTATCTTGTACCTTCGCTTATTTTTTGTTGGTTCGATTCCGTTTTTATTTCGTGTTAATTTGGACAGCGAATTCGGTCTTTTAACAGATCGTAAAGTATATGGAATGAGGCGAGGAGCGAGAAGTGGCGCCAGGTGCTTTTAAAGATGTTTGAGGAACAATTGTAAGGGAATCTTATAAAATTCATTGTTTTTAAATGTTAAACCACATGGACTGACAGATACTCATTAAGGACTAGATTAAATATACTTCATAAAATACTTATGAAAATTATAATTAATGAAACCCGAACTAATATTATGACGGACCATAAATTTTAAGCGACGGTCATAAAGCTTAAGGTTACATACTTGTCTCCATAGATACCTCATCAGATCGTTTTAAATTTATGGTTTGTAAATAATAAAATTACTCTGGAAGTGAGAACATTATAATGATTATGAAAATTTATGGTGCCCATATAATATACGCGAAACGTACTTTTTTATTCATAATCAGATATCATTAATGCATAAAATTAAAATAACGGCGATTACTCACACTATACCATTAATTCTTAAATAAAAACATAAATCTTTACTCTGAATCTAAAAACTGTTGAACAAACACCCACTAACACATCATAAAATTAATAAACTTCAACTTTATTGCTCAGAATATAACGTTTAAATGACTATGTTGCTGCTAATACAAGTTGGGTTTCGACAAGATCTGATCAAAGTATCTAAAATGGTCACAGTTAGTGGGTTAACCACTTTAAATTGTCATCTGTCTGATTTATTTCTGTATCTTTTGCGGCCAACACATTTTTGTCTCAGTTTCATTCTGATACAACATTTTTTTACATCTATTTGGAAAGTTTTATTTCCTGAATCACGTAATAAAAATAATTTATTTACGTCAAAATTGACCTGTGGTACAGGGCATTGGGATTTAGCGACTTGCAATAATTTCACAATATAATGTTTTGATGTTGCACTAATCTGACTCAGGTTTGCAGTCAATCGGAGCATCAATCGACCAAATAGATACGTATTGTCTAATAAAACCAAAGTTTAAACGCAATACAATGAACTCATAAAAGCAGCAAAGTTTGTGCCGGTTTAATTATAAAATAATTAATTTTGTCCAAAGTGTCTCGAATCACGGCCCACTGTGTACGCCAGAGGCTGACCTATCAAACGCTCGTAAACTATAATCATTTGCGGACCACATAAATAATTGCGCGGACCGACCCCGGTTTTTGTCAGCCGCGGTGCGTTCGCGCAGGTAATATAGTCATAAATTTCCATAACCGCCACTCGATCTTATCAAACATGATTTTAATTTGATTTTGGAGCCACACGTATAGTGGTCGTTTGGACTCGAGTTATGATCTTAGGTATAAAGTTTCGGTTAACGTGATGAGTGTTATAGTGAAAAACATCGTGTTTATGGTTTGTTTCTATGATCTTTAGCTAAAGGAAATTATTGTTTTGCTAGTTTACGACCACGTAAAAGTTATTTGAAATACGTATTTAAATTAAACTCTAATAAAAAAGATCAGAGGTTAGCCGCATCTTTAGTCT
This sequence comes from Allophyes oxyacanthae, assembly GCA_932294325.1. Taxonomy (NCBI): domain Eukaryota; kingdom Metazoa; phylum Arthropoda; class Insecta; order Lepidoptera; family Noctuidae; genus Allophyes; species Allophyes oxyacanthae. The sequence goes on from OW028620.1 coordinate 10,766,307, forward strand.
AACCAGCTTACTGCATCAAGTTGGGAAACAAGTCTGATCATTTTGATAAGGTTTTACTGCGCAACCTTTCAGAACAACGGCTATACATAACTAAGTTATTGCTATTTATAACCGAGTACTTGGTTCCGATAGAGCTTGCAAAGATAACATATCTACAGTTAAATAAGATAACGGCTAGAAATAAACAATTTATTGTCATTTATAACCGAATAACTTGGTTCGGAAGGAGCTGCAAAGTCGTTTTTGCCGTGTAGAAGATTAATTATATCAAATATTTGCAATAATTCAACTTAGTAAGTTCTATTGATTACTAATTTATATAAATGACAACCCTATTATCTCCACCGACATCGGCGACATCAGCATTATATCACTGTCTTAGTGAAAGTAATCCTGTAAACTGAATATTAATACCTGTCCTAATTCCCACAATCAAACCACACAGCTATTATTGTCAAACGTAATCAATAACAGCAAATACGTAAATCGACTTCTAATGATAGGTTTTAACAAAACACGTGACGCCTTCAATGTATCAACGTATATTTGACAGACAATATGTCATTGAAATCAAAACGGTATGATATAAGGCTGGCTGGCTATTACACCGTCCCGTAATGTTGAAACAAAAAGCTTCGATAGCGATAATGGTCTTTCATGTTTTAGCTTTTACATCATTTATATTATAAGTCATTATTTATTCTGTATTTTGATGATCCATATTGTATTCCATTGATTTTATATCTGTAAATTGTTTGATTTTTCTTTTTCTCCAAATAAGATTATCATCATTATCAGCCGAAGAACATCCATAGTTTTAAGGCCTCTGTCATGGATTTACATAACATTTCTGACTTCTGAGCCACTTGCATCGAACATCGAATGTATCTAATGTATGCATCAATTTATCTCTCATTTTCTACCTTCCACAAAATATCAATATTATTTCAGTGATGATTTAGTCACTAATCAGACCTTTGACAGCTGTCTTAACCGTGAACTAATAATACTCATAACCATCACCTCGAAATATCGTAGAGTGTGATACACGACTGTATGACAGACGTTCGCTATAAAAATCTAAAAAGTGACCATCGCTTACGAAACCACGATTTACAACCCACAGTTCTTATTATCTAGTATCAGACTTTAATCCATTTATCACCGCTTTTGTTTACGATCCTCGCGTATCATCGACTATTAATTATAATGCGTTCCTCACTTCGAACTTTGACGTTCTCGCTGTGTGACAGACCAGAGATAAGAATTTTAATGTTACTCGATACCACTGTACTTCATTTGTAACATGGTGCCACGCGAAAATTAACTTTTATACCATGGGAATAAGATCCAACAACAAATACTCGTAATTTCGGTAGAGCGCCGATACAGTTTGAACTCTTTCGGACATGATTATAGGGTTGCTTATTCATTTTAATGTTTGAAGAATTCGAACGCTTCTGATGCAAAGCTGAGTTTAGAATTTTGATGGATGTTGTTATAATTGTTTCTGTATCGATTATGCCATTGATAAATATTTCGACTATTGCTCATTTTATTAATGACGTGGAAGCGGAAGAGCGTTTTGGGCGATGCCCTAACTACAGGCAGTATAATGTCACAATTAATAATATTGAAGCTGTCAAAACATCTGTCAACGAGCGCTCACGAAATGTCTGCTATTCATTTGTGACGCAATTAAATTTATTAATAATATCGAGACAAGTAGACACCCTACATAAAACTAATTGAAGGTGATGGATCCAAATTCTATTAAAAATCTTGTTTTTCTACATAAAATGGAAAGCAAAATTCTTTCGATTAATATATCCGTCGTCGATACTTCAACGCGAACTGGAAGTTTAAAATGGTCTGCTCCAAACATAAGATTTTATTCATGTGTTGCTAAAAATAATTATTACAAACTCCGAGCATCGCGGACCAATTTTATTATTGGACCGTATTTGGTAAATAAAAATAAATTTTCGCTCTGCATTGCAGTGTCAGTTGGTGTACCGAGATTCATTCTTCATTATTAAAAGTGTTTTGACATATTACTGAGCAACGCAATGTTGTATATTATCATGCCATTTACGTTTAGCATTTTGAATCAAATACTTTAGGTGGGTATACACAGCTATTTTAGTCTTTAAGATGAGGATACTTAATAGCTTCCATAAACAACTTGTTTGCATCGTTTGATTTCCAAAGTCTTTACAGTATAATCAGTGGACTAAATCTTTTCAATATCAAAATCTCCATAAAATACTTTATTATAACCAACGACCTCTGATCCGTCAGTTGTTGCTGGTATACTCGTAGATACAATCATCTAATATGCCGATGGCGGTCTTAGATCCCAATGTAATAGGTCCGACCTTATCACTTTGTATCCAACCCCAGACATTAGCCCAATCCCGGACATTAACTAAGTTTTGTTACAGAAAAGCTCTATTGCATTTTTGCACTATCTAGGTCATGAAACGTAAACTAAGAGATTAGTAATCAGGTAATGTGTAGTTTTGTAGTATTAAAACAATAGACGGTAAATACCCAAGGCCTATTAAGTTTGACACTAGGCAAACTTCGGCTCAAATACCCTTGTAACAGACGTCTGTATAACGTTTGCTCTCTCTTAAGCGCTTAGCTGTCATATAGCTTTATCTCACTCTTTCGCCACGAAAATATTAGTTTAGAGTGCCATCGCTAATTATTTTAAATAAACGAAAAATATTAACATATTCAAGCTTTTGACTAGTTCATAGTCCATGGTTAAGAATATTCAATTTCGATTTTAAAGTAGCTGCAGTCAGCACACGTACTTATTATGAAAAAATACTCGATCATAAAAGTCTCTTGAAAAATTTACTGCACGAGAATTCTATCGATAAAGATAAAGAAACTCGATCAAACTAGAGGTATCAGATTTATCTTCAGTATTGACAAAATCATCAGAAAGAAGATTGATCGATTTTCAAACATTCTGTATAATGCAACAAGTCCGAGCATAAATCAATGCAGTTGCATCGATTCCCTTCAACCATTGTTCTAAGCAACTTTGTAGTTCCATCGATAGCTATAAGCTCGCCTCTTTACCTTTCTTAAACGTAAAGTAGCTATAGCAATCATAGAACCGGTCAGGTTACAGTAGTGTAGGTCTCGTACTCTCAAAGGGTCATGATCTTTAGAATACGCCCCCTTACGCCTGTAAACCTCATTATAGACTTCGCAAATGATTTATTATGTGTTCGTAGAGTATTTTGCACGTACTTAAGCTTTGTGGGGTACTGTTTGATGAAGATTACGATGAAAATATACAAAATGAAGTACATAAAAGTTGAGAGCAAGGTTATAGTTACATTCCAAAGACATGATACTCATGTAAAGAGTACATAGAAGGCAAACAGTATGGAAATACTATGGATGTAATAAAGTAGATTTGTATTTTATTGTAAACGTCAGAAATAATAAACAATTTTTGAGTTAAGTTTACCGAATTATTAAAATGTACAAAATTAAAGAACTATTAGAACCACCAAAAACATGTGGGTATTTTTTTTTAATGTATGTATTATGATTTTAAACAAAACTCGAATGGTGAGCTGAACCTAAAATTCCAAGTTGATTTACCATAACTCACATTTGCTATTCTTCAGCCAACTACATGATATTAACCTTGTGCTTGCCCCACTGGTTCTCAGTCAACTGGTCTACCGCCATACTAAAATGGTAATGAACATCGACTCTGGTAATAAACTTCAATACGATCATGAGAGACCTAGTTTCAGGCTACCTTGTAAAAAAATTACCGATCTTAAGATGGGAGTCGGAACTCCATGATCGCTAAAAAATTTGAAGGTATCTCGAAGTTTAGTATCAGTACCAAAGTCGATGTTCATTACCATTTAACTTACGCGGTCTGGTCACCTATGCATACAAGTAAATAAAGTACAGTCAAGTTCTTAACTCGAGATCGATACTGTCCCCTAGTTCAATTTCTACTAAAATTAACGGCACCGTATAAACCAGAGATGCAACGAACCGTAACGGAATTTAAATAGTCTAAAGACGCCTTTAATACCGCGGACTCGAACACCCGGAATCTATCGATACATAAATGATCTATCTCAATAACCTAACATTGCAATTTAATACTTCAGGCCAACAAAATACGATCTAGTTTCATTTGACGAAACCAGAAGAGAGTTTTCCAATATTGCTCTAGAAAAATCATTATTAAGTTTAGCGAACTCTGTCTACTGAAATTATTATTAAAATTCTAATAAGTTGGAATAGTTTTGTGGGAACCAAACTTCCAATTTTGGTGTTATAGCGTTTGTATCAATCGATTAAGATTTTTCATGTTTGTTGGTCTATGACGGTAACGGGTTCATGTTTCGATCGATTGAGAATCTTTATAATAACTTATAATTTGATATCGAAGCTGAACTGCGAATGAAAGAAAAAATATTGAAATAAGTGACGTACTCTTGCTGGTAGATGATAAAAATTGATAGGAACGAACTACGTTATAAGTTTGTTTCTTTACTTCAAATGCTCTAAGATGGCTGCTTTACACTTAATAGAAGTTTTATTTAAATTTTATGATACCTTTAAATATTATTTCGTCATGGCTCCAACAACTAGATCTAATTTACGAACTTTGCCTCCATCATAGCTGTCTTTAAAACTTAACACTTTGCGAATTGCCTTTTTTACCTTATTCGCTATCCTGCAACCTTTATTGGAAACGCTTTCTAGTCGGAAAGGATTAAAAATTAACTAGTCGGTTAGTCTAGCCGCAGCAGTGCTACGACCTTTGTACTTTAAATAGGTTTACTATGTGTGCATAAACGTGTGTTTTAGGGAAAGTTTCTGAAGTTATTAGTCTGTTTCCGATTCTTTTAATTATGTAAACTGTAGTTGTATGTTAGCGAATTAGTACATGATGATTGTCATTTCGTTTGGTAGAAAAGCCCTTTTAGGAAGTAATAGCTACTGAGGGTTTCGTTAACGCTAAGTTATAATTAGTATCTAGTCGTTAAGCGAATGCAATCTGTAACTGAATGTTAATTTGCATTGTTACAATTTCATGCAGCTTGGAGACTTGCAGAGACACTGAGTCGCTTAAAAAAATTATAAAAACTTCTTGGTATAAAAAATGTAGCCACTAATTGATCATTTAAAAATCTTGCAAATTACACGCACAGTATTGAATTGTTGTCGTTCAAATATCACCAAACAATATGTTCGTGTTCACACTAATTAATTTATACCTACGTGAGAATGTATACAATATTCAAGCATGAATCTCGCGATTGTGTTCTTAAGGCGATCGGTTGCTGATTCGAAATTAGCTAGATAATAGAGCTGCGTTTTTATCGCGTATTATTAACTTTTTGTCAAACAGATTTTTCAATACATTACATATTTTGTCATCATTTCTTTATTTTCCCAGCGTTTTCAAGGCTTTGCTTTACTTAGAAGCATACTTATGCGTGCATTAGTAAGGGTACCTAATGTCTAGTAGTAGCTTCCTTCTGCCAAATTTTGGTTTCTCGGAGAATTTTTCATTCGAAAGTTTTAAGGCTTTCTACAGCGTTATGTCTTTGATTATGATCTTAAATTTCCTCAAAATTTTCCATAGGTGGCTTAGAGTTTGACTGCACGCAAGACAGTGCCTAAAAATAATATTTATTCAGCAAATAGTTGTGACACGTAGTGTATCGACATTCCGACAGAGGGTCCCGATATGTCCCGTAGTTCAGAGGCTCGACAGAAACTGACAGGGGTCGACGTGCTCACTTCATTAATTCTTGAACAACGCTGATCAATAGACGCAGAGGACATGTTTTGTGACGTAATGTACCTAAGTGAAATTGTTTTAAAAGTAATGCATAAAAAGGGGAAGGAATAATATAACTACAGAAGCTCTTCAAGGGACCATTTGAGATTTGTATTTTATGTGGAACCAACTAATATTGGAGCTATGTTTCACAAAATGTAAACTAATGGAAAGACTTAAAAATTTACTTTGTTAAGACTAAGGTTAAAAAAGACAACAATTTAGTAATTGAGAGTTACTGTGCCTAATATAGCACCAAAAACGAAACAAAAAATTAAGCAGAATTCACCAATAAAATTACGTACTGTGCAAGATGTCATTAGATAAAAGAAATAGTTAAACCACATTATTTTAAGATTGCTAATAAAGGCTTTTTGAATTTAAATTTGAAACTGTACAAGAACTATGATAATGATTATGCTTTTTAAGAAAGAATCGGACAAAACACGATTATAAAATTACTAAGCTTAAATGATAAAATTGAAAGTAACACTATCCATAATATTATGTATAATAGACAGTTGACACACAAAAAGAATCGACGCAGTCTACAACTGCCCCAACCGCACAGTGGGGCGAGCTGCGTCCGCCGAGGAAACAAAACCGACAGATATTAATGGTTATATAGAAAAAATATTGTGTTGCGTTTTCGTTTCCCCAGCTTTTAAAGCGCAATAAACAGTATGCAATTAAAACGCCAATAGCAGATTAATGTATTGATTAATTGGATTGACAGTAGATAATGTTCTTTATTATTTTTGTTTTCACAATATAGGTACTTCATGTTACTTTCTAAATACAGTTTTAAATAATAAAAAAATATGTTTTTATTATTACTCTCGAATACTAAACTAAATACTATAAATAATAATGTCAATGCCGGTTATTCCTAATACATAAAATGAACTTTTGGAAATCAAAACATGCAATAAAAGATCTTGACAGTTCAGTTATTTATAGGAGCATGCGATACCTAAGCAACACATAGGTACACAAGGGTACCTACAGAGTAACCAATAAAATTGCAAAACAAGACCAAATCGACTTTAGCTACCTGTTACGGACTCCAATTATAAGATACGACGCTGCCGCTGTACAGTGGATACAACTCGATCGGCCAGAACCAACAGATTTATGAACCAATGCATAGGAATCGCGAACCAATTAAAATGGCGGCGATGGGTTGTCAATTCGTAATTGGTTAATTATTATCAGCGTGCTTGGGCGTGGTTGCACGTGCACAATACTGCATTCATACAAAACGCAATCATAGTAGGTTCCTGGTTAAATATTCTTGAAAACTAGTACAGACCTATTTACAAAACAAAATGAACCTCGTTACAAAAATGAAGAAGAGAGAAAGAAAGAAAAAATCATTTATTCTGCACAAACACATTGAAACTTAAAAGAGAGAAGATTATAGATAAAAAATAAAACACTACAAAAGTAGACAAAGTGCGAGTGCGGTGTCTCTCCGCAAACCATGGCCCACCTTCCATCCTGCGCCGCATGTCCTATCACCTGCACGCGTGATGAGCTAATGTCTGCAACTGATTCAGCCATTCGCGTGGCGGAATACTGGGCCAAGTACATTTAATTTGCCAACGACACGCTAAGAAGAAGGAGACAAAAATGAAATGCAAAATAAAATTCTTAAAATAAAAGTTTGCTGTCAAGCATGCCCATGTCGAAAGGTAGCCAGCAAGCAAACAACAGCAGAACACAGCACCAGCAGCATTTGTTACCGCAGTAACAAATATTTGTTACTTTTTTTGTTCCGAAAGGCACGATCTTTTACATTCTCTTTGAAGGTATTAATGCCTCCAAGCGATACCCACACTTTAATTACGGAAATTATTGTGAAAATTGCAGTAGCGCACTTTAAACCTCACCTGCAATCATTTAGCACCGTTACGGAATATTATTTCTCAGATATTTAAAGGTATCACTTAAATTGTATTGGAAAATAAGCAGAACAATCAAAGTTTAAGACATTCACAAAACTTATGTTTATGAAAACAGGGGGCTTACTACGAATTCTGATAGCAGGGCTGAGATTGAACGGCCCAGACATTTCCAGTATGAGCTGACCTCACACTGTATAGGCTTCTCCTACAATGAAAGGGCAGCTTATTCTGGAAATTTCTGGGCAGTTCAATTTTAGTCCTACTAGTAGTAGTAGTAAGCCCCTGTAGATTTTATTTGATGATTGATTATACTAATTTTCATATAATCCCGTTACAGGCACTAAAGTAACGAAAACTCCTGCCATCTTCCTGCCTCTATCAAAAGGCAAGCTTTTGATAGAGCTTTTACTTAAAATTTTATGATTCATCTGGCCACCCAGGTCAGCTAATTGTACATACACAAGCTTGTAATAATAAACATAAATAAAAATTAAATAATCGTCACAGACGATACGCTTTCATAACCTCACATCGTGGTCTAAACACGTCATTAGGTATATGATTAATGAAGCCTGGCCCACGGCCCAGGGGAGTCTAGGCGTCAGTGCTAATGTTCATTCAATTCATAATTATGCTTTTTATAAGTTACGTAATAGAGTTAACCACCCTCCTGTCAGCTGTTTACCGGAAAAAATGAAGTGTGAATTTATTTGAATAAAATTATTTAGCCATAAAATATACTTACTTTAAAATATACAGCAGAAATATTGGCTTGGCACATAAAATTCCTCAAAATAATGCATTTTTATTTGTATTTGTGAAAAAGGAAGATTTACGTGAGGTTATTTATTGTATGTATTTATTTGTATACTACTAGTAAGTACAAGATTCCAATAAACTGAAACTTATATAATAATTATATTTTTATAATAATAATAATCATTTATTTCGTACTTCAATGGCCCATAGTTATATACCTTACAGACGAACATAATATAAAGTAAATACAAAATTGTGTTAGCAAATAAGGCTAGTCGACAAAATACCCTATTTAATAATCCAGTAACGAGCAATTTTATTAAGAACAGCCGGCTCTATGTTCTGTTTAAAATGCATAGTGGTTTATTCATCGATTTAACCAGTCAAAATATGTACAAACAGTATCAAGATGGCGTGAGCAACACGCGTCGAGGTACTGACGTTGTATTCTGAAGAAAGATCGGTTTGTTTTGAAATGTCGTGAGCCGTGCCGAGCCACTCGTTTCATGTCACGACAACGTCCGTTTACGTGTATTTTACTAAATTATCAGACGGATATATTTGCAATTAAAATAATTAAAAGCTATTTCTTGATATGCAGATTCAAGTAGACGAGCGGAGTCCGTTGTTTTAGATTTTATTTGATGTATTTTGATTAAATAGGTGTTGAAGTATTTATAATACTGACACACATCACCTTCTACATACGGTTATTCTCATTCACGCTGTTTAGTTTTTGTAAAATTACATTATTAAACTTAAGACAAAATTATTTTAGCTGAACTCAAAATATTTACCAACATCTAAGATATTTTGGTAAACATGTTACAAAATTTCAGTCTGAATGACGATGTCCAATTTAATATGAAGTTAACTTTAACATATCTTCACGTGCCTACTGTCCGGCGTTGTGAAGAGAAGCGCGCGTGCGCACACCGCGCTGTCACTCGCCGACAGCATCTGCGCCGGTTCTACGCAGAAACGTGGATTAAATAAATCCACTCACTAAGATCAAAATCCCGCATAAACTGGATAAGATCCACAGTTATTACTCCATTAAACCATGTTATTAGCATATAATTTCCTATGAAGACGTTTAATATCGATCGCTATACTGTAATTGAAATGCCTTCATGTTGTAATGTATTAAAGTTACAGTACTAATTTACGGTATTCAGCGGATATCTTATTAAATCTTACGTATCTACATTTATATACCTATCGTTAAAGATTAAGTTCTACGTTTATTCTTTACTGTGGGATAAACCGCTCTTCGTTAGTTAATATAGTAAAACATAAACAATCTCTTTCCCCGCAGTTGGCTCATCAGTCGGCCAACGAATTAGTCGGTGTCACTACAATAATATACAATAAGGAGTGCACAGTGGTACGCAGGCCCCAGGCCGTCGCATAAATCGCTCAACACAGCCGAGTAATGTTTTGTATGGAGATTTCTTTCGACAATACCGCGCTAGCCGTGTGGTGGCCTTTATCTAGTCTTAGATTAATGTCTGAAATTGATAAACGTTGCTCCTTTCTTTAATCGCTGATGTGTTGTGCATTTTCACACTTGTTTTAATACGTAAGTAGATTTTTGTTATTGTAATCGCTGCAGTTACATCATTGTCTAGTGTATCCCGACATCGAATCCTACGCTATTGATAGGATCATAGCCAAATTGCTTACTAGATATTATGATATCATGATCTATTCCTGGCTCAGTATAGCGAACATTTCCATCTGCACTAACCTCGAGGTCTTTATACTCTATAGTCTACGTCATCTTTGTTTGTAGATACAATGCAAACGACCGGGTACTTAATACATTCATTATGTTATCCTTCGTCTCTTAATGCCCATACGATTCTTTTAAAGTTTTGCTATAAGGACACCACAAGTGGTCTTATTTAAAACAACTCGGTTTTACAACAAAGCACGACTTTGAGACGACATAAATCACGAGTCTGTGCGAAAATTACCAAATGTTGCAAAACGGCTCGCTAGCGTGCATTCTGCAAGGTCAACTTGCATTGAAAATTGTAACATTTTTTTTCTACGTTTCGTACCATTGTGTGTTCAAAGAAAGTCTGAAAGGCTTTCTTCCAAAAATGTCACAGTAATTAATTCACTAATGCGTCTATTGACGAGTGTGTACTGTACAAAGACTTTTACTTTCTTTAAAAGCGTATGATGATAATTAGCCCAAAAGAAAAAAAAGCCTTTTGAAAATTTGCATAGCTCGGACCCACCGCGGGCAGGTAGTGTCTCGTAATCGGACGATTTGTCTTATTGTTGGAGATGTCGTGTGTTTGTGTGCATCGACCGCGACTGTGCTCGAGATAAAAGTAATAAATTAAGTGAAACGGAAGGTGTTTGTAATGGTCGCCGCGAAGGTGTGGCTCCAAACATTAGGCTTTGACTAATTCAAACAAAAAACTTCTTTACAATTAAAGTTTTTAATATTTGTGACAACAATAAATCGTTGATCGTTTAAATCTATTAAAGTTGGTATTGCCGAACGTGGAGTTAAGTTATAAATAAGAGAACTATAAGCGAAGACTCGTCCGACGAGATTTATTATTAAATTAATATTCAATTAGCTTTCCGCACATGATGCCGTTGTGTTGGGCGTACGTATTATTAAATTAAATTTATGGCATCATTTATTGGGCGATATTTTTTAAATTATTATCGGTCCCACGGCGCGTCTACAGTTATTGTAATGCGAACGATTAAAGAAACGATCGAAACGAAACTACATTTATTTTATTAGGATTTTCGTGTCTGTTTGGTGTTACATATCGTGCGCAATACTTACTTGCATCTAGATTTTTATCTAGACTGGCGATTCGTGTAGTTAGTATATCTTTGTGTTGATAATTGCACGCGAATAAATAAATATTTAACTCGCTTCACCCTGCCTCGAATTGTTTGTTAGTTTAGACTTCGGAAATTGCACTGATATTATCATGCATTCATCGCTTACCATCCAATAAATATTTGTATACGAGCCAATAACTGATCCATTTTGAGTTATACCTAGTATCTATAAAGATTAGAATAATAATAATAACGCATAGAAAAATAATCTCATACATGCTCCCGTGGTCCCCACTAAAACTGAGGCAAAAAAAATTACGATCGACTGCGCCATTTATGGCTGAGTTTGATTTGCCTCACTTTGCGTCTGAGTATAGGCTTTAATGCGTTATTATTCTAATCTATAAGCTACAAAGTTTAATGTACTAAAGTCGTAATTTTAAATGGAACATGTTGAAGCTAGCCTATACCAACTCAAATAATATGGTTGAGAATAATTATGGTGATTAAAAACTCGTAAGTTTTCAGTTATACAGGGAGATAATCAAACAAACAGACTTCGTTATAATAAAGTAACGGTATCGATATCTAAAGGCAGCAAAGCAAGATAATGTCATAAAAAATAAAGTGTGACGCACAGTGTTCCCAAACGCACACCTGTAGAAAAAAACCCAAAAAGCAATTTTATTATTTACAATTATAATTATGATGAATGTTTGAAAGGTTATCGATAAATCACAATAGAATCATACGCAGTGTTTGCCATTCCAAGGTTTTATACTTAACTTCCTATAAATAACTCGCAATGGTTACCGGTTTGGTCCGTTAAGCTACTAAGTAAATGTAGATAGATAGGCAATTAGTCTTCCAGATAAACGATCTGAACTTAAGTCACATAATGAACTAGGTTTAATACATAAAGGTATTTACTTCAGTGATAAATAGTCCAGGACGTCCGTATTTTGCATGATTACTTGTCATAAAATGGATGTAAATTGATTTCAATGACAGTCTATCAGAAATTAATAGCTACGGTGAAGAGTGAATTACGTTTATAAAATGTAATTAGTTTCTAATAACTTGCATAAACTTTATTTAATCATTTATGTACACACATGAGATGAGAGAAAAAACATTAAATAGGAGAACAAAGTACAAAGATACTGGTTATTTCATAAAAAAAATCTCTTCCAGCAGACCTGCGAGAGGAGAATTAAAAAAGGTTTAATTATCCAAGTAGATACTTAATAGGTATGATCCCAAGAAAGGATTTTAACATCTGTAAAAAGATCTAAACTAAGATATGCATAGCGATCCTACAGAAGAATTATTGTAACAGCAGCACAAAGAGAACAAACATAATAGCCACCGAATCGAAATAGACCATCGAAAAAGCTCCAATAAGAATTTATCAACGGCGCCGTCTGCAACGCGCCGCTGCGCCCGCACATAGAGATTTATTGCATGTTATGTAAATGTGTACAAGATATTAGTGTCCTTAATATTTCTACGTCGTGATTAGTGCTCACCACGAACGTGAGAAATCCACTCTTAATGCGAAGCATCGTGCCCGCTCGGGATCCAATCGGGCAATCTTCGGGTTCTCTTTTATGGATCGACGATTACGCAGCCGCGCTTGCGCCGCGCAACTGGTTCGACTCTATTTGTAATTCCACATTTCTCTACTATAAATCTTGACTATTATTATCTTTACTGAATTAACTAATTTCCTCTGTATGTTAAAGTTAATAATCACAAGGCAACGAGCCAAATAATAACTAGCGTGGACTTTAAGAGCCAGTGACATTTAGGTAACATAACACGATCTGGTGGGCTGGCTGATGACATAATTTGAAACATGCGTGCGTGCGGACATCATCGCTATAACTCATTACGTTTGAAACACTACCATGACTCTCGGTCGTGCGTCTTCATAAAAGTAGATTAAATAATAGCATTAGCAGATTATAATGCTAAATTAAAAACCACTAACTTCGTGATTGCCGGATAAATCATAAGTGTAATAAAAAGTTACAGTAAATTATATAATAACGTAAATAAAATATCTCGAATAAAGATATTGAAAAGACTGGTTAAATCCAAACCATATCAAAGCTCCTTCTTCTGGCAAGATGGCACAAGCTATCACATGGGAATCGCTCATGCCGTAGTGAAAAGATTAGCTATAGACAGGAGTGGTGGTATTAAGGCTGACTGCCCAGGGTACGCCAGACGTCTCATGTTTCATCACTCGTGAAACCTCTTGCATCTCTGATACCAAAGCTGAAAGCTAAACAATAATCCTGCCAAATCGAATAAAACAGAAATCGAACACTCAAGGGAATCCATTAAGAAATAAAAACAAAAGGTCGTTGGTTAAGTAAATCAAAAGTTTCGTAAAGTGGCACCGCGGGACTGACTGACACATTGCGGCGATACCTCGCCTGAGATAGTGCGACCAAAAAAGTCGTATCTTCAAATAAAACCTTTACATGAAGCGCGGGTAGCTTTAAAAAGCAATGACTCGATAGGTAGGCGACATATAATAATTACTTACCAGCCAGAATGCAGACTTCGTGTTAAGGAAATTGAACCAGCACTGGTTAAGGATATTTCTTTTCGTGCAACTGTTCCTTGGCTTTATCGTCAGCAGTAGGTATATTTGTTTTTTCAGCAACCTATGTATTTTGAAGCAATAAAAGCTTAATCCCAATATGGACAAATGTTATTTGGATATGGGTATCATTTGATGCCAACAGCAAAGTGATGGATCTTCATCTAAATATTTACATGAATTTCAAACTCTAAACAACTTTCTTTTTGGGATCAATATCGTAATCGTAAAAAATTATTAGCTGTCCCATACCTTTGGGTCGAGTAGGTATTGAAGTTTTGTATGGGACAGCTGATTTTTTTTTTTGCTATTACGACGTTGGTCCCATAAATAAAGTTGTTCATTTTGTTGGTCTGATCCACATCCTTAAATATGACCAAGCTTTTCTGATACACGTTGTATAGCTGCTTAACTTAAATCAACTTTATTAAACCCAATAATATCATCGTATTTCATTGCCAAAACGCTTTTATAGTACTCGTAAATAAGTCAACACCGAATGATAAATCTGAAATGTATTACATTATAACATGCCTAATTCATCAAAATAATGATATATATATTTGCCAGATCTTATGCCATATAAATAATGCGACTGAAAACGGTTTGAAATTATAAGGAGGTAGAGAAAAAAGTATTTATGTAATAGCAAATGCAAGTTTGTAAGTTGCAAGGAACAGGAAGGCTGTATAAGAATATGCCTGAGGCCACCTTGTGGACGTCAATCATACGTCAAACATGCGCGTGCGACGAAGCTTTGTTTCAATGCGCAGGTGAATTTGCTCCGTTTACCATCTTATGGTAATATTACCACCAAAATGCCACGCTTTGAAAAATATTAAAATGAACGGATAAACATTTTTCAAAACATATATGTATAAATTGTCACTATCAGAATGTCATGTTATTATTGAGCTGCCCATAATTCAGAACTATTTTACTTGCAGTTACCTGTCTTAATATAAATAATTCGCAATGTAGAGAATATAACCTACCGATCTATCTAGCAATATTAGATTGTTTTTACAAATCTCTGGTTTACCACCGAGAGACGATATAAAAATTTGATCAAACTAGCTTCGGTTTTTCTCTACATTCTACTCTATCCAACTAAATAAACTTACTTACGTAACCATGGATGCATTCATCAACACCAAAAAAAAAGTAATCGAGATCATCAATGACAGTAAGAAAAAAAAAACTGTATTTTAGCTCGAAATTCAAAAGACTAGTCTAGGTTCGATATTCAAAAATTCACCCGGTATTCATGATTGATGTGTCTAGTTGTGTGTGTGAAGTCGGATGACCTGCTTGACGATGCACCGACTACTTGTAATGGGCAGATGTTATTCCATTCAGCCTAGACGCCATGGCAACTGATTTAATTGTCTATCTCGATATAGCTTTTACACTTTTTTATATACAATTGTATGCTCAATGAACTTGGCTTCCGCTGCAGCTGATGTGACAAAAGTGAATTATTCAGAATTATTTGCAGCGATTTATTTAATTTGGCACTCGAACTTCGTATCAATCTCGAATAATTTTTCACGTTTTCTCATAAAGCAAGTAGTAGATAAAACATTAATAATCTTGAAAGGTCATGGTACGAATTTGAGTAACATTACTTTAACTTGAATCAAAATGGTCCTGTGATATGATGATTTTGTAAAAGTTGGTGAAAAGCCCCCTGGTCATGATATATCAAGTTCAATTGCTAGAAAGAAGAAAAATAGGGCTACCTTGAAAAAAAATGCCGAAGATGACAATGAGAGTCCCAACTTCATGATCGGTAAAAAATTACAAAGTAGTTCTCAGTTTAGTCTCTCACGGTCGTATTGAAGTTTATTACCAGAGTCGATGTTCATTACCATTTTAGTTACGCGGTAGACTCCCTGGTTCCTGGTATCATGAAAATCGGAATTACTGCCATTATGGAGAGTATTATCATATCCAGTAGCTTACTTTTTATTTGTTACACTTGTGATGGAGCTCTATGTCATTATCACCAGATTTTAACACGCTTTTATTAGCTTCACCTGTAACTAACTAACGTAATGTAAGAAAATCTTGGAAGTTAAAGTTGACCCGTTTCCCGGTTTCCGATTGAGCTGAAATTTTGCATACACGTTCAGTTTGGATGACTAAAGCGTGTTCTATAGTTTTTTTTAAACTATTATATTTTATTAAGTTACGATGTGGACAACGATGAGGCTTACCTAAAAGACACCTATAAGTGACATGCTTTGCAAAAAGTTGAATAGTTTGAAACAGATGCACACTATCAGTCTTATAAAATAATTTCTAAGTTAATATTATGTGTAATTTCAGTATTATTTATAAATATCAGCAGCAACTCAATGCGTGTTTATTTAGATCCTAGTTACATATATAGTATCAAGTAGTACCCATAAGAGCAGACGTATTTCCCCATTTGATCTTTGAAGGTCTTATGCCTACATTGTAAGCCAAATACATACTTACAAACACAGTAAACTTTGTTAAATGCTACGGAAATAATGTACGGTACTGAAATAATATAAATACAGATACAGATATATAGCTAAAATTTACACAGAAACATCTAAAAAAGACTAATTAGATACAGTATATATTTACAATAGCCGAAACAACATGAACATTGTACCTCATAAATAACGGTTGAATACAAGCTGATTAATAAACTGAAGAAAAGTTTATTGGAGTACTTACCTACTCGTATCTATAGGTACCGATGTGAAATTTCACACTAGGCTTTTAATAATTCGGGAGAAATACCTAGAATTTGCGTTATTGAAAGGAATGTTAAGCTTGATTTATATGTTACGGATAAAAACGATATTTTTGAAGCTTGAACAAGAAAATAAAAACCCTGTGTTTTTTTAAATATAAGAAGTTTTTTTTTTTGTGTGGTTGGTTTATATATAATTATAATGAGGACTATTTCGTAAGTACTAGATTGTGTTATAGATAAGATGTCAACGAAAAATATAAAAGTTATTATTAATGACTTAATTTTCAAATTATGAGACTAGTCTATTCGTAGCACAAGACATCCAAGTCAATTAGGAACTACAAAGATTTGCACCAATTAATTAAAGAAAAACAGTGTGAATATACTAACGATACAATCGACAATTATACGGCCTATGTAGACCACAGATAAAAATATATTTGTGACATTTTTATTGCACACTCTGTTCTTATCTAGATATCATTAGTCATTGCTTTGATCTTACATCTCAGAACGTTTTTATGTCGACATACGTATAGTAGGTACCTACCCACTGTGCTGATTGAAGAATCTTAACGTTTGATACAATAAATGTTCTAGTAGTTTAAACTGATTATTTTTCATGTCCAGATTATTTTTGATGTTTGTAAAATAAATCATTTCAGGATATAAAAGATTGTGTTATGGATAGTGGTGGAATTTTACAGATACAGCAACTTGGTTAATCTAAATACAATTTTAAAACCTAGATCATTAAACACAGAAGACGAGAAGAATTATCTACCTTATACCTGTACAATAGCCTTTATTTAAAGACATGACGCTTTTTACCGGGTTCCAAAAATTACATTAACAGTAACTTTTTAAAAGAGACATACATACGGTAATCGGAAGAATAAGATATTACTAATATCGTACCAAACAATTTATGAATTTAACAAAAGATAATGTACACACAGGAGTCATCGAAATTATGTTAATGGTAATAATTATATTAATACTCAGAATATAAATTAAATATGTAGGTATAATAAAATATCAATAAACTTTATTGATATTTTATTATACATATATTTAACTTGTTAAAACGGTGACATAACACCGTTTTGATTAACGAGGCAAATAAACTGTCGAATGCATTCCCAAATTAAAACATTGTCCAAATCTGAATATCACGTTTTATCAAATATTGTCTCCAGACGTTGTCTATTTTAAATTTCAAATTTTCAAGTCTCATCCATTGGTAATGCGATGTCATTCGTTTAAAATTCGACCATGCAATATGTCTAGACTATGGTAGACGGAATATCAATGGTCTGTGACCTAGAATTATCTAGTTTAGATAAAAAGACGACTACCGTTTTCGTATATCTTATTGCAAGTATTAGATCACTGACAGATAAGTTTTTGTTTTGCACATGAATCATAGGAGATGAAAGCGTAATTGTCCCTTTTTGCAGTTTTAATCTTTGTCTTTGCAATGAACAAAACTATAAAGTGTCTAAGCATTAAAAAAACATTACACAATTTATACTTCGTTAATGGTCCAATTAATTTGATGTTCTGATTTCAAGAATCATGAAAACAATGGTTTGAGAAATAAGTGTAAACATTGAAGAAATATTCTTTCGTTCAATGACATCATAATTACATGAGGAATATTTTTTTTTGTCTATTATCACTAAGTTTAATATTTTATTATCCACCAAACATAACTTGTGTTCAAGTAACAACATTACTTCGATTTATATAGTAGGTAATACAAAAAAATAAAAAAATAAATTTTATAGGTAGTAACATTTTTACCATTTTTACATAGTAAATTTTATTGATGAATAATATTTTGAGATATCTAGCTATCTGCCTTATGGTTAGAATTAAACATAATTATTGTTCGATATGGTTGCTCGATAATAATATAAACCTTAGTAATATTATTCATAGCATAATATTTATATTTCCTTTTATGATTCAGTTAGAAGAACGTTACTTATTATGATAAATCATAAAATTTAGGACAACTTCGACGAAGTGCTACATAAAATTTATACATTTTGGTAAACAATATTAAAACCGATATTTAAAAAATGTGAGCACGACTTTTAAAGTAAAAAAAAAACATTTTTTTATGATCTTTTCAGGTTAGTATAATTTAGAAAAGTTAAGTGTTTATCAGCACAAACTTAACTCCTAATCGAAAGAGTAAGAAGTACAGATAAAGCAACGTTTTAAAACTCAAAATTGCGAATTTACTATGCTGTAGGGCCTGTAGGTAAAGAACAACATTTGTAAAATTTCTCGTGTAATTACACGAATTGTAATTTTTACGCATATCATTACTACTAAATGTTTGATTGCATTCGTTATGAAAGACCTGTCGATATTTCCATACCATAGCTTGTCACTTGAACTTAAGCATATTTAAATTATAATCTCGATGTGAACGTTTAATCAACATCAACGTATTCATGTTGAAATTCAAATGCTCCCGTATTGTATCCATTCGTTTCGTACAAGGATTATTTATGTTAAAATAATGCTGTACGTCTGTTGTTTGTGCATCGGCCTGTCACTAACATTTCAATCGGCTCGGTTTTTGCTGCAGCTTCACTTGTACGCTTTTAAACTCGTACGAAATCGAATATTTATACCCTCTTAAACATCTTTATTGACGCGGGTCTGACAACTGAAGGAATAAGGGAAAGAACTAAACGCCCGCACTGAATCTATGAATATATTTTACCAGGCAATTGTTTTATAATTGCTCACTACTTTTGCTATGATTAATTTTGAAGAGATCACTAGGACGAGGCTACGATGCTATCACAATAGTGTGATTCAGTAGGATAATAATAATGATGTGGCTCACTCATTAGTGGTCCAATCTCCTTAAAGAAATATAATAAATGGCGCAGTTTAATTTGGTAGACACACCCGAGACGGGCCGCGTATCTATCACAGGAACACTGGCGGCCGTCCAAGCCGGACCAAGTGGTGGGCCGTGCCGTTGACATGCCGTGACAGGTGCGGCATGCAACCCATGACTCGCCCGCCGCCGCCATACCGCTCACTCGCTACTCCCTCTTTGATATTCATTTACTAACTGCAATTCATACTTTAAATTCCTTCTCAATAAACAGGCCACAGTTATGCCTGATATACCAGTAATAACAAAAAATAATCAATTTAATCGCACGTAACATTTGTAACTTTCATCAGAACCATCTCTCATGCTGAAGCCAACTAAAAGTTTATCTTGGCTGCGGTTTGTACCCGCAAACAGGAACAAGCATGTGCCAAAACAATCATTAGAGAAGGTGTCGTAGTGCGTCGCGAAACAAGATATAAATTAAGAAAAATGTGACACCGTGGGGGAATAAATTAAAATTAATTGCACAATAGTGTTTATATTTCTGAATAGAAATCCCGTTCTTAGCCGAGCATGTTGCCGCGAGCTGTACATCACAATCGGGCAAGCGTGGCAAGACACGAAGTCGATCGAGCCAACTATTCATTGGCGCTCAAACGAACATTCAGTTCTAAATATTAACGTGCCTCGCGTTTTGTGACCAGAATAATACTTAACGAACTTATACAACTAATGTGAACTAAATTGTGGGTCGTTTGAGACATACTAATAGTTTCACTTAACTTTTTCAGGTACGGTGAACGCCAATGGTGAGACGAAGCGCCAGAGGACGTCATACACCCGATACCAGACCCTCGAGCTCGAAAAGGAGTTCCACTTCAACCGGTACCTGACGCGGAGGAGACGGATCGAGATCGCGCACGCGCTCTGCCTCACTGAACGCCAGATCAAGATCTGGTTCCAGAATCGGCGCATGAAGTGGAAGAAGGAGCACAAGATGGCTTCTATGAATATAGTGCCGTACCATATGAATCCGTACGGCCACCCCTACCAGTTCGACCTTCACCCGAGCCAGTTCGCGCATCTCTCCGCATAGGATCAGTGGAATTTTTCGAACAGCGGATAACTGATTTATTAATGTAGACAGTCGTCCGCAACGCGGGGTTGCGTGTAACATCTTTGTGAACATTGATGTTACAGCAACCAGACTGGATCAGTTATTCGCTGTTCGGAAAATTTCTATAGTGTAGCCTAATTTTGTTATTGTTATTGTGACGTTGCGAGTGACGAAGACAGTGTTTGTGCGGAAGATACCGTGGAAAAGAACAGAAGTGACGTTCTAGGAGAGTTCAGTGTGAAGAATACGAATATAAAATATAACATTTAAAGTTTAATCCAGTTTCTCATACCTGTTATAACGCATGAAATGAAATCATCAAAATTTCTTGTCACAACATGTTAACTGTAAACATTAACTACAACGGTGTTAAAATTTAAAGTAGAATTGAATTTTACCTAGTCATAAGATGTATCGATTTGCATTATTCGTAAAACTGTAAGATTTAACAGCTGACTACCGATATTATGTACATTGTGGTGGCTAGAAAGCGTCTGATGTGGTCCTACGTGGTAAGAAAATTCTGGTATCGTTTAACATTTCATTGATATTTTTCAACCTTACCACGTTTGATAATTTGAAAAAATATCTCAATGAACTGTGAAATGCCACACGAAATTTAATGTATCGTATTGACATCATGTATAGGATTAAGATAGACGTTATAGCCAACATAAGTAGTCATCACAAGAATAAAACAAATTCGGAATTGTACAGGGATAGAGTAATGGCGTACGAACAACATATTGTTAAAGACAAAATGTATCAGAAAATATTATATTTAGGTCATTAATTCATCAAGTAACGAATATTAGAAGGGCTTGTAAAAGCGCTGTGAAACTTAACGAAGTAAGCTCAGTAATAGATTGTGAATAGGTAATTCCTTCCTATTAATGTAAATAACTTGTCATGTAGTAGGTACGGTGAAAAAATTAATATATATCAGTGTCTCCCGAACTGTTTTATGTTCCTGTCCTTAGTTTGTAAATAACAAAGTATTTATCACACTATAAATACATACTATAATTAGAGTTATTAAGAAATAATAATAGTGATTTTTTAAAGTTTCCACAAACGATACCATTTCAAAAATTTCATGTGGCTCTATTACGTACTTTAAAGTCTTTAATGTCGTATATGTAAAATGTACTTAAAATAATGCTAGTGATTAAAAAATCTTTTCTTATTCATTAGTCTTCAGTTACATTGAAATTGTTTTCATTCAAGTTTAAAAAAAATATCAGTTGTTTATTAACACAAATATTTAAGTTACTAAAATACTGACTCAGACGCCCTAACAAGGTTACAACATTTCATGGCATACATCTCAAGTGTTGCAGCATTACCTAACCTTGTCAGAACGTCCACTGATAAATTAATGACGTTCATTAATTTGACCTTATGATTTATAAATCGTCGCTTACAGTTTTGTTGTCACATTCTTTTTAGAAAACGTCGTGGTCAACTGTGATATTTTGTTAAATTTTAATTCTTAAGTGAAAACAGCGCGATTTGAGTTCGTATATTTGATTTTATTTCAAGGAGTATGGTTGTAATGCTTATTTTCCTCGATTGGTACATTTGTTGCTTTATTTATTGTTTGTAAATATTAGATAACATAGTGTAAACTAAAAAATGTTCAAATTCTTAAGTAAATAATTCCTCTCATTATTTCTTTTGTAAAAATTCTGTGCAATAGGATGTGGCTTGACTTTTTCTGTTTCTATCATTTTGTAAAATATTTTCCTTTTACTTTAGTTATGTTATTTCTTTATTAACTAATAAAATAACGGTTATCGTTCATTCCAGTTTAAATGAGGACTCTAGTAAAGTATGCTACTGATCATTTAAATTATTGTATTGTAATAATAAAGTGTATTAAATTTGAAAAATTGGTGAAGATGATAAAATAAATTATGATGATACGAATGCGTTTTATTACAGCATTAATTAAACATATCATATTAATATGCCAACCATTAAATACAAAAAAATAAGACTCAAAATAGAAATTCGTTGTTCATTATAAGTACTATGATCACAAAACCAACGTATAGGTAAGCCTACTCAGAACTTACGTTATAGTTAAATGTTTTGTGAATTTGATTGGTCCACTTACTAATGAGTATTACTCAGATCAGCTTATTTTATGTACAGGTTTGATCATCAGTCAAACTGCAAAGCTTGCAAATATTGATTGATAGGTATCTGAACTCACAAACAGAAATCTAAACGAGATATTTAGAGCCTTTTAACCATCCAACAAAACGTTAGCAATCAGCACTATATACTGAACTGACAAATGATCCCAACAGTTAAAACACAATATTATCGTTACCGATAGAAAGTATCGAACTATTCGTACATGGCAAGCGCCAGAGAGACGCCGTTCAGCCTGATGGCAGTATTGAGCGATGATAAATGAGCATAGCAATGACATGACAGCCGAACCTGCGAGGGGCGCCAGCAGCTTACCACGTGCCAACAAAAGAGTGTCGAAAAATGTGAAGGTTGCCTTAGTTTGTAGGTCGGAGGCTGGTCCTATAAATCATGCTGTCGGAATATTTCGCTTTATACAATGTTTTGATATGGTAGGCTGGTATTGAAAGGTTTAAACGATCAAATTGGTTGTGTGGTATGAAAGAGTCGATTGTTCTGTGAAAGTGATGTGGAAGTAACATGTTAAGTCCAGATAGAGGATGTTGCACCTGCTGCAGTTCTAACTAGATGTAGACTATTATGAAGTATCGAATTAACAAAATATTTTAAATTCTACTATCATAAAAATAAAGCATAAATATGCTTTGGAGGCTTTTAAAACAGAGTGCACAATTTTTTTAAATAACGGCGTCTCATTACAGCCCTTCTAATTTAACGCACCAATATATTTATAGATAAAGCAATAAAATAAACAACGTTTATCTCAACAAGTATACAACTCAAAACATTTTAACAATTTCCAAAGAATTTTAAAGACGTAAGCATTAAGGTTATTCCACTTATTCCGGAGATGTGTATCAGCCGTGTCGCGTTACAATGAGTAATATTATTAATGTTCTGCTGTCCCACTAGTGGACATTCCGTGATACACCTCACATTAGGTGTGTCGAAGTCGCGAATCATATTTCATACTGCGATGTCCCCACGACACTGTTTTGACAGAAATGATAAGATTTTACGTTAGTTGTTATGATTTATTGGTAAGGAAATACGAATGCAAAAAAAATGATTTTAGATTATTGATTTATTTTTTTAACAAACAATGCTCACGTAATATTTATAAGAAATATTAATTCTAATTTAGGTTTGATCCATTCTTCTGATAATAATCCTGAAAAATAAAGAAGATAATACTTTAGGAGATTTTGACCAAGTGTGAAAGTATGAGCTGGAGTCAACGTTCTTAATATTATTTTGTATGCTTTGGACAAAAAGACAGCTTGAGTTAAACGAGTGTACAAATAATAAGTAATATCAGCCTGCAAAAGTTAAATCTGCGAAGTAGCGTCCTACAAACGACCACAATAAATGAAAAGTCATTACGCTTGATAAACTTATTGGTAATCGTGGTATAACTTTTACGACACCTAAAGAAAAAGAGTGGCCATTACTTTCCTAGAAATAGAAATAGAAAAATTTATTTGCTTTGCTTTTATTTAATTTATAAGCTGTAGTTCAATAAAATTTCTAATGAATGTTAAGATTCAAACAAAAGGCAAGAAATAATGTTTGAGATGTAGGTACAAACCTAAAAAACAACAACTTGAAAATGCTCGTTAAAAGAAAGGAATTTACATGGTTATCATAAGGTCCTTGACTGAAAGTAAAGTAAGCCAATGTACTTTATGGTACACCAGTCGTAAGAGGAAGTACAGAATAATAAAGATCCACTTTGAATGCAGTTCAACGTCCATTGGAAGATTACTAGCTATTCTGATGGAACTTTTGTGTACTAATTGAGTTATGAACCAATATGGGTCACTAGTTACAGGAGTCTATAAGTATGTTAATGTTAAGAAACACCTGAAAATTTTAAGTAAAAATGCATTTTATCACTTGTTGGCATCCACTGCTGATAATGGGCCTCCATAGACCGCTAAACTGGAAGTCCGTAGATGACTCACAACGCTTGGCACGGATACGATAACAGAATTTTAAATGAACAATAAAGGTGCTGCTGCTTATCCTCATGTTATAAACCCTTAGTCGCCTTTTATAAAACCCACATGAAGAGAAGATGTTGATATATTATTTGATAACAACACGGCTAGTCAGACAAAATTAAAACCTAAACTTAAACCACATCCTACAGTATCAATTTCCGAAACTGTCGAAGTAAACCGTTCTATACGAACAAATTCATTCCAAATAGACTGAGAAAATATTATCAGAGAAGAATACAATCGAGCGAGCTATTCATCAATCATTAGATACTTTATGCCGTTGGACTCAGTACAGAGGTAACACAAAAGTGTTTTTTACTGAACTACATAATGTTTAATGATTGAATCACCTTTATAGGACACGGAACATACCTAATAGTGTTAGATGGAAGGTAAGTAAAAAATGTTTTGCTAAAATAGAACAACAAAACGTAAGCTTATGGTCCGTATTATTAACTGCTCTCACGTTTGTCGATCTTATTAAGTGTTCTTGAGATGATGATTGGATTAGGTAATAAACATTAAGTAGAAACATGCATGGAATGGAGTATGATGGTAACATTTAGACAACTATTTATATGACACCAATAAAAAGACTAAACTGTACATTGAACAGTGTTTATCCAAAAAATAACCGATGTACCAATAATTCTAGCATATAATTTGTAAAGACTTCTGATTCAGACCATAGCTAAACCATCTACTCCCTTAAAGTAGACCGTACTTAATAAACGGCATAGTACAAAAGAGACGAAATCTTCAGTATAGCTCTACCTCTACGTGATCATAAATTTAGGTTCAGCCTAGAGCTTTTCTATAACATCTGTATAAGCACACATTATTAAAAATCTGCTTCTTTGTCTAGGATAATCTAAGTTTTAGGTAGTCAAAACGTGAGCCGTCTCAGTTCAGCAGTCAGTTAGTACAGATTCCTTAAACTGCAAACACCAGTCTCTCAATAATTTATCAGGTTCATTATTAAGGTATAATTCAGTTATAACATAAGTGCATTAAGTGCTTACAGGTACAGCCGTTAGTCGTCCATTGAAAACCTTGGGAAGAACTCATGAATATGATATATTTCTTTTTGTTGGAATACAACAGTTATTTTCAATTAATTACCATAATCTGATAAAAAGTGAATATTTGAATTTATTTATTTATTTATTTATTATTTATTTATTTATTTATAATTGCTTAAACTATCATTACAGGGTTTACCCTAATGCGACAGCTAAGAACTTATAAAGAAAGAAAGAAAGAAAGAAAAAGTTTTTATTTCTACGCCCAGTATGACGCACAAAACATAAAAATATCTAAGCTTAAATATTACTAAAAAAAATAAAATAAAAAATATCATCGTTCTGAGAGGCTTCTTTGGTCATTGGCTTTGAGTATCAATATATATATATATATATATATTGAGTTATACTAATATACAACATTATTAAAATTTAAAAACACAAAGACATATCATTACATAATTATCTATCAGTAACAAAACATAGTACATAAAAAATAAAGTTAAAATAAAGTATTATTTTCCTTGTAGCACAATATAAATAGTAATACCCTTGCGAATTCACTAAAACAACATGTAAACACATCAATCTGAGTTTGTAGGTCGTTGATGGTACGGATAGCTCTGGTAAGGGGTGCCTTGGCAAGCAGGTTAGTTCTGGCTGTAGGTACCAGTAGCAGTGGCGGGCTGCGCCGCCTCCACACGTAGCGGTCCGGCACACACAGACTCAAGCGCTGTAATACTCCCGGGTGGCTCTCCACTCCTCGAAGCACCTTCACCAAGTAGGCGACCAGCGTGAACTCCCTTCGGACATACAGTTGATTATAGCCAACCATGCCCAGGACAAACAGAGTGGGATACATCAGTGGGTAAAACGGATATACCCCATATAATTTCCTGTACAAATGGCGCGTAAACTTGTTCTGAACACGCTCCAACATTACAGAGTACTTAGCTTCATGTGGAGCCCATATGACCGCACTATGTTCCAGATGACTCCTGACTAGTGCATCATACAGGACCCTAACTGCTGTGATGTTTGTGAAGCTTTGTGTCTGTCTCAGAACAAATCCTAAGTTTCTGTACGCCTTCTTACAGATCTCGGTTACATGCTCACGGAATGTCAGATCGGGAGTCATGAAAACACCCAAGTCTCGCACCTCCATGACTCGTTGCAGTGGCGCCGCGTCCACCACGTACTGATAGAGCAGGGGTGCACGAGATCGGGTGAAACTCATCAACGAGCACTTGGATACGTTGAAGTACAGTTTGTTTTCATGGCTCCATTGTACTATTCGATCGATGTCTTCCTGTAGGCGCCTGCAATCAGACTCGGACCTAATCTCAAGCAGCAACTTGAGGTCATCAGCAAATAATAAACAAGCGCCATATCTTACAAAATCTGGCAAATTGTTTATCATAATAATGAATTCTAGAGGCCCCAAGTTGGTGCCCTGACTTACACCCGACCACGTGTAATATAAGTCGGATTCACATCCATTGCAGTCCACATACTGCTGTCTGCCTTGCATGTAACTGGCGAAAAACCGCAATAGATGCGGGGTGCATCCGACCTCTGCTAGCTTCCGCAGTAAGATGTCATTGTCGACGGTGTCAAAAGCTTTTCTAAAGTCTAAATAAGCTACGTCCACTTGCACCCCAGCATCTACCGCCGGCACCACGCGTCCCATGAAATCAAGAAGATTGGTAGCAGTGCTGCGCCCCTGCCGGAATCCGTGCTGCGCATCGGATAACTGTCCGCGCACTTGCTCTAGCATACAACGCTGAATGGCAGACTCGAACACCTTTGCCGGCGTCGACAACACCGCCACCGGCCTATACCCACCGATATCAGCTCCCGCCCTGCCTTTGGGTACTGGAATGACTCGCGTAATCTTCCACCGAGCTGGGAACTTTGCAGAATGAAGACAGGCGTTAAATATGTAAAGTAACGGCTCCGCGAGTACCCTACCACAATCTTTAAAAAGAAACGCTGGTATACCATCTGGGCCCGCAGATCGCTTAGGCTTGAGGCGGTCGAGTGCACTTCTAACGTTCCTAAGACTAAGATTATTAATTTGTACGCATGCACTACCAGTGTTTCCCGCTTCCGCTACCGCCGCTTCTGAGTCTAGTCGTGGCGGTGCATTACTATACACCGACTCAAAATAAGTCGCGAACTGCTCAGCACACTCCTCGTCTGACAGATACTGACCGTCTTTAATAATGTCCTGTCTACTCGTTGTACTTTTTTGCGATCGTATGTATTGCCTTTGTATATGTTATCAACTTACAGAAATTGAGACTCACCTAAAACACCCTTAACAGACTGTTTTTAAACTAGGGTTTATAAACTAGTTACATATTATGTTTTCATGAATACCAAGAACAAAGTATATTTAGAAACGAACTTAAAAATGCGACATCTTTCCAAAATCCCATGAAGTACTTCAACAACTTGCTTCCAAGAAATTTGCACACTACTGCCATCTTACGTGAAAAACATGAACCAAAAGGCAACCTCAAAGTGCCATCTGTCAAGTAGTATTTTATTTTTCCGAAGATGTCGCTTTACTGAATTCATTAGGACCATTCTGATAAGAATCCGCATTGGTGCGTTTCTAGTAAGAAAAATCCTTATTGGATAATTAGTGCGAATTTTTCATTTTCTGATTTAAATTCTAGTAGCCAGTGTGTAACTTAGTATACAGAAATGAAGACGACCAATTTTATTTACTATTTTGGGTGGTGCCCTTTTAACACGTATTCTACACTGCGGATAAAGGTAAGCGCATTATTTATTACTTTGGTCTAAAATATGTCGTGACACTTGAGTATTGATTTTTTGTGGTATTCATAAAAGTGATACTAAATTTCTAATACATATTTAACGCCCCAAAATCAGATAGGTTTTTAATATAAATTTTATTCTAACAAGACTTTGTTATTTCTGATAGTTTAGTTATTCTATTCGCTACTAGATGGCGCTGTTCGATGATGTCACTCACGGTAAAACAGTTTGAGTCATAATGTCAAGCTCCGAGGGAGCTTTCATTCAAAAAGCTTTCATATTAGAGTACGGACGACGAGAATTTCAGAATAGTTTTTGACGTTTTTGTATTAAATAAATTTTGATTGTAAGGTGACTCAACTACGGTGCCTGTTGCCATATACTGGTAAGTACATACATTTCATAATAAACATTTATTTATGCTGCATTGACTTTTTTAATTTATTATATAGAGCAGTCATGAAAATTATAAATACATCCGAATTGATCATTGGGATCATGAAATTGAAATTTAAAACATTCAAGCCAAAGCATTTTAATTATATACCTATAGAGAAAACAACGGAGCTACGTTTTAACTATAAATAAGTAGCAAAATTCATTTTAGAGATTATTTCAGTATCTACGTTTGTTCACAAAAAATTTTGACTATTTTTTTCATTTTACATGACTTCATAAAGATGGGATAGGTAATGAATTTTCCATGGAATTCGATTTTTTATTTAAGGTTTTTATATATTAAATAATGCTTTCTACTGCTTCTGCTTCATGATCGCCCTTTCCATTATCAGCCGTATCATCGTGAACCACATCTTCACATGAACGCTTCGGTACGTTTAACCATTATCTCAACTGATGTGAGATATTGGTTAAACTCAAGACTATCTAGAATTAAAAGCACCAAAGTATCTACCAACTGGGTGTGGTCTTGGTAGCAAATTAAGAGAACTCGTCACGAATGATCCTTCGCTATACCTACCCAGAGAATGTAAGTATCATCCACCATCTTTGGAATATAATAATCACCAGTGGCGGGCACTTCTTAAAGACAAAAAGAAACTGCCTACACTAAAAAATTTAGAATTAAGTAATACAATAGTTAATGTCTGTAATATCAGTAGTCTTAGGGTGAGGTGGTCAATCACAAACATCATTTAACTTGACAATACAACATGAAGTTGTGATTGCGTAGGTGTAACAAATGTCTATGAACGCCACTGATAATCACAGAACTAATAGAGTACCTAATTAAGTACTAGATACTCCCCTTTTGTTTTGTGAATAAACTCACAAATCAGCCTATCAAGCTTTATTTAATTTATGCCAAAATATTACACAACCGGTTATGTTAAGCAGATTTTTAAAGGATCACCACATGTATTTTATTTAAATTATATCTTATCAATGAATATAATTATCATCATCACTTTCCCCATCTTTATTTACGATGAAAATAACTTTAATTATTAATAATTCATATTACATTTTCTTTTAATATGGTGCCCGCTCCTCTGTCATAGGAGTCTCAAATATTACTAGGCTTCGCTTGAAGCTCTGCCTTCCAAACTAAGTATTCCAAATTTCTAATCGGTGACTACCTACTTAACCCTTTTTTGTTTTGGCTTCCGTCGTTAACTAATCCAATTTTGAAAGGCCAACATTTCTCAATAATCCTCGTTTCCCAAACTAGAGCTTAACACAAACCCTTCTAATCCTATATAGTGAGAGAACGGTTGCATTTCAAATCTCAAACAAAACCAATTTTATACCTGACTTCTATGAATGGATATTTTTGTTCGTCCCAAAAAAAGGAGCAATAAAATATGGCCGCCACAAAGGCACCTTTGCGCCTGCGCCGATCTTGGACTTGCGCATTTGGGTAACGGCCGGGGGTTACTAAGGATTCTCGAACCAACCTCCAATCATCTTGCTTAGTCTTTTTCGAAGTACAGTGAATTTCTCTGTTCTTAGTAAAATTAAGTTTACTCGTATATTCTATTTTATTTTATCTCGTTCTACTACTGTGTATGGAATAGAAAAAATAACACTTCTACTGATGTTTACCATGTAACGTGTGACATTCCTGCAGGGCAATTTGGAAATTACTAGCTGTGTTATTTTTAGTCACACTTTTATTAGTTACAAATCTTTGTACTGCTGGCTCTACTTTCATATCATTTTTAATAGCCACGTGTGTTTTAAGGGCAAGTTTTCACCATTAGGTAGTAAGGAAGGATTCATGATTAACTGCCAAATATCATACCCAAACATTTTACTCTTACCGATTCTTTAATTATAATAATTAACTCCTATTTTTTGTTTACGCTCATTATGAAAACAAAGTTCATGTAAAAATGCCAAACAAATGCTTGCCCTCGTAATAACTTGTTATATTATAATAACGTCATTGAAATTCTTGAATAAAATGGCGTAACATTCCCACACGACAAAAATGCCTAATTATTATGAAATAACTTTGTTTATTTCATAATTATAATTGGTTTATGGTTGTACTTTACGGCTACATATGTAAAAAAAAATTGATTAGTAATTAAATAAACAGCTTTATTTTTTATTATAAATAAAACATAACATTTATGGCTTACCCCTGTAACTTTTAACTGCATACTAAGACCTCTATTTGAAGTGTGATATATTATATCTAAAGTAAAATACCTACTTAAAACTGGAAAGGTTAAAAAAAAACACCCATATCGTTGCTGAAACAAAGCGAGCTGTTTTATTAGTTTAAGATTCTTTACATCATCATTCTCCTGCCCTTATCTCATTTTATTTAGAGGTCGGCGCAATATGTCTTTTTCTTCCATTCTTCTCTATTAGACCTCATCTCTAAGTTTACATATTATGTTCTTATAAGCCATGTCAAATTTAACACAATCCATCAGTCTTTTCTTGGATCTGCCTCTTCTCTTATATCCATCCACATTCATACTTAAAACTCTTCTTGTTACATGATTATCATCTCTCCTCATCACATGTCCATACCATGACAAACGGTTACTTCTCAACTTTACTGTCATTGATGCCACTCTCATACTTTCTTTGATATTACTCATTTCTTATCCTGTCCTTTCTTGTTACACCACACAAACATCTCAACATTCGAATCTCCACTGCATGCAATTGCCTTTCGTTCGTCCCTTTCGCAGCCCAACATTCCGATGCATCCAAGACTGCAGGCTTTATCATGGTCTTTTATATTTTTCCCTTTATTTTAAAGGGAATTGGGGAGTCACATGTTGTTCCCGTGACCTGCCGCCATTTAATCCAACCTGCGTTAATTCTGTGCTTAACGGCCTGGTCTATTTCGCCATTGTTTTGCATGAGTGAACTGAGATACCGGAAATCGGAGCAGACTGGTAAAGGTGCGCCGTTTAGCGGCCTTAGAACTAGAGAGATCGCCGAGATCGCAAGACATGTATCCTGTTTTAGTTCTGCTGATTTTTAAGCCAACAACACAATTCAGGATTCTTTACAGTAAATAGATATTGGATACGGCAAAATCCTTTCTAATAACCGTTATATCATTTTTATATTCTGTGTCCGGTTTTTAGTTTTCACGGTTATCAATCCTATTGTTTCGTCTTTTCTGCGTGAGTGTTCATGAGATACAGTAGTAGGGGTTGGTTCCTTTAACAAATCCTGTTGCAGGCTGGGTTGCGTTTCGTTAATATTTTATTTAGTAGGAACCAGTATTTGTTCTTTTCCATTAAAATGGAAATAAGGCACGCGAAAGACTTAGGCAATAATTTAATAATAGTATGTGCTTTGTCTTCGTTGTACGCGTGGTAATATAAAGTTAGGTTTAGGAGCTTATTTACGCACATATTTATCATCGCAAATATTTGAAAAATAAGGTGCTTATAAAAGTCTATACACAGAAATTATTAGATACAATAATAGCAGGACATTAACTTATTTGTTTATAAAGATAAAAAACCTTGCAATAGAATCTATCCACTTAGACAAATTGAATACTTCTCGAATTTCTATACTGGGCCAAAATTGATAGGTACCTTGAACTAATGGATCATTTGTAAATAATTACTCTCAAAGCGATTTCACAAATCATAATATGAACTAGTGCAAGCGTTTCATGAACTTGTATAATTTATTTAGTCGCGCCCTTCGCGTTAAAGTACTTAAATAGTATGTATTAAATAAACAATCAAGAAATCGGTTAAAAACAAAATTGAAAGTTGATTAAGTATATACATTTCTGTACAATTAACTTGTTACAAAATAAAGAATAGAGTCTAGAGACAGATAGCATAGAACTCATTTTCTTAGACTATAGATTTAAAAGAGCAGTATTTATCTTTAACCTATCCTTTTAGTACCTATTTATTTCACCCTACATTGTTTTCTCATATTGTCCTACATAAATGTACTATACAAAATTGTAACAACTTTATTTGATTTTAAAAGATTATTTGAGAGTTTCTTGCCGGTTCTTCTTCATAGACCCAATTTTTGAACCCTGCACCGAATCTAACGTTTCAAAAGTGTCTAATATTTGGTTGATTTGAAATTATAACTTTTCTATTCTATTCTAATAATATTATACATACTAGTGGTCGCCCAGTGGTTGAATATATATAAATTTCAGCTTTCTGCACTCCTTCTCCATGTAAACTGTAACTATGCCAATTGCCACACCAGACGCTAATTCGCCGTGCGCGCAATATACTTAAAAAAGGTACAAATTTTTCTGTTCACGTTCTATATAAGTATATAGCTTTCTATCAAAAAATTATCTAATGATAATAATTATGTACCAGCTGCTTGTAAGTCAAGAGAACTATGAATAAATTAACCAACAGATGTTGTCTCACAATCGTGATCTCGTTTGCTCCTGAGATGGTAGCAACAGTTTTGACATGATGACTCATGCCGTCATGTGCCTATAAAATTTATTTAATAACCTACCAATGTTATTACATAACTCAGCAATAGCATGGATCGATTTGGTAAATTTTTCCACTGATTGATTGTGCGAAAGTTTCATTGGAAAGTTTAGGTTCATTCATTTTGCAATAATTATTTTTTTACAATAGACATTATTTTCTCGTATCAACCAGGTATGTAGGAGGTTCCTTTCCAAAAAATTGTAACCCATCCTTTGGATTTCAATTTAGAGTACCTACTTAATTTATTTGTAGGTCGTTTAAATGTTTCTTTTTCTGAAAATTATAATATATAAGGTATGTTAATAATTATATTGTACCTATCTAGTTAATATTAAATCGACAAGGAGGCCTATTTTATTTAAAAAAATAAGAATACTTTGCATTACGAGTACATAGCATCTTATTATATCACAAATAGGAAATCAATCATATTATAGCAGAATTCAGTAACAATATTTTAAAACCAGAAACAAAAACTTTCATAAAGAGAACACTCAATAATCCGTTTGAGAATGACAGTCTGCAAAGCGCCGCCTGTCAGCTATATTCGAGGGGAGCGGATTAAATTGAAATTCCTTTTTTAAATTCACCAATAAGGGGAGGGGTGATGTCGGATTGGCTGCGAGCGTCCGAGCAAAATAATCCTCCGGTTGACTGACATGGGGCATTGCAGTTATTGCAACTTATAATTTTTGAGTTATTTCAACATGTTATAAAAAGCAACATCTGTCCATTGGAGTGGTTAAAACTAAGGACTTTTATAAGATTAACTTTAAAAATTTTGGCTTAGGTATGCCTACCATAAAGTAATTGATTTTGAAATATTTTTAATTTTAGATATTGTTTCAACAAAAATGCGATTCAGGCTAGATTACAAAATACGAAATGAAAAAATAATTGTCTTGGAACTTATTTTCTTCATACCTTTGTACTCGATAGAATATTTCAACTCATGCTTTATTTTTTAAATTAACGACACCAAAGTGTTATTGGGCCTAATTGTTACGTAGTTGATTTAATTAACACATTAGCGCCATACGTTCGCTCACATCTTGTGCAAACCGTCACGGAAAGACGAATTCTCAATAAGATCACTATAACGTCAAAGAGAACTAATCGCCAACAAATTAGCGTTTACTAAAAATGTACTTATTAAATTCAAAAGAATGCTGGCAATGCGTGGCACATCATTAATAACTACTGATCCTAATAGTGTAGTACCGCTACATATTATGCTTGGAATATTGGTACTTATACAACAATAGTTTTAACAATTGATTCTTTTGTAAAGGAGCACATAAATAGAATAGAATAGATCTTTAAAACCAAATACAGGCACTCATGAAATGTCGAAACTCTAGGTGCACGGTTCCAAATAGTAGGTCCTATGAAAAAGAGGGTT
This sequence comes from Allophyes oxyacanthae, assembly GCA_932294325.1. NCBI lineage: Eukaryota > Metazoa > Arthropoda > Insecta > Lepidoptera > Noctuidae > Allophyes > Allophyes oxyacanthae. Next base: position 10,801,280 of record OW028620.1, read on the forward strand.
CCCATAGAGTATTTCTCATAGTTACATTCAAACGAGGATCTTAAAAATAATCTCAATTCCAATCAAAATTTAAAATTCGAACCAGTCGCTGTGTCGCAACTCCCGCAACCCATATCCACGAATTAAGGCCAAGCCATATCATAAGCAATGAATCTATCATATACATTACCTAATCACAATGATATAAACGCATATAAATCGCACGCACCAACGGCTACAAAGAGTTACATACAAAAATGTATTGAGTCATTCGCCCGTGAACACCATATGGCGTCTTGTTAGTTGGACATAGACACCGGACGGACGTGTCACGATGGATAAGCGGTGTTTAGAATGCAAATTTTTACACTGCGACAGTTTCGTCGCACGCACTGTGCCGACAAAAAGGGTAATTAGATTGTATATGCTAAAAGAAAATATTGATTTATTATAATGGATTTCACGTTAAAAATCAAGTATTAATGCGCCATCATTGAAGTATAATGAAATGGGTTTATCGTTGAAAAAAGCACCGACTAAGGTGTCCCTTGGGAATTATATTTTGTTGTATTGTTATACTTTTTACAATACCTATGAAAGTTTATTTTCAAAGATGACCATGGTTATTAAGAATTCGTAATGTTTTCAATAATGAATACTGTCGTCTACATACCCACAAAATTATCCAGCATATATTCAAAAATAGTATCAGACTAAGTGATTCAGCGCTAATAATTTTTGTAACTAAATAAATATTACATAAAACAATTAAAATCTTCCGAATAGCGTCACGTCATTAATCTCTCAATTAACAACCAAATTGATGCCTAAACAATACCATCTGCCAATATGCCCGTGCCTTACCTAAAATTTACCCAAACCTCTAAAATCGTCTATAACTATGTTCTTTAAATAGAAAAGATTGATGTCTATCTCAATAAAAGACGCATGTTTAACATTAGTCCATGTGAACCCGTCCTCCGGAACCGGCAGGTTTCGGTTACGTCACTGCACGCGTCCGACGTTAACGGTTTCACTGTCAATAGGTAAGCACGTATTTTACTTTTGTTTGAACATCTTTGTTCATGCACACATACGTTCAAGTTGCGTAACTTTTCCGTCATACTTTTTACTTCCAACCGCTTGTTTATTTTAAAAAGGTTATGATGAGAAGAAATTGTTATCCATGTTAATTTATTTATTTTATTAATCGAACGTAAAATTGACACAAGCAGTCCAATTACACAGCCTAATAAAAGGTAATTAATAGATATTATTAGATCTAGAGCCTGTTAACTCCGGTAGCGAGGGGTTGTGTAGACAAATCTGTAAGGTGCTAAGGAGTAGGGCGGGGCGGCGCGGGAGGGGTGACGTAGTAGGCTTGTGTCGTCGGTCGCACTTCGCAACGCGCAGCTGCCCCACACGCCTCCCGCTTTCTACGGTAAGCGTAATTTTGAATTTCGAATTTTTCTATACCATCCTCGCGATATCGCCGTTCAGAAATCGAATTGTTATTATATTTATGTATGTAATGAATATCAATTACACGGCTGTTTGATTTAATTCCGTTGCGTGTTTAACTCGTATAAAATTTTAAGTTGTTTTAAAATGGCCGCGAATTTATTGTAATTTTCTTCAGTTTAGAAATTATTTGTTTAGTCGTTAAATCCGATTTCGTCTCTACTATGATAAGTTTCATTTGTGTCGTTAATTTTGTCGCATGCAATATAAATATAAACACCTATACCTATCTGCTACTTTGAAAGAAGACGAGGACTAATAAAGCTAAGATAAAGAAAAAGTTGTTTCGGTGACATTTAACCCGTCCTTAGCAACGTTCGTTCGAAGCGCATCTGTTTCGAAGCGCACGGACCAAATTGCATTTTATTTACTCTAAGGTGCATAAACTATTCCGAAAGAATTCCAAGCTTTGTTCCTAGATTAAATTCATGCCAATGTTTATCTTATTCGGACGAAAGATATCTAGGCATATCTTTGTTTTTTAAGTTACTTACTTACACCTATTACCTATCTATTTCTAAATATGTTGTATCCATTGTTACATGGGTACCTATATTGGATTTTTGTATGTTCTTTTTGTAATACTTTTCCTTCAAGATGTTCGGGAAGAACTAATGTATCAATTTCAAATAAATTCTGTTTTCCATATTATGTAGTTCGTAAAAAAATTATATAATTTCAAATCTTTCTTTAATCATTCTAAACTCCCATCGTACGGAATTTGCTATTCATATCTCGATTCGTTTTATATCAACAATTTGTTGAAAGGCGTTAACAACGTGAATCTTCACTTAATTTGCTAAAAGTCTAATAGAAATTTCCTTGTCAATATTGATACAAACACGCTTTCTGTCGCGTCGAGGTCAGCCCATCAATTATATTGTTGTCGTAAAAAGTCTTATAGTCTCAACAAAATCTCGTATCGAGGGCCGCTATAACAGTCCATCAAGCTGACTCCATACCTACAGAGAACAGAAGACATTCAAATCGAGTGGGATTGTATTATTTTTATTGTATTATTTACGTTATCGGGGTAGGGAGCCTGCGCGCGACGCCTGACGCTCGTCGATATCGGAGACCGTTGTACGCATGTGCGGAACATTGGCGGTACACTGATAATATTCTGATTTCTCTTTTTATGCATGTTAATGCGTGATATCAAAAAAGGTCTGACCTTTCTCTCCTCCGCCCATCGTTACGTTATTTGATAAATACGTATCTATTATTTGGTTGATACCAAATTATTTCGTTTTGTTGGCTTTACTTAAAAACGTTACTTATTTTTTTTGCATATTCACTATGTAATGACAAAATCCATTCTCAGTCAACGTCTTTTTTACCGGAATCTGTGTGTGTTCAGTATAGGTATAAAGAATAGTATCTACATCATTATTCATATTATTGACGAACAAAAATAATGTAGGTATCCTGAATAGTAGAACCCACTTAAAAGACCCCTAAAACTGAATCGATGCCTACAGGTATACCCTTCAACAATTGCCTGAGTAGTAGGTAGAGGGGTTGGTAGCGTGAAGAGCACCTATTGCTTAAGTATTTTTCCTGAAACATAATATCCACGTAATAACACCAGTTCATTAATTTCCTTACCTTTTGACACAGAACCTCCTCACGTAATATTATTAAAGCCAGAAATGGAAAAATGCCACTAAATTTAAATCATGCTACGTTTTCCTGTTCTTGTGAATTATTATGCAATTATTAATAACACGACGTTTTTGCTGCCGTGAAAAATAACAAATTAGAATTAGCCCCGTGTTGCTTGCACGTATCGGAGAATATTTTCATAGCGTTGTATTTGTATACCTTTATTATTAGTTATTACTACGAATACGACGTTTAACAAATAATAAAACATTTCCGTTTGTTTTATTTATATTTATTTTTGTATTCCATTGAGGGGATTACAATTCTCAAACACAGTGTTTTTAAAAAGTTTGTCGATGAATCCGTGAGTTCATTACAAATACAAAAATATATGTTATACTTAACAATATCACGCAACAATTGTATTGATAATTTATTATATATATTTGTCCAATCTTTGAAAAAAGAATCTTAAAATAAGGCCATTTTTAACCTAAATTGAAAATTCTCTCTTTTAAGGGGTCATTAGTATATTCTACACCAGAAAAACTGTAATGTCTACTTTGATAATTTGTAGAGAAGTTTATCCAAATTTTTCAAATACATTGGAAAATAAATAAAAACATATTTTTGCCTAATTTTACACCTGCCGCCCTCTTGTTGTCTCAATTGGCATATATGCTGGTGTCCCTTTCTGGCACTTCAAGGTCGTTGGGCCAGGTAATCCTCTTAAGATAAAATTACGTTTTGAATAAGTTAACTACTATGTACTAGGATGCGGAAATAGATGAAGAAGGTAGCTATTTTAAAACTACGTTTTCACTAGTCGAACACGCGAATTAAAATTCAATCGTTCACACTTAGGAGTACCTACGTGACTTGAATCGTTCGGTTTTACGACTTGGTGTCATGGAAGGCAATGTGTACTTACATTTTGTCTGTTACCTGTGTCTGTATTTGCATAAAAATAATAGCAGCAATAAAAGTTGCGTCGACTTCAAATTCAATATCCTCTTAAGACCTGTCGTAACTATTAAAAGGTCTTTCTGTGATCTTATAAACATACCTACGTAGCTACTTTGAAAGAAAACTCATAGGTACGTCGATACTTGCAATATACGTATCTATACTATCTTGTTTATAAAAGACGTGCTAATACTATTATATTTTTCAAAAGCAACATCTGCGTTCATACTTACACCTGCAAAGTTTTACAAGAAGCCACTCGGAAAGGAAACTCAACGGTCCCCACGAGAAAAGTCGCGTGACAAGCTTGTATAAGAATTAATGTATTTTTATTACCGACGTAAGTTATTTTCATTGTCATTAAAACTTCCCAAGTTCATAAACAGCCCTGTAAATAAATAATAATGTTCTTGAGAATCGCGTGTCTACGAGGATATTTTCTGTTTGACTTATCATGGCCAAGTTTTACAGTCCCTAAATATTTTATTATAAAAATCCTCCGTTTATCGTCGGCTCCATGCAAGTTTTATTTAGGGATCCGAGTTACGAAGTTCGTTTTTAAGGAATACTGGAATTGCGTTATGAATGAATAATGACTTCCCTAGATGGACTTGTCAGAGCAGATTATTTTTCTAGCGAGTCGATGACAATAGTATGTAGTCCCAGAAGTTGGCCACAAGGATCAATGTGATCTTCTGCAGACATAAGGGTAGGGGTCCGTCCTAAAAAATGACAATTTTGTTGATTTTTGTGTTTCGATTGTGATCAAGGGATACATAATTCATCTAAAATAGTGTGTTATTTTAAAAGTACTATTCTTATTCTTGCATGTGGCTGGAAGGAATTTTTAAAATAATTTAAATTATACTGGAAAATCACCAATATTCACACCTCCATTTTTTTAATAACCTATTAAAAAATTACACATTAATCTTCAGTTATCCTTTAAATAGAAAATTATATTTTGTTAGAAAATTATAATATCTTTCCTACGTAAATCAAAGGAAAGTGAACTATATTTTCAAGAGCGCAAATCTGGTCGCACCAGTAACATGCACTGTCCCTGGCACGATCGGTTTTGCACCACGAGAGGTGTACTTTTATAATCCCACAAACCTACATTTCAATTATTTTTCGCTTTTTCACAATTGAAGAACAAAATTGGCAGGGCGGACTCTTAATCGGTGAGTAATTTCTGAAGGCCGTAATTTAGGTATTGTAAATTAAAATGTTTCTATATCGAATCATACGTTTCATTTCCATACATATGAAATGCTAATTGTGCGCAGAATCATTTTAATTACAACAGGTCTAAATTCCACACCTAAATATATATTAACCCGACTCACACGTTACCGCGTTACCCAGTCTTTGAATAAAAATATTTCAATACGAAGGCAGAACATTTTCACGGCATGCCAATACATTCCCTTTCCATCTCAAAATCACGTTTACAGACATTCGCGCAAAATTCGAAGCTTGCAGGAAATGCGAAGTGCTTCGACGATGTCGATCGATAAAATCGGCACGCCTGCCTCGTTGTTCGGAAGTCATCGATGTCAAAATATGTTTTTGTCGATAAAACAAGCTGATGGTAGAAAAAATTCACAGCATTAGATATGGCCGATCGATATCGATGTAATTACCGACAACCAATAATGACGTTGGAATCTACTAAAGTTGCGGTCGCATTTTTGTTGTATATACGGCATGTTTCATGTTTTTGGAGCCGATTAAAAAGATAAAAAGCAACAGATTTAATCGTATAATGCGTATATTCAACGATCCTTAGGAGAATTGGATATTTTCTGTTATTTTTGAGTTACCTAACGAGCGTTATTTGCCCATGGCAAAATGGAATTACATAAAGTATGCAGCCTTATTTGCCGGTGACGGTGAGAGGAGGATAATGCTTTTGCTCGTACCGTGCAATTTCTTTGTTTATCTTGAGATAGGATCCGTAACAGCCCAACTTAATTATAAAATGCTGGATCCAAAAGGTAATGGACCAAAAATTTTCCGTGACGTAGCATTTTTTGAGCTCGTTAATTTACGGGTTAAAATCTATCTTCGTGTTTAAACTGTAGCATCTAAAATAGTATTCCACACTGCCTCCTTATCTTAGTTAAATAAAGATTTATCAGCTACCTACAGGTGACATACTATACAGCCTTAATCTTAGTTGATACGATATTATAATGTGAATGCAAACATACGATGCGGCAGCTTCCGCTGCCTCTAATCTCTTATCTACGATATTAAGTTTAACGTAAACCAGGCTAACATAATAATCGTTAATCTTATCATTTCTTAGAATTCAGATACCTACTATCTACTTGACGAAAATTCTATATAAAGTAGCTAGAATAATCGGAATTTCCATGCCATTGAAAGTGAAACAAACGACAATTTTCTAAAGCTCGATCATCTATTTTTAATTGGTTAAATTTAAAGAATACTAGCAGTAACGACATACTTGAAAATTTGTCACTACATACGCAGCTGGTTTTGGCAGCCAGTCTGTACAGCTGCGGCTGCCAATCCTGTGACTTCGGTCAGGCTATGTCAGGCAATCGGAAGTGTCAGCATTACATCCTTCCACTTCAGATAAGCTGTCGTGCCTTGCCTACCTTGTGTTAGTAAGTTTTCTATTCTATAGTAGGTAACCCTTAAAATTATTATGTTTATTGCTCCTCTTTTATCAGGTGTACATTCAATAATATTTCTATTCTATTCTTTGTACTCTTTATTCATAGCAGATGTTTGGTTTTCTTCTCGCAACATGCTCCTAGCACCAGGCTCTAGAGATAAAATTGTAAATTACAAAAACAATCATTGCACTATCTATTACATAGATTTATTTGAACAAGGTATTTCATTGATATCTAACCGATTATCGATCAATTATACAGTATATCGATAAGGCTTAATACATATTGATCAGTAGGTAATCGATAAGTTAGCTCGTGTAACAAACTCGTTCGTAGCAAAAACATACATCCATGTCTTTAAGTGTAAATGTACTTAAATGAAACCTGTTTACAGTGTGCGATTCGATTATTATTGAACTGGTACAAATTACAGGAGTCTAATATAGTAATTACTAGTTTTTGTCTTTTTAAAGATACAGCGCAATGTGTAGAGGTGCTGATTGCGATTAAAACAGCTTGTTGTCGATTGTCATTATACCTGAAATTGCCATTTAAGGCATTTTATTATATTGTAATAAGTCCTATGAAGGGATTATGGATACGGCTAATTTATCTTTTTTTCTAAATGTATCATCACTAGTACAAACTGTACCATCCGTACCATAAATATTGGTCTGCAGTTGTTTTGAAATTTAATTTCAAGCTATGAGGTTTACCTATTCGTCGCTCACATAATGTTAATACTATATTAGTACTTTTGCTTTTCCATATTTGTTTGTTTCCTGTTAAGCTAGACTACATATTTATATTATGCACTATTATATTAAGTCTTAAAACTTGTTATGGTTCTCACACGTTATTTAAAAACTAACTCTTGGCACGCAAAATCACCGCCAACGTTTAGGTTAAAGATTGTATATAATATTAGTACCCTGATGTTGCTATTAAAGATATCTCCAAGAGACAAATTCAAAGCTTATTAATCAAAATAGTTCGACTTGATTGAAATATTTCATCTATAACTTTAATGAAATGCTTGATACCCTATATGCAGCATACCATAATACGTAATTCAATTGCATTCTTGAATTAAATGATAATTATGAAGTACATAACCGATATTCACGTGATTAACTCCGAAGTTGCAATAAATAACGTTAAATTCGATTGATTGTGGTATTTTAAAATTACCAAGTGAAGTGTATAAGGTTTTATAATTTCAGCTATTAAAAGTCTGATGTTTAATAAATCACTCTCAAACGTAATATTATTTCTTTCTTCTTCGTCATTATCGTTGGGAATAGCTGGTATTTACTTACCTTATCCTCTAGAACACTTAGCTTCATCAAAATGTCCATGTTCTTTATCGAAAGCAAAATCCTTATCCATGATAATTATAGCAATTTTTTGTTTTATACAGTTTAATTGTTGTCTGAATTCCACAATGTTTAGAAAACAGTTATTTATCAAATATCTTTTCTAGAAGATCGCCAATTAAAATTCTAGGTCTTTAAACGTTTTAGCCATTACATTATAGCACTTCTTATTATCAACTGATTTTATTCAGATACAAGAAAGGTTTAGAACCAACTGACAAATATTTTGCTATGATATGATCAGAGGTATCATTTAACAAATATTCTGTTTAGTAGACAAATTACTTATGGGTGCCACTCCACTTATCTTATAAGGAAAAGACGTGAGCGGTATATAAGTTCAGACATCATGGTTAAAAATAAAATAGGTACTTTGATACAGTGAAGACGATACCATACTACAGATGCAATCTCGATAACATTTGCTCGTACGCGTATTTCCAGTTATATCTACATTCAAGGCATTGGCACTTTTATTCGGGAGTACTAAGGTTGATAATAGTATTGCAGTTATCCTCAAAAGTGATGTAAATTATCGTGCTTTTTGTATTTGAAACAACTCGTAGTACTATGCGCCTAAAATAGACCCACAATGATGGTCCGCATAAATAGAAAGCGGAAGACACATTTGGTCGGCGTACCCGTGTTTAGGAAAAATATGAAGTTTAATAAAACGGCAGGAAACCAACAATAAATCCCGTGTCAGTGACCCCGTGACTTGAATACAGCTAATTTTGTTATGCGAAACGTGTTTTGTTAGAACAAACACATCCATATGTGTGAATTAGCATACTAGAAAATCACTCAGTTTGATTATCTAATAAAAATACCAAAACTATAAAATAATACAGCGGCTTAAAACATTTAAAGATATTTTTTTAATTACATAAAATAAATCTTATGATTCATTATTTAAGCTAAGAATGTAACAATAATAACGTCAGGATGAAACGTTTCTGTTCATTCCTGAGACGATGGACGGCCTCGCAGCAATGTGGCAAAAATGTCGCTCAATTTATGCCCAAATTTTAGTCCCGACTGGTCCCTTTTTGTTACCATCTGCGCGTCTCGCCGACCCGAAAGTCCAGACAGCTCCACCCTAAAAACCGTTTAGATGAGATTCTTATCCTTTCGCACTCCTGTCAAATCGCATATCGTTATCTCTTTCTAAAAGTTCGAACAACCAGGACCTGTCGTCCGTCTCTTTTTTGCACACGCGCACAGATTGTTCTATCCTTTCTGGCTCGTAGTAATTCGTGTATTTCCGCTTCCCACACGAGCGGCAGCCATGTTTGGCGGGACTGTCAAGTCAACGCCAGTTTGGCGCGTATCAAGCAGGATGAACAAGGTCGGTTTCCATCAGTGGAAGCTTTTTGTAATTCCTGCTACATTGAATTACGCTGCTGTGCTTTCATCTTTTGACATAATATTTGTAATAAATATTAATGTTATATGTGTAAATCATTTCAGATGGCGCCAAGCAGGGAATGGCTAAGAGAAAAGCAGTGTTTAAATAACGTAAGTAATATAATGACTTTAATTATATCTTTAATTAGTTTTGATGAAATCGTTTCGGGCAATGTTTAAGTTTCGCAGACGTTCTGGCATCATGCCAAAGGACATGATTGTTTAACCAGCTATACATTTTATGGGCAATTGTCTGCTTCCGTTATTAGGTGTGGTGGAAACTATGATCATAATTATATATGTTATTTAGTATATTTCTGTACATCTATCTTTACAATGTTCATTCTATTTCATTGCTGAAGAACACAAGAATTCACGTTACCAAAAACTTCAAATTAAATTATTTTCCACGGAGTAATAAGCCCTTATGTATTTTACATATTTTAAATTAATAAGCTCATAAGCTCTAATTTTCTTTGGATAATTAATAATCGATTCAAAAATAATTCCGATTTTGATACTATGTTTACCAGAAGATCCAACAAATACTTCCTCATCATATTATTTTATTTGTTAATATTTTGCCATACTGTTGTAGGCCATAACTTATCGTAAAGCAGCAATATACCAACCAATCGGTGTACACGCTTTTGATGTACCTCAGGTACCTAAAACAAACAAAGATGTTCTAAATAAACTCATAAAGCCTATTAAGGTAAAGATTCTTAAACAATAGATCCAATGTTTTGACTCTAAAAGATGTAACAAAGCGTTCCCGTTAATTCTTTGCGCTCGAACAAATTTTCTGGGTCGGTATTTATTAGCGCTATAACTACGAGGCATTAGTCATCGCCTCTGGTATTTTTGGATGTGTTATCGGAAAAATGCTCTAAAATTTCTGTTACTGATTGTTTTGGAGCTTTTGTCTTAACTTCTCTCTTCTAAACTTCAAAATTATTCGGAAAATATTGACCATCATATAAAGCATATCCATGATCAAGTGTGTATTTTTCCTGCATCTATTAGATACTTCATTTATATGCTACCTAACGCTTTTGTCCATCACCATGTCACAACTACTCAAACATAATATTGTAAATGATCTAACTAACTCCATTGTCTAGTCATAAGCATATTCAATGGCAGATATGCAAATCACCAACCGATCACCCACATGTATGAATATGTTATTAAATTCATATTTGTAACTGTTAATATTTGACCGTGGTTCATGGTTTTTCCGATTATGTATATTTTAAGTAATATATTAAATGTGATGATTTGCATATTACTCAATCATGTCGTGGTAGGCTTTTGAGTATGTTGTTAGGATATACACCTAAAATATTTCAAAGGTCTAAAAAATTCATTCGTACACACTATCTAGTATCTACTAAGAAGACAATGAAATGTTAAATATAATATTTCATTTCATTACTAACTTATGACAGATATGTTGATCAAAGATCTTGAATGTTTGTACTACGAGTAGTTATAAAGAAAAATTATAAAATTTCAAACTCAATTAGACTTTACTTCACAAATCTGTTATTGCTCTAATTTGCTTATTACCACCTTGAATTCGTGCCCGCAAGACTTCCATATGACTTTCAAATTTTTCTCTCGTGGTTGGCACATTGTATCATCTCCCATGTAAACAGGCAACAATTATGCACGCCGGACTAACGAAATGTGTAAATGGGCCAATTACCGCTGCCTATGTAGGCTGCCGTACAATTAGTGGCTTACTAATAGTTTTCATCACCAATAGTTTCAAGCGCTACGTTCGTACAGGAACACATCATACCGAGATCGTCTCTCGTTGTGTTCACATCGTGTTTTGTTGTGATTCTGTTTTCTATCATCGCCCTTCAAATTACTTCTTAAAAAAATATAACAACTATTCCATTTTTGTCTACATTCGGATTTCAACGGTGAGTTTTTCCATATTCAGTTTAATTGTTTCAATAATTCAGTTTACAAATTCAAATAAAGAGTTAAGCGTTCTCAAAGTTAGATTTATTTGACAGAACTAGGTCACCAGTGCAGGCTTCTAGGGCTGAAATGTATAATATAGCTTCGCACTTAGAGCGCAAGAAATTTATGTTAACGACTACAGAATGTAGTTGAATCCGCTGTATAAATCTTTGCTTTTTTCATTTTATTCTACAAACGTCCTTACCAATTGTTCTCCTTCAACCTTTTTATATTGTTTGTTTGTCTTGAATGTGGTTTCTTATTTTACTAATTTCAACTGAGTAGGTACGTTTTGGTCTTAATTAATATGTTTAGCTTGTCTCTTAACTTGAAATATATCCAGTGTCATGAATAAACTTTGTAACTTGAATTCTATAGTATTTTCTTTTATATATTTCACAAGTACATAATAATTATACTATTAAGAGATAAAGAGAGTACCATTAACCTTCGAGAATCCTGGCAGAGTATAGTTGTACTATTAATCACTAATGAATACCAAATTCCCATCATAGAACTCTAATACTCATATTTTTACAAAAAATCGGCTTGTTTTAATGTCGGTTGCTAAAATTACTCCGGTGAAGAAAATAAAAATTGTATCTGTGTAAGGATTTTCATAAAAATTCAGTAGGCAGTGGCTTTATATAATACGATTCCAGAATATAAGAGAGTAAAATGGAAATAACATGGGTACATAAAGGAACGGAGAAAAGTTTGCTGCCTTAATAAATTATTGTTATGTTAATAGCTATGAAAGGAAACAAGATTGTATTTGTTCATATTTCTGAGGAAAACGTGATTATTGGAAATGAAAATGTAGAGAGAAATGAAATTATCTATTCATTTACAATGCTTTAAACATTATAGGGTTGTTCCTTTGATAATATTATTGCGACACAGGTATCTATATATACCTATCTCATATTATTTACAATCAAGAATAGAATGGGTCATGGACACATCATAAAGATTGAATTGATCCAAGTTTAGTTGGGTTTATCTAGGTGATCATCCTATTGAATATCCTTACATTGAATAATTCTCACGAAATTTACATCAATCTTAACCTTTCATGTTTATCAGTAGGCGTTATATTTTGTAGTAGCAGGTAATGAAATACCTAAACAGATAATAGACAAAATCAAACATCCTAAGATTCGCTTAGCAACTAGTGGGCTGCGCGCTCAACAGATTTGTACAACAGCTGCTAGGACTAACGACCAGGCAAGTTAGAGCTCTTCCAGCCTTTGAGCCACCCCAAATCGTGCTGTCATCGTAAATAGGATCCTAGGAAGGGGAGGTCAGGTAATGCTGGTGGGCGAGTCTAAAGTGGGGGGTCCGGGCCATTCATTCGAGGGCGGGGGCGGCGCTCATTGCTCGTGTCCGGAGCGCGCATGCGCGTCCCCTGACCCACTTGCCACCGCCGCGCCGCCGCCGGGCGGATGGCGACCTCGTTACGCCAAGGTTGGCGAATCAACCGACGAATTCGCGGCCCGCAGACGTAGTGACGCGCTGATTACTTAAAGTTCGATGAACAGTGATTAAATATAGAAACGATGTCGATTTCGACATTATTGACGTCCCGGATCATGATTACGAGCAGTTATTAATCGAGCAATAAAAATATTGCATAAAATTCAAAGAAAAGCGTTTTTATGTCAAAACATATTTCGAAGGACGATTTTAATTGAAATAATAAAAGTTAAGTTAAGTAATAGAATACTAGAAGTTTAAATTCGTAAAACTTGTTGATCTTAATGAATCATAGTTGGTCCAAGTTTTTTGTGAGTCAGCGTGATGCAACATTTGCGAAACAATATTACGTGTGTGTAAAAACAAACAAATCTTTTTTGTATTGATTAGCAAGTACCGTCTAAAATGCGTTTCAGCTAACAAGTTCCTTCCGTAGAAATTTAAAATTTAACATACTTAAAAGATTTTTTCTCACAACTTTCCCTCACTTGCCTACTTTCAGCCTTGTGTTAATGCGATTACTGAGTCATTATTCATCTGCAGACAGTGTAAGGTTGTTCAAACACTAATGTCCTTACCTGTCTCTGAAGTTTACCTTAATCTTGTCTATGGATAAACAGCGCAATAACGATGATCGATTACGACACTTGGCCACTGTTACACGCTTATTATGGAATCCGATTGTGTAGGTGACGCCGGTACCATACGGTGATGTTATAATCGATAAAATGATCCATCGCGCGTTTACAACACTATTAATTTTGATGGATGTGTGTTTTGACGTTATATTTAAAAAGTCGCGTTTTATAAATGATTTATTCGTTGTTTAGTCAATTCTTACTGTAATGTATGCTTCCATGTATTTTAAAGTTATTTTCATTTTTATTTCAGGTGCAAATCAGTGGCAACGTTGGCAGAACCGACCTCGAGGAATTCAGAGAAGTTTCTTTCATAATTTTTCTCTTACCTAGTTTCTTATTATTATACCTGTATCTGATTCATTAGCCGATTTAATAATTCATAGAAAGTTAAGTAATTTATTCCTAGGTAAGTAGAATAGTAAATATTTTTGATAACATAAAATAAGCATTATTTTTTGCTAAATTAGAGGAAAACCTGAACCTACCCCTTATTACAAAAAATGGTTTAAAGCAGGTCTAGTAAAATCCAGGTTTTAGATTATATCCAACACTTTCTAACTTAATTTAAGAAAAAGAGACGGGGGCTAACTAAATACCTGAGTTTTACAAAATTAGCTTTAAACCATGTTTTGTAATAAGACAGACTAAGTTTACTTCTAATTCGAAACGAATGTCTAAAAGCTCTCTTTTATTTTCGAGAATAATTTGCATCTCAGTTATTCTTTATTTTATCTATTCATCAAAAAGGGTAACTCGATGCCCTTCGTACACGAAACCCTACGAACCTAGGAAACGTTCAATTCAATTCATTTATTATCATAGTATTTGAAATTTCGATATTATGTAATATTTAGCAAAACATTAGCGTTTTGGATTCGTCTTTGCTAAATATTCTCTTTAATCTAAAATTAAAATTAAAAATGTTATATTAAAGTAATCTTTAATAATAAACAAAGACATGATAAAGATTAAAATGATAGCCTTATGAAACCTTACTTGTATGACAAGAAAACTCTCACCAAAGAATTTTGGTTGAAAATATAAGCAAGTCGAAATGCGATTGTATATACATAGGTATTTCTTTAAGTGCTTACTTACTTATTTGTGCTACAATATATCTACAAAAAAGCCTTTTTTGTAAATATATATTATAAATTAAGTAAGTGCCTCTAGGTAACGAGGACCCCGACGAATAAAATGGTAAAATTAAGTTACTGTAAAATAAATACAGTATATTCGAAAACTTTAGACTTAATTATGGTACCCGCATGTAGAAATATTTTCAGCAATGTATATTTTTGCGAATAACTTCTAAATTTTTTAATTACCTAATTGATGTATGATACTATAAACAAAACTCTTTCAAATGCTATAATATGATGCATTACCTATTTCTTTTTTGTACGATAACTTTTTGTCAGAACTGTAATAGAAGGTACCTAAATACCCGTACAACTGAGAGCTTCAATACTGTCCTGCCATTCTCTCATCTTGAAACCATAGCCGATTTTATGTGAAAATTTATGATAGATTTTACATTAAAATGTAATCTGTAGCGTAGCTAGTTTATTAACTTTCTACATCATCAAATGTAATTCTCTGCTTCCAGATTCTTCAAGAAAGAAAAATTCAAGAGCAACATTTTGGTGCCCATCGGCATCAATATTAGTGCCCTACATCTACCCTGTAGATCCGAATTTGTTTGAAGTGAGGCGACAAATTCGGTTCTAGAGAGGTTTGTGTGGTGCATGCACTGCGACGTTTCAAGTCCATGATGACAACATTATTCGAATTCAAAATTTTATCTGTGTATCGCAGTAAGATAGACAACGTTAGAATTTATTCTCTTTTCACTATCCTTGCAATTCATGCAGTCAAGTCTTTTAACGTTTATGCGTAGTCTCTTTTTTTCTTTAGCTAGGTGTTATTAATCAATTCGTTTTCAGTATTCACCACCTGCCTATCTTACTGCGAAATTAATGTTACTTTCTTTATGTATCTGTATGTGTTCTCGTATATTCTTCATCTCAACATTTACTTACCTACTGACCTATTGCCCAAAACGTCTGCCATTTGACTACAGCAATCGTTAGTTTTTGAAACGTATTCACGCGGAAAATAGTTCACCAGGCATTCTCATATAAACAGTCTTCTGTGTATAAAAGTTTCTTACTAATCTCAATAATAATCTTATAAATAGTATCTAGAGCTTCGTAAATACGAAATTCCAGGTTAGGTTAGGTAGTTTTTGCTGTCCAGCTAATTTCGAGATTATCAATAGAAAATTCTAGATAAGAATATCTACTATTTTCTATTCTACATAAAATTCTAGTACTAAAGTGAAATATTCCGTTTAGCAGCTCAGAATAAATGAAAAAACTAAGCACGTATTGTATAAAATCCAACTGAAGTTATTTAGAAATATGAAATTCCAGACACGTATTAGGAAAAATTGTATTCCCGACACTCATACGAAATGAGTGTTCCGTATTGTTCGCAATATGGAAATGGGCTTAGGAAGGCTCTTTCCTTATTGTATGAATACTTGATTTACTTTATCATACAATATTTCTTATAATTTACGCTAGCTTTATATAAAGTGTGAGACTTCATTGTTTAGATCAGGGTTTCTAAACCTGGAGTCCATGGAGTGCTGGTAGTCCATGGGTACATAATTAACATATTCGTATTGTTTCCGAAAATGCCTGGTTTGTTTTTCTACAATTTCCTGAGATTTTTTTCAATTTTAATAGTGGTCCGTGTCTACAAAAAGGTACCACTTGTTTAGATAGAAGCATAGCTATTGCTTCTGTTATAGTAAAGTCATCTTTAAAGGTTACCAGTTTCAAAAGAAAACAAAACCTTAGTTTTTTTTTACACTTCTAGACATCTATGTGAATAATAATTGTTGTAGAACTAATAGCATTATCATACTTTTCCTAATATGCAGTGATTGAGTCCAAGGATTTCGCTAACCTGTAATTCTGTCACATGAACAAATTATATTTTCAATGTAAGCTATGATGATAGAATCAATTTAGCTACATTGCTTTTATAATCAAATCGGAACATGCGGCCTTAATTCGTTTATTAAACCGCGTTTTTGATACTCGTATTCTTGTTTTTGGAAAAAAAATCTGAACCATTTCAAATATTCTTTTCATTTTTATATAATCAATGTTCTTATGTTTGTTTACTGTATTGTATACTGTGTATGTAGGTAAATGTGTTAATTCTTTAAAACCTTATCTATATCTATCTGTGTCTATATTTATAACTATGTTTATCGGATTTTTGAAATCGTTACTATCCTTGCAGATGATCAGTTTGTTCCACCACTTATTGCAAGTGCTTCCGTATCTACATAATGTTCGTTGTACTTGCATATTGTGTAATCAAATTGATTGGAACTGTATTATCTGCATTCGATATTTATTTTGTATTGTATTTCAGTTGATGTTCAAAGTATGTATGTATTTCTATGTTTGTTAGTATCTATGTAAATGTTTAATTTTGTGTACCTACCTAAATTAAGTTTTATGGAAAATTGGCCTTTTTTGAATTCAGGAAAATATGAAATCGTAATTAGAAAATTGAAAGAGTTAATAGCATCATCTTTAGTTCTGAAATGCTTTGATACTGTATTTTGTTGAGCTCCAATTCTGAGAAATCGATTATGTTCGCAATCCGATCGGATCATAATCGATTGGAAAGGTCACTTCTTCTTCACACAGAAGTGTGGTCGCAGGTTGAATATAATAACTAGGTAGGTAGCTCTTTATTTGGTTTATTATTAAACTTGACGTACCAGCATTGATATCGATCGAACATAAATGTGGGCAACATAAAGCTTGATGTAGGTTCTAAGTATGTATTAAGTAAGGTGAAATAAAACTACCTACTCGGCATTACGAAGGCGTTTATTTTATTGTTGATTTTATTTCGCTGTTCGGAACTGTTTACGGCCTCATGTGAGGTGCTCTTTACCATAAAACTTAATTGACGTTAATTGCCACTTAACGCTTTAGAACATAGCTACACTCGTGAGCACGCTAATAGGTACCTACTTACGAAGAATGTACGAAATATTTTCCGAGGTTGTTATTTACAATACTTAGGTTTTTGGAACTCGGCTATATAGGTACCTACAGTCGAAATTTATCAAACTGATTTGGTGCTTAAAAATATTTGAAAAGGATTTTAATAAATACTAGTGGTCGTCCAGTGGTCGAAATTCGATGGTAATTTTAGCTTTCTGCACTCCATCTCCATATAAACATTAACTATGCCAAATCACACACTCCTCCGTGCGCGCAATAGGTAGGTACGCTTAAAAAGGGATACAAAGTTTTCTCTTCACATATTAATATATTATGTAAGTATACCTAGACTAAAATACTACCTACCTATATTAATAAAAAAATATTTTAGCAAATGAATTGTGGAAGTAAATTATTATGAATTTAATGTGTATTTAATTAATATTATTATGTTAACTTAACTATTTTGAAAATCGTGTACCTATCTAAAATAAATAAAATGAAAAAGATTTCTATGTATTTTATTTCCATTGAACACGATTCTGAGAACTTTATACACAGTCGGAGGCCTCAGATGGAAATTTACTTAAACCCTTTAAAAGTTTACTGCCTAAAAATGCAGTTAGTCCCATCTACTATTTTCTATAGTAGATGGGAACAAAATATGATTATGGTTGAATATACGCTCTGCTTACTCATAAGAGCGCGAAAGTATAATTCCTGTATATAATATTATTATTTAAACCTATTATGAGAATTCTGCCGTAATTCGGGACCTATGTTCAGCAGTGGACTGGATTTTATGAGAGTAAATTGAATTCGGTACACATTACTATGCACCTTTTAAAATGCATGAAGAAGCTAGCTACTGCTATTTATAGATTTATTTTCTCTAATAAATCTATTTTCCACCATCTTAGTTGAGTAATCTGTAAAAGTATACTAACATCACTGTCAACAACAAATTCCAGAATCCGGTATTCAAAAGTTCGAGAAAGCTCTGTGCATTTTCTTTAACCCATAATTATTAACAAAATAATCATAAATAGCTACCGTAGGTGATTACGAGGCATTTTTATAGAACCGAATCAAAGTTGGTTAGAATAATATTAACACAGTGCAGTAATAAATTAATAGACGGAGCCATTACACACTAATATATTCAAAGTTCCTAAAATCAATAGTTTCCCTGCAAGCTATAAAACTCTACGCGACACTAGATGGCGCTAGTTTGTGGTAAAACAGTCGCAACAAAACTTTACCCTTGAGAAGTTCTACTCAACAAAAGATGGCGTTAGAATCACTGATAAAAGAAAATTGTAGGTATATCTTACTGATACTTTAATTTTGCTTGTAAAGAAGCCATTATTAAAAAAATTAAAAAGAACACCTATTCATAAACGCCTATTAAATTTCTTCATTACAACAATAAATACCTATTTTACAGGTATAGAATGCCGTCGATATCTATAATTAGTTATCTACTAAATATTTATTAATTCGATTGTTAAAATATATAATAACACCTCATCATAACGAAAAACGGTAATAATATTATATAACCTACATATATAGGTATTTTAATATGCTGTTAAAAAGTTCTGGAGTGGCCTATAACATTATTAGGTATCCTAAATGCCAAATGCTTTTAATTCATAAAGTCATGGAATACCGTAGATAATATGTGTCAAGAACAATGCAAACAATTTTAATTAGAGTTCAAGCTACCACTAGAATGCCTAGGTAGATACCTATATTTTAATTTCGATATCTACTTTCAAATAAAAAATTACGTAGGTTTCTAATCGCTTGAAAAGATAGGAATTTCATGTTTTTTTATATTCGTTCATATCTAGAAAATCGGTAACAATGTACTGCATCAAATACCTAAGTTGTTGAAATATCTTAAAACCATACTCGGTTAAACAATTATTAAATTGTATAGTCGTGTAAAATAGGTACTCAATTTAGTGGTTAATAACACAGAAAATATACAAAAATCTTACAAAACGTGTTCTTTTTGTAGCAATCCTTACATTTATCTACATTTCCTGCATTTCTCTGTTTTTCTCTACATTTCCAACACGAAGCCTGACCGAGGATGTCGACGACTTCTGGTGACCGACAGATGGCAGGATAACCATCCTGCGCTTTGCTGACGGCATCATCATCACCAGTGTGGGCTGTGGCAGACACCGGTGCTTGCCTTCTTTGGTGATTGCACCTTCTTTTTGAGACAGGGCTATGTGAGCAGCGTATTGCGATAACTCGATGTATCCTGATAAAGAAGCCGACATGGCCGAATTATTATTAGGTATCCTTTTCTTATTTTTATTCTCAATAAATTACATTATTGAATAACATTGTACTGATCAAAATTATAATTTACCTATTGTTATAAAAGAGTTTCCATGGAGTTTCTTGCCGCTTGTTCTCTATAAGACCTAGGTACTATTTGGAAACGTGCACCTAGAGTCTCGATATTTCATAGGTGCCTGTATCTGGTTTACATGAAATAAAGATCTATTCTATTCTATTCTATGGAGGTACCCGACAAGCTTGTATACGACATAAGAAGATTCCATTGCAATGGAAGGATTTAAATATCGAACTGAATATACAACTTTATTTATACCCAAAAATCGTTAAAACATCTAAATAAAACCTTCTATTTGTGGAGTGAACAATTTCATAGAGCGAAGAGCCGGTACGGAGGTACCAGGAATGTATAAGGAACGCGAAGATTAATGACTATCGCAGGACGGCAGACAAGCGCGGCCGCGTTTGACAAGCGCAGGTGCGCTATTTTCATAATTGGCCCGACCCGCGCCCTTTCAGCTTTCAGGAAACTAGTGAGTGTGGTCATGTGAGTTCATACAGGTATGGCGTTGTTCTTTGTTTACTGTGCTAATAAAGTTGATTGAACGTGTAATGTTTTTTGTCATGCTTAAAATAGGTCTATCTGCTAGTGTTCCAAAAACTGCAGTTACCCAAGAATTATCAATATGGTTTAATTCTGATGGCTGTATTAGAAGTAATCCATATAGTTATAGGCAGTAGCAGTAGCAGAATAGAATCAACAATACCTACGCCTGCAAAACGTGGTTTATTTCATAATACAAAATCTTTATTGGAATATATTATGAGGGTTGATCCATGTGCGTCAGTTGATAAAAGTATAATGCACTTAAAATAAATGAAGAAGTTTAGACCACCAGTGTTTTTCTTAATTTTTCTTTATTAAGCACATATTAAATATAACACCAAGTAGAATTAGGTTATTACGATAACGTAGTCATCATCTTATTTCGCATTCACCGTCTCCAAATACTCCATAACTCCATACAAAGTGGATTACGCCACTAATCTTGCACCGGACAGGGGTGCCACGTGTGCGAACATGAAAATCTGACGTGCAGGGGCTCACCTTTCTACGTAATGAGTACAATTAATCACGCGAAGACCCTACGTTGTTCTGGTAAACTTAAGCACTACTTGACATGGATCTTGGGCTCTGCATCTGTGCCAAAACTAACGACATGTGATGGATTAGAAAAAATAAATATAAGAAGACCCTTTTTAGAAGTAGGTACTTTTTTCGTGTGCAACTTTTGAGCTGTCGAGTTTTTGACAGGAACATTTATCTTTGTATTTTTTTTCTAAATGTGTTGCAGGCTTTTATATATACGTTACTTGAATAACCAGTTTGATATTGTCTTATTATTGTCTATCAACATCTCACAAACTAATTCAGTTATTTTTCAAGATCGGTCGTCATACACTTACTACAATACTACATTTTCTTTTGCTCAAACCCCAATGGGTAATTTTAATATATCACTAACTACAATTAAAATCATCTAGGTACAATAACCATTATACAAAAATATATATAAAATAGGTGTTTAATAAATGCCCACTTGCTACTTGCACGTTGCACTTAAAAAGTTGATTAAATTTTCTAAACATGTATATAATTATTTTATATTACGTACGCAACAAATTTATTTATTTTTTCTACGCAATTTTATTCGTCCATAAAATAATAAAAACTAGATTTTCTTTATATTTTCCTTATTAAAAGAAACCCAAATATCTTCATCGCAAAATCGAGCGCTACCAAAATCAGACCTTCCATAGAAAAATTGTGTAACTGAGCGAAAGTATTGAAAGCAGGAAGGGCCACGTCAAAAATTACTATTAAACCCCCGACATAATTAATGAACTGCTTATTCAAATACATTTAAAACTATTATTCATGCCGTTTACGTTTGAAACGTTCCGACCTTTTCTTTGAAAGGACTCCTTTATGTTATTAATTTAAAAAAAGTTGCCTTATGCGATTTTTAAATAGTCCAGTCTTGAGCCGTAAAGAATTTTAAGGATAAATATTTTTTGTTTACAATAGTTCGTTATTAGAATATTATGTGGATGCTTAATGATCTTTGCACAATTGAGTGTACTTTGAATAGTAATGGATATCAGTTGAAAGTAATCATTTACGCCTTGTTGAGCGCCTGCTTACTACTTAGATACATTAAGTGGAGTATACACTTAGCGATTTTATCATTAAAATGCACGAGACTTTCTTCGCAGTATCGCAAGTCTGGCTCCATATCTTGACTTAATGAATGGGAGAAACTCATGCAGAATTTCTTCTGAAATCCATTATTGTAAATATAATATAATTTACCAACATTTAATCCCGTATAATTATAATAACACAGGGTGAAATTGAATAACGGTAAAACCTGAACATATTTAGTTCAGAATTGATTTCGGTAACTTTTAATAAAGGTACTTTCTTTTTTTCAAAAATAATGAAATTCGCCAGTCCCACGCTCAATTGATCCAAACAAAATTTAATCTTATTTCAAGATAATAAGACTCAATTTTATATGCAGTAAGTAATGCTAGGCTCGAAACAATTTCCTTAAAAATAATAGTATTTTTTTTTTAAACTTAAGTTTTAGGTATTGATTTATATTAACTAGATACCTATTCTAATTGGGGTGTGTTCGGTTTGCGATAATTAAAATACACGTTGTATAACGCACCCCCCACGCAAAAAATGTTGAAACAGATGTCCTGGTCTAGCCAGGAAAGCAAAGATGTAATTAATCAGCATCATAATCAAATAACAATATAATATACATCCAACGGTCACAAATAAGAAACAATAGAAAAAACTTCAGCAAAATAACAAGAAAATGTGTTCTACAAAAACGGAGGTTGCTTGCTTGATACAAATATTATCCAGATTACCCTGACATTCCCCACCCCTCTTGAACAAGATAAAAGTGGGCGGAAAAGCGGAGAGGTGTTTTTCCTTTACAGGTCTGCTTACAATGGTTGGTAGAGATTTCCCGAATGTTTTTTTCCTTTTGATATTTTCGCAATTCGTCGGCTTAGTAGGCACCTTCTCATTATTATTACTGGGGCGAATCCCTGGGAAAAGTGACTGGTGTTTCTCTTATTCGACGTTACGCTCGCACGCTCAGTCGCACGTTTTCGATTAGGTAGCCCTCTGCCTTTGCTTTGTTATGCCTACCCCTATATTGGCACGTATTCACTGATTGTTATAGAAGGGTTTCATTTGAAATTGGTTGATGTTAAAATTAATAACTTTATTAGTTTCCCTTTAGTGATACAATAAATACGTTCAGGTTATTTGTATGTAGTTTGGTGGATCTGCACTGCGACTTAGAATAACATAATAAATAGGTACCTAGGTATCAATTATATTGATAAAGACAACCAAACCTATTCATACATGTAGCATACTAATAAGTTTGATGGCGTGCCTTGAGGAATGTGGATTTACCAGCTTATCCCTGGTATGTATACAATTGAATTTCAATTTGTATACAATTAATTGAATAAATAACCTATCAAAGCAAAAACTGAAAATACGAAATAATGTAATACGAAAATATGGCAATATTACGTTACCTACATAGAAGCCACATTTTTTTTAGTCATTTCTTTCCTAAATTTTCGTGCAACGAGAGCAGATTCCCTCGTATGTTTATGAAATCTCAAATAAATAAATAGGGCCCTATCTTGTAGGTACCTAAAATTACCAAGGGGCGATTTTTCGATAGCTAGATACACCTCAGTTAAATTATTCCTATGATAATTCCATACCAAAAACTGTTCCAATTTTAAATTAATAGCTAGATATCTTGTAACTGCCCATTGAGAAATTGGCCCTCAATATTAAAGGATATAACTGTGTTAAAAATTAATAATTTTTCCAGTCTGGAAACTTATAATATTGCAGTTTCCATATCGAAATCCTATTGCAACATTGCACAGAGAACTTTTAATCAAGTCCTGGAGAAACGATTTACTATGAACATAGAGTAATTACTACACAAGGAGAAAGGACATGGCAGAAAAAAAAACAACCACGTGATTTTTGTATGGAAAATGGAAAAATCTATGTCGTCCCGGGCTCCCCCTTGTAATGTCCGATAAGTCTATCCATTGGGGTATGTTTTGTATCGTTACTCCTTAAATTGGGTGGCATTCTTCCTGGTGATGTAGACAGACATACCGTCGACACCGAAACGCATGGGAAACGGATAAGTAAAAAAGTCTCTAAGATAAAATTTACCATTTATCTCCTTGATGCTCTAGAATAAAACACATTCATCTACGTACTAAGCAACAAACTACGGCAAACATGGCAGTCTAACATTGAATAAAAAGAACTCAAACCACACCATCTTCACTTAGGTAGTATTTTCCATTCGACCAGTAACAGCAGTTCGTGGTGAGCACCTACCACTGAAACATAAACTTTATAACTTTTGAGTATAGGCATCAAACTTAAACTTTACCATCTGCATTCAGCTGATCTTCCCCACTCCGCCGCCGCAGTCGTCGGCCGGCGCCCGCGGCGGGCATCTACCATTAATCACTAGTTTTAGCTCACGTTGAACGTTGACTAGCCGTACCTACTGCACTGCAATGTACAGCTTGCGGTGCTGCGGAAAATTGCTTTTCTGTTATTTGTATTACAGCTTTCAAATTATTTGAGTATGAAATTAATAATATTTACGATAAAGTTAACATGCAATGTGGGTTGCACATAATGCACATTATTGTTATTTACGTCAACTCCTCCAGCTCAGTTAAACATGCTTTTACTGTGTAATAGGAGTACCAAGTTAATAGTGCAACTTAACCTCTCTATCACCTCTTTGAAGCCCCTTCGTTGGGATTACTGCGGTCTACCCATACCAAAAAGCATTATGATTTTTTTCACGAGAAATTGCTAATCGAAAACAGTTACTCATACTGAGGCTTTTTACAGGACGAGGTCAGGAGACATGTGTTTATTAGGAAGCTTTTAAAAACAGACTGGAAAGTTCATTGTGAAAAAATTAAACCAAACATTCTTTTTCACCAGTTGAACGTAAGAAATCAGAAAATAATGTATATCTTGCATTTGTGCTAGATATCCTGCTTTAAGCTTAGCTAGCATCCTGTTGGAATTCATATTACGAATATCAAAGGTTATATATCTGTCTTACCTAGAAATAACATTTCAGCCTTTTTCTTTACGCTCAAATTCAGTAATGTAAACTGAGATACTTAATCGAATGTCAGTCATTCCGCACAAGAGCCAGCAATATCTACTGACAAGACACAAATCACGATGGAATATCAAGATAATAATAATATAATATGTAATGAACGATCAGCGACATTAATAATGAAAATAAAATTTATTATAAGCTAGAAACTCTCCATTTTAAGATTTAGAAATTAGTTAAGAGCTTATTATGGAGGAGTGTTTACAGCTAGTTTGATCATGGCTACAAACAAATCGAAACTAACGATAGACCAGGACGAAGAAATTTAAAAAAATAAAATGTAGGTATGTAAAATAAATATATTATGTAAAATGTAGTAGGTATTTAATAGTACATCGGAGCAAACTAATATTTCTACGGCGAGGACGCTATTTTGAATCCAGAGCGCAGTGAGAATTCAATATACGTCGTTCTATGAAAAATATTCTACTCACTCTACTTTTCATTTACCTCTATTAGAAAAAAATATAAGAGGCGCTTTTAGATACAACCAATGAATATATTTTAAATCAAAAAATAATAATTTCGATTTGTTTATTATGGATATATCTTGGTCGAATTTTAGGTTAAATTTAACTTTAAAAGGAACCATTTATTGTTGAATGAAAAAGAAAGCATTGTATGCCGTGTGGTTCCCGACAAAGAAAAGCAATCCACCTTCATCTCGTGAATGTTGTAAAAAATAACTAGATTGTGGCAAGAAGCTGGGCAGTAGCATTCTCTTATGCGCTAATATACTGCTATCATAAATCCGTTTGCTAAGCGTTGTGATTATAGGTAAGGTCATATTAGCGGAAGACTTATGAAGATCCCAACGCATTTAAAGCAGTGGAAGATATGGGCTGATATGGTCATGTTCAACTAGAAAGAACTAAAGAAAGAGAGATTAATTTGCAACACTATGATGCATACTTATTACATCAAGAATATAATAACATAAATAAATAAGAATTAGAACTGTTTTGGGAAGATAATCAGGGTGTAAGTGACATGATAATCTTCTGATTATCATGGATTCCATGATGCCATGGATTCAGTACCTGATTCTGAAACCCTAAGCAGAGAATATTGCGTCAGTCTTTTCGAAAATTTTGAACACGATTTTGTTCGATATTTTTTTTTTGTTTTTTTCCGTACAAATATAGCTATTTTGTATATTCGCTCAGCACACTGCTACTGTTTAAGTAGGTACACTTCACGAGATGAAATCTGCTCTTAATTTTTCACACAAAACTCATTCCCTAAAATATTACGTTTAGAAACTGCCACCAAATCAGCAGTTGCTACCAATATAATAGTAATCTCTATCAACTTACAAGCGATCGGTATGTCTGTCTGTACACCGTAACATTGTTAGTAGTTGCTGAGTCATCGAGGGAGCCAGTATCGAACAGTAGTTAGTAGTCAGCGCCATATGGGGCTCCAGTCTTTGTACAAACGAATTAGTTATGCCTTTGTTGTAACGAAAGTTTGGGAAAAATAATGAATTTTGGATAGTGCATGTAAGCACAACATTTATTATTAGAAATATTGATACGGGAATTATGGCATGCAGGAGTAGAGTTGGGTCAAATGTATGGGTGCTACTATAGGTAAAGTCGTACCTATACAGGATGCCATAGATGTTATCACATTCAATGGAGCCACGTATTTGGTATCATGTTCTGAAGCCGTACTAAAAAAAATTGCTATTCTTAGGCAAGTTATTTTTGCAATTTTCACTTTGCTATCATTCGCCTAGGTGAAGGGACATCGAAATAGAAATTTATGTCATCTTTATGTGGCATTTTTGTGTTCAATGTGCTCTAAAACTTTGCATATCACAAAAGACAGTAGCACAAAATGATATATTGCCAACTAAACAAAATGTTTATTGTTACAATTTGCAACAATAACCAACCCTTTTCTTGCAATTTTCGCAAACTACCGTTGGTATTTGTTACAATTTTTGTCTGCGTTAAATAATTTATGGTGTCGTAAAGGTGGTCTGTGACAATGGTAGGTTTTTGCAAGTCACAACCCTTTGTAGGTCAGTTACTGTTTCCCTATATCGATAGTAGAATGTATCGGTGAGGCAGTGGTACTCAAACTTAACGAGGGCATTATACAAGGTAGCTACCAGAAGATATTATGTGAAGGTATATACTTTATAATATATACACACATATATACAAATACTTGTATAGATGTGTGTATATCATAGAGTATTTATTGAATTGTGTTTAATTTAAATTTTGAAGTTAATTAGTTTCTGTTTCACCGCGGGCTACCCTCGTTTTTACATGCTGTACCGTCCAGCCAAAGGTTGTCTGTAAGATCGCCAATTGTGATAAGACCACCCATTGCAATTATTATATTCATTGCTCCCAGGTGTACAAAAAAGAGTATTTCCATTCTATTATATTTTGATTTTAAATCAGCCATTCCTTAAAGCACAGGTAATTATAAATTATTGATTTAAAAGTTACCCCTTTCAGGTAGGTACAGTTCTCTCATTTAAAGTAATAGGTACCTACGTACTTAGTACCGAAATAATAA
Organism: Allophyes oxyacanthae; assembly: GCA_932294325.1. Classification (NCBI taxonomy): domain Eukaryota; kingdom Metazoa; phylum Arthropoda; class Insecta; order Lepidoptera; family Noctuidae; genus Allophyes; species Allophyes oxyacanthae. The sequence continues at coordinate 10,829,061 of OW028620.1, forward strand.
GAACAGTATAATATATAATCGATGTAAAAACCTAAAAGTTAAACGATCTAAAACAATACGCACACGCAATTTTTTTTACCATATCGCACTATAACGCCTACACGATAAGCATTTTTCCATCGCTATTAGCGTCAAACATAAAATATGGTTCCTTTTAATTGAATTCAATAACCTCGCGGATAATAGTAAAATTAACCCTCAAGTACAAACGGCATTCACTGCATACAAAGAGTTTGAGTACCGCCGACATACGGTGCCACAATGGGTCGCTAATGATCGTCTTAACATTCAAATCGCCCACGCTCCTCCTTTGTCTCCGAAAACTTCCAAGTTTTTCTTTCGCACACAATTTTTCAAGCAGCACGATACTAAATAAAAATTGCCGGTGATTGAAGGATGTGGGTCAACGGGTTAGCTCTGAATGGGCGTCCGGTGTGTTACGACATAAAAACTTTTTAAAAGAAGGTTGATTGGTTCACGGGCATTCGTTGTTTTGCTACTGACTGTTAATTAACCCGCCATAGATGAACAGTAATAGATTTGTGTATGGAAGGCTTATATGAGGTGTAATGAGTGCTTACAATGTAGGCTTAACTAGGATCTAACTAATGAATGTTCATCCTTTACGAAAGCACAATGTGATATGCAAACGAATTATTGTTTTTTGTTTACAAAAATCTTTCTTTATTCCATAACATAAAAATGTTCTGAATCTTACAATAGTTATAACCTAACCTTTTCCTCATAACAAAGGCATTGAACTAACTGAAGATACTAATTTTGGGGACTAGAACCTATAAACAGAGGTAACTCAAGAGATAATTGAAGGTGGAACGATACCACCTGATCAGTCAGAATAAGCCTGTTACAATAATGCTGCCTAATTACAGTGAATATAGGTAAGAACTTCATTACTTTTACGCCCTCATCAGGTAGGGTAACAAAACTGATCTCCAAGGATTTTGAAATGATGTTTCGCAAAATTACACACATTAGGTATAGAAACCTGAGAAGAAATCTGCAAAGAGTCTAAAGTGGCGGAGGCAAGACCTACTAGAATATGAATTCTGACTATCATCAGAATGAACCAGGATCTTCTTCAGATATAATACCACTTATATTAAAAAAAATTGGCGCCCAAACAGGGTGCTTAAGGATACCTATTCAATTTTAAGTTGACCTCTTAATTTACACTGTGAAACTGCAAATAAAGAATATGAACATAAATAAATTCTGAAGATCGTTGCAGCTGCAAGATAAAGGTCATCAATAGTCTTAGTCTTCTTTAAGTAAATTACTCTAGTCAAGGCTAAGTCAATGGGTAGTTCTCTAGATAAAGGTCATTTAAAACGCGATTTGCGATTTTAAATAACGAGGGCCTGCATTATTACTTTGAAGCTAATCATGTAATTGAAGGCAATCTAAATTAGTTTCACTTGACACGATGTCCTTACAGATATTCATTTAAATATAATTTTATAACCTACTCCTAATAGAATCTTAGATTAACTTAAATCCAATATGACCAGACAAATTGGAGCCCAGTTTAAAACATTGCAACGGCATACAGAATTTTAATTTTTTGTTTCAGTTGCTGAACTTCTATTATCTGCAACTATCAGTGACTGGTTTTATCGTGATGAAAAAAAGCATCCCTAAATGTGTATTGCACATCCTCTCACTGATAAACAAAGTTTTGGCGTCTTGGATGGATGGTTCGAAGTTACTATCTATCTTGACAGGCCAAATATCCTGACCACATGTGCAAGAGACCCGCTTGCATACGTAGCTATTGGAGCTTGTATACTGAATCACCTTGCTGACCGCATTATGACAACGGTTTAATAATAGAAATAGGCGGCGGTGATCACTTACTGTTAACTGCAGAATGGATTGCCCCCAAAAAAATTAAAAACAATAATCCAAACGTTTCTCTGCCATGTCCCGTCATCCCGTGACGTAATATATCCCGTATGTGCATGAATATTCCTGTCATCTCTTAAATCTGTGTAGGTACTCTGCTGTGACTTATTTCCCTGGAGTTGTTATTGAGAAAATTTGCTCAGCTTTCCACGAATGGTTATGTGAAGGAACGAGGTATGATGTTCTTCCATTGAAAAGAGAGGATCCTCCGACCAGGCGAGGTGATATTGCCTAGCAAGCCGAAGCCCGACAGTTGACGATGGACAGTCGTATATATTATGTTAGATACGATAATCTTTTTACTTGCATGATGCAGGCTTCATAATCGTATTGTATACTACGTCCATTGTAGTTAGTTGGCTATGTTGCTACATAGTCACGATTTGTGGCGCTAGGTATCGCTGCAGCTAGACTATCAGAACCATATTCCTTCAAAATTCCAAATGCAGCTGTAAAGTTTTTCAAGTACATGCCTCTAAACTCAGGGAATGCCAAGCGGTTTCTGTGCTCTCTTGAAATAATAAGCAATGCGTGCCGAGGATGATCCGTGACGTCAGTGGCATGTGACATTGCCATCTATTAATCATGAGCAAACCACCGCGTGCGATCAGGGATGTAGAAGCGTTTACTAACATCCGCGGCTTTAAATATCAGTGGTGGAGTTTATTTTGAGAATTTCAATTATAAATTTTATATTTTTATGATTAATTCAGTTTTCTAGACTCGTAAACAAGTGTAATGAGACATGCTATTCTAATGCAAGGTTAAGGCCCCACCTTCAAATAATCGAATTATTTTTTTATGTGAAATTTTAACCGAGACAAGAAATTTTTATACTCATCAGGGATGCTGTCTTTTTTCGCATGATAGCAGCAAAGCCATCAAATTAGCATTCCTGCATAGCGAGCCTGCTTTCGCAAGCAGTACACCTTGATTTGTGACGTGTGAGTAATAGTGTTTGTTATTATTTTTTATTTTTGTTATAACATTTTAAACAAAGAATCTTAAAAAATAGGTACACGTACACGTTCACGGGACATTACACGCTGTGTCATTTTTAACATTGCATCGTTATCAAAAAGTTTAAAATCGTGAGAATAGCGTCACATAATCATTAACAACATACGTCTAAACCGAATTGTATTGTAGTTGTGAAAATGGAAAACCCGTCGAGTTGATATGTGCAGGAATCCATACAATGCAACAATTTCAAGCATCATAAAACATCTCTACAGAATCCGAACATTTCGACGCGAGATGAAAACGAAACGAGTGGCGTCCGTATCGAATAAAATAAATCGATTTATTTTCAAAAACGATTTCGTTATTTTCTTGACGTGGGATTGAGGGGCGCCGATGACAGCGTTTGTTATTTACCAAAATTCTAAGATCGATGATGGCACAGGTTTTCAACGATTGTCATTATTTGGCAGAATTCTGTAGGATTTTTATTAGTCCCGAGTGGTTAAATAAAAAACTGGAACTAATCTTTATTTCAAATTCGATAAAGTAACTACTATTCACTTTTTAATGTATGTATTTCGTCAATATCATGAAGATAATTGACGAAATACATGCCAGCTTCAATTCAAAATTGCTATGAAAATTGTGTGCTATAATTGGGTAATAATTATAATTTCATATTATTGTACAATTGACAATGCTACGGATTGCTGAGTGCACAGTGTGTACCGAACAATCCAGTATTAACAAATTTTTATGTTAATGTGTTAATACTGGCTTGCTCGGTAAGCATTTGAAGGTTATGTATGCATGGAATCTATCAGATTGAACTATTGACATCTTACCTATAAGCTATAGAAAGCATGGTACTAAGTATAGTTTCGTAGATGGGAGTTTGAAACGACAATGTTAGCAGTCCGTATTGTCTATTATTTACGCGTAACTTTCCTCAAAAACACATACATACATGTAACTTTACTCTTTGTTGCTCGGAGCATAAACACAGTCCCCGTTTGACTAGTGTTAATTCCCCGATTCCCAAGGCAAGTGGTCATCACACTGCCCCTCAGTAATCCACTAGAGCTGTGCCAATCAGCAGTGCAAAGGGACGTGTGACCCATAGGGATGGGGACACGATACCAAGGGAGGACCATGGGAGGACAAGGGGAGCTTAGGGGAGGGGAGTCGGAATGAACGATGAATTTGTGAGGGGCGCAAAAGAGGGAGTTTTTTAAAATCACTCGTATGGAATGGGAAAATTGTTGAAGTGTAAATTTGTCGCTGACGCTAAAAGATGGCGAGTACTATTTTGTTTACGTTGGATTTTTCATTTTTGCAGTTTGAATATTTGCTGCAAATAATCTCGTACTTGGGAAGTATAGTGGGTCCGTGTGAAGGGTTCATGATTAATATAGGGAACATTCTTTAACATCGTCGAAATCGGCAAGAGTGGATAAAATCCCTACATCGAAATATTTTAATTTATATCCCTACATCCACATATGTATTAGTAAGAATTCATCAGTAGGCAGAAAGTGCGCTCTTGTTGCTGGTAAAGGTAACCTTATGATTAACAAGAGTCTACGATAAATGTCAATAAACAAGTTATTGTCCATTTTTAACCCCTACACAAAAACAGGGATGTTATAAGTTTGAAGCCTATGCCTTTGTGTCTGTCTGTGACCAAAGCTCCGAAACGGATCGACCAATTTCAATGCGGTTTTTTATCTGATAAGTAGTTTAATAGGAATGGTTCCTAGCTGTTTTATGAAAATCTGTTCAGCCGTTCAAAAGTTACAGTTTTCTAGTTGGAGTCGGGGGTTTTTGAAGGTTAGGTTAGTTAGCTATTGCAATAACTAACTTTTGGGTATTTTCCGCGAATTAACTAAAACCTTAAAACATTTTTATCAAACATCAGAATGGACTAATTAATAAGGTGACCACTCGAACCTTTCGTAAAATTGTTTAGAAAACTTTCGATGTTAACCCTAAAACATAAACAAAAGTGCTAACTTTGCTTTCAATCTATTCTAACTTTTAACCACATTCAAGTAAGGATCACCCTTTGGAGGTGCTAATTAATTGTGAAAGTACCCAGAGACTATCCAGCGTAGTCCATTAAGCATAAAGCCCTAGCTTAACCGTAACTATTGTTTTTCCATGACCCTCGCAGCGAAATCCCTAAAGTCCAGTCGAGTGACCAGAGGACATGATCCACCCTGTCCCTCTCATAGTCCTAAAAATATGATATAACAGGAGTAATGTTCAGAAAATTAGGGGTCAAGTGTTTCTGGTCAGTGAGTGACCGCAACTTTTGTTTTATTCATAGCTCTACCTGCTGAGAGGTGGCCTTTAATTGGATTAAAGATGGTTGATAAAAGGGCTTTTAATGTAAGCGCTGAGGCGGTCGGTCGGTGGTCGTTGACATTTCATTAAGGGATGGCTATTGATTTTAATGTATCGCACGCCATTGGCTGATTTTGTACGCCTATAGGTAAGGTACAAAAGAAAAAATTGAATTCCTTTTTTAACCGTGTCACCAAAGCTTTTTTCTAAAATAAATAAAAAATGCAGCTTTGTGACAAAACAATTATGAGCGCGATACCAAAATGGAATGACATAATGTCATAATGTCTTCTTCGCATCGATTTTGATTCCAAATTTAAATCATTTTTAACCAGAACTTGGTCACATCAATAGCATTGTCCGTGGCTTCGCACAGAACTTTAAAGTGCAGGTTTAAGTACACAATAAGCAGGATAGGAGGCACATAGCAGAATAACATATTAAAATTCTTTATTTTCTTTTTTTTCTTTTTGAATAGATCCTCACAATAAAGCTGAACACAATGCCTATTGAATATTTATAATATAGGTACAGGGTTATTTGTAATTCAGTGGCAATGCGTTAAGCAGTGAAAGTACTCATCAATATGAACAACTTTGACTATGGGGCCAACACTGTAATCACGAAAAAATAAAAAAAAATACTTTTCATACATAAACTAACCATCAAAACCCCCGACTCTAACTAGAAAAAGAGCTGTAACTTTTGAACAGCTCAACAGATTTTCATGAAACATAGATGATACCCGATTAAACTCTTTCAATTAAAAAAACTGTATTGAAATCGGTACATCCGATTTGGAACTACGATGCCACAGACAGAATGACAGATACACACTAAGAATTTATAACACCCCTCTTTTTTATTGGGGTTAAAAAGATCAACCTTTCTCAATCAAAATATTATGAAAATAAATTTTTCGCGATTTCAATTTTGGTTCCATAATAAACTTTGTTCATATTGCTGACTTTCACCCTTAAAGAATTTCCGGTGAGTTACAAATAACCCTGTATATGCAAGCAAACTTTCCCACCTGCTATCAAACAGAATGTCGTGAGCAAAATGATGTATAGTCAACAGCAATAGATTTCACTTGCATAGCGTGTTTTGTTTATTAAAAGTAGTCAAAACACAAATCATTAATCTATTTAGCATGTAGAAGGTTTTGAATTTAAAATAAATGAACGTAAAAGTGCACGAAACTAATCACTTTCACGATATGTGTAGATAAAAACCACGAATGATTTTACGGAATGGTTTAGGATCGATGCATGGTCATCATTGGCAGCCTGTTTCTACCCACTGCTGAGTATAGGCCTCCTCCTTTTCATGCCATGTGTCTCTCTTAACCCAATCAAGTTCTTTCTCGCGATTCTTTGCAACTTTTGTCTGCCAACATTTCTTCTACCGTTTATCGGTGACCATTCTGTTAGGGCTCTACTCTATCTACCGTCATTATGTGTTGCCAAGTGTCCTGCATTAATGCATGGTAGTAGAGGTTGAATAGTACCCAGGATTCAATTAGTGGAGTTGGCATTTAAAATTCATTTTATCAAATTGATAGAATAACACCCAAAGAATCCGATCATGAAATGTATACCTAATCAGTAAGTATTACATTTTTGCTAGTGGAAAAAGGAGAAAGTATCTTTTGCCCTGTAAGGATATCACGGCGGGTGGACAAACCCGTTTCGTCTCTCGTGTCGTCGTGTCGTCGTCGTCTTCACACTTTGTCTCTCTGACAGAAGACAAAACGAAAAAAAAAATACAGAGAGAAAACGGTAAAGAGATGGTTTTGTCTCCGATTTTTGTCTCTCCCCATTTTGCCGTGCTAGTCCTACTGCAGTGGGATAACACAGGCTGAAATAGTAATTACATTTTTAACGGCATTTGAACTTAAACGGAGCTAGGACATAGAGGTCTTTTCTCTCCTTCTCTACACAGTATAAAATAAAGTCGCTTTCCGCGTTTGTTCGCTAACTCCTCCTAAACCACGCAACGGATTTTGATGAGGTTTTCACCATCAGTTAGGTATATAATTTTTCACGGAAGGTTTACATGTATAAAGTACTTTGATATTTAATCTAAGGATAGTTGAGAAATTGCACCCGTGCGAAGCCCGGGGACGGGTCGCTAATAAGAAATAAGAATTATTTTTTTGCATAGAATACAGGTGTTACCAGATATAACATTGGTGATTTGTGTACATATTATATTGTGCATGTTTAAAGGCTTGCTTGTTCGCGTTTAAAGTGATAGATCTCGCCTTTTGCACCTGAACGCTTACTACTTCTCCTTTATTATAAAGTCCTCAACATTGGCTGTTATAACATCTCTTGCAAGCCATTCTTTGGATTGGACAATTAAGAATAAAAAACGAGGACTATCCATCACCAACCTACATTTTCAAACCACAAAATTATGCACACAAAATCTTTCTTGCAAAGACCAGCAAACCCCGAAGTTAATACAGAACGGAAATCTAAAGAAAATAGGTATAAATAGATGTACGTTTCAAAATAGACTTCGTGGAATGTGTGAGTCAATATATTGGGCGTCGCTGACGGTGGGCGTTCACGAACGATTTCCACTAATTATTACACATTGAGATATTTGCTGTGTGGTCTGCAGCTAGGAATAGTCTCTTGTCTCTTCTCATAGATGACGTAGAATAAAGGCTAGAAACTTGTATTCAATCATTGATTAAGCAAACATTTGTAATAGGCTACAAACTTATAACACCTCTCTTTTTTGTTGGGGGTTCAAAATAGCTCAACATTTAACTTCCTAGTTTTAAGAATTTACTGTGTACGTTATTCCCAATAAAAATATTTATGTATTAAGTATCAGCGGTTCGCCCATATACATTTTTTTTTATACGGAGCTTAAATCTTTCTATCTGTGGTAGGGCAAACCAAGTAGTTCTTTTACGATTGACCATCAGGGTTTATATCAAAACAATACTAGCTTCTACAAATATGCTAAAAATCCGCCATCCAAGCGCTGTGACATTCTTTCGAGGATAATTCATCGTAGTAGTATGTTGTAAGTTGTAACCAACATAAGCTTGCCAAGTGAGGTAACGGTGATTAAGTTTGAATGATGGCAAATACATAAATAAATAAGAAAATTTTCTTCTAAGGTAGTTGTGCAGTCTTCAGTAGAAACACATATTTAGCACATGATATTCACGACTTTTATTTTGAAACAAAATTGACGTAATTCCTAAAGTGACTTCCAAAAGTTGACGTTTGACGACTGGCGTATTGCGCTACGTGTCGCGGGTTCGATCCCCGTATGGTAAGAATATTTGTGTGGCTTATAGTCTAGGTGTATGTGCATGTGAGATGTATGTTTGTAAACTGTATCCACGATTCAGGAGAAATCCTAGAGTGGGACAATGAAATCGAAAAATAAAGAAAAAAAGTTTTTTTTTAATAACCTATTGAGTATCCCTCTGCCGGGAATTATTTAAGTTTAGTTTTTTACTTTTAACAACACCAACCTGTTTCAAACAAAACAAAGCCACTTTATTAATACGTACCTTACCTATATACAAATGAAAACGGAAATAAATCCACATAATATATCAAGCCGTGGGCACGAAGCGGCGCGGAAGGCCCGCCGGGCGGCATGTCAAGCAGCAGGATACCTCCGGTTAAATTGAAAAACAATCTCCAACCATTTTCGCTCACCGAACGTAATAAATCTATGTACAAAAATTGTACACGTTATTTATGAAATCTATCAGACGGCGCGCCGAACTATTCGTTTGTTGTGGCGGCCGATGGCTGGGATAGAGTTTGGTGGTTTTAATTTGGGCTCGGGATTTGAAGTGACGGATGTGCATGGAAGTGGAATTTCAAGGTTATATTTTATATTGAAATTACATGTGCTAATCCCATACTGTGTTTAAACACGAAATAGAAATGGTTTCATTATTTTGAATTTTGGAAGCAGCCTTTTTTGTATGTAGTAGATTTTTTTGTTGGTATTGTAGATATTATTTTATAATTTTTTATTATATTTAATTCAACTGCAGATAACAGCACAGATATTGAATATTCATTGAGTGTCAGACGACAGACAACATGAATTTTTGAAATTCAGTTTCAACATACGAATTGAAACAAAAGCTTTAAAATTTAAATGATACAAATTCTATGGCTGCCAGTGTACTGCGATGTGGCCATTGTGGGATTAATTGCATTAATCATGGCTAGTGACAGCTATTACATTTTTGGTGGCCGACTTTTGGCTCTCGACGCGACAGAGCGGGTTTCACTAAACAATACAACAATGTAACATTTTCGTTTGAAACAATTACGATTCTATTTCGATTGTCAGTCAAAGGTCTGAAATTGATTGAGATACGTTATAAGGGTTTGAACTCACTATTGATACGTATAGGTACCTACTCATGTCAGTTCTCCCTCCGAATTATTACTTACAAGTTGTGGGAAAAGCCGTCACTACACTACTTAGAATCAAGTCTTTATTACACCGTAGAGTTTTCCTCTACATTGCCTAATCTATGATATACCTACTATCATGAGTTATATGAGAAGGTAGACCTCGTACCTACTTGTGCTAAATTGAATCAACTATGGTTTTCCAAAACTCAAACTGAAATCTTTTTTATTCATAAAGGCCATAAAAAGGCACTTAAAAATCGTTGAGCTGGTTCTGTACGTCATTCTAAGAAGAAGAACCAGCAAGAAACTCCATGGTTACCTTTTTGAAATATCTTCGAACATTTTAGGGAAAACCTAGGTTTAGAAGTGCAATGCCATATTACAATAAAATTATGGTACCTTCGTTTTCTTCTATCGTCACCATAGTTGGTTACTAATAAGTAGATGTAATGAGTAATTATAAAAAAATAGCCCTGTAACAAGACCAAGATGAAAGTACCTATATTGAACAACTGAAGGAAAAAGTAAATTTATAAAAGAGACGTAGGTATACAGAAATAAAAGATTTAGCATGGTATAGAACAAAATGGAAATTGCTATACCGACAAGTAGCACTTATATTTTGGATAGGTGGGAGAAGAACACTAATTCATTAGCGTCTGTTTGCGTAGGGAAGGTATATGTCATACATAGTCATTCGTTCATTTCCACAACTCCGCCCTAGGCGCCAGAGTGTTAATGGCGTTAAATATACTTGAACAATCAATCAGACCAAAGTTTCTAACGAATCTATGTTAAGATTACAAAACAGTATAAGCTTAGAAGGATCAAGTTGGTGGTGGACAGTTCGTTCATGTTCAGTTTGTTAATGATTCACTTTCTTGTTGGCTACTATGTTGTTCACAGTACTTTTTTAAATTACTCAATTTTTAAACGTGAATAATTGGCTTTCTGTCTAACTTACTGTCTTTATTCCTTTTTGTAAAGTTTTGATGCTGGAAGTCTTCCATAGTAATTAAATTAATTAATTAATTATTATCATCTAGATATTTCAGACAATACTACTCGACTAAATTTATGGAAAAATAGTTTTTTTTTTGCCTTCTTGCTGTTGTTTTTCATAATGATGAGTAAAATAAACCCCTTTCGGCAAACATTCCCTTTCAGAATAACCGTGTATTCTTAGATTGGCCACTCTACATAAATACACTACCAAGGTATTTACGTAACTACCTAGAACCTCGCAAGCACCTGAATAATTTTAATAAAAGCCTTAATATACCGCTTACCTGTTTCGCTTATACTTAGAAATAATATCCATAATTTTAAATTGCAACACGGCTCAAAAACACGAAGATCGATTAAGTTTTAAGAGCTTTTATCCATTAGGCTGATGGCTCTGGGATGTAATGACTTCATTAGCGCAATTTTCCATGCCGTAATCGTTGGAGACGGTCATCTAAGGAGGATTGAAAATTAATATACATCGCACATAATAAGGCACTACAGCGTAATTACGGTTACATATTGATTTTGTTCATGTTATAAGTACAGTATTAAAATGCCATTTTGTAGCTGACATTTTGTTCGAATATATCTATCGTTTTATGAAATGTATCATTTTCAATATTACGCTTTGTTGTTTAACTATTATAGCGACACTGTTCAGTATCTAATAAATTAAAGTTGTGTTGAGATATATCAGTGACATTACGAGTATTTGGTAGTGAAATATAATAAAATTACAACATTATTCTTCATTATTATGATTATTTATTAGTTGTGAATTATAATAATCTTTACATTTGCGATATTATTAAGTAATACCTACTAATAGCAGTAAAATTAAACACCAAGAAAAATTACAAGAAAATTATGATATCTACTAAAAGCATAGTAACATGACTGCGCTCAATGCTCTCCTGGACTCAAACCCAGACTTTGATTTGTTTGCGGATGCATGGAAGACGATTCTGTCGGAATGTATGAAGTATTGTGAGAAGAATGCATGAATGTGTTTCTTGTGATATTTAATGTTTTTAATAGTTGTCTTTATATAGTTTAATTGGTATTGGCCGTTCTATGTAAAGTAAAATAAATAAATAAATAATAATAAATAAATGAATCGCTTTATATGAATAAGAATAAATTTATTTTTAAAAACATTGGTGCACAATGCCTTTTAGAAACATGCATGTCTGGTGTTAAAATAAGAGTAGGAAATGTAGCTAACCACTGTTTGCCAATGGTGACGTACAAAATAAATAAAAAAAGCGTACATCATCACTTCATCACATTACTTGAAAATTTATTAGACTACAAAATAGCAATCTTTTTTGTTATAATTTGTCATTAGATTCAGTGCAAATAGATTCAATTTAAATATCCAGTTAAGTATACCTATAGCGCCTTTATATATATTTTAAGGACTCCCGAAAACTTTTGGGAGATTTTTCTTAGGTTACCTTATCATAGCGATATGAAATAGAAATATTAGTGGAAGGTGAGGTGAGCAGAGGTGAGCTGAAGGTGAGTGAGGTGAGCTAAATCTTCGCATGCGATACAAAATGAAAATACAGGTATATGTATATTATAATATAATTACTTCTAACTTTACAAGGTTTTCTTCACCTGCTTATTTCGTAGCGCGATAGAGCATGCGCGGACACACGGGTCGACGTGACAGCGGCGCGCGCGTTCGATTGGTCTCGCTACATATCATGAACTAGTTGACAAATGAAGTGTTATAAATAGTATAAACACGCCACAGATAAAATTTAATTTGATATATTTAGGTCCACATAGATAAGGTCCTACTTTATTAGCGGATGTCTTTTTAAAGGGTTAAAGTTATCTCATCATTATGACAACAAATCTGCTGTTCCATACATACTCCATAGTCGAGTACCTACCTAGGTAGGTACCTACTCGTCTCGTAGGTACCTACTAAAAGTTGTTCATAATGATGAGTACCCCTTAAAAGGACCTCCGCTAGTAAAATAGGACCTTATATTTATTTCTCAAAACATTAAAGTATAAGCCCTTTTCAAGCTTTTGATCTAACAAGTCGTTCAAAGTGCCAATTACCTACCTTTGAGAACATAAATATTGTTTACCTACTTTACTGGTGGATAATTGGAATTAAGTACGTATTTGAAATCCTCAAAAAGGCTGTGTAAGTTATTCACTGACTAGACATTTCTTCCCTTCCGCCAACTTCACAAATTCAATATTTGGTTCTAGAAAGTAAAGCTAAATTCACATATTTCAATATTACCGAACACTCCAGATACTTCTTCTCATTGGTCTCCACGGCTTTACTACTCCGTGATCTCTCTGTATATGGAGTTGGCGCGCAATCATCAATTACGTCCGATTGTAACGGAGATCAAAGCGACCGACCACTCATGCGCAACCAGAATGTAAATTATGATATACATTGCTAAGAAGGATCGTATGAAAATTTCTTGTGTTGTAAACAAATCAATAGAGCATGCATAATGGTAAATATATGCTTGCTTTACGTGAATTTCAAACGTAATATTTTTATTGTAGTAGGTAATTTAGAATTTACCTTATAAATTAAGGTAAATTGTAACTGCATCCATATGGTGCTACAAGCACTCCGTTGTCCAATAATTAAAATGTAGTCACTCTGAATGGCAAAATCCGAAACGAGATTATTCGACAGAGGACCAAGGTAATTGATTATAGCCCATAGGCATCCTATGATTATGGTAATAACCCATAACCTATGCACTAAAGAGGCTGAAATTATGCGCTAATGAGCTTTTACCAATTCTACGCGACCTTCTCATTACGATTTAAAGAGTTCCTTTCAGACAACCAATTGTGTATTACAGAGCAGACCGTTTAAACTTTATAATTACTTCATAGCTAAATCGTTCCGTTTATCATACAATTGGAAACTGGGTTAACAGATATGAAATCATTCTCATGTAGGTACACGACAAAACAAAAGGTACTGATCGTGAGGCACCAAGCTGATTTGATATATTCAGCGCTGCAGAATCGTGAGCACGAATGCGTAGCTTGATTTATTATCCGTCAAACCTGCGCACACGCATACAAACATAAAATCGTCCTCATTTTCAAACCTAGTGATAAATATTAACAGTTTTTTCGAAAACTACAAATATATCCCATTAATTGATTAGTTGAACTGCAATAATGACAGGTAATAAATATTTTCTTTTGGACACATGATGTTTATAATGATTGATTATATTTTTTTTTATATAACTGTACGTAATGCGCTTCTGGCTAGACTAAACTATATTTAATGTTTATTTTAGTTTGATGTATTACAGTTCAGAGGTCAGTTTATAATGTTATTGATCTTGGCAAATTTAAATTAATTGATGTTACTAATATGTTCACTTAATTTTAGACGTCTAAGGTTTATTAAACATATCTTTATTTCTCATATTTATTTTTCAAAAAAGAAATACTGATTAAAATTTGTTAACGGGGAAAACGATGAACTAAATTCAGATTTACATTTGAATGAGAGACCGAATATATTATATGTAATACATTCGGTCTCATTCATTAATTGTTTATTGTTCACAATTCGATTGCTCTCATGTTTCAACCTAGAAACAGTGATAACAAAAGATAATATAATAATTCTTAGTATTTTATTGGACTCTATGAGAATGCGTAGGTACCTATAATTTAATACAAAAAAAATCGCCTCATAAATCTGTAAATTGAACTCATCAACCTAACACTTATGCTTTTTCAAGTGACCCAATTACACGGGATGACCAGTGAATGGAGGCTATGTTTACAAACATCCTAACCTAGGCTAATGATGAACGACAGGGCGAGGTAATCAGCGTGCCGTTGACCCCGATAATGACTGCTCGATGACGTTGCATGTACCGAGCACGTGCTCACAATGGGAAATGAGACAGATGCGAGCTATTTATGGTCATTTTTAGTAGGGGTTATTGATTGGTTTTTGTTTTCTAGTGTTTTGAATAATTAAATTGGCGTACTTATTTGCTTTTCGGGTAAAATTTTGATATTCATATAATTATGCTGATTTGTAAAGATGCCTAAGTTAACTTTGGACTCATTTGGTGCCTGCAATATCTAAAGGATTTGGTAAGGGTGAAGGCACACTATTCCGAATACTATCCTGGGATGAAATCCAAATTCCATCCTATGGTTGTCATCCTACGACATATCTACTGCAGGCATTTCCGCACACCTAACAACGATGATCGTTGCGATCTAATAGAAAATCCCATTATGATAGGGGCTCATTTCTATTATATGTATATTTACATGTCTAATCAAGAGCCGCAACCTTACCAGGCGTCTAGAACTTAAGAGTATTTCGAAGACATGGAATAGCGCTCAATCGAATACCATTAAAATCGAATCAAACACCATTGATCGATTCAGCCTTCTGCGACGATCGATAATTATTCTGCCCATATTATTTGATTATCATCCCACTGAAGTTATAGAATAAAATTATTTTGAGAACAAGACTCTTATGATTAGTAACTATTTTCTTATACCTAAGATATAGAAAAAAATAAAATAATAATAATTAATAAGTAGGTACAACACAACTAAGAAATAACGTCGATGACTGCCATTGGTTGTTCGATAAGGTAGATCGAACAACCAATGGCAGTCGCTCGTTTAAATAATTGTACAACTTATTGCATCAGCGTAAAGATTATGTTTTACTGCAGTACTTACTAATAAACATTCGTGGTCTTGAAGATAAGCGCAGTTCGGAACTGATCGGTTTTACGAAGTTTGCCGATGCGACTTCTTAGTTCTTAGTTGTGTCCGTAGATAGCCGTCCACGGTTGTGTCATTAAAGTTTATACATGTAACTGACAGTAGTGAACTATGTATACCTATATGGACAATCCACTCTATCGAATATTATGTTCAGATAAGCTAACATGCGCGTCGCGACTGAGTTTTGTCGTTGTGATGACAAGATGAGATAATTAATGCCTTTAAAAACCTGTTTCCGCACGAGATAATGCGACGACAAAATTATGTCGCGTTTTTCATGTTAGCCCGGCAGGACCCTGTTGGGGCTGGCGCAAACTGTACACACAAGTGATGTGACGTGGTTGCGCATTGTATAATGTATAAGTATTATGTGTTCAGTTCAGTAAGCTTCAACGGATTAGAATGATAAGAAGCTTTTCCCCAAACCATTTGTCTCAATAAAAGCTGACAGTTGCCACAGTTTTTTTTATCATTTTTAATTCACACCATTGTCTCACTAGCTGTGTGTCAATTCTGTCAGATTTCTGGTCATAGCGTCCAGCATTGAGCCGTCAGTCGAATGAAGACAAATACGTTGGCATGACTTTCAAAAAGAAAGTGTTTGCGCAAATTAAATAAAGTGCAGTTATGGTGGTCGAAAGGAGGACTCTGTTAGTTTTGGGGCCATTTTAATAGACGAACTAGTTTAGTAACGAATAATTTTATGACATGGATGTCGGATGTGTGAGGAATATTGCAGAGTAATGTTTGAATAATTGATTCGCATGACATTTTTAATTCCAATGAAACATAATATCTAAACTTGTTTAGAATAATTGAAGGATTATTATTTGACTTCATTGTTGCAGGAAAACAATCCTACATATATTTTGAATTCCATAAGATTTTTATATAATATCTACGTTCGTAAATTTTCACTTGAAAGCTTCTCCATTTTTAGTATCTTTTATATTTAGAATATTAAAAAGGCGTAGCCAGCTGTTAGACCCTCAAGTTAACACATGTGATGCAGGTAAAAAAAGGTTATAGAACGCATGGAATATAATTTTATTTTACGACCTATTAAATTATGTGATATTATGTGTCTGCTTATATCAGAAAGAATGGTAGCGCGAGGTGCTCGAATTAGTGCAAAAGTTTGATATCGTTAGAATATTATAGAAGAAAGTTTTATTTTCAGATTGTCATTCCAAGAGTTCTTAGGTATGTTAAAATTTTAGACGTACCTTCTTAATAAAACCCTAAAATCGTAATATTAAAAAGAAAAACCACCACCACTATGTATAAAAACCTCCTGCTAAATGATATATTTTAATGTGCCCTCATATTACCTATATTGATGGTGGCTAATGGCCATTGGGCACTGACTGTAGTTATTGGCTCAAATGGACATGTCCGTCTTCATAACGGAAGCCGACGGATAACGTGTAGGTACTTACAATTGTTGCCATGTTAAGTTTTAGTTTGAAAATGTGTTATTTTAGACGAGAAGTAATATTATGCGGAATTAATTATTATATTCAGACAAAAACCTGCGGACATTTTGTTATATAAAATAGTTTAAAAATATCAAACAGATGATATGGTTTTTAAGAGTTAATCTGTAAATTTTTTTTTCGTTAGATACCTTTGTATCACCCCTTAATTTCAAATATTGAAGATACGTTACAAAAAGTATCTAAATAAAGTATTTATCGATCGTAATAACTATATCGTAATGTGGTGTGTTCCAGAGGGTGAAGTATATACGTTATATATACGTTACGTTAGCCAAAATAGAGTCATCGTATCACCGAGACCAGAGTGATAAATATTAATACACCACATCAATAAAAGACAACATTTCACGGCTCATTAAATCAGATTCATTATATCTCTTGGCAACGCAAATGTTCTCGTGTCATCTTCCATCTTATATTAATATATACGTGAAGAGAAAACTTTGTTCCCCTTTTTAAGCGTAGGTATTGCGCGCACGGAGGAGTGTGTGATTTGGCATAGTTAAATTATATATGGAGAAGGAGTGCAGAAAGATAAAATTACGGTCGAATTTCGACAACTAGGCGGACACTATTTTGTATGAATACACTACATGTTTATTACCAGCAGCTGTGACAGTATCTCCGCCTGCATGAATAGATCTAAATATTCCAGGATGATAACTTGAGAAGTAGCTACGTGCTGATCCATGATAAATTCAATCTCAAAATTTAAGTACTTAGAATCCGTTCTGCCTTAATGGCGTGGTTGAGAAATATTCATACAAGCATCCTTTCAGCATCTCCAATCACACGCCATCTAGGTCGATCCTCAGCTATTTTCACCCAGCTATCACCAGCCACACTGCGAAGATCGTCGGTCTACCTAGCCTGAGGGCGTCCTACCATACGTTTGCCGATTCCGCGATCTCGCAACATTCATCGGTTCTACGGCTAATGTAGGTTGGTCAATCGACTATTGGCAATTCAGCTTGCTAATTCTGTGGGCTATGTCGACTAGCCTGGTTCTCTGTCTAATCATCTGTGTATACAAGATACCTCACGTGCCTATGTATGCCTGGCACATGCTGAGCTGGACACCCATTTTCTACAGCTCAGGACACACACTGAATACATGATGCGCACTCGGTGCAGTATACCTACATATTTTTTTATTCTTTTATAATTATTTTTTCTACTCAATTTTACATTGTTGCCATCCTAAGAAAAATGTATTCTCTGTCTATGCACCTGTCCTCTTCTTATTACCTATGTCTATCATTCTAGTGTGTCTTGTTTTTGTGGCAAATAAATGATTTTACTTTATTTCTTTCTTTCTATGTCTTCTGAAATCGCTAACAAAAATAGTCTACCTATAATACACACATGTTTATTTTTATTTTCTTATCAACCGGCCCGTCACCATAATCCGCATCACCATAATCTTATTTTGGTATAGATAGGATGACTGGCGTAGTTCACAGCAACAATCGGATATCAAGCGGCGCGACTGACATGTAAATCGTGATTGACCGGGATTCGAACCCGCTACCACGGACTACCGGTGCCACCGCGCTGACTCAGCACTTATTGCACACCTGCCTTGGTTGCCCATAGAAGGTAGTGGGATAATGGGAATTTAGGTCGTATGTCAAA
The DNA here is from genome assembly GCA_932294325.1 of Allophyes oxyacanthae. NCBI lineage: Eukaryota > Metazoa > Arthropoda > Insecta > Lepidoptera > Noctuidae > Allophyes > Allophyes oxyacanthae. The sequence goes on from OW028620.1 coordinate 10,847,632, forward strand.
GTGATAGAGGTTATTTCTCTGTGATTTGTTTTAAGAAATTTATGCAGTAAGTGAGATTTTAGCGGTAGATACGACTTGTTAATTATTATGGTATCTACAAAGTTATGTAGTAGAATTAATTCTATTAGAGTGTCATCTGTACTAATTATTCTCATTTTATTACATACGTTACGATTTTATTATAAGTATAGATTATGAGCCTATAGTTTTCCTTTGTCAGGCTTTTCCCTGTTTCCATTTCTTCTGGTCTTTTTTATTACATCTTTGGAATACTTAATCATCGAATATTATCATTAGAAGAATAATAACAACAAATAAAAGTGATAGTGCTGTAAATAATACACGAGCAAAGTGTTTTCATATTACCAACATCTAGGAATGCGCAATGGACGTTAAGATGCAGTCGCGTATAAGTTTAAGGTAGGTAAATTAAAATGACTTATTAGTCAGGTAGGCGAAATTATAATTAATTATTAAGAATATGATTCATTCTAAAAAAGGATAAAAAAATAATTGAAGAATGTATTGTACTAAGCTTACCATTAAATATTTTGTCTATTCTTCAGTGTCACGCATTTTAGGTAAGTCAATAAAAATACCTATAAATCCGTCTAGATATACGCACCCAACGAGAATGTGTCAATTTGTTCCGTCCAAAAATAAAACTTATGAGACGTTGCCCCAACTATACGTACCTATGGATAATCTCAAATACAAAGAAAACTATATTGGTACCTGCACCTTATATACCACAACAAACAAAATACATAACCAGAGATTCTCACCGACCTTCGTCAAAACTTTATCTAACGCCTCATAATCATACAGCCCGAGATTTTTTCCAACGTAATTCCTTGATCCTCTTAATGCTAAAAAAAGTAAAGATGATGTTTTTAATCTAACGTTTGAAAGATTGACAGGTCGGTCGGTTGCCTGCGGCCTAGCAGGTAACCAGTTTGATTAAAAATATTTCAGCAAAAGATCGCTTGCGATGCTATCGGGTTTTACCTTTTTAACTTCTTTTTTTATACCAAAATAAGTTCAGCTGTTCGAATTTTGAATATTTTTTTGTATTTTTCATTCGCTGGAAAGCTGCCAGGATGTGTTATTTTTTGCTGGTTTTTGGACAAGATGACTGTAATTTTCGATGGTCACGTGTCGAAAGTTAGGTAGATTAATAGCAATCCGCATCTTTGAAAATCTTACTTAACTCATTATACAAAATTATACAGTATTATCTAATACATTGTTCCTAGAATATACCGTACAATCAGAACTTTAATGCCGTGATCAATAAAATAAAAGTAACGCGGAGGCATCATTCAATTTCAATATACGTCGAACGTTCAATGAACGTTTTGAAACGTACAGAAATAAAAGAACCTACATACATGGCAACAAAAGTGCGTAAATGACACATCATAGTTGCAAACATCTCAACCACTAGTAAATGCACCCCACAGAAGCGGCCATTTCTCAAATTGTATGAACGCATTCAACGACCCTTAGTAAAAAAATATTGAACTAAAACCATCCCCTAAAATTATTTTAGTGAAAAGAAAGGAACTTAATACAGTCCCCACCATGCCTCCCGGGCGCACCCCTACTGCGGTTATGTGTGTGTAAGTACTGTATTAGGTGGCGTGTGTGTGAGTGCCCTCAGAACGAACGGCTGACAGCTGAGTATGGGAGAAAGAAAGTACTGGCTTGAATGTTATTTATTAAAGATATCTAAATGTTAGGAGTAACGTAAGCTGTAAGTAGTTTACTTATCTCCTATGTATTATCGTTTCTTTTCAAGAAACAATACTTTTATACTTTCATAATTAATTAATAATAAAAACAATACCGGCAGTGGATAATTCTTAATATTTTTTATTGTTGTTAAAATGTTTAGTAAATAATGTTTTAGATTACCGATTATTAAGACTTCATGAAAATCGCTTTCGGATGCGTACAAGTTCCCATTATACGTAGCAGAAAACTGTCAAGAATGATGACAATCTTTACTTTTGACATAATAAGCAAATTTTTCCTGAAGTAACCTAACCGAAGATCAATTCTAAACCTTATTTACAAGATTAAAGTAGGTTATGAACTCACGGTCGTTATGGTGCGGCGCCCGCATCTGGCTGCATCACTTTACTATTAACATAATTAGCAATTTTTTTCCTGTAGAAACCTAACCGAAGACGAATTCTAAACCTTATTTACAAAATTAATCTAGGTTAAAAAGAGACGGACGCTATTCGTGCATTTGTTTAAAAAGACACTTGGTCGCGAAATATGTACAGAAGCATGCGGCTTGCGCTTGCATGCAGCGACCGTGAACAACTGCGCTTGCTGCCGACGCTTGTCATACCGTTCTTTTGCAGAAGTTAGTTCTCTTTTGAATCTTTTAACATTAATTGCCGCCGTGTACTTTATTGAAATATGAATTTTGTAATTTAAATATCTACACAAGCAAATTTTTAATATAGACATTTTCTAGTCTTTTTTTTAAATCGACTTTTAAATCTAGGTTTAAGTTATTTATGTTCTACAAAAATAATAGAAGACGGCATAAAATTTTGTCTTTATTGTTTCTATTCATATAAACCCCATTTAATTAAATAACCTACCCAGCACTTTCTGTCAACCGTACTTTACAGAACCGTACCGGGCGGGCGCGGCGTCGTGTCGGGAAATCAACGCACACATACATAACAATTATACACATACACGCGTATTGTACGTCGCCCCACAGAAGGGCACAAAAGCTTGGCCGACTGACTACCGAGATATGTGCTATACATTCAGCTGTGATATATTGCAAGTGTCTTTATAACAGACTATGTATTACGAGTATATGGATCGTCTTGAGACCGTTTGACTTTGAGAGCAAAACAAAGTAGTGCATGCTTGGATGATTGTTATTAAAGAGCGAATTGAGTTCTTTTGATCTTAACTATAATACCTACTACCTTTTTTGTTCTCCAAAAGAATTAAAAACTGAAATTATGTTTAAAATTCTCAAGAGGTCACCAATGAAGCCGATGCTCTCCTTAAGGGCTCCAGCAAACGGAAGTTCACCGACACAACAGAAACGAAATGAAAACCTTTCAACAATATTGAGTCAGCGTCGTGTACGCATTCTCATAACACATTTTAGAGCTTTTCATTACGACTAAACTGTCGTATCAGTCAGTGAACAGTCGGCCGTATGCTGGAGCTCTAAGCCAGCAAAACTATTGAACATTTTCGAAATACATATAATCTAAATATTCCCATTCATAAAAATATCTACTAAGTTACAGCTTTAAATATTCTATAGCTACGACTAATAAATAGTCCTTACGAGTAAAGGCTTTTTTATAAATTAAATTTGAATTTATTTTCATATCATACTCCACAAACATAGAAATCCAATATCTGAAGCATACCCTCCACATATGGCGGCTTCTCACGTACATTTCTGCAGCTCTCAAATCGACTTGAGTATGGATTACATACAGCCGACGACTTGAGCCACCCTATACTATGATGTACAGTTACAAATCATAAGAAACCGCGGGAAATGGAAATATGAATAATTGAAAACTAATAAAAAGTATCAAACAAACAAACGATATGGTTTTTGAGGTTTTATTAACACTTTTTATTTTAATAATCATTAACGTCGAGTAAGCAATTAATTGCACCACAGTTCACAACAGTAAAATTAAGAATTGTTCTATATCAACAAAGCAATAAAGATAGTAGCAACATTAGAGGAGCTTCGATTTTCATGACCTTTATACATAATCACTTTGGAGTACCTCAGGGATTCATTTTAGGTCCTTTGTTGTTTTTAATGACTAGACGGAAACCATACCTGCTTTTAAATCTAGATAAGTGGATGTAGTGTATAAATATAGATAGTTTGCACACAAAACCGCCAGTCATCATTTTTGTTGACATAATCACAGGTTTTTTAATTGATGCATCGAATAATAAAGGCTGACTATAAAATCGTTGAACATGTGGTTCCCGGCAAAGAATCAAAACCAATCTCTTCTGTGGGTACGAGCAAAGGCAACTCAGTGATTAAGTCAAAAGAATGAATACCAGCAGCATATAAGGTTGTTATACGAACTTATGATAGTAGTTACGGGAGTCAGCAACCCAAAAAGTCTGACAACCGGTCTAAACTTAGGGTTCACCGAGGAATTAGGTGGTAGAGGTCAGATAGCAGTTGCTTTGTGTAAAATACTGATATTCAGCCGCATCTGGTAAGATTGGGAGCTGGTTTCTACATACTTGGGAAAATGCTACGCAGATAAATGAGTAGGTAGTAGCAGCCTCTTGTGCGCTACTTGCAATAATACTGTAATTGTTGACGTTTTTCAATCGAGGGGATTATAGAAAAAATTTGCCTTATCAGTAGTTTTCGTAGCGAACTATTTAGAAGCCCATGTTCACCAATGGATGCTTGCGGCCTAATAAAACCATATCGAAGAAAAGGGTATGTTTACTTCATAAACTTGCACCACACGACAACCATCCGCCATATTCAGTTGGCTGGCGCCCCTACGCAATAAGACGATGTATTGAAATTTGTCGTGTCGCTCAGCCCTTTGAGTTTACTTCGCGCCGTCAAAGTTGCTGACTGTTGCTCAAACATATACGTCTAGCAAGTTCGGCTTAAATTTAAGACACCTATTGTTCAGTATGACGTGTATTGCTAATTATGTAATTTTGTTTTGTGCTTGCGTCACTAAAAATGTACTTTCATCATTGTCTTGGGAAAAATTAACTGATAGCAGCTTGTCTCAAACTGATATGAGAATTTTATTTGTCATTATAGAGTTTAAATAAAAACTATTCGATGTATTAAAATTGAACAAATCTGAGCTTAATTCTCTAAGTTCAAAAATTAAATCAGCATGAACTCGTATACATCTAAAAAACCGCCAGCATTTAATACTATCTAACTCTATTAATTATTACCAAAATTCGATTTTGCTCCAACCAAAACGAATAGAGTTTAAACAAATTGAGACATGATGTCAGAGTTTGTTATGAAATTTGTGATGATATTGTTATGATCTTCACACTCAACATTTGTTGTCGAAAGAGCGGTGTGAAAATATTTACTCCTATCGACCATGAAACAGTATAAATTAAAAAACAGCAAAGAGAAGTAATGTTGACTGTGAAGATCATCACAAATTCACAACAATCTCTGATATAATTTCTCAACTTATATACTCTTTTCGTTTTGGTTGGAGCAAAATGGAATATATAGGTATCAGACTATAATAGAGTTCGGTGGTATTAATAAGCTGGAGGGTTTTAGATGTACCTAGACATACGTCTTCATTCAGATTTATTTTTTTAACTCAGAGAATCATGCACTGATCATTCTGTTCAATCTTAATAGTTCAAATATTTTTTATTTAAACTGTAATAACCAATCAAACATCTATGCATGAAGTGAGGTGAAATGTTTGCAAATTCTTCACTCTTACTACCCCTTGTTTCTAGACAATCATACTTACTATCTTACCTGAACTCTTACCGATGTTTCCTCAGTTTGGCAAGTCACTCGGCGGAGTAGGGCTAAAGTCATCCACAGAAAGGTAACCGCACTCCATGTAAACAGTCCCGAGAGACTTACGGGCTCACCTGACGAATTGTCTGTCTCTATATTTAGAACATTTATTATTACTGTAGGTGGTTTGCAATTTTTTCTAATAAATTTGATCGAAGCTAATTTAAATTACTGCTTTATTTTGTGATAGATAACATTTAAAAAGTATTGATAATTTCCAGCCTTCTTTCCACCCCAAAAATGATCCAAAAATGATATTCAGCGGCCTAAAATGTTAAAACATTTATTTTTAAGGCAGCAGGCCTGCGTTGTGGAGTAAGGACTAACCCTTCTTATTTTGAGAAGAGGCTTGTGCCCAGCTTTGGGATCTTTTGGGACAGAAATGGGCTGGATTTATTTATTTTTGAGGTTTTCTCTAGCTTTAATTTATATAAATATTACTTTATTACTAAACTCATCAATTTTAGCAAATACATATCCAAACATTTTATTCGACATTATTCTTCACTGACCATACACCGAATGTATCTCACCTGACATTTACCTCCTTATTCAGCAAGTCACCGTCTCGGCGGCGCTTTTATTCCACTTCCTCCAACCAGTCCCCAGAGACTCACCTGCCGAAGCCTCTAGCCTCTCTGCGAGACCTTTTACTTTACCGCTCTTTTGTTTCCCAAATGATAGAAGGTTGCAAAATAATGCCTGAATCCCAACGGAATGGAAGCCTGCAATTTTCGGAAATAGTAGGTATTCTTAATATTTGCTGTACTACTATGTCCTACAACTCAGTAAGATGTATATTAGGCAGAAAATTAAGACACTCAAGAAGAGATGCACTATTCAAAATTTTAATAAAGAAGACCATAAAATAAGACGGAGATCCAATGAGTAGATACATAACTGTGAAATATGCAATGTAAACAGTCATGTAATGCTACACAATTCGCCAAGCTATCCAAACTGGCGAATTGAGTTGCATTACATCATGGATTACCCATAAAATGCCTTTTTCCATTTACCGTGTATAAACAGATTAACCAAATAACAAAGATGCACAGAACTGTACAGCACTGAGGATTGCCTATTTTGTCTCTAGATCAATGTGACCAAGTGTGAGTATAAGAACAAAAATCAAAATAACAGTAAAACAGCTACCGTCTGATTTGATAAAAGAGCCTCAAGGGACATGAAAAACACTAAACATTTGACAAGCGCCAAAGTACAATAAATCCTTCAAACGGAGACGGTAGCATAATCTTGTTATTTGCATACAAATCCCAACAACAATAACATCTTTTGTCTAGACAACGAAGATCTGCAAAAATTATAACTCTTTAACGCGCCATGCAAAAAAGGGTTATTGTGAAGAAACCTTGCCAGTCTTTTGCGAATGAATAAGAAAATGTTTCGGCTAATTTGTGAGTTTTTGCAATATTTTTTGCACATCATCCACGTCTAGGACAAAAAGCAGAAATCTTTCGTAATATACTGTTCCATAAATTTCGTTGGATTCTTGCCAAAATCTGTAGGTCTGGTCTTTATTTGGATACCAAAACTAAAACTAAAAGTACAAATCAATTTTATTTTTACACTTCTAAGCTTCCATTTCCTTATGATTTTATTGTAACATTAGCGGTCACTTACTCTACTAATGAGGCACGCGATCTATTTTTTGTCGATCGCAACGGCAATTTGGTTAATGGCTTTTAATACGTACAATTGAAGCCTACGAATTTATGTAAATGATAAGAAAGTCGATTAAGGTTTATGAAAATGTTTTAAAATATTTCAAGTCTACGGATTGATCATTATAAGGTAACTAAAACAAACTGAACTGAAGTTAGTAGAATAAGTGTTGCATCTTCTGAAATATCCATCTTTCATGTCTACCTACTTCATCAGACATTATTTGTACATTTCAATTTCGCTAAACAAAGATATAAATCAAGCATAGCTTTACATGCTAGATCGATCTCATACTAAATATTGAATAATTCCTTAGTGTTAAAACTCACGACCGATGTTAAAGCTGTGAACACAACTACAAGTTATATCAGAGTTGATAAAACTGTAGTCGTCAGCCGCGCAGGAGATGTTGCGTGCCGGCCACACAATGAGCCGGCGACGTTGATTAATGACCTTACATTCAACGAATACATTACGATTTTTGCTTTCATTTCGTTCGATACGAATGTCACAAGGTTATGATATCGATGCCAGACGAACGATCAATGCGTAGGAGTAAAACTTGTGATGCATGCCGATATGCTTGGATGCGATTTCGGTGAATGCAAATTGGGTGCTTGCTTAACGAGATGTTTGGTGTGAAGTAAAATGGATGAAGGTAATTATAATTGATTTTTGGCTAGATATTTTTAAGGTAGTTAATTTTTAGCAGTATTTTCTATTTCGCAAGCCACACAAAATAATATATGAGTATTATCCTATTTCTCTATTATTAGTGACACTGACAATGTTAAATCTTGTCTTACAGTCAATCATTGTCATGGTCTGTAGGAATGGACGCCCATGTCCATGAGTAAGTGTTTTCAAACTTTTATGAATTTTATGGATTAATAAAATATTATTAAGACTTTTCCCATTATTAGTTCTATGATCCCTCATGATCAGTTTTTTTCTTTTGTTTGTAGCTAATTCTTTTCTTACCAATATTCCATTTAAACGATTATTTTGGATCTTTTGGGATAGATGTAAATAAAACGTACTAGACGTATTTTTCATATCATTACTATATTTATTGGTTTTGTATTCACATTTCTCCTATTTCAGTTACAAAACAATTTTCTCGTTTAAAATTAAATCCACATTTTGTACCTAAGCCTAAGTCATTGTCTACATCACATAAGTCTTGCTTATGAACGACACTTTATCATAATATATGATTATTTTTTCATAGATACACTGTACATCTACCCATCTCCATTTTCGTTTAGTTTTTAGGAACAATAAATTTAATTCCACAATTAACATGGTACGTCGTAACAATATAATAAAGAAAAACAAGCAGCTAATTTCTGAAGCAGTCAGTAATATATTACAATTAATCTTCAATAAAAATTAAATAATAGATCCCTAGAATGTTTTACAAAAGCTACATTATTAAAAAGATTATACACATAACGAGATTGGTAGACGGGTCAATAATAAGGAAATACAGAATTTAAAATGGTAACTAAAAAGTAAGTTTACCTTTTAGCGAACTTAAATTGATAGTAAAAATAAATAATATTTCGCTTGCAAACGACGAGTTAATTATTACATAAATAGATATAATTGTTACTACTGACAATGACTTAAAATAAAATGTACAAATGCAACAATCAAGAGATGTTTACCTACCCTAAAATAATAATAATCACACTTTTGACATTGTAAAGTTTTCCACCTAACTATCCAAACATCCGATTATGACTTGTTATTCTAAAATACTTACACAACTTAAAATAAACCTTAAATAAATTTAATCACTTTATTACACCTTACACACAAAGGAATGGTAAGAATTACAGTTCGATAATGAAAAATAGAGTTTTCTTCTTTACAAATCTAAAGATTATAAGGCGGTTAGACCGTAGTCTGATTTGATGACTGGTTGGTTTGATGGGATCCCAGTACCGCAGCCTGCCGAGCCGACGGGAGAACCGTGGGCTGCAAGATTAGCCAGCAAAGCTGGGTCCATGCCTCCGTGCATGCTCATCATGTGAAGATGATGTGGTGTCATGTGCCCTGGATTCATCTGGCTCCCTGGATGAGACATTGGACTGATCGCCGGATCGTGTGACAAATTCTGCTGTGTTCCAACACAGTGCAAATCGTTCATTATATTATCAGTAACATTCTCTATGCTGTCTGGTCGACCATTGTTGTTTGATTTCTTCTTATCATTGTTATTTGTATTCTTATTCGATCTACTCTTTGGTGTACCCTTAGTCGTAGTTGTGGTGACGCCAGCCGGATTGGTTTTTCTCCTTACATTTTTGGTGTTAGGCAATTTATTGTCCTTCTTCCATTTCATCCGCCTGTTCTGGAACCAGATTTTGATTTGCCTCTCGGATAAGACTAGGGTATGTGCTATCTCTATTCTTCTTCTCCTCGTTAGGTATCTGTTGTAGTGGAATTCTTTCTCAAGTTCTAGTATTTGGTGTCTTGTGTAGGCCGTACGTTGACGCTTCGGTTCCATTCCGGGTTGATATTGGCCGTTCGCTGGAAAATAACAAACGCAGGTTAGGAAATATATAATACCATAATAATATCCTAGTCACGGTATTATGCAGAAACCTGGACCAAGATCTACTCGGAACGTTATGAAACCGGCATAAAATTTTAACTATGTTGCTGAATGTCCCTACTTATCCCTTTTTATATTATAAATATGCAAGAGGGACGTTACCTTGTTTTAAATTAAATGCTAACATAATCAAATAAAGTTAATCTGAGAATTAATTGTAAAAGTATTTAGTTGGAATCTAGAAACACAACCAATGTGCATTCGACACTGGAAAAATGAAATGGCTAAAGTGCCAATATGTACTTTACAGGAGTACATTTTCAAGTGTTTTTTTACGATCAAATACATATAAATTTATATAATGGATAATTTTCTGTAAAACCTATATTCTAATAAATCATAATTATATGATTTAGGTACCTACTGGTGTATAAGTTTTACTGATAATAAATATAAAACTTTAAAATGTGCCCCTGTAAAGTATTAATATTGGCGCTTTAGCCATTTTGCTCTTCCAGTATCGATATATCCTTCCCAAATACAAACAACACCTCATTCTAATAACTGTATATAACAAAGTATAAATAAGGCCGTACCTACATCAGTAGCGTTGCGTGCTCGACGTACAATAATTTATGTACCGACCCGTTGTGTTAATTAATGTGCATAATAATTACACATGCATGCGCCTGAGCTTCCTTTTTGTTTTGATTAATTACGCCTAGTAAATTAGTTGTACAGACACTGTACACATTGATACGATTTCGTACACCTTGTATGGTATGTTACAATTTTGCTTGTACTATGTATCTACGCACTTATAAGGAAGTTATTTACAATATACGTATGTGTTATTGAGAATATAACATGTGGTGGTTCAGATACATTCAATTTCATTTGTTGTCAAATTTGATTGATCGTACAGAGCTCTGTATTACACTTTTACTTTTATATCAAGTTAAATTGCTTGTCGTCTACAGTTGTTTTAATAATAACTATCGACGAAGTTTAGCAGCAGCTCACGTTTAAATTTGAACAAACCGGTCGTCTTGCATGTGGAGTGGTAAGTGCTTTTCGCGTCAAAATTCCTGATTTCGATCGCGAAGACGTACCTACTTTGTAATAATAAATTCTCAATTATTCATCGATAATCGTTTCATTGTAAGCTAGTCCTTGAGAATTAATAACAAAAAGCCTCACTCGCTATTACTTTGGTGCCGAATATGAACGGGAACGAATAACTCGAGCCTACTATTCGTCTTTAATTTCCCAATGAAATACCTACACATATTTCTACGGTGTTCTTCCAAAGCTTTTGCAAATCAATATTTTTACAGAACCTAAGCCAAATATTGGAATGAGTTATGAGGTTGCTACCTGACATCAACCTCGTCCTCACCTCCATAAATCAAGTTTCACATAATCAACCAATTCTATAGATCTACCCTTTTAATAAATTTAATACCCACCCCTTTTAGTTTATAGATTAATATTAGTATGTATTTTAGTACTGAAATTGGAGGCCTAACTTCAAGGTCGAAAACCTCACTTCAAAAGCTTAGTATTAAACCTTATTTGAATGTTCAATAGAGCTTAGTCTTGACAGAATAGTTCCATTGTTGCCCGGGCTCCAGTAATTTTGTAATTTCCTTTTGAGGAAATTGCCTTTATATTTGATGTCAAAGGAGCTTAAAGGAGTCAATGTAACGTCTTTTTTATTTTTTACTATTAGAATTGGAATATTCAGGAATTCATTAATATTTATTTGCCAATTTATAAAACTGATTTTTAAACACTACGAACAAAATTACGTCTGACCAAGCAAAATAAAATTGTGTGAATATAATATAGTCGTTTTAAAATCGTTATACCTGCTTTATAAGATAAATAAGATGGATACAGTGACGAATTTAAAGATTTTTCATAAATATATTGCAGGAAATACCTATTTTAAAGCAAAGCGTGCTTTTACAAGAATACTAACATTGAAAATTTTGAATAACAATGGCAAAAAAATTACTAGATTCCCATAACAAGTATCCAATCAACATTTTCTCACATAGAACAAAAAAAATTTAAACTTAGTTGTAACGGATCCAAGCATTATTAATTCAACCTTACAACTACAACCTACAACTTACTAGGTACTGTTATTTTATATCAGATATCTTAAAAATAAGTACCTATGTTGGTAATAAGTAGGTACGCTTCTTAGCTTCTTTTCTGATGTTCTTTCACTATCAAATGTTCTTCAAATTGTATCACAGGGAGAGCATGCTGCAAATGAGCATACTATCTAGTAGCAAATAAGTATGCTTTTTTAATAGCATGTCTATTCCATTCTGTTCAATATGAAGTTAGAATATATATATATTATATATATATATTAGTGAGTGTCTCTGATGAAACAAAAAACATGATCTCCGGTAACCCTTCACCAACACATCCGTTGAAATGATCCAATAGTAACATACAACCGAACGAACTTCCTTTTATTTATATCGATGAAACAAAAAGATAATCTAGAACGAGATCAAAACCACTAATCTATACATAGGAGCCGTAGTGGAAAAGAGATAGAAATATTTCTGTGGGGGTCGTAGTGGTATTTGTTTGAATCTCCGCGGTCCTGGTATGTGCGGTCGCCGGGTTGAGCCGAGATTCCCGCTGACCACTGACAACTCCACATTGAGCAGGGTTTAGGGATCGGACCAAATAAATATGGAGATATAGTGGCCTAGTTTTAGGTACGTTGGCTTCTCGATACAGGGAAAATCGGACAAATAGGAGGCGTGTCTATCGTATGGTACCTACATGTATAGAATAGATAGAAGTTCGTAAATTAATGCGGTTGATATGGAATTTTGCATTCGTTTGATTTGATCACAAAAAGCAGTGATAGCCTAGCGGTTGAACGCTTGCGTTCCGTGCAAGAGGAAGTCTGAGTTCGAAACCGGCCCGCACCTCTGACTTTTCGTATATATGTGAGGATCAGAATTTGACTGTCTCTTACGTTAACGGTGAAGGAAAATGTCGTGAGGAAACCTGCACACCTGTGAAGGTCTCATAAAGTTCTCGATGGTGTGTGTAGTCCGTCAGCCAGCACTAGGCTAGCGTAGTGGACTAACGCCTAACTTTTATCATTCTAACTTCTAAGAGGCCCGTGCCCAGCAGTGTTGTAGATTTGTTTGTTATTTGTTTGTTTCAGTTAAAATCAAGCGCATGCTTAGAAGGAATTAGCTCCATATTATGCGTAGTTTTTTGTTTTTTTCTTCTGATGGTCTAACACATAATTCGAGTAGGTATATCTCACGTAAAGTAGACAGTTATAATAATCTAATTTGTTTGTAGTGTATTGTGGTTAAACAGTAAGTGTGAACTGAAAACAATAATACTGTGAGAACTTTCACAGTATCGTGTTATTGTTAAATCAGAACTCGGCAATGAGCTGTAAGAAACATCTGATCTAGTTAAAAGAACCAAAAAAACCCAGAATCCAAGTTCAAAATAGGTTGTTGGATAAAGGCGCCTAATTGCAGTGGTGTACCGCGGACCAATCACGGCCATGTCGGCCGTGGCATCAACGGGGCCCTTTTCTTTCAGTACCTATTCCAAAGGCCAATGCAGAGATCCCACTATATTTGTATTTTTTATAAATAGGTAGGTACCTACAACAACAAACCTAAGACATATTCATGATAATGAAATATAACTTGCGTGGAGCATATATTGAAAAGCATGTTTAAACAAAAACCATATTTTATAATCATTTCTTTTTCTATCACTTTTTGCTGATCTGTATGTAAAATTAATCAAATTATATGTTGTGGTAAAATTACAGTGGAATACTAATGTCAGGGCCTCAGGTCAGCACTCAAGGAGGCCTCGCAAGAGGCCGTGGGCGAGAGGCCAGTTCACCCGTGCCTAGCTACGCCACGGCCTAATTGGAGTCTAGATTCTCGGGAAGAGACATATAAAAGATAATTGTACCTAAAGCTGGTTATACTACTAGCGCGTTTTATTGTTATCAATATAAAATATAGCCTATATAATTTTGCGATAGTGTTGCTTTCTATTAGTGAAATAGTTTTTAGAATCAGTTCAGTAGTTCCAGATATAACCTCTTACATACAAACAAACCAATACCATAGAAGACATTCGTGCTAACTTTTTCTTTCGATTGTAAAAAAACTGAGATGAATCGTGTTTAAAGGCCAGTAGCAAAACAATAAGTTACGACTGGTCACCGTTTGTTCAAGCCAATCAATTACCCGTAAATTATTCAAACGTCTGCGACGACAAACTATGACTTTGTTGACTGATTAGCCGGAGAAACTATTAGAGTGTGTATTTTTTGTCCTAATAACTACAAACGCAAATTGAGACTAATTAATTAGAGTTCTTTAAACGGTTAGTAGTAGCTTTCCAGAAAATCCTAACATTCTCTATTTGCTTTTATATCAAGCACAATTTACATTAAAACAACCATAGAAATTATTAACGAAAACATCGGAATCTATGTTCGTACTATCTTGTACGATGAGTATCATGCACTTTCAAAGTATAAAATACAAACATGTATCAAATCAATCAACAATATTTTGATAGTTAATGAAGCTGACCATCCGCTTATTGAGATAGTGGTTATTGTCTAACAAAATTATATAAATTTTAATATTCTTTTAAAAGCTTGTATCACCTGCCAGACACGAAACCAACAACTCATTATTTTAATCATCATCGCAGAACCGCTACTCGCTACCGGTGCTCGATCTTTGCTTCGTTAGCCACTATCACGTCATCGAGATGATGACAATCTCAATTGAATTACGAGCTACCTGCGACCAACGTGTGGTCCGTCTGTTAATCTCGAGTCGATCTTACGACGCATGCGCTATCGGCCCCTCGAGGTGGTCCCGCCTCATTACGTCCAACTTACGATGGATCTAAAGCCTCTTTGTCCCACTATTGTGTACCATGAAAAATGTTAGTCCAATGACAGGTGTCGATAAGCCAAGTCTCTCTTTTAAATTCGGAATAAAACGCGCGAATGTGATACTAGCAATTTCTTCGGCGATCAATCAACTCGACCAGTTCATTAATGATGGTACAATGGATGAGGATTCCTTTGATGTTTGTCATTTTAATCGTGAAGGATTTCACTTTTAGTGTAACTATGTTTGATGTTTTATCATGTCTGTTGGATTTAGAGATCAAGCGGTCGCTTGCGAGTAGAAATTAAATTGATTATCAATATTTTAATTCGCTATATAAAAATGGTATGTATTTTATCATCATTATCTCTGTATAAGTATTTACAAACTTTGACCTATGATCAAACGGAAGATCTGATAACCATTGTGAAATAAGTAAATTAGGTTAATTAGGTCTATTATAAGAAATTAATTTATTTTTGTATTACATTTTAAGATTGCTAATGATTAATATTGTTAAATACTTTGTTCCTCTTAAGTACATTATTGTAAGCGCTTCTGCCGCCTGTGGCACAGGTTTATCCTAGTGCAGGCACCTATCAGTATGATACCTATGTTATAATTATGATTTATATTGTGTTTTTTACCATAAGTAATTTTTTGAATAAATTTATCTTTATCTTTATTAGGTCATGACTCATAACACATTGTGATAGTAGGTACGATTTTTTTAATAAAATTAGGATATCGTTCCTACATTTATTTGGAGCTCCCAAAAGCAAGTTAG
This sequence comes from Allophyes oxyacanthae, assembly GCA_932294325.1. Classification (NCBI taxonomy): domain Eukaryota; kingdom Metazoa; phylum Arthropoda; class Insecta; order Lepidoptera; family Noctuidae; genus Allophyes; species Allophyes oxyacanthae. Next base: position 10,863,174 of record OW028620.1, read on the forward strand.
TTATATTACAATAGATCAAAATTGAGCTTTTGCTGTAAAAGCATTTATAAAAATGTTTTTTGAAAATCATCACATCGTCGGCACAATATTTTTTATAAGAAGCCCCTAGTCTTTTCTCGTCGGAAGGGATGGCTGTCATACTAGAAATGTGCTGTATCATGGTCGAGGGAATTGTTCGTGCCTTTGCTAATCGAACCTCCATAGCGATACATGTTTCGCTAAATAGTTTAGTGCAGTAAAATACCGAATATGAGGTCCTATTTTAATAGCGAAGATCCTTTTCAGGGGATAAAGTACCCAGAAAAAATCCTGAAATCGCGAAATAAGCATCTGTTGTTCCATACAAATAATTTAATATTACTGGAAAAAAATTATGGAACAGCAGATTTTTATTGCGCGATTTCAGGGTTGGTACTATATTAAAAGTTGTTCCTAATGATGAGTACAACAACCCCTTAAAGCAATCGGGACAAGATACAAAATACCTTCTACAGAATATTTTTTTATGTAGTATAATTTGTAGAATGATTCAGTCTCTGCGGGTCTACCGCGTAACTAAAATGGTAATGAACATCGACTCTGGTAATAAACTTCGATACGATCATGAGAATTTTTACTAGGTGGCTCGAAGTTTTGTCTCTCACGATCGTCTTAAAGTTTATTACCAGCGTCGATGTTCATTACCATTTTAGTTACGTGGTAGACCCCCTGTTCCTAATGCAACTGTGTATTGGAATCCACTTTAAAACAAAATGTAAATTCGACTTAGTATGGAGAACACGCATAATTTACAAGCGCAAGCCATACAAAATCTAATTTCTATTTGGTTTCCGAGTGAATTTTAGTACTGCAGTTGCTTATATATATATATGTGAACGGACACTAAATCACTCTGCAAAATATGCGCACTACATAAAAAATTATCCTGTATACTTAGATCCTGAACATTGCTGGTAATAGATAAATAAACATATTATTAAATGCACCAATAAAAATAGAGGTAGATCCTCATAGAAGTCAAAATAGACAGAACCCAATGTACACTAAACAAAAAATTTAACGCATATATCTGGGTTTTTACTGATACTGAACACAATATGCATAATTTAGAGTCATGCTATGAAAAACGTGTCGACAGCAGGTTCCTCAGACAATCGCCAGAGGTCGCCAGTGTTGTAATAACAAGCGATTATGAGACGAATGGAAACATCTATAGGTATTCATAGTATTGTGAGCAATGTAGGCTTCAACAAGTACATAATGTAATGATGATTATTTGTACTTGTAAAGAAGTATGTTGAGCATTGTAGATAGATAATAATTATAATATTAGGTATAGTTGGTTAGAAGCATGATGCATGATAATATTAATATTCAATTGTTTTCGTGTCATGCTCCATGTAGCCTTATCTCTAAGTAAATTAGTTAAATCTCAAACACGCTTCGATATTCAATAATTATTTAGAGAACTTTCTTCAAGATAAATCGAAATACTAGGAGAGATTTAAAAAAAAAGAATACTTGGTCATCAGCCAGCAATGTTAGTATGAAAATCCATAATTATCCGTCTTGTTACCACGCAGACTCAGATGAAGCGGGTTCTACACCTGAGTCTGCGTGATAACGCAGGTAATTTTCAATACGCAAAGAGACTATACTCACCAGCAATTCAACTTACTACATAGTGGTATTATCTACGTTATTGTCTGTATGCTATAGAATCTAATTCACGTCAGACCAAAAAAACATGGCGCGCGAAACATGAAAATGTATTGGGTTATTTTATTGGAATTGATTTAACGAAATGAGCTCAAGCGAAGAAAGAGACCGATGAACATATTTTGACGCCACATGAAATACAAGAGCCGGCAGGAGCCGCAAAAGAAAACTAATTGTATACAATTAGTTTTCTTTTGCGGCTTACTACTTATACGAGTAAGTATAAATATCCACGCTTTGTTTGAGAAAAGAACTATATAAGCCTTGCCGGCAATAATTGGGCATTGGTGGATTCGCGTAAGTATGTGTGTCTCGGCTACGCCTCGGTCCACATTATAACGTTTGTTCATCAATACCTGCCGGCCGCTGCAGTAATGTACACACGGCTACAGTATAAACTGACCTGGCATTGTATAGGCTTTCCGTACAATGAGAGGTCAGCAACTGAAAATGTATAGCTTGATATGTAGCCGTGCGTACTATTAGTCAAAGTAATCATAATAAGTATACTCAAGTACCCAAACTCTAAATAAATACTTACGAAAACAATTATCTGCATTATTCCTGCTCTAACCCCGATTTCACTAAAGGTCTGCGCAATATATTGTACCAGTAGTATTGTTATATATATGTGGTGGGTATTTTTCTACCAAACCAGTGGCTCACAGCTATTACGTGTATTTTTGCATACTCCTATCTCTCTGTAAAGTGTACAAAACCAATGGGGTGTGAATTGTGATAGAAAGGTATAGGAGATTAACCTTTTCAAGTAGGTACTTAATGTCTTAGAAATTAAATCATCAGTCTAACCTTTCCTTTACTGATGTACATAGGTACTACCCAGAAGATAGTGAAAACGAGTCATTCATACAAAACTGCTATCTATTCTGACCTTTGCAAACCACATAAGTAGTAGGTAATGGTTTAAAATAAATATTTACGTAAAATCTATTAATCTTAATGCATAAAGTAAAAAGAATACAAAATATACAGTAAAAAATTATCCAGGAGTCAATCATATCTATACATTTAAAGGAAAAAGTGAAATTTTGAGTAATGAATTAGCTTAGACTTTAGAAATGTCTGAATTGACTAGAAAGTTAATAATTATAGGTACGTCAATACCTAACACTTTCTAAAAATAATAATTTGTTGAAAATCGTACTAAAATACTTTTTTACTGGTCAGAATAATTGATTGTACGCACAATTTGTTGTAAAAGGAACACTTTCTAGCAAAGTAGTGGAAGACTTTCAAAAATACATTATTATTTATTCTGTGGTCATACATACTATTCAATGTGATGTTGTGAATAATAATAATATTCAACCACATCAGCTTAAACTGGAAGTGATAAAATTTCAATCGATAACTCTTATTATATTATATTCATCTGCATATTAAAGTCCAAAATATTTGATACGATTGAAAGGTTTCCAAAATCATGCGTCGAAGACAGATATCAGGCGAGCCGTAGGCGACTCTGATGGCTAGTTTTATACTAATTTTAAAACCGTGTTACAAAATATTTCTATTAAATGCAACTAGTGTCTTATGCCACAAATAGCAGAAGTTAGCACGCACGGTATAAAATTAAAAACATCTAAAAGAAATTTGCACAATACGAAAGATTACAAAAGGGAGACAAGACTAAACCCAAAAAACTAGCAATCGATAATCTCCACAGTAAATGTACAACCACAAACAGCTATTTAAAAGCTATAAAAATAAATGACACTCATTAACATGAGTGTTTGGTCTTTTGTGCCGCGTCAATAGTCCTGGCGTCTAAAAGGACCTCTTTAACGACATCGCATTAGTAAAATGTCAAAACAGAAAGGACACGCTCGAAGATGAGTGCTTGACGTAAACATTGGAGGGTTATTAATTGGAGGTGATTTGTTAATTTTTTCAAGTAACGCACCGCGAAAGTTTAATATGTTAAAAGTTTTCGCATTGATTGTACACAATGGTAGAATTAATGTGTGGATATTAATCTTGAAGAAATGTACATTTTATACTCATTTGTACGTCATTAGGCGGTTTTAACTTGTGATTTGGGTGCATTGTGAGACCTACTTTTTTCGGTTTGAGCCTTTTCAATCTTCGATATTTAAATCTAATAATAAAAGCTATTTCTTATTTTTTCTTTTCACGTTTTAACCACATCATTCATGATATATTTTGTTTGTGATTTTTTATTTAAGTAAACTAAAGTTGAAAACATGTACACACACACATACACAATCATGTTATAATTTTCATTGCTTTGATCGCCAAAGACTTATCGTCGTTAATAGTCCCTTACACAGTAACTAATATTGTTAAATACCGCGTATATACTAAAAATATTAAAATTTCGTTTTCGCGTCTATTCATTGCCATTTGCAATCAGCTACAGACGCGAAAATTCAATTTTGTTTTTACATATGCGCTATTCATCGATGTTAGTTACTCGGTATGAGACTATCAACGACGTTATGCAGTGGTATATGGTCGCAAGTAGGTACCAGCGGGTCTACCGCGTAACTAAAATGGTAATGAGAATCTGCGGCTTAATGACCTACACCTTCGGGGAATACAGGTGTAATACTATGTGCACACTGCACATCACAAACAGAATCTATTGTCTGTTTTAAAGGCGTCAATTTAAGCGATTGTTTCAGCGCAATGCTTCACCCATGACACTCTTGAGCCGACTTTTTTCCAGTGATTGTACTTGTAAAACAAATTTTACTCGTGACAATAGGGTGGGTGATTTTTATATATTTTTGGAAATGACAGTTTTATGCACCATGTGACAAAATAGGGATGAAATTGAAATTATTTGTTATTTTATAGAGTTTTTCTATTCGGAATTGTGCTCAGGACCTAGTAGGTGACGATTTCAGTAGAAGGGTCATTCCATGGAAGATGACACCTGACAAGTAAAAAGTAAACTTGCTATATTCAATTACTTTTTAGGCTCAAAGTTTAGTATAAGGATCATAGCTGATGGAACAATATGAATTATCATTAATAAAACTCTCAATATAAATTTTTTTCTTAACTGAACATTGACTCTCAATCCACAATTATGTGATGTTTATTTAAACGAAATTGGCGACTCTTTTTTGGCTATTTGGCTTAAAGCAATCATTCTAATGTATAATATTAGTATAGATACATTATTCATCTTGTGTTTGAAGCAGAAAAAATCAATAAAAGTATAATATTTTTTAAATTATTGCTACTTGAAGTGATCAATGTCTTCTGTCCCACCCGTCCCATGAAAACATGCATTAGTTTAATTAAACCAAAAACTATAAAAGCTATCAATTAATTACTTCCAGAAGTAACAATTAACCTTAAACCTAACCATTAAAATTACTTTTGACACCTAATTCAATCATTTAACCGAGTTATTAAGCTTTGAATTGCTGTCCCACCCGTCACTGGAAGGGTGTTAAAATTCTTAAAAGTTAAATAAAACCTTTTTTTAGTATATAATATACTAGAATCTGGATTTTAACGTTTGCAATATAAATAGCTTTTAATAAATTGGAACGACAATGTGTAAATGCTTAATTAATAACAAAAAAAATATGTTTAAGTCAGATTATCCTATTATTTACGTTATTTTTCTAACTGTGCAGTGTCATTATTTTAATTTCTGTTTTAAGTTGCATGTTATGGATGAGAGACGTAAGTCTTGTTAAAAAATGATTTATAGCCCCATAAAAGAGGACAACTAATACGAAAAACCAAGGTCGAAAGAGAAATTAAAGTGAACAAGGATGAATTACAAAAGATATTTAACTAGAGATCTGTCGACAGACAGAAATGGGCTAAAATGAAGGTCTTGATTGGAAAAGAATAGCATTTACAGTTAAAATAGCTTAGAAAAACTTCTACTCATTAGTTTTAGAGATATGGTGTACCAAGTTATCAATAAGTTGGCTGCATACCATATGTTCCTAGAAAACCGCACAAATCACTTTGTCAAAAATCTTTATACTAAAATAAATTATGATTTTTCCATTTCTTTGATAACTATTATATTCAAACAATATTATAATGACTGCACAAGACGAGCATTTGCTTTTTCCGACACACATTTGGCAGTTTATTCATTGAATTGCTTACTCGTCCCACCGGTCACAAATCCATGTCCCACCCGTCACAATTTTAAAGGCTCATAAAAAAATATAGACTTGAATTTTTACATATTTCTTTCGAAATATTAATAGCAACATTATTCAACTATCGTACTAATCCAAAATAAAGGCTGAAATTGGCCTAGTTGATCTGAATTTCATTGACAACCACATGTATCTAATGATGGTAGGGATTTTCGTGTACCACCCGTCACAGTTAGAAATCAGTGATTTTAACTATCTTAAAGGCAAAAACTTAGATTTTTAACTGCACTATCATATGAAACAGTTATCTGGGAATACTATCTGATAGTACATAATGTAACATATACTTTGGTAACGCCTAGAAATATAAAAGTGTATCAAAAAATGGGTCAAAATGTCCCACCCGTCACTATGGAATGACCCAGAACTAATACCATCGGAGAATTGAAGGGATAGATTTCTGCGTGGTTACTTAATCATGTGGAATGTAACACGTTTTGAATAACAATGTCATTGTATATCCTCATAATATGTTATGTGTAATATTCGGAGAAAGATGATAGGTGGCGCCAATTATCACTTTGGATATGAACTGGTGTATTGAGTGCCAAGTATTCAGCAAAATTTCTGATACTTAAATTTTATGTTTATTCATGCCCCATGGCGTGATGATTTTCTTAAAAGAAACAGGTAACGTTCGAATAGCCTACACTATTTTATTAAACTTCATTCATTTTATCAAAGCAAATTGTAGTGATGGTCCTATTCGGCCTCAGTCAATAATGAGCTTCAAAGAGTGACGAAACCTGAGATCTTCTGGCGCACCCAGGACAGTTAGTCTTGATATCACCACTGCTGACTGGCTAATCTTACCACTACAGCATAAACGATACATTTGATATATCGACGGAGAAATATAACTACGACTGATCTGGAAGGTCTGAGTACGGATATAACAAAAGTATAGTTCAATTAATACACTTGCAGTTCATGACTATAGGGATCATAGCTAAAATTATAACTACCGCACAGATTGCCCAACCTAAATAAGTGGTATCTTGCTGAACCAAGGCATTCTTCCAGAAGGAAGCCACTGCCCTCCAACTCGAATGCTTACTAGTATAGCCGAATATTAGTGCTAGCAGAGAGAGATCATGCCAGTTCTATTGACCAATAAACTACCTACATGTTAAGAACACTCCCCGTTGATGTTTCTAACTAAACTGCCAAAAATAACTACTTTTTAATTTTACCGTGTGAGCATACGTAGCAAATAAACGATAGCGATAGATTTGAAATGAACTTACAGTAGTTAGAAAGGTAAACTTAACTGATAACTTATTCCAGTCATCTATCTGCTACATATTTGATGTAATAAAAAAGAGCTGATTGTTTATTAATTCTCAGATCAACAAAGAAGATAGATAAGAAGACAGACGCGGTTTTAAGTTTGTATTGGTTATGAATAGATTAAATTGAATTTTGATTTCAAGAAAACCGCCAGCGTTGTATTATGAACTAGAGGTAGTAACTAGTATATTTGCAGGCTGAAGGTGAAATGCTGCTCTGGACCTTATCCTTTAATTATAACATAAACCATACTTACATACGCCAGCAACGTGTATTTTCTTCATCCATGGATAAATTACCCTGTCGGTATTGTCTGAACATATAGATGAATCATCGTCATCTACGGGCGGAGAATCTAGAAGTAGCCTCTCGTCATCCATCTCTGACCCAGGGGAACCTTCCCGGCCCAAAGCATGGAGCTTTCTACCCGCAGGAGCAGCCTCTTCAATATGTCTTTCCAGTCTTAAACCAAGTTCTGCCAAGCCAGGGGCAGTTTCAGCATTATGTGTAGGGTATCCATGATCCGCGTCGGATGGATGAGAAGGCTCAGGAGGCCTCGGTGGCGGGGCGACAGGTGGGTGCTGTGGCAAAGGGTGGTAGTAACCTCCATACCCATAACCTGTCCCAATCTGAACAGGAGCATATTGGTGTTGGTACCCATACTGCAAATGTTGGTGTTGGTAGTATTCCCCTGGTGGTATGTAGTCTGCCTGGCTGTATTCCTCGGAGGGCGGGAACTTGGGATCCGGCTGCGGTTGGTACCCACCGTTGGTGAGGAATGAGCTCATGGTGGGCGTGGTCCTCTCCGCGCATCACCTCGCACACAATACGCCTGCTAATATGGCCGCCATTCAATTCAACAACATTTTTAACGTTTCTCCTTTGTTAATCGCTTTGTTTTATGTGGTGGATATAGTCATAACAAGTATGATAAAAAGTTTGAATATTAATTACACTTGTAATAACATTGGTTGTAATTTCAGAACGGAATCTTTCGTTGTAATTGTTAATAAAATTCATAGAAAATCTGATTCAGAATGTCAATATGCAACTATATAATCTGTGTAGGGAACTTACACCAAACTTTTATTCCACTCACGGTTAGTCATCACAGTAAGAATGAAAGCTGCTTATCAGTCACCAGTGTATAGCTTCAATAAAATACTAATTTACACAATTTTTTTACAAAATGATTATTACAAAAAGTCTCTACAGAGGTTTTCTTTCACTGAGATATTTGAAAATAAATTGTCCGGATTTATTTGTCACCCATTTTATGCGTCCACAAACCTTGCACGTTCAGTTTTGATTGTCACATTTATTTGCATCTTCACTATTTACAGCGTTTGTACACTAAGCACTATCACAAACATTCAGTTCATATCTCACAGTTTTGTTTGCCAAAGTTTCAGAACAGCATTATTGCAGAGTCATTTGATTTATCACTTTTTGATAATAAACAATGGTGCTGGAGGCGCGCTGCCCTGCAACATTTTGAGACAATATACACTGCCCAACACGCCAGCACACTCTGTCACTTTAAGGACTCCTATACATGTTCATCAATTTTTACATACCACCTTCCATTTTTAAGGCGGAGCTGTTCTTCTTGCAGCTTACTTAAAAACCGACAAACAACTTTCGATCTTAAAGCTGAGCCATAAGTATTCATTTTCTTTGCAATAGTATTTAAAAGCAATAAGCTGCAACCTTGCTTTTCCCCCTCCCACTTGTAACCAATTGAATGGGTGCGAAAGAAACAAGCGCATAAATTGTTGACTAACGCAGTAACCAATCCCATATTGCCGTCTCCTTCTAACAAATAAAGTTTTGGATTAGAGCAAATGAGAACAAAGTTCAAAGCAGGCTTTAGTATAGAAGAGATTAAGAAGCTGTTTAATAATAATACAGAATGAACATGGTCTCTGTTCGTAGCGACACGGCGCGTTTTAAATATTTAATATGCAATTTCCTTTATTTTTCATTATTATACTGTTCATTATTTTAATGGACGACAAGTGAGATATAATTAGGTATAAATTAATAGTTTTGATACAAACCGTGTAAGCCATCATACGGTCATTTGCATTTTAGTATCCGTCACTCATGGTCAACGCAATATTAATGATTTTGCGTGTTTAGTAAAGTTTTATGGTTTTCCTTCTCACGTATCTACTTATCACTCTAAAAATGTTAACATACTGTTTTGTGATAAACCTTGTGTAACTGGAAAATTATTATTTATTTATTGCCACAAATATGAAATTACGGTAGGTATTGTCAGCTTTATTTTTATTCAATTTTCAAAAGTTCACAAATGACATTAGATATTATGCCTTTAATATCTGAATTTTTCTCTTCATTTCCCTAATTGGAAGTATTATTTCTTACTTGTTTATTTAAAAATAAAAACTGTGTAAAACTGTGTTCCATTGATGATGCCAATGCATTTATTTTCAGACCTTATTTGTTTCCACTTATTGAACGTAAAAGTTATTCTGTCATAAATTGTATGTGAAACATGAGTCATTTTACTAAAAGCGAATTTAAATAATAATTGATTTACTTACCTCCAATTACTTACCTACCTTCAGATATACAAGGATAATAATTTAAACTGAGTTTAATACACGATAAAACAAAATAAAGAAGAATTAGGTGTCACGCGGAACCTAGGACCAAACAAAGATGACTTTCTCAATTTCATGAGTAAAATAAATATTGAGAATTCACAAACAACAGCATACATGACTTAAACCAGCATATCTATCACAAAAATCACACGACAAATCGGATCAGACGTTACATCTCCAACAAAAAACAAAGCAATCACTAGTCACGGTACTATGATACCGTCTAAGCCGCTAATACTACACTAAGACCCGACAAGGGAGCCGACTTGGACACCAAATAAACAAAAATGGTGATTTTATTGAATTAGATGATCACAATGGTCCACGGTAAAGTTCTGCTGAGTCATGCCAGCTCCCGACCCAACCACAAAAGGTGGTAACACCCGATCAATGGATGTTTGATCAATAAATAGACGTGTATCTGGTTCGGTTCGGGCTTTTTTGATACTGATTCTATTTTGTGTTGCTGGGATAAAGGTTCAGCTGCTTCGTGTTACTACAGTATCTACCACGTAAGTTAAGATTCGACTGTAGTAAATTCTGAGATTCTGGTGGTCCCTCAATAATAATACCAATGCACTTACTTATTACCTACATAATTGCTTATATTAGTTCGCAGTAATAATATGATGAGGATTCTCAACTTGGAAGATAGGTTTTTATGATATCGACGGTTGAAAGGCTATTTGTTCTAAGCGATTTTTTTAAAATTGTTTTTCGAAATCAATCAAAGATACAAAAAAAAAGTCGGTTAGATCAAAATTACTTTCAACCGTCGATATGTAACAAATTTAAAAATACATAGTAAGACCCCATGAACCTTACCCAGTTTCTACCCAAACAGATCAGTTAGAAATCATACTCCAGAAGACTGCATTAATGAAAGAGAAACTTAACCATTTAAATATACCGTATCATAAAAAAAATTATAAAGATTCGGAGTTAAAAGAAGTGGTTCTCTAAAAAAGAATGAAGGTGAATGCCAATATTTAGCCACAAGACCTGTCACTAACGGATGGCCTCAATAATCTTTTCTCGGCGGTTTGCCTTATTGAAGATTGAAATTAGACACAAGCTCCAAAGTTTATGTTTAAATTAAGAATTTTTTAAATTTATCCGTGCTAGTATGGACTAGCACTGACAAAATTCTATCTTTAGTAGGGCAAGACGCCTATAGAATATTAGTTTCCATTACCAGATTTGCTTTAAAAACCAGAAATATTAATTGCTTAGTTACCAGTGTATAAAACAATTATAATTCGACCATCGGTTACCAAGCTAAACATGGTGATAAACTGATAATGGTGTTATTGCCCATAACCCTTAATTGCGATTATAATCTACGGGGATCCCCTATGATCTGCAATAACCTAGGCGATTACCGGCTGATGATGACATTGATAATAACATAGCTGTTATATGTAGCAAAACAGTACAGGTTTGTATTACTTAAATGAGGAAACGTCAAACATGAATACAATATTCTTGATCGTGTTTAACCATAGAGCAATGTGTCAATATGTCCGTCAGTCTCAAAGCTATCGCTAATCATAACAAGTAATTTGTATGCTTTAAGTTTTTTATTATTATTAAAGGTAGCAAAATCACTTTCATGATTTGGAAATACATCGTACAAATTTAATATTTTTTATTGAAAATAAAACTATACAGAACCTTCCCATTTAATTAAGTATTTGCCAACAAAAAAGCATAATTATATTTCCAATACAATTTTGATTAAGCTCCAAAGTTTTAAATTCAAATTATTTGCTTATAAGAGATGAATATCCCCCATTGAAGACATCCTTATCGTCGTAAACTTTCTTCGACAAACTTGCTCACTCCCGTTGTGTTTTTTCTCGTGACGCTAACTGCCTGCCAGCTCGTTCTATCCAGCGCAAACTTAATCCAAGTTTAATGAACAATACGACAGGCCCTTAATCAAACTTTGGACTTCCTAACTTAAACTGCACACGATTCCGAACTTTAGGAAGCTCGGGCACGAGTATAAATTTATTTGTGCTCTTCAATGTAGATAAGTTGTTTTGCCTTTCAAATACCCAGCTGGAGAAAAACCTATTTAGCTGACTTTGATCGTATTATTTGTTTCTTGTTTTGCCTTTTAGATACAGTGCCGGAATAAAGCGAGTTTATTTAAACTGAATTTTATTAAGATTTCAACACGTTCATTTATAATATTCAAATTTGATACAAATACAATTTAAACTGGACTGAGTTTAGTAAAAGCTTTATTTTCGTTTTCGGGCGATATAAATGGAACTGTGTCATTAAAGTTGAGAACAAAAACCACAATTTAAAATTTCGCAGTCCCTTTCCCAATCACATGTTGTGAAGGGATCGTATAGCCAATTTTCTGTAATGGCGGGTTACGTTTCCTATCTTTGTTGGGCCGAGTGCCGACGTTTTTTGCAGTCTCGCCCCTCCCATGCCGAGGGCTGGCTTCGATGAAATTTATGGGGTACATATGTGTGGTAGGCATATACTTGTTATTTTTTGCTGTCGTTTCCTTGATTTCTTATATGTACTCTACGATTTCTTGCGTCCCATATAGCACTTGTGATGTAATAGGCCTTAGTATTGTATACGGATCTCAAATTATATTTTATGTTTATTTAGTCATTCCTCTATATAATTTGATAATAACAATGTCAATACACACTTACATACATTGTGTTCACGTCTCCGTCGAAGCTAGCTCCTCAAAGCCACGCACAAGTTTCTGACGTGGGTACGTCATCGTATGTCAGACGTTTGACAGCTGACACCACTCTCGCCACTCCGCTACCTCCCACGCCCCCCTCGGTGACGTCACCCATCAGAGGGAATCATTCTGGATGTAAATTCAGAATCTAGAAACATTTATAATATCAGTCGCGTTTGCTTGGACTTATTTTTGAATGAACCACTTTTACGTGTTCAAAGCCAAAACCAAAACCATACGTCTGTCTAGCCTGTGATTCCAATAAGGCCGAATTATGTGTATTTATGTACGTACACCCACAGTTTGCCAGTCGTTAATATTATTATATCCTATATGGGTTAGGTTTTACCTAAGTAAAATAAGCTAAAACACATTTTTCCAAGAAAGCCACAATATATGAAAACCAAAAGATATCTGAATCTTACCACAATATTTTTGCTGGAGCGTGTCATTCGCCAAGATTTATACGGCATTTTCGTACCACAGCCAAAGTTCATATTTTGCCATTTTATGTGTATGTATGCCTCACAAAAACGTCAAATGTTACAGCGTCGAGGGGGAACGTTTGGTATTCCTGACAAGACCGAACCCTATATCGTATATCTAATCCGTCTTCACACAAATCGCAACCTTAGTACCTGTACATGAAATTTCATTTTGGTTTGTCTCTTTCATGGCTTTTACGATGATTTCCAGTTGAGTGAGCAGATGTTTCATTAATCAGCGAACAGTCGCGACAGTGCAGCAGTGCTGGCGTCGCGGTTCAATTTTTTTCCTCTTGCGCCCTTAGATTGGATATTGGACACGATTTCCTGGGAAACTTGGCAGAGACTGGGTGGTCGCTAATCAATAGTATACGTATCTATTACGTTGATGTGTACTGAGACAGATAATAATTCATTTTTTCCTTTCTCTTAATTTATTAGTTGTATTCTTGCCATTATTTCAGTCAGGATCTGCTTCACTGGATGTTTCTGATACAATAAAACATCTACTTCTACGTTCTGTATATCTGTGATCTGCGTTCTAAGACTTATTAATAATGTCAAATACTGATATTTATTGAATCATCAAGATCCGTAGAAGGAATCTGAAATACTTTACTTTAGAAGTTATTAATTTCACTGAACCAAAGATATAAGACGAACTATAAATCAAAATATCTCACACAGTACAATACAATCGGTTCACTACACACATCTACTCAAATTAAACATCTCATCTAAACTCAACGAGATTCACGAGGCCGAATCTTTTAACCCTCTTCAACTTTATCTAAAAGCAAAAGCAATTTGCATTTCAATGCATAAATTTATCCGACACACGCTTACCCTGTATAAGTATTGCTATCTCCTCCCCTCTGTGTGCACTCTGAGAATTATCCCTCCGTGAATAGGGGTGCTTTTGTTACTGCATTTTGATATTATGTAAGTGCTATGTGGATCTTAGTGAGTATATAAATCAGTGGTTTCCTGAACATTACTTAGAAATGAAATATGGTACATAAATTATGTCATTTCAGGAATTCAGGCCCTTTGTAGAGCAGATACACAAAACTGTTCTTGGCAGAAATTTATTTTGTTTTATTATTATTTAATTGGGCCGATGCCTGAAGTTACTTCGCTGGTATGAGTCAAGCGATGCCCTAGTTGGCTTAAGATATTTGGGCTGGTAAATTGGTGGCTTATTTCACCATCTCTCGGTATACAAAGTCATGTTGGCAATAGCTGGGTGCACCCTGGATAAGTGAGATTAACCTTTGGAAAAGCAAATCTATCAACAATAAGTACGTGGAAAGGTCGAGTAACAGTTATTGCTTTTAAAAGGTAAAGTAGTCTTCATCTAAAAACACTACTTTTCCTTTTAAAAGCAATAACTTTTAAAATCTACATCTAATGTTATTTTTCTAATCGCAAGATTTACCTAGGAGAGAAAGCTTTTTAAATTCTAACAATTGTTGAGTAATCTAAAATAAATAATGGAGTGAGCAATGCAATATCACAGAATTATGATACCAAAGTTATTTTATAACAAGCAAATAACAAAAACGAATCTGCCTGTAATAGCGATCGATCAAGCGCTGACTGTTACATTAAACTTAAATAAACTAAAATTTCACGCTTACACCTTACTTTCTAATGATCGATCGCCCGGAAAATCGTACTGATTCGACGTAAATATTTTGACATCGAAGAATCGTATGACGAAACAATCGCCTTCGTATCTGAGGGGATTGTTAGAAAACTTAATATCTGCAGACGTTTGATAGATCGGTCTCGGGGGTGCTGGGAGTCCGAACAGTAGCGATGCGCTTACTTGTTCTATAGAGTAGCAAGTTTAGAGACAACTCGTCGCTAGGGAGTTCGATAAGATTGGCGGCGGGTTGGTTAAAAAGCAATACGGGCTCTTTGTATTGATGTAAAAGTTTGATTAGTATGATGTTCATTCAACAAAAAAGCATTCAGCATAGAAAGTATTACCAAATATTTGGTTTGATTTAAAATTTACCAAAAATACTTGAATGTGTAGACAAGAATCAATGAAGTTGATAACAAAACTAAGGAATCTTCATCATTTTATGAACATTTTTTCTATTTGGTAATCAATAAGTGACGAAACGAGTGTTTCGGTCATGATGCCTTTAGGCTAAATTTTATTTTTTCACCTCTATGGTGGCAAAAAATCATACGGCCCTCTTGATGGTAAGTGATTACCGTAACCTATGGACGCTTGCAACACCAGGGGCATCCTCGCTCGTTGCCGACCCTATTAGCTACTAGGGTCGTGCTTACACTTAAACATAACGCTTCCCCAAAGAGCACTGGTGAAGTTGCTCACCGTTAGGAACACAACACTGCAAAAGAGCAGTGGCTACGATATTCTGCAAGGTGGAGGTACTTCCCCGGTCGGGCAGCTCCAATTTTGAGCGGAAAGTCCCGCTATCTCTTTAATCCTTCATTTTGTTTATAATCTCAAGTTTGAAAAGGCGTTTTATTATCTATGCTCTATTTGATAACAAAAACACTTCTATCAATAAAATACTATTACATTATAATATCGTTATCGACTAATTATAAATTTTAGTTCGCAAATTCTAAAAAATATCGGTAGGTAACTTACGCAATTTAAATTAAAACATTTGTTATATAATGACAATCTCGCTCTTTCATCAAATTAATCCCAAGCGAATCCTAACGTATTTTATTTAAACTGTACTTTTAAATGAAAATGTCGATCTAAACCCTCTCTTGCCAATGCACATCGCTCCGTTGCATCAGTACACTCGCAAAAAGCATCTCTCGGCATCGCCTCACAATGACTAATGATGCTGTGGAGTGCGGATTCCGAAAAATACCTCGCACTTGCTACCCGTAGACAATGACGATTGAAATACGTATAATTGGGTAAAATCTTCAAAGACGCCGCAGATTTTGGAAAACCTGTCAAGATTTTTGAAAGTTTATTTTTTTGTGGATTTTACTTATTGGAATGTCGAAATGTTGTGTTGCATGCAGTCACTGTTGCAATTTACTTAGTTTCTTTGTCGATTTCCATGTAATCTCCAACCTTTCTAGTCCCGATGTCTTTATGGGGTAGGTAATTAATTGTACTCAGCATTATGAATAAAATTTACTATGGAACCAACCCTGATATCGCAAAATAAAATAATCTCTTCATACACTTAGTCGAGTAATATTGAATTGTTTGTATGGAACAGCAGATTTTTTTTCACAATTTTCATATTTGTCCCATAGTAAAAGTTGTTCATAATGAAAGGGATCGAGACTGGAAAAGTATAGAACCTTGTTGTATATAAAATTGTGTGTGTTGTCTCCAATGGGTTCATCATCTACCTAACCAATGGGTTATGGGAAGATATTTATACCCACATTTCACCGATATCTGTAAATATTGAGTCCCATGTTTTATACAGCGTCTATCAGTTTATATAAATTGTCATTTACGAAACACAATTCTACACTTTAAGTCACTACTGAGAATTACCAGTACATTTTCCAACTAACATTAGTATCTAGGTTTTTGCATTCATATTTTCTAGTCAACTATTGTCCTCGTCACCTCTACGAACAAATATTAAGGACAAACCAGACATACCTACCATTACAACGCGAAGTCAACACAACTGAAACCTAAACAAAAATCCAGCTTCAAATCGAATTCACACAAAGACTAGGACGGTAGGTATAAGCCGATCCTTTGCACCAGCCAAGAAAAATAGTAGAAAACCCATTAATAACTGTCACAGGCTCCTTGTTAAATGCATACAATACTTGGAGCTTTTTAAAAGGCTCACAATGGGGACTTGGCTAAATTAAAAGTTTTTCGATACAGCCGCTCGCGACATTGCACGGAACTGGAGACGGTAATTATTGTACGTTACTTGTACGGTTAGCAGATATGATAAATAAACAAAAATTAAAAATATCGCGGACATACTAAAAAAAATAATGAAGAAATTTCTATAGAAATAAGTAGTCATGTATGCTTATATAGTATAATACCTCGGTACATTTTTATTGCTTTGTACGTTTCCTGGTGTGTAGGTACATAAATAAATAAAATAAAAATAATAACTAAATAGTTAATATGAAGTTCTGAAACAGAAGGTTCGATTCATGCACGCGATCCAAAAATTGTCGTCTTTATAATTTCTAATATAAGAAATACTTATTACGATATCCAGATCATAAACTTATTATACTTCACCACTAGTATAATAAGTTTATAATCCAGATCGTATTTGTATTTAAATAAAACTGTTACGTTTCGTTTTACGAGGTTTCCGTTACTAAATGGTAACAAGTGAACTTACTCGACCAATTTTTTTTTTAAGTTATTATTTGATGCGTTCGGCTGCGCCTCACCTGATGGTAATTCCTTCCTATATTCTGCATGGTTTTAGCTATCAAAAGTATTTACTTCAGTTTAATATAGCATTATTTTATGATAAGTAAAACACATAACAGAATGGTCACATATCAACAGAGTGAACAAATTATATGCCAATACACAGTGCATAATTATATAAATTCTCATTAAAATAAAATATTTACCGAGTTGTAGGAAACCTGTAATATCATTATTACATAAATAGACTTGAAATAGACAAGCAATTTACTTGTCATCATTATTATGTACCGTGGTAGGTATATTAAATGGTTAATAACCACGTTCTTTGACAAGGAAAATCGATGATGGAAAATGATAATAAGTATACAGATATCGGCTAAGTACAACCACAACGGTAACTAAACATATAAATTATCAAGAAGAGCTTAGTCAATCTTGAATTTTATATAAATTGGTATTTTATGAAAATGGGCTTTTGGTATTTAAATTACCGATAAGGCCCAATTACATCAACGCAGGTTATCTTTTAACTTAGAGTTAACCTAGCACGGTCGGCGCACTGGCTTAGCTATTGGCTCTCCACGCCATGTGCTGCGGAATTGATCTCCACATGGAAAAAATGTTTGAATGATCGATAATTGTTACGGGTCTGAGTAGAATCTGTTTGTAAATTATACCCAGGATACAGGACAAATCCTATAGTGGGGCCACGTATTTCTAAATTAAAAACAAAATAAAATAAAAAATATGAAAACCAAAGACAATTTAGAACTTTAACCTTAGGTAAGAGATAGCTCGCGTTGATGCAAGTGGGCCTAATATTATAAATGTGATGGTAGAAGAATGTGACTGAAACCTCTTCTGTAGGTGAACAGGAACCGGGTGTGGAGGTTTCTGTGGGTTCGAGGGGTGCAGGTTCAGGTGGTTCTTCTGTGGGTTCGAAGAGGTTGGAATTAACAAATTCCAACCGCGTTTTATAACGTAGAGCTTATAAGTTAAGCACACCATCCATAGGTACTACTATAATAAATCCGAAAGTGTGTTTGTTTGTTTGTTCCTTCTTGACGCCTGAACTACGGAACTGGTTTCAACTAAATTTGTCATACAATTTAAATACAACCTGGTGCCAGCGGAAGGACGTAGGATACTATTATCCCGGAAATGATCCACGCGGGCCAAACCGCGGACAGAAGCTAGTTCTTTTATAACTTGATTCCAAATGAGTTACATTTTAGGGGCGATTTTTCAATAGCTAGATAAACCTAAGTTTAGTTATTCCTCTGATAGTTTCATACAAAAACTGATCCAATTTCAAATTAACAGCTAGATATGTTTTATCTGGGCATTGAGAAATTGGCCCTTACTCAGATTAATTAGCATTGCCAAAGCTCTTTTCCGAATTTCAAATTCCTTTAGTCAGTTTTAGTTTTATAGTTGGTACCTTATTTTATCTCTTGCTTTTGCCGTCCCTACATCCTAGGTCTGCACGTCAACTGACACTGGTTTGTAAAGACACATTTAAGCGGAAAAAAATCAAAATTAATGATATCGTTGGCAGCTACTAGGGCACAGTTGAATACTCTTTCAAAGTTCCACCTCAGTACGTACGTTTTGTGATTTTCCTTGTCCTAGCCATTTTTGTTCAAGGTACGTAAACCGCAGAAAAACTACTTACCTGTTCAAAATAGGTTCATAATGATTGAAGACAAAAAGTTTTGGATATTAAGTATTTTGCAGCTGACGTAACATTTGACAGTACGTCGGTAGGTACCTATTTACAAGTACATATTTTCAAATTACCAAAGCCTTTTAAAAAATTCATAATCAAATTGCCGTAATAGACTTAGAATTTCACGGAGAAACTCAAAAGTCTATAAATAAATTCTAATATTATAGGTGGGTAAGTGGTAGGTAATAATATAATATAATATTATATTGTCATCGTCATTACCTATGTTAACCCATTATTGATCACTGCATCTACCAATTTGTTAAATTGGAACATTTTATTAAAACTTGAAATAAGCACGTTATAAAAATCGCGTGATAGGCGGAGCTTTGATATTAATTGTACAGTCAACATCAAAAGTAACTGATGATGATCGAGGGGTGATGTCTAGTGTCAAAACTGGTAAATCATGTGTTACATTACCTTTAAATAAATAGTTTAGCAATTTTGAAACTCAACTTATCCACACTTTGATGCTGACTGTACGAGTACCTAACTCTAATGTCCTAAGGGAAATAAAATAAATGAGTTATTATTTAGATATGCAATGAAATATCATATTATTGAGTTTAATACATTCTAGACATCGCAAATACGAGTATTGTTGTAAGTAATATCATGTAAGTAGTATCATGTGAATAGAAAACTTTATACCATTTTAATTTACTTTTTATGCATATTTCGCGCTCGGACGAGTGTGAGATTTGGCATAGGTATTTTTTTTTTTTTTTTAGCTTGGTAAAATCATCAAATGAGTCCTCCCACCCCGGGCAGGGCGGGAGGGACTGTCAGACTTGTACTGACTAAAATCCACGGTGTTCCTTCAATAGCCCTTTACGTTCCGGGGTCACGGTAATGAGATAAGTCCCGCGACCCACAGATTTGGCATAGGTAGTTAAAGTTTATAATATGAAGCAGGAGTGCAGAAACCTAAAATATATTTATAATATTACGGTCAAATTGCGACCACTAGACGACCTCTAGTATTCATTTATAAGTACCTACCTATATAAAATCATGTACTACAATACTTTTCTCCGACTAGCCACCTCAATCAGCACGCATACTATTCACAAAACCACCGTCTGTCCCATATCATACGACCTGGATAGCACCATGATTGACTTATCATTTCAATCTCAGCGGCTACCACGAGAAGTCGAAACTATTTCTAAGACGAACAAAAGCGATACAACTTCCTTCAATCCATTGAGGATTTTGTTCAATTATTCAAATAAAGTAGCTCAGAAAAACAGCGAGGGAACTTGCAAAATTTTAAATGTTGTTTCCTTCTAAGATTTCTTGGTCGGGTATTTCCGTCGAGTTAACGCGGGGGCGCTTGCCTCCGCATCATCAGACGATAGCATCTCCAGACGGTCGGTGTGACGTCGGGACCTGATCTCCCGTCAATGTTTTGACGTGGGATTTAGTACCTAAGTGTACAGAAAGTATAGGTATGTTTATATTCAGGTTCTTGATTGATGAAACGAGTATTTTATGTTTTTGTTTTATTTTGCGGGCTGAGGTTTATACAGTAGACTTTTTGGGATAGAGAGTTATTGTAATTCATTTATTTTTCGTTAAAATGCAGGCAAATGGGCATGAACTTTAAAAATCTCCTCCTGATGAAATTTTAGTTTCAAACTAAACCTATGTTCATGAGTTATCGTTTTCAGCAGACAAAAAAACCATGTTTTCAACCCATCTAAAGAATTTCCGAATGTAAAAATGAAATAATAAGGAATTCTAATCAATACAAGAATTTAAAAAATCCATGAAAATCCCAAACTCAGCTATCGAAACAAAACATTTCACAAGAATCAGCCGTCTTTCCAATTCCATCTCATTCCATCAAACAATCTCCAAGAAATTGCATATCGATCTTCAAATTTTAATTACTCTAACAGTAAGGCAATCAGGCAGAGATCCTGTGACCCATTTAAAAAGTTTTATACGTACCGAAGGCAACAAGGGGAGTGATAAATGAACAACATCAATCAGAAGAATAAGTGTTGCAAATTTTCACCCGGCATCCAGTTATCGTGGCGCATGGCCGTCCGACTTGTTTTAAATGATAAAAATGATCGAGTGCGTTGTATCTGCGGACGATGACGTATTTGCAGGCTGTTTTGGCGATATGTGAGTGATTTTACATTTTTTTTTAAATTACTCGTGCTGCTGATTGCTTTAACGAGATCTGCTGTTTCGTAGAAACAGGTACTTAGGTATATTGCAATCACATGACTTTTAGCTTAAAATAAACATCCTAAAACATAGACCTAAAAGTACCGCATTTCAAGCGTTGTTCTAAATACATGTTATACTAATAGGTACGATTAGCCATTTAACATCTATTTTTTGAAAATTGATATACCTTTTAAATAGACGTAGTTCTGGGGGATTTATCTTCAAATCAGCCTCAAGATATCCACTGCTCAACATAGGGTTTCCTATAGATTTTCACAATGAATCGTGGAGTCTTTGTGTCAGTCAGGTCTAGGAATTTCAATTTTATTCGGAATAACCAGATACGTCAAACTGAACCCGTAACAAGTTTGGAGTTCCTAAAAATAAAACCGATAAATACCTAAGCTTTCCAAATGTTCTTTATCAAAATAATCTGATATATTTAAACTAACCCAAAGCAATTTCAGATTCGATACAGTACCTTCACTCCAGAGCATCTCACAAGAAAGTTTTAAGTGAAACGTTGATTTCAAAGTGGATAGAAGATCCGAGTTGACGGCAGAGCGATTGTTTTAAGAGGGTCTTAAGCTATTTGATGTGAATGTAATTATAAATCCAATGCGTACTTCATTGAAGCTCAGATTTTATAAAATAAATTCTTTGTCTGCTGCTTGACGTTATTTATTCTTACTTCTGTGAAGTATCACATCTAAATGTTAGAAACCTTGAAACTTATTAAGGAATACTGCTACTGCTAACAATATTTTATAGGAGTATTTGAATCGGCCATTAACTTTTCGGCGAGACAATCTTATTGAGACAAGGCAAATCAGAACTGCAAGAAAGGGTCCCATCAGCTTAATTGTCTGTTTTAGGTGAGTCAAGCGGTGTCTCGGACAGTCTGACACTGCAACGTCTGGGAAACATAGGGAAGGTAGAGCTATCCAGCTCATATCACCAAATGCTGATGCACCTGAGACTGACTCCAGCAGGTACAAAGAGTATTTACATGCGAACTGGCTGCAGTGGTCTGGCGTTGAATTCGATGTAATGATTTTGAGTGTTGCATTTGTACCGAATTCTATGTTTACTTTTAAAATTGTTCAGAGGTAAGAAATACACAGGGAACAGTATTCATTTCAATAATAAATTCCACTGCAGTGGTAAATCTTTGAAATATTATTATGTTAATCCCCAATCCTTTCTCGATTTATGTGTTCTGTGTGAGTTTCTACTAATCAAAAACGTAAGATAAGACGAATTAAGCCCGATAAAGATCTTGCGTACGAGGGTTCCGGAAGGTGTCCCCATCAATAATGTGTTATCGCGCGACGACTGCCTATCGGCTACCGTGGAAACAGAGGCGCTGGACACTTCCGCGGCAATCTATAGAGCTGTTGTCGTTACATTAAATTAAAAGATTTTTTAGGTTACTGGATGTAAGAGGGAAGGAAGGGAAGACTTGGTGGCATTCACAAAGATGTAAATGAATAGAATGCTCATACATATATTTCTTTATCGAATCCCACTCATCGTACTCGAGAGATATATATATAAATGTAAAATTAATATTTTAACTGACTATACTTCCTGCAGCAGATAAATTATTAGGATCGATCCCAAGTGCTTACCAAATAAAGAGTTCCTACTCTTGACTTCATAACGACCCTTAGCAGATGAATTGGTAAAAGTGTGTAATAGTTAGATGTATTTCAAGACTAACCACATGGTAGTCTAAGTACAGAATTAAGCATAAATGCAAGGTGTTACAGAACTTTCATAATTTTATTTTTTTTATACTGTAACAGCTTGCTTAGGAAGAAAAAGAAAGTAACGTCGCATCAACTCATTACATTTCACGTGCGAGTAGAACTTGCGTGGCTTAGATCGGGGACAATTTTGGGCAACTATTAAAAAATAACCCTGTCATACGCTATTAATCAATGTTCGATAAGCCACTTCAAAATGGGCGGTCTGTGATGTAAGGTAATTTATTTCATAAGTCCAAATACGATTGAAAGACTAACTGAACCAGTATAAGTTGATCCTTAGATTGACCTGCAAATTTTCCTTTTACATCTATATTTTGTATAGATGTGAGAGGTGAGGAAGGTCTTCGCGTGTGGTCGTTTTATATTAGCGATGGGCGATAGTAGCCGTTGTATTGACAACGTCCGATGGACAATAGGCAATACGTTTATCGGAGCATCACCATGATTTTCTATGTAAGATCGAATAAAGTCAATCGGTACACTATTAGGAACACCACTGATTTGTTGATCAGTGGTCACATTACATAACTGTGCTCTGTGTTTCCCATCATATCAGCCAGGAACCGTGGTCTACTTTGCTGAACCTGGACCTCCTTTGCTATTGCCATTATCTCCCCATTTGACAAACCAATAGATGATGGCAGTATGCTGTTATTTTTGATAGCGTTTTATTTTCTTCATATAATATCTTAGTCTTAGTCATATTTTACGCGAATCATGGGAAGACAGTGAGTGGTATAATTTTTGCCAAAATTTACTTTGCTATCTATATATGTTCATGCTAACATTATTCGTATAACATATTATTTTCTGCCAACACATCTTTTTATTATGAACAAAATGCGCTATCGACAATATAAATTTTAGTATACTGTTAAAATTGTTTAAAAACAGTTCGATGCCTGGAACGTAAGTGGAGCAGAAGTCTTACTAGACTCGTATCACGGCCTACTCGTGATGCATAGGTAGTTGTCGTTGTATCATATAAGGTCCTATCTTTCTAGTCTCGATCCCTTGTACATGAGTACTATTAAAAAACATTTATTAATGGAGAAAATCAGAAATCGCGAAAACAAAAAAATGAATATTTCTGTTTTTCGTGATTTCATGGTTAGTCCGATAGGAAGAGTTGCTCATACTGATGAGTACAATATTATAACCCCTTAAAGGGATCGGGGACTAGAAAGGTATTACATAATTCCTATGAAAAGGAAATCTAATTTGGGCTATGGTTTTATCATATCTTAGTCATAATTGGACTGTAAACACGCCGCTTTCGACACGTTCAACAATGTTCCTGTGGTTCAACAGTGACGTCAGCACCGAAGCGAATTGATGATGGTGATAAACTCTATATTTTTTGTTGGATTATATTTTATTGGAAACAGATTTCATCAACGACGGTAGTTACGAGTACTAGAGATTTAATTATTTCTTTGTCGTCCTTGACATAGGTAGGTACGTAGGTATGTCGCTGTTAAATGCAAAATGAATCTAGGTTACAAAACTAAGGCTCTCAAGTCTCAGGACAGGAGCCGAGTAAATTCTAATTGATAAATAAGTTATGAGCATCAGTATTCGATCATAATTAATTTCAAAAGGTCTGTTCATCAAAATTCAATTTAATCTTGGCCGAAATATCTTCAATCATTAAAGCTAAATTAGTGCAAGATGCGCTTTTATTCAATTTATTTTTATATTATTTATTATACACGTATTTAATTATATTATATTTAACAGACAAGACCTGGCCTTGTTTACATTTTTTGTATTTATATTATTTTTAGCAATTTGTTTAACGTGCTAAATTAAATTAAACTAATTTCTACGTTTATATGTATTTATTACATGTGTGCCTTTGTAGGATTATTATTTTAAAAGACATTTTCACAAAGTTTGCGCACTTTAGAAAAGAAAACACTAGATACAATACGACACAACTAAGAAGTCGCATTTGCAAACTTCGTAAAAACGATCACTTCCGAACTGGGTGCGACTTCAAAACCACGAATGATTAATACTACTGGAGTAAAAAAAAAATTTACGCTGGCGCAATAAGTTGTAAAGTTATCTAAGCGAGCGACTGCCATTGGTTGTTCGATCAATATAACATCTTAGTTTGCGTCTCGTACCATGGTGAAATAAGATGTATTTAGATAAAAACAAAGCAGTTGTTATTCCAAAGTAACACTGCGCCACCTATTGTTACTACGAGAGAAGTTAGTACTGGCAGACCTTCTACGTCAGGTGGGATTGTTTACATGAGGTTTGTTACTGCCATCTGTTATCGAGTAGCATGCGTTACGTGGTCACTTGAATCATGCATCATCAGCTATATAGTCCATTATTGTTCATGAATATTTTAGTAAAATAAAGATTTATTTACATGTTCAAAAATATATCAAAAATATGTTGCTGTCCTTACTACATGTGAAATGAGTCTATAGATATCAATACTTCAGTGATAGTCAATGATATTATCAAAAATTATTAATTAAACATAAGGCTCTTTATATGAATTCAATGCGCAGGTCGCGTAGATCATTATTTCATGTAAACCAGATACAGGCACATAAGAAATGTCGAGACTCTAGGTGCGTGATTCCAAATAGTAGTAGGTCCTATGGAGAAGAACCGGCAGGAAATTCCTTACAATCTTGATTAGTACAATGTTGCGGTAAGAGCTGCGAGAATAATATAATTTAATGTGAATAAAAAATAAAAATAGGATAATAAGATTGCCATAATAGTTACAAGCTGACGTCACCGATAGCCCTATCTAGCAGTGGCATGCACTCCATAAAGACGAAAAGACACTGCATACTCTTATAAATCAGTAATAAGTAATACAAACGATAATACGTCTGTAATATCAGTTAATTTAAGTCTTAAGGTCAGTTGGCCAATCAACGAACATAATTTAACTTGAAAATACAACACTAAGTTTTTGCCTACCCTGTAAGAAATATCTGTGCACGCCACTGCTGTTATACATAAATAATATATTATAATATAACATAACATATCATAACGTACAATATTATAACATACTTATTATTGTATATTTCCGTATTGACAATATAATACGGTATTGTGCAGTCTTGTAATTATGTTTCTAGCAAATAATAAGTACCTACCTAGTAATAAGTAGATAGTAGTAGTACCTAGGTAGCATCTTTAGAATCTGTGGCTACAACTAGATTTGGGAAAGATTAATCCAAACTCTGCTTATCACGCTACCGTATTTCTAGATATGTAGGTACTCATTCTATGTCCCTATACTGAAACTTGCAGCACCAAAGGGGATTATGAGATTAATATTCTCAAAGTTCACTTTAAAGGGGAAATCGAAACGGGATTTTGACACTAACCCGTAACTTATATTATAATTATTATTATATATTTAAAAAACATCTTTTGTCTTTGGAAATTTGTGTATTTCTCCATTACACTTACCTTATTATATTATTGTCGTATCGTAACTCTTCCTGGCATCAACCAACATAGGCCCTATCTGGAAATTTGAGCCGCAGAATTACAGCATAACTGAGATTGCGACGTAGGGGATTCCTTTTAGGCCTTGCACAGTTTATTTTAATATTTTGGTTCTCTTGCGTGTCTAAAATAATAATCAAACCCTAAAATTCTTCTAAGAATTCATTAAGCTCCATTGCTGTTTGTTAATATCATAGTTGATTCTGATTATTTGTATCCTTGTCTCATCGCTTCCTGGCGAATTTAATTTGAGATTTCATAGTCCTAATTTCAGATTTTAATTATTACCTATGTCATGTGTATGTGCAATGATTTGCAATGTTCGGTCTTTATGCCTATATAAATCCAAACAAGCAAATAAAATTAATATTAGAATCCAAACATCTATGACAGTAGACAGACAGGTATGACAATAGTTACTTTGTAGAAAAATACAATAACTTTTGCAAATCCATGGGCGAAAGCAATTACTTTTGGCTAAGCTTTCATGCCCATAAGTATATTATATAGGAATGGCATTCTCACAATAAGATCTTTAGGTATAATCAAAGAATTTAATTCATTACTATCCTGTAGTTTAGAAATAACAGGTATCTAAAGCGAGAGGTATTATCCCTATGTTCTCCAGACAGTAAAGGTAGGTAGTACAGAAAATAAATGTAGACAATAAATTTAGTCATACTATGATTATATTTATTTTATTTTATTTAATCCACATATCCCAATGTAACAATGACAGCCCAGCTGCAGAAGAAGACGCATCTGAAACAGAAACGTAAACAGAAAAACAAAACACAACTTGAGTAAATTATGAATCGAAATTATTTATAGTATCATAATTTTAAAGATTAGACATATTAAAACATTATAGAATATTTAACATAAAATCGAAGTAACATAATACACATTTTTTCTGAGAATGAAATTGAATTAGGTGAATTATTAAAACGGAACAAACAAACCAAAGACCAAAAATATTTAAACGACTTCTTCATTTATTTTCAAATGACGAAATAGTTTGAAAAACAACAACATACATGCACATAACATGCAGCAGTATCGCAAAATGTTATAATTGCACACATTAAAAAAAAATTACCTTACCTAGATCAGAGACATCAAATCAAAACACATTAAAAATGTTAAATTTCCATTAGAATTCACAAACAAAACCTGATGTATTTTATTTATAGTAGTTTATTTTAAGGTGTATGCTGGAAATAAATTATGAAAAATCTATTCATTCGCATATTACATTATATTCCGAGATATTACATCCTATTTCTTAACTATGATAATGAATTTATCTAATTGCTTCTTTGTTTCCCACCCTGCTCCTATATCAGGAGAGGCCCATATCTTAACAATTCTAAAACAAACATTTTCTTTTAATATCTGAAGCTGTCTGACTATAATTATTATAATTTTATTAACATCATGAAATTTCTCATTTTTTGACTACCTATACATTTGTCCGCCTTTGGGCATAATATAGTCCACTTTTTATTATCTTTAAGACCATTATATTATTTTTCGTACCTATGTTAGACAGATGAACAAATGACTTATACCTTGCTCAGTTCCAGTTCCAAACTGAAGCTGTTTTGTTTTATTGCTGGGTCTATAAGTTCTGGGGTTTAAAAACGGAACATAACATTCATAAATATCCCTATCTAATAAAATATTCCCACTATTCCATGAAATATAGCTCGCGAATCAACATGCGAGCAATAACAAAGTATCGCTAAAAGCAATCAAGTGCATATCTATGCGTCATAAATTGCGGTAAAGCCTTTACTTTAGTACCGCAGCGCAATACACAGGGCAATAAACAATCAGAACAGTGGATAGGAAACATTATTGTCTTTATAGGATATCATAACAATGAACAAACGATAGTGGATTGGAGAATAATATGTATGTCAGAAGGAGATTAAGCAATAAACCATCAGAAGACTGTAAAGGAAATAATGTATCTTTACAGGATACTAGTAGCTGCCTGCGGTTACACCCGCGCGTTATATTTTTATCAAAATAAAATATAACCTATATCACTCGGTGATAGTGTAGCTTTCTAATAGTGAAATAATTTTTAGAATCGGTTCAGTAGTTCCAGAGAATACCCCCTACATACAAAGAAACAATCTTTACCTCTTTATAATGTTATAGTGTTGATCAGGGGTGGCCAACCGGTCGATCGCGGCTATAGTCCAGTCGACCGTAGTAAAGCAAAAACCACATAAGTTCAATACACATATTCATTTAAAATTTCAAGAAGTATGTAATTGGTAGTTCGCACAGGGTTTCGAGAGTAAACAGTAAATCTTGGGTCTAATCAGGTTGGCTACCCCTGGTGTAGATAGTATTTAGATGAAATTGTCCATAATTTTTCCATCGGACTGTACGGTTGACGTAGTGCCGTACGTGCCGCAGGTTCGATCTGCGCACAGAACAATTAATAATTGTATGACTTACAGACAGTGGTTCTGCGTCTGGATGTGAGTGCATGTGACATGCGCGTTTGTAAACTGTACACACGATACAAGATAAATCCTAGTGTGAGGAAAAGAAAAAAGAAATAAAAAGGTAAAAGTTGGATAAATTAAGACAATTAAAGCAAAAGATTTGTTTGTTTTCCCACGA
The DNA here is from genome assembly GCA_932294325.1 of Allophyes oxyacanthae. Taxonomy (NCBI): domain Eukaryota; kingdom Metazoa; phylum Arthropoda; class Insecta; order Lepidoptera; family Noctuidae; genus Allophyes; species Allophyes oxyacanthae. Next base: position 10,892,417 of record OW028620.1, read on the forward strand.
TAATGACATAGATAAATAAATAAATAAGATAACACTAATAGGTAGCGCAGTTTCAAGATTCATAAAGTATCCTTTCATACATGTTGATAATGAGCATAGAACATACATAATATTGTTTTCAGTAAATGAGAATAATAACAGATGAAGTAAATTTACGTAAAACAATAGTAAATAAAATGGGGTTTCAATAAGCTATAAAAAAAACTGTACGAGCAGTTCATTTAAAGTTCACTTAAAATTTGGACGGGATGAGAAAATTAAGAATATTAGACTGTGGAAACTTTTAAAATAATTTAAGCAAACTGAACGTAACTACATACATAGGTAGACCCCGCCAAAACATTTTCATTAAAAAACATTGTTCAAAATAACATCCATTTAACAAAAAAACAAAATCTCGAGATATAAAAGCTTACTCCCTCGCCAAATCTTTATCTAAAGAAAAACAACATTACTAAAGTAGGTAGGTATTATCTTCCTCCAACCATCTCCGTAAGGCCTTCCTCGAAACCTCTACCACCGGTCTTCTTTCTTCAAACTCGATTCGTTGTATAGTAGCGAGGTCTTCCAGCCGTGAGATACCTGTAGAGACGAGCTTCTGATATGAACTAAACTACAAAAGCCCGGATCTACAGGGTAGATCACGAATGTGCCATTATGTTCTTCTAGTTTCGAGTTTTGGTGGTAAGTTTCCGGTTTCGGTGGTAAGTTTCGAATGTCGGGTGAAGTTTTTGGCTACAGCTGTTATCGTTGTTCCGGGAATACGACCTGAAACTTTGAAACATTTTTTCATTATATTTTTTCTTGTCTTCGACGATTCATAAAGTTGTTATGAATAGAATTTTTGTTGCTGAAGTTTTGGAAGTTCTTGGATATAGGGTTATTAAAGAAGTCGGTATTTGTTACTTTTAAAAATCATAAAAGAAAAGAAAATAAGTACCTATGGGTGTTATAGGTACATTAAATAGTACAAAATGAAAATACTGGACAAAGAAGCAAATTACAAAATCTCTTCATTCGTTTTGACCCAACTGCACTGAAGAGGTTAAGATTGAAAATGTATGTATAAGTACTGCAGAAGATTAGAATAAAGAAAAGAATGCCTATTCCTGACAGTATACACGAGCTAAAAATAATAAAATAGCTTAATTATAACTTTTCCTAAACTTTGTAAAATAAAAATAAACCTCCATTGCAAATTATTTATAAGTAACTTAATTAAAACGCGGTAATATATACCAACAATATTGCTTGACAGCAAAATTTTAATATGTGTTAAGGCCCACATGTCGCGTTTAACGGAAGCTTAACGTACAGGCTAAACGTGTAATTAACATGACAGCCGCCAGCATCCGCTTAATATGGAAATCTCGTTACGTGTGACACACGTAATCTATCATTTATTACTCGGGAAATGGTTTGGTAGTCGACGTAGGTAGCTACAGTCAGGTAGGTGAATGCTTTCGGTGCGAAATTTTCATTAGGGTTTGTGTTTGCGAAGGGTAGGTACGAGTAACTACTGATTGTATACGTACAGTATTAGATGCGATAGTTGTTGTTCGTGTTTCAGTTATACAGGATTTTTTTAGGATGTAGGTATTAAAATTCACTTCAAAACAAAAATAAAAATAATTATTTTCTATGGCATTGTTTTTTTAACTTTGCCCCTCTCTCGGATTTCTCCTGTATCGTGCGTATCTCACATGCACAGTGCACACACACCCAGACCCGAAACAACTATCTGTAGATCATGCAAATATTTGTTCCGTGTCGGGATCAAACCCGCAGCACATAGCGTAGAAAGCGCCAAACGTGTCGCTTGCGCTAGTAAATTATGCATGTCCTCCATATTGATCGTCCTGTTTTAAAGTGAAACCCCAATACTGCGGTGGCTTTTAGTAACAGACACTGAATCACTTTGCAAATTACTACTTAAAAATCTGTATATCTATAATATAATGTAGAATGTTTTTAAAGTAGGTAAATGAGGTAAGAGATGTTGACACTTATAGAGATAATAAGTAAGAAATTTGTCTAAAAACCCAATATCAAATCAAAGATTTTCAGCAACAACATTTTTTCCTCACACAAACTCTCAACCTTCCGGAATTCAATTTACACGCACAATACAACACTTTCACCCTAATCTGATAGCATGACGAGGGATCACAAATCACAGGAATCAGCATCAAGACCTCGCGGGATACACCACAAAAAAATAATCTCGTCGTATTTCCGCAAATCATTGTGACCATTGTATAGTCGATAATGTAGTTGAGGAAAGCGGGGCCTAACAAAAAGGTTCACTTAATTGCACGAGGGAAGAACGCTGAAAGGCGAAAGGGCTTTGTTTCCCGCGAGGCCTTTGTACGGGCTCACCCGATCGTCTGACTCATCAATTTCCTCAGATTGACGTAAACGTTTGAGACTTAGATTGCGCTAATACCGATAGACGTACGACACGTATGGGTATTCGTAAACTCGATGAGATGTCAGGTTTAGGGTCGCATTTCTGAGGAAATCCTCTAGAGAGAAATAAATAGTCAGGTCAGACACTGTGTATAGATGTTTCTAAATGAACTGAATACTTCATTTACCTAAAACATTTCCGCTGGAGAAACTGAGTGGTAATACAAGCAAATTCTCTAATTTTCTCCATAGGTACCTATTAATCGACCAAAAGCTCCGACTATACATAAAACGTAATACAAAAGCCTTATAATTGAACCATTACACAAGTTAACCGAGCAAACACGAGGAAAACACGGCACTTGAACCATATTAACTATCGGGTCTAACGACGCGCATCGACTAGGCCTTAATTGAAGCTCATTTATGAATCTACGAGTAACTAGGAGCCCGTATAGGTGCCGCTCACGTAAATATCTACAAGCAATTAGCCGAAATAGAACTAACGTATTAGAACGTTCGGGGGATTGAACTGAAATCCCCGGTAGGTCGGTAGGTGCCCCCTTAACTCCCCCGGTCTGCGCTATGTCGTCCTGCCATCATTAATCTTACGCCGAGCAAACAGTCCTCCACAAGAGCAACTTTAGAGCTGTACCGTGTCGATAATGTAAGTAAACTATCGTAGATATGAGCGATAACTGCCTGGAGGCCTTCCCGACCCGGCGACGGTGCTTAATTAATTGGATTTTAGATACAGCCCCGAGAAATTTGCCTTCAACAGAATTTAATGGCAATTAATTTTGAGTTGTATAATAAATCTGGGTTATAAAATATTTATTAATTTTGTAATTTATTCCGAAACCATTTTATCGTATCTAATAGATAATATTTTGTACAAATACTTTTATTATAATTTATACTTTCATCGGGTAATGCTTCAAGATTTCTCTTCAAATGTTATTTATTAAAAGTCGTACCTACCCACTATTCAACGAATCTTGAAAAAACCTTAGTAGAAAAATCCTGACAAATGAAAGCGATCAGTCTTCTTAATTCTCAAGTCATCGACACAAATTCGTTCACTAATGGAATCCTTATCTCGGGGATTTCATGAAAATGTTCAGTTGAAAGATTTCGCTCTAGATTCATATCAGAGCGTATTGAAGACGTTCCTCTTTTATCTATAGAGACCAAGAAGATTTCTGAAATATTTTATGTATACTTACGACTCATGGATGGATTTGAAGAGAAACTGTATTTTGCAGTACATGAGAAAATGTAGTAGGTAATAGTTTTTATAGAAATATTATAGTTTAAAAAAACTATAGAACACGCTTTAGTCATCCAAACTGAACGTGTATGCAAAATTTCAGCTCAATCGAAAACCGGTAACTGGGTCAAATTTAACTTCCAAGATTTTCTTATATATTTAGTTAGTTAGTTAGTTACAGGTGAAGCTAATAAAAGTGTGTTAAAAATAACATTATCTAACAAGTTTCTCCATAAAATAGTAGAATGGTCTAAGTAATATAGGTACTTATCGGTCTAACCTATAAACATTCAATCCGCCTTCTGTTAAGAATAATCGTAACTAAATACCTGAACATTCTAATATCTACTGTAGGTACACAAGTTTGATGCAACAAAACGTCTAAATCATTATCCCCAACGAATCCCTTACAAAACCTTACAAAAAAACTCAAAACCGTCGACGAAGTGAACCTCCCAAACTGCAAACAAAACACGAACGAATACAGCAATCATCCAAATATGTTCCTACGTGATGAAAAATACAAGTTAACGGAACGAGACGTACCTGCCATTGTTTGTTCCGAGTTTTTTCTCATATCAGCTTGTTTTCCCTCGAGCCGGGCTCTGAAACATTCAATCCCAAATGTTACACTTCAATATGCTGACTAAAACAAACGTAACTTTTACTTCACCCTTTCAACGTGTTTTATTCGAAAGCAATATGTCTCCATGTGTCTCTGAGCACATAATTTCATATTTGTGTTCGGAAATATGTGGTAGGCGCTCTTAGGATATATATGGACGATAGTATTATAACATTAGTAATAAATGTTATGTATGAGTCTCCGAGATATCTATCTACTCGTACATAAAAGGGTGATTTATTTATTATGTAAATTCCAATGTAATTATTATTCTTTCTGTGTGCAACATAAACTGTTAAGCAAATAAATAAAAAATTAGAATTTATTTATTCAGCCTATATTCCTGTTTATTTTTTCGGCATGCGTAAAGTGCAAAGTTTGTTACACGCTATGCGCTGGCCTATAAATTGTGAACTGATACAGCCATAAAAGTAAATAGCCCAATATTGCACGGAACACGATGTAGCTGCGAGAAATACCGAATTGGTGTTAAAATTTTAGTGACCTTTTTTAATTTAAAACCAAGTCGTCGGATACCAAACTATCTACGTTTTACAATGTTTTTATTGTATTTATGTAAAACAGACTTATACCTATTCAATAGTATAGACAATATTTATTCATGTGTTTATTTAATTCATAATTATGACCTGCCTATGAATATGTTAAGTGTGTGGATATGAACATTAAATTGTACTTCAGTTTCAACAAAAAGCTTAAAATATGTATCCTGCTAGACCAAGTCTCGCCTTTCAAGTGCTAATTTTGCAAAAAAGAGTAAATGCAAATGTGCCTCTCTGCTCCGTATAGTTTTGTATATTTATTTTTGCAGACATTTTGTGAGTATTCTACTACTGCTACTTAATTTTCATGTCAGAGTATTTTACTCTAGAAAAAACGTATAAATTTGATAGTCTATCGGATTCAAATGATGAATACATCAAGCTACAAACGACCGGTGCCCGCAAACAATAGATTTTCTATTTTTCTAGTCTAGGAACCTAATATCCGTCGCTTGACGGATCACGTAAAACCAGTAATTGTTCCTATACACGGTCACTTGGAAAGGGTACAAAAGTCGTAAAGGAAATGGGGAATCGCGGAAAAACATTTGCTGTTCCATACAAATAATTCAATACTCAACTAAATGTATGGAACTGAGATTTTATGCGATTTCAGGGTTGGTACCATAGTAAAAGTTGTTCATAATGATGAGTAGAATAACCCCCTTTTGGCTTTTTCTTTATCACAATAAAAATTTATCTCATTATTCATAAACGATGATTCAACGTTATTTAACTAAACTAGCTCATAAGCCTATTAATTAACATCTCTATTCAATGATACATTGTGCCTACATTATACATTTTTATTTTGTAAGCGCGTAAAATTAAATCATAATTGGCATGATAAATCTCACTCTACAATATTATAATAATTACAAATTAAATTAGCTAAGGCGCACAATCCATTACGACAGTGCGTGTGACCCACAGTATTCGCACATTAAACTTGATCCCATTAAACAAAAACTTTGCTCTTAATATTTTAGCTAACGAGTTAACTTCGGACATACGCCCTTTTGAGATTAACTTTAAAAATTTGTCGAGTAATGTCAACATTAGGGTTTATAGTTCTCATTTCAAACGGAGTTAGATGTGGCAATAAAATAGAGTAGCTATACTTATTTGTTACTGCTACATAAAGCCTGTGTGCTTACGTACTTAGATATCTGACACAGGCCAGACCGAGGGGAGTCTGGATAGATGTGTCTCATGTTTTGTTTTATTTTCAAATTATGAATCATTCAGACATGAATTAGGCAGAAGAAACAAAAACAGAAGTCTAACAAAATAAGAACTAGACAATTTTCAAAAGAAACTCACGATTACACTCAAATTAGTGAACTATAAACTCAATCACTTGAACAATAGGGTATATTTGTCCGAATCAATGCTAATATTATGCGTTGCCAAATAATACCGATACAAACTGCCTCCCATCAAAGCTAAATCGAATAGCTCCATACTTGTATAGGCTTTCGTTGCCAAAATTATCAACAAAGCACAACTGCGCCCTGATTAACCATCACTTAAATCAAAGGCCCAGGGGCAGGGCTTGGCTGCGAGCCAGCCGAGCGCCACAGATTTATATTTGCAAACATATTTCCATATAGCCACGATCGATACGCGTATCATACGGGATGGGAGTGTGTAGCCAAGTTGTACGAGCCCGATGAATATTTTACTGCGATTCCGGGCTGCTGTGAAAATGCTGGTATAAAATACTCGAGTTGTATTATACTGTTCATTTACAGCAGAATTCAAACCGGGTTGTATTAATGTTGGAATTTAAATTGAGTGAGTTAAATATACGAAATTCCGTGTACCGTCAACTTATCGCTTTTTATAGGTTATTTTCAGGACAAAGATCTTCTATTTATAAAATATTTTAAAAACGCTTTTCTCGACAGCATTAGCAGAATAAAAGAATCATCTTCAATTGCGCATTTCCAAAGACTATTGTAAATAAAAATAATGTAAAATAGCCAACGAACACCTTCAAAAACTTCTAAATTATTCCTCCGATAAGGACCCGCCGGAATTACAGCATTAAGTTACAAGGAGCATTTTTAAACATCGCAAGTCCTTTTTTAGGGAAGAAGCGAAGAGCAAAATTCAATCCGAAAAAAAAAGCGACAGCGACTAGTAGAACTTTCAAATTGTTTTTCTTTTAAGCACAAACAAAGGGAGGAGATGCCAAGGAAATTAAACGTGGCTTGAAATAAAACAAAATAAAAGTCCGCTCGGTATGGAGGACTTTTTGTCGGATAACACCGCTCCACGGTACGAACTTTAAGGTTTTTTGATTGCAAAACTAATTGGAAGCAATTACATTGTATTTTACTTTAATTATCTTGAATTCCGGAAACATAGAATATTCTGGAGAAGCAGTGTTACATATTAATTGCTTTTTAGTAGGAAGTTGTAATATGGAATCGAAAGAATACATGACTAAGAATTCGCTCAGAATTCACTTCTAAATATTAGCTCTGCTTGGGTATTGATGATTCCAATAATACTGATAATATTAGTTCAAAGATGAATGCTGCTGCCTATTATTCTGATACAATTTATCTTCCTTCGGATACCTGTTTAGAACTTGTGGCTTTCATCAGACCGACCAACACATAAAACAATTTTTGATACTTCTATTATTTTAGATATTTATAGATATTCAACCTGTCCATTTAATTTGAGAATTCAAATCGAGAATTTAACGTACCACTTTCGGACTACAAACAAAACACGATCATTCGTGGCCCAAAATCCAACAATTATCCCACACAACCAGCAAACACAATTAGAACCCCAAACAATAGCAACAAACATTATCCGTTGCATTAACTTAAATAAACACTATTATTCGCGCTTAAAGCTGAACAAAGCAGGAACATAATTCAGCCGCGGCCGTAACTTCCAGAACAATCTCACTACATATCTAGAGACAATTGCTGCAACTAGGAACTTAATTTAGTTCCACACTGCAGTCGCTTTATCTGCATATACGGAACTAACCCAGTTAAACAGGAGACATTTGCGCTATCGCAAATTTGGCCGTTTATACAGGCCTAAAGTCTTATACCTACCTGTACATTTCAAGACAGCTTAAGCCTAGGAAATTAACTGGCAAGGTAGTTTGTGACATGTTAACGTTTGTTTTGTTTATTGGGTACATTATTCTCGTTTTGAAACTAATTTCAGTATTTTTTTGAACTGACCCGTGTACCTACGGTTTTACGGACATCAATTTAATGCTACTAGACTTCGTTATATTGCATTTCGTTGTGTGCGTGCGCTGCGTGCTTACTTGCGTTATAGCGTTCTATTTACACTTGCTGGCTTTTCGAAATCTACCTTCTCCTAGTAGGAGCTGCCATACTTTTGCAAATATACTTTGTATTAATTAATATTGTCCACGACCGTGAAATAGTTATATCTACCCCATTATGTCAACGCGTTAAATACCAATGTAGTAGTTAATACCCTAATCAAAGATTTAAAATTTAAAGTAGCTAAACATGCCAGAAATCGAAATATTAAAACGTAGGTATATGTGGAGCATAGCTTTATAGGGATGCGAGACGTGGACAATGACTCAAAAGAATAAAGCCAGGCTTGAAGCGTTTGAAACGTGGTACTGGAGAAGCATGGAGAAGATAAGCTGGACAGATAAAGTGACAAATACAGAAGTGTGCTTAGAGAAAAGGTAAGACGAAGACTTCTACGAAATATTAGGACCAGAAGAGGGAAATGATAGGTCACCTAATAGGTCACGACACCTTTATAAAAAAAACATAATGGAAGGCAAGGTAGAAGAAAAGAGGGGAAGATGTTGACCAAATAAAGGAAAACCTCGACGTCAAGATGTACGAACAAGTGGCAGAAAAGAGTCAAGAGTGGAAAATGCTACACCGACAAGACTCAAACTCTTAAATTTATGATGATGAGTTAAAACCCAAATAGTTCATTACTGAAGGAACACCAAATAATTTAGAAAATAACTTTACCAAGTTCAAAAGCTTATAGAATAAGATTCACCGTCTCCCAACAAAGAGCAACTAGGTACATTAAATTCTCGTAACGCACCGCAACAGATCTAAGCAGAAACTTAGACCACGGTTAATTAATTCTAAGTAAGCTGGAATGCATTCAGTTCAAAATGATGTTAGTCTGACGTTAAAGTATATTATATAACTGATGATACTGAACTGACAAAGACAGAAAGACAACGATCCATTATATAAGAACCGTAAGAAAAAAAAATAAAAGAATATATAAATAAATAAATATGCTTATAGACGGATCCCCGGCTTTATTCTAAGCAAGCTAGTATGTAGTTATATCAAATGCATGTCAATAATAACTTGTTTACTAAAAACTGATCACACGAAACACTATAAAGACAAAGAAACTTAAAAAGCTCTGGCTACCCAGAGTGCAACTACTCATGTAGCTTTATTACTTTTCCGTTTTACTAACAAACTGTAGTAGAAACTGCAGTAGACAAAGAGTTCATCAACAGAAGAAAATACAGATTGTAGATACCTAAACCAAAGGGTGGGAGTCCCGTCCTTAAACCAACAGTTGCTAGTAGAAACAACTGAAGAGGTCCAGAAAGAACTCCGGCTTTGTCTAAACACGCTAGAGTGCTGTTAGTTGAAATTGCATTTGCATTATAACATTTATAACGCACGCTTCTTTGTGCGGTGCGCGCGAATTGGAATGCTTTAAAAATATACCACTGGCGGAAAGTTGGTCTTTGTTTTATTTTTATTCTGTTGTTCGGAAAATTCTAAACTGGTTGGGTAATAAATTTTGGTTGACTATAGTTTGCATGGCTGGTTTTGTTCGATATTTATGGACTGGCGAGAGCAATTTTTTATTTTTTTTTAAAGTTCTTATTGATTTATGGATACCTATATGTTTAAAAACTATTTGCTTTTTAAATAACAAATAAATTGTCATCGTTAAGACATCAGTCTAAACCTTGTTCTCTTCTGAATCAGACACGTAGACTACGAGTCTACGTGTCTGATTCAGAAGAGAACAAGGTTTTTAGGTATTAAACACTTTCATAAAACTTAACTCAGCAAATTCATTTAAGCAGATATCCAAATTAACATTCCTATTTAAATATAGTATTCTATAATTATGAAAATAAATAGAGAGAAAGATATTACTTTACATTAGCAGTCCAGTTGTGAAACTCGTTATTCATATTTATGTAGGTTTCTTAGCGCCGGCGCCGGCAGAATTAATGCGAGACGGCGACCATGTAAAGTTGAAATAACACAGCTACAACTAAAATAATTTACTGCTATCGCACGTTTCATATTTTTCATTTCATTTTCTTGGTGTGTAGTAGGTACACAAGCAGCTTCGTTTACAGAAATTGTACAGATCTGTGTTGGCATAACGTGATAAATGACAAAGAATGAAAGCCACGTGGCGCTGAAAGATGGCTGAAATGTTTTTCGTAAGTATTTTCGCAGGATTCTATACTCACGAGATGTAACTTACATTTTTTAAACTAGGTAACGTCGTATTGATTGAAAGTTCCAGTAAAATATTTGACAGATCCTGATCAACTGTATTATCTGAAGGGTAAGACTGAATACTGATGGAAGAATAGCATTAATTTGAAACAGTTAAGTGTTCGTAGAAAGGTTCAAAAAGCAAGCCTTGACTACAAGAAATATTGCCTATGTTTTAAATTAGACCCGAAAAATAACTAAGTAGGTACTATTTATTATGTGATAGGTACTTATTTATTTTATTTTATTTTATTTGTTCGTCAGTCAATCTTGTTGATCATAACAAAGACGTAGTAGCAAATAGACGAAAACACGGAAGAAAAACAGGCACAGAAAAAAATGCTAATGTTTAAGCCCAGCGACACCAACCACTAAGCCATTCTGCGTACATGTTTTAACCATTTTTATCTTCTGTCTACGACTAACATGAAATATTCACAGCTCCAGCCCTTCTATGTTCCCCAGGAGTCCCAGTCCTACCACAAAATAAGTTTCTAGGAAACCCGAATAATGTATCCAACCCAGTATAATCTTGGATTAAAACGAAGTGAAAAGGCCAACTAAAACCTATTGAGTTACTTTACCTTGTTAATTGAGTTGATAGCTAATTTACATGTTAATCTCGTCCTAAGAATTCATTTTTTGTGAAAGTAGAAAAACCTGGAGGTAGGTAAACTTCCGGAGTAAAATCTGAATTTGCTTTTGGCTTTTTCGTGTCGATTCCGTAATGGAAAGAGGGTTAAAACTGCTTATCTTTCTGCAAAAATTAGTATAAAAATAGAAAAGTTCTTCTTAAAAGTCTGCGGGAAGTTAATTGCAATTTCTGGATGCCTTACAGTAAAACTGTGCTAGCTAGATACGTGGTTATTCATAAGGAAAAGTGACGTCTAATTCACTTTTTGGCAGGTAAAGAAAAAAATAAAAATTGCTGTCCCACTGCTGGGCACGGGCCTCTTCTCTGAATGAGAAGGGTTAGGCCTTAGTCCACCACGCTGGCCTAGTGGTAACGTAAATAAATACATGAGTTTAATTGAAACAAATATCACAGGGTCTACTTTGTAATATTCGTACATGGATTTACACACATTTTAAATGTACAGTTGCCATCAATCAACTCAGCCTATCATAGTCCACTGCTGGACATAGGCCTCTCCCAATTTGTGCCATAATACCCGTTTCTCTGCCTTCCGCATCCAGTCTGATCCAGTTACCCTCCTCAGATCGTGGGTCCACATGGCTGGGGGGCGTCCCACACTACGTTTGTCAATTCGGAGTCTCCACTCAAGGGCTCGTCTGGTTCAACGGCCATCGGTCCTTCAACAGACATGGCCAGCATACTGCTACTTCAACTAGCTAATTCTGCAAGCTATGTCGGTGACTCTGTTTCTTCTCCGTATGATCTCATTACGGATCTTATCCATCAAAGAAACTCCAAGAATAGCCAGCTCTTAGCTCGCTGAGCGACAAAATGTACTACCGTTTTAACAATTCCTATAATCTACAAACAATCCTATATACAATCCGGAAAATGGTGAATGGAAAATGCATTTACCATTTTCAAAATCACTAATTAGGATAAATTAAATTAAAACAAAAACCCATAATATTTCGAGTGGAGGAAAATAGGGATGAAACATAAGCCCGCAATAACAAGATGCTGCAGGTTGAATTCTACATGGCACTAAAAAAGGACATTAGCACGCTAGTGTAGGTGGTTTACTGCATTTTAATTGTGCCCGCGCGTCGAATCAAATGGCAAGATGGCCGCCACCGAATGGCTGGAGTAGGGGGGAAAGGGGATCGTAATTTCGCGCCCGGGGCGACATCTATAATTCCAGAGAGCTATCATAAATTAGCATACGTATTAGATTGCGCGGGCCGCGGGCGAGGACAAATTCCGTGCACGATTGTACATAGACGCAAATCCGAGTGATCTGGTAAATTAAAGGGCAATCGGAAAAATGCGACGGGTTTTCGCTTAGACTTAAAACAGAATATTGGCAAATATTATATTGATGTAAGAGTACTATAATATGAAACTTTATTTTTCGTAATTGAGTAACTCGTTACAATATTCGTATCAATCTAAACCACACATCTTAACTTACTTATAAACATTTGATAAGTGCCAACTACGTTAAGTCTAAAATCAAACTCTGCGATACTATCGGAATTCAAGACATTTCAAAATCAGGCTGACTCAATCCATTAGCAGGAAGGGCATTTATTGGCACTCGTTAACAAGGCATGCAAACGACACGCAGAGACTGGTCTTCGATTTATTTTAATATGTCGTCAATTTGCTAATTACGTCCTAGTAGTGACAAAGTATTTACCTTTTTTTACCTCCGTGCTTGATAGACTTTAAACTCTTATTAAAAAAATGTTACACCTGAGTTTATACCAGTGCTAACAAAAGCAGACCTAAATTAAATATTTGGTTTCTTAGACCCGAGCCTAAACCTGAGTTTTAACTTAGACTATCTCAAATATTAAGAACGTATGGGTTCAGTTTACTAAGGAACCGTCCATGTTAAACTAGAGACTCCCTAAATCATAGACAGAAAAACAGGGCTAGCAATGCTAAATATGTCTAAAATTAAGTAAACTGAGCAATTAAAATTCACAATTCTAGCAAATTGGAGATGCCTTAAAAAGCAAAATTTCCAGCAGGAAGAAGAAGGAGAAAGAGGAGAAGAGGAATTGTAATAATTGTAAAAAATATAGACGTATAGGCACCAGGACCAAAAATTTAAAAGAGAGACCAGTCCTTATTGGTACTCTAATGAGATGATCACGAGATATGTATAAGAGATCGATGCGTTTAGACGGATATCATTCCTGTCTACACCTTGACTCAATCACACAATCACTATATAACTCTAAAAAACTGTTTTATTAATCAAAGTTGAAAACTGAAACAAAAGAAGACAAATAAAAACTTGTCTTTATGACGTCTGAAAACCTATAATGACGGTAATTTATGCTAGTTTAATGGACGTCGGCCGAACGAATGATAAAATTAATATTTAAATTCAGGAATATAAAGGGCGAATTCATTAGACGTTTCCAGATTAAAATAAAAGTCTGGAAACATTCTGAATGGGATGAGGGCAAGATAAAACGAATTTAAGCTGGACCCGTAATAAAAGATCCCTTTCTAAGACTTGTTGAGCATACTCATTAGTTATTCATTTTCATTTTCTTAGTTATGACTGTAATTTTATACGTCTTGCGTTTTACGCCAGTGAAGTGATAAAATCTTAGTATAACAATAAAGATAGCACCATGTGAACTACTTTAAGTGCGCAGCTGATCTCCTGGTCGGAAAGTGAGCTCGTATAAAGATACTATAAATTTCCTATAGGAAATCGGGTCTTGGTAGTAAAACCCTGAGACGAGATTAAAGATTAGTGTGCTCCGTCGTAGACCACGTCATTGCTTACCGTCAGACGAGACAATAGTCAAGAACAAGTAAGCTTTTAGTAATTATGTAAAAGGCAAATGCATTCTTAATCCATAATCGTAAATAAAATTATTGATAATTCATAATTATCAATCCAAATCAGCAAACCACTTCTCATCTCACGGAACTCTCGTAATAAAGCTAAGGAAAGAAAAGTGAAGTGGTGTGGAAGAAATTATTTTGTATTTCTTCTTTTTTTATCTTCTAAATCCTTAAGTAGAGTTGAAACTTCTTAACAGATAATTAAGTCCGACTCCAAAGACCACATTATACTTACTAAAATATAAACAGTTAAATAGTGGCTTTGCTTACAACAATATTCAGTTGTGACACAATTTATCTAAATTGAGAAGCCTCCACAGAATCATTGGCGGTTGGTTAACTTGCTACAATATCTCCACTACCGCCACAAACTTCTACCAAGAGAGGCGTAAAACCTTGTTAGTATTGTAAATTCCCCTCATTCCTCTCTCGGTAAACAAAAGGAATCCACTGAGTCTTATAAACGCGGTGCGTATACCAAATTGTTTCGGCCATATTGCCGGCCACCGGAGGATTAAGTACAGGGATGCTACATTACCGGTGCGGGACACAACTGTATTTCGGTAATAAAGAAACGAAATAATTCGGTGTTGTTGGAATTGTAGATTGTTGTGTTGGAGGCGAAGTGGTTCTCTCAGAATCCGAATTATCTTTTGTTTAAAAATTGCTTTAATTAATTCATGTACTCGTATTTAGCTTTAATTTATCTATTATGATAGTGAAACGGGTCTTTATACGTTGTCGCTTCAATTCTAGTATTTAGCAACTAAAGAATACCGGCGAAGAAATTTTAATTTAATAATAGTAACGAAAGTACCCAAACAAAATAATTCTAACTAATTTCAGCATTATGCATCATACTTTGTACAGTCCTAACTTTATTGTTATACGTTTCAACCGCGCTAAATATCATCGTTATCCGGTATTTCTCAGCTCACCCCGATTGTGTGCAATCTTGAAAGTGTGTATTAATCTCGGTCACTTTCCGGCGAGGCACTATAATGGATAGTTGCGAAATCGCACCCAAACAGCCTCTTTGTACAGTTGAAAACTATTCCTTATATGCTCGTATATTATCCTCGTACCAGTCGTACCGCTCCGTATGTAATGAAATGTAAAAGTTTACCTCCTACAAGTAGTAAGTCATGGTCTATGAGGTACTTATTTTTTATGCTAAGTTATTCTACTTGTTAAAGCACAATGTCTATAGACTAAAATTCATGCTAACATCAAAAACGTGTGATTTGTTTTTTTTTTTTCGGTATACCGGAAGTTCAGTCAATTTTCAGTACTATATCAGTGTTAATAATATCGGAACAGAATGTATAGAGATCCCAACGATAAAGATAGTGTTAGTTGTTCTAATAAGAACGAAAATTATCCCAGATTTCTTTACTGGCGATTTAATAAAATCGCCAGTAAATAAATCTGGGATAATTTTACTAGATTGACTGATTTTATAACTGCTGCTCCTTGAATTCAGACAATATGAACAAAGTTTACTTTATTTATCTCCAAATGTGATTAAGTAAAACTTTTGACAGCTATATCGTTAACGATCGAGATGTCGAAACAATAGCAAACGTGGCTTGTAAACGGAATCGTTTAAATCCCCTTCCCTATACTGTAGCTCGATAAGTTCTTCAAATAATCTACGTTCTTCATACCCAAATTAGAATAAAGATTAATAAAACAAAGAAAAACATAATTAAATACTCTATAGGGAAAATAATTTTCACCTAAAGTCACAAGTATAATACTTGGTTTACAGAATACCGTCGCAAAATCCTTATTTGCTTTTGTTATTACATTCTGCTCCGCCTTCATAAATATGGCTCTCTTGGGGCCGTTTGCTACAGTCACTATGATATGAAAACGGAGAAATACCTATTTAAGCTTCCCTTATATTTTGGTCCTTTGATACGGAGATAGGTATAATGTTGGCAATTACGGATCGGATAATAACGAACCAGAACGATTCGGTAATGTTTATTATATCCCGTTTTCTGAAATGGCTTTCTTTAGGTATAGACGGATTGTTTAATCCAGACTTCTGTCTTGCCTTGACCAAAGCATGCGGAGAACATCGACCCGATTAAGATGAGATATCTTTAATGATTTCTTGTTAATGAATTCTAGACCTGACTTTAAAAGTATATTTAACTATATCGATATCTTTTAGTTTAATTATCGATGTCTCAAGTTTATAGTATACGATTTTTAAGTTGAAAAATAATCATTCAAATTAATTAACATATTAACGTTTGTTGTTGACGGTGATTTCGTCGGCCTGATAAGTTGACTCGACATCATTCCTTCCTAATTCTGAATTTTAATATTTTCTTAGCGAACCCTACGTCTTGTCAAGATTCCAATTTTCTTGATTAAGCCGTTTGGTCTCGGTGTAATTAAAAAGTCTTTTCGTTGTTTTAGTTTCTAGGTGGGCCATTATAGTAGAGATTATTGTCTGAAAATTAGTTTTTAATTACAAGGACAAAATTGTCTTGTCACTGGATATAATAAGTTGACAAGTATAATAAAATTATAACACATAGGTAACAAGAAATTTAAAAAAAGTTTAAGGATTACAAATGTTAATTAATCAAAAACGTGTAAACGAAAAATAGGGAAAAACATTAATAAATTATTAAATAAAAATATATAAATAAAATTAATAAGAAACTAGATATCAAAATCAATGCAATGCAAATCATAGACAAAACAGAGCAATACGTTACCTGACACAGAAGACCGCGACACACACCACCCGCGATCTGAAATAACAAACAGACAAATTTCACAACTACCGCACTAAATAAAAAGACCAAAAAGTTTGAAGAACAAAAAGGTAAAGAAAGATAAATGCCAGTTAGAATCCAAGTCAAAACATAATAGAAACAACAAGTCAACAACACTTGTCCGCGTCACGACTCACGCGGGGGAAAAGGTGAGGGCACCAAATCGCATTAGGGAGCGTTTGTCGCAATCAAATTATACGGAAACTTTGCTCCTCAAACGTTACACATACTGGACACAGAAAAAAAAACACAAAACATACCTCATTTAATCCATCTCCTTATACTTGATTTTCTAAAATATTGAATTTAAATTTCTAAACTGAATGTAACATGAAGTGTCGTTATCGGCAGGAGCTCAGTTGCGTCTAACTTTGCGGCGAGCCGCGCCCCTACACGCTACTTGTACTGAATCTCTACCCCTATTCCGAGCTTCGGGAGGCGACCGCGCCTATGTACTTTTGGTCGTAACAAAGCATTTTACGAACAGTCAAAATGCAAACTTACATACTAAAGCATAAAGCCTAATATCGAATGTGATTTCGTGAGCTTCACCCAGTTTGGAGTCTGCGGCCTGCATTTGGGTACCCGGGGATGCTGCGCAAAATAGGAACACGAAATATGAACGAGACTGCGAGGCGCTGGCGGGTGGGGAGGGGTGTGAACAGACAGGGAATATTTGAATAGACCTTGCCGGCTCTTTCCCACAGCGAGGGATAGCGAGGCACGCGAGGGACGGGGTAACGCTGTTGTTTCGGAACCACGCTCCGCGGTACAAATCGCCAATGTACACTGAGCAACGAATGTGCACTTTACCAAGCCCTTGCTAGTGAGGGAAAAAACAAAGAGATACGGTAATTGAATTCTCTCTCATTACATTATCTGCGAAGCAAGAAATTTTGTTGGGGAAATTTATTCAAGTATTTTGTACCAGACATGAATACTTACTGTATCTCATACCTACGCAAATGTATAATAGAAAAAAAGTAGAGCAAAAAAGTTTGCGTCTTCATCATTACACACAATCATGTCCTCAAAATTGGAAGAGATATGAGATATATCAAAAACACCAAAGATAAACTTCGACATTCTAAATCAAAATTTACCGGGAGAGCAGAGTAAGGTACAAAATGGTGACTTCATAACTTTAAACCTTAGCATGCCAATATTCAGCTTGTCATTTTGTTTTAACACCAAAGTTTCGAATAGTTATGAACACACTTTGCAATTCAAAAAACTAAGATATTTTCACGGGGATGGATTCGCAAGCGCAGCAAATTATAATAAAGTGGTAAAGATGTATACCATACCATCACCACTACGAATAAAATATCTTATCATCGTAAACCTATTAATATTCCTGGGACTCATATCTCCAGTCCTTTCACTGAATGAATTTATATTTCCAACCTATTCTATCTATCCAACTGCTGGTCAAGGGTCTTGAATGAAGAAGAAATTCTTAACACATCTCTCTTTCCAAAGCTTACCTTGGAACACCTCCTTTAAACGTTCCTTATTAAAAAAAACCTACGTATCTAATAAGTTTTTTTTTTTATTGGTATCTTTTGTCAATACCCGGTTTCCACAGGGTTCAATTCTCGGTCCACTTTAGATTATCACTTATTTATTATGAACGCTCCATTTCAAAAATATCAACTACATTAATCTATATTAATAGATACATTCATACTAAAGACGTAAAGAACAGATTTTTAGTAGTAGTTTATAGGTATTTACAGAAGTTTGCTCGCGACATTCTCACGGGAACCTAGAAATAATGGTTCACGCGATGTTTCTGCTCCCGCTATCAATTTGTCAACCTATTTCTCGACTCCGCTTCAATGGATTGAGACAAACTCGTTGTTTCGTCAGATTAATTACTTAGACGTTTACTTCGACACCGTGAAGTTTTATCGCATTTAACTATGACATCAGCTCTGAAATGGAGTCTTAAAACTCTTAAGAGAAATTATGTTAATTTCGAATGATTACCAGAAATGATAACTTTTCACCTACGTTCTATTTAATTATTTTTACCTACATTATTTTTGTCCTATTCACCATATTCGGAACAAAAGCTAGCAATATATCTGAACCCAATATCGCAGGCACCAAGGATGTTAACCTCGAGATTCAGCGTACTAAGTAAATCCGTGTATTGTCCAGACGGGGCAGGTCGTGCGAATCTCAAGATATCACACAACACCTTCCAAGCCAAGCATAGGAGTATGTGCACTGGGCGGATGCCAATACCACTTGGATGTTTGTTTTATATTAATGGTCATAGGGGTCATAGGAAGATTTGGACTTATTTGATGTACGAGCTCAAATAGTAATGTCATATCTCCCCTTTCTAATAAAGATAGACTTCACTCTTGAATGATCATGATATTGTACATTTCTTCGAGAGGTTATAATGCCCACCAGTATTTAAATCATAGCATACTAGCTCTCTCAGAAATGTACAATATCATGATCATTCGAGAGTGAAATTCTATTTAACGGTTGGCAAAAACTCTTCAGGAACGACTACTTTGATTGACTCTAGTATCAAGTTTCCAGTCATTAACGCGTTCATCAGAATTACAGCAAAATTTTAGTGTAGAACCTTCATATTTGGGTAACATCAGCATAAAAGCCGTCTTATCCTCACATATGAATTTTCACCCATTCTCCACCCCACAATTAAAACTTTCAAACCATTAGAAATGAAATAGCAGACTAAACCACAATCATTAATTTGAAATGCGAAATAAAAGAATTGTGCCAATTCTACTACTATTCCCTGAACAAATAATGGAAAGGATCTATTGGCATAACATAACATGAGTAACACAAACAAAGAGAAAGACGGTACCCAAATAAGCAGGGTTTCAAATACTGAGCTCGCTTCGTAAAAGCCCATTAATTGAGCACAAATGCGATGCGCTTGGGTTTCAGCCAATTTAATGTATTGCTTGGCACGAATGCGCTTCGTAATCCGATGTTGAATAGAAATTATGGTTGTGCACAGTAACAATGTATTGGGAGTTGTAACCTGGCTGTTTCGGCCGTGTTCGTGTTGCTGGGAGAGTAATTAATTGTCATGTAGTTGTACTCGTATAAAGGGGTGAAGCAGATTATATATGCTATGCTAGGTACATTAGATTACACAAATATAATTGTGATGAGAACAAATACATATTCTAAAGTTATTTGAAAATCTGGTGACTTGTTCCTTGATGTTTTCTGAAGCCACCTTAAGTATGGTCTTAATAGGGATACATAAAGGGCCGAATAAATTAACGTTGTAAATAAAATATCACGTAAATTGTCCCTTTTTCAATGTCATGCTGGTCATTCGTCTGTATTTTCTCCTCTTTCTTTCATTTGCCGTTAGGTAACTTTTATTTACGATGTTTATGTTTTGTTAAAAAGCTTCTAACAAAATATGAAAGTAGCAATTGTGTAAAAAGCCCAGATATACAATAAAATCATCATGTAAACAGGGAGAGCAATAAATTTTATGTTATTAGCTTATAAAGCAACAACTTACACTCCTCCTGCTATTTCGCGACCGTAAAACGTTACGTGGACAGCTGCCCTTCACCATCTACGTTATACCACTTACCGCTACACTAAAATATCGATACAATAGATAAAACCATGTTACAGTACGATAAAACTAAGATTTACATTGATGTACCTGATCAAACAACCAATGCAACTTATTGCGTTAGCGTAAAGATCATTTTTAACTGTAGAACTAATAAACATTCGTGTTCTTAAAGTCGCACTCAGTTTGGAATTAATCGGTTTTACGAAGTTCGCCGATGTGACTTCTTAGTTGTGTCGTAATGTAGGTACAAAAGGAATTACAACATCAGAAGAAAGAAATCAATTAAGTTAAATACAAGGTTAAGTTCCAAGGGACAAACTTGTCATGCACATTACGTTTAAGAAAAAGGAGTAAGTAAAGATGCAATTTATTAGAGTATTAATTTTACCCAAAAAAAAATACAAAACTGAAGAATACCCAAACACTAAACAATTTGATCCCCTCTGTGACCATCCAAAAATACTTCAACAAGAAAAACCTTACGTTCAAATGTCCCAGAACTGTCTAATTACACAAACATTGCACCCTTAACGTTGGAAACACTGGTCTCTGTAGATACTGCTCGATGTACAAAAACCAGCCATTAGTTTTATTATCAACATGTTAATTGGACCCGAAGGCGCTCGCTTGGTGCCTGGCCAAATGGCATGCGGGCGGACTTATTCTATGATGTGCCAAGGATCCTGTTAAGATAAGGTCTAATATCAATAAAGACGTATTTTCGATGCCGTGCGAGATGCTGATAGTAAATCAGGTCTACCTTTTTTCATTCATAAATAAAAATTGCCAATTTATCTACATGCTTATAAATTGAACATCACGTTTGATTTATTCGTATAATTCACTTGCTCATTTACTTACCTAGAGCGTTTATTAGACTCTCAAACTTGAAGAACTTGTAAGTATAAAACAAAATTAAAGAAAACTTATGAAATCATTATATTGTAATCATTATTATACTTAAATTATTATTGAAAGCAAAATGCCACTTTAGGAATTACTGGCTTTGGATAAACCCAGAAACGATCATCAGCACTCAGAAAATGATAATTTCTAAAGTATTTTCAGAACACTTACCAACGTAGTTTCTTACAGCTCTTGAAATCCATTTTCAATTTCATACCGCAATGAAATTGGATGGCCATTTTGAGCGTTTTAAACGCTGGATGATCGAGTAGCTAGCACTTGACACGTATTAACCCATAATAACATATCGCTCTTTCCTCTCAAATCTCTCCATCAAAATAATAAAGTGTAACAAATGAAATAACTGGCTAATTTCAAGAACCGACCAAATACTTTTTGCTGCTTTGCATATTAAGATAACATATTGCAAATGATAAACTATCTCGTAAAACCTCAAGGAAGGAAATGAATCAATCAAGGGATTAAGACTAATCAGATCTACAAGCAGTTTCAATAAAGACATCCTCAGACAGAGGTGGATGAATTAGATTTATTTTTAAACATTTTTTATGAGTTAATAAATGTAGATATTAGTATAATTATTGTTCTGGTTACCCAATCAGTTTAAGTATTCATATTTTATTTTTGTACAATTTTTACTACAGACCTAATTCCTGGTAGTCTCTTAAATTCTTATTTACCATTTGGCCTATTATTTTTTACTATAGCTTTTCAGATTGGTAAAAAAATCCTCAATTTTCACTAACAAAATAATATAGCTGTTGTTTTCAGAATAGTCTCTTCATAGAAAATGGGGTCACCACTGTCAATGGAAGTTGGAGCGGCATCCGGCACTTAAATGCTTTAATTTTACATAACGTATGGTATGTACATTGTACATGTAGTTGCTACTAACAGATCATAATATAATGCTGCGGTGGGAGAACTTGTGACGATGATGTTCAGCGCTTACTAATCGATTTTGTTTCAGAATGTGAATATGACGTTATACATTATGGGTGGGTTATTTAATCTGTAGTAAAAGAAGGTATAAGTAAACATTAGCTAAAATCACAATTTTAATAGACTTTAACCAATGTTACTTTAACTAGTCTTTAAAAATGGTTACAAACTGAACTATTAGTTAGAGGCCCATACCGTTTTTAACAGATTTACAAAATGTAATTAATCTGTAGTTACATTTTGAGCACGAATGGCTCACTTAATGTCATTTTTTACTTTTTCAAAATACTGCATATCAGGAGGTACGAAATTAAAAAAGTCAATCATTTACTTTGTTGCTTTTAAAACCTGCTTAAATTTTAATCCAAAAACAAATTAAACCAACCAAATGGCTACCAATGCAAAGCTCAATAATATCTACGGACAGACAAGAAACTAAACAGTAAATATAGTATAGTCAACATCGTACAAGATTATATGGAATCTTCGGAAACAGAGGAAGTTTTTCGTTATAACAGTAACGAGGTTAGTGGCAGCGACTGCGGTTCCGACTCATAATAAGTTGCTAACTGTCGCCCAGAGCGTAACTACCAACTTACAAAGTAATACAAGCATCGCATCGTGCAGTTTTTCCTTTATCCGTTCATATAACTTGCTATCGGGGTCTTACATTCGAACAGTGTTTTGAACTCCAAGAATATTTGCTTTTGTAGTTGTCTTTGGGAATACAAAATAGGTTTTGTTTTGTGCCACTTCTTTGTGGTGCTTGTCTTTGTTTTCCTAAGGCGTGTTTACAGTATAGAGATTTTGTGACTGTCCAAAAATATGTATACGTATGGTTTAAAACTAAACAGATAAGAACTAAACCGTTTCCAAATAGGAACAAGAAACTAAAACATTCCTGCGCAAACTTCATGTTCATTCAAAGCAAGATTTTAATAAAAACAACGAGTATCCTTCTACTAAACACAAACTCGTACGAACTGGAACAAATAAAAAGCATTATACAACACTTTCAGAATGTTCCACATATTTCACGGGCAAATCTCACCGATACCGAAGTTATTAGCAACACGTTCCCCACTTTCAATGTTGCTCGCCAACTGTACAACTTTTATTCATTCGCTTTTATATGGCACCTACATATTGTTTTAAAAAGACTTTAATGTTTTCGCCAAGTATGTATTACTGCAAAACCAGCTTTGAAATACGGAATTTGATTTAAATTTTAAAGATAAAGCTGAGATAATGCCTTTAAAGATCTGTTAATATGGTATATGTAAAACCTTAAACCAATTTTAGATTCAAGGATATGGTGCGAATTGACTCTTTACCCTTCAATCAATTCGACTAAGAGAGACATGAACGAACACGAGAGGACCAAGTTTAAGAACGTGGCAATTTAAATAGCTCATGAACAAAGAAGGCTTACAATGTAATGTAAAAGTTTTGGAAATTACCGTAATAAAAATCTTTCGCTTGACCTCATTCCTATAAATCCAAACTACAATGCGGTAGCCACTTCAAAACTAACAAAAAAATACTTAAACAGTAAGCTTTATTATAAATCTCATATCTAACTCCAGTACGACATTCGGAACACGTATCTTTCATTCCGCAATCAACTCGGAGCGGCAGAAAGTTTCGGAGCAATCAAGCGCAGCTGTACGGTCGCAGCGATATGGAAACTCTTTGCCAAATGTTGATGCAAGCGTCACAGAATTTGTTGCAACTATAAAAAGGCAAGGATGGAGTTCCATTTAAGAATTAAGAGAGTTTGAATTTGTATTGAAGCTGTGTCTGAAAGCGTTTACCTATTTAAATTATATACGGTATGGTATAGTATGGATCAGAAAGTTGTTCAGTTTAATGGCCTGGTCCATACCCTTAAATAGGACCACGCATTTCTGTTACACGATGTATAAGGATAAAAAGAGGCGTGGCGTGCATCTGTCGATTATAATAGGTTCAACTATGATTATCTTAACTTCGTGAAGAAGCTTTTACATATACCCGGAAGATGGATTAAAAATGAGAAAACTATAAGAAAAATTAAAATGTAACGAATGGATTGTAACAAGTATGGTGATCGTAAAACTCCAATAGGCAAGACCTGGTTTAAGACAAAAGTATAAATAATAATGAAGAAGTACCTTATAATACTGAAAATCTGTTCCATCCAATATAGAAGAAGACATTCCCAGCTAATAATGATGTAGTATGTGCTCGAAAGACGAAAGGCATCGATCCTTTCAAACTCCCAATAAGCACCTGAAAAACAAACAAACCTATTTTACTGGACTACAAAAGCAAGCAAAATTAACAGTTTGAACACTCCTAAAATTAAACGGAGAAACCAAAATAAATCACAAGAAAAGCTAATAACTATTCGGCTAATTAGTTTTATGACGCTATACTACTGTTTATATCTGGAGAAGGCACATGCAGCCTGAATTTAATTGAGAATTTATGACGTCATTAAATTGATGCAGAAATAGTGCAGCGACAAACATCAAGGACGGTCAGCAAAATAGGTTTGGTCGGTTAAAATTGTTCATAAAAGTATCAAAACATATTTTATTGATCATTTTGCACAATTCTTTATGACTGGCATACTGTGTCACAAAAAAGTCTTTTGTCTCCTATAGTTACAGAGTTGCTAAAGTAAGATGGTCGTTGCTTTGAAGATATTCAGCTGCATTTGATTAGAATGGAAACCGACCTCAACTTAATTGGGAAGATATTATAGTGAACAAAATTTTATATTCAATAACTCTTTTTTGACAATAGCAAGAAAATAAACTTTGTTCAATGAAGCCTCAGATCAGAGCCTGAGATCTCAGTCAAATGAATTAGTATTGAGAGACCATACAAGTTCGAGCAACAATATGGAATACTAGGAAAATTCTTACAAGTTATTCAGACTTATGTATTCTGTTGCATGTTTGCAAACCTTACATTTACCTGATAAGCAAACCAACATTCTCGTACACCTTTGTCACACAACCATCTAAGTAAACGCCATAACACAATAACGAGAACCATAATCAAGGCTTGATACGGAAGGTGGCCATAATGTTACCGTTTATATTCTGCTAACGGTACCTCTGCTATAAATCAGTGCGATAATAATTATACGCCGACCATTTGTAGCCATAAGGGTTACGAACAGAGGTGTCTGATAATATTCGACGCATGACTTTGCCCAAATAATATAACTAATTGATGTGTTGACAAACAAGGATTTAATCTGGCTGCTGTATTTGGTTTGTAAGACACACTTCAGGATTACTGTTGGATGGCGTTTTATGTCAGCTTTTTGTTCCCAAAGTCAGAAATGCTGTTGGGTTTCATTATTTGTGTTGATGCAAATAATACACGACATTGCTATTTCTGGTTGTAGTTGATGGTTGACTGATCCAGAAACGACAATGTATCCAACAAAGGCACGCTTGGCGTAGTGGATAAGCAATTGGCTCTCTATGCTACGTTTCAAGGGTTTCATCCCCGCGCGGAACGAATATTTGAATGGCCCACAGATAGTGGTTCCGGGTGTGTGTGCATGTGAGATGTAAGTTTGTAAACTGTACCAAAAAAAATGACCAGAACGAGAAGGCGATGCCGCAGACCACGAAAGAGATGGCGGGACGAACTTGATAAAACTAACAACGAATGGTTCACACTGACTCTAGACCGAAAAGCCTGGAAATCATGGGGGAGGCCTTTGCCCAGCAGTGGGATGATGCAGGCTAACAGTAACAGTAACAGTAGGTACCGCACCTATCTAATCAGCCTATCACAGCCCACTGCTGGATAAAGGGCTTTACCAAATTGCGCCGCATGAAAACATGTTCAATCCAAAGTAATTACACCTAGCAGAATTCCTTTTAACGCTACCATAGTAGCTAATTAATTTATGGTACACTAGCGACCAGTCCCCGGCTTCGCAGGGATAGAGTTTCTCTACTACGAGTATCCTTACATTAAATCTGAAAGTATTATACATATAAACCTTCCTCTTGAATCACTCTATCTATTAAAAAAAACCGCATCATAATCCGTTGCGTAGTTTTAAAGATCTAAGCATACATAGGGACAGACAGCGGGAAGCGACTCTGTTTCATACTATGTAGTGATAATAAGTGATATAGCTGACGTATATTTCACACATACCCGTAACTAGTTCAACCATTGTAATATCGATACTAAAGTAATTAGGTAGATCTAGTCGCTGATATACTACCCCGAGGAATATATTCACTGAGTTATTACTTTCTAAATGAATCCTAAAATTATAGACTACCGAAATCAATAGTTCTATCACAACCCAGAAATTTTAACTAGTTATAAAACACATTCGTACCAATTCACACTCCAATCCAAATTCAAATCGATTCCATCTCTTTCACTCCTACTAATTGCAAAAAAGACGGCATCAATTAAACCGTTCGTGTAGAATCAGAATACGTTGGTAGCCGTCACTTGGCTATGTCAGCTGCGGAACCCTTTTCCGAGAGATTACGCGTATCATGGGCTAGCCCGGGTAAATAGCCCGCTCCTACCCTCCCTACATTTATCGGAACACTCATGTAAATAACATCGGCATCGCGGATTCGTGTCCTTTCATATTCTTTGGACTGATGGAACTTATCATATTGTGAATAATTCAATGTCCTATATTATCGAGATGTAGAAAGGTTTTTGGACCTTATTATATTATAAATTTGACTCGTTTCTACAGTATATCGTGTAGTCTTAACGTAAGTTTACTCAAGTATACAAGTTGATGACACCATCTTGTCCATAATTTTAATACTTAAAGGCAAGAGCGACAGCATTTTTTACGCAAATATTAATGTTTAATAGTATTCAAATCTGGTATCTGTATGTAACATTATTTCATTTATATTTTCGTCTAAAAATATTATGTAAATTAATCTTTCCCCGTCTTGATATAGCATGCATTGACGTCGCTAAGTAATCTATTATGCCATAAAACAAGCAACTTTATCGTTCTAAAATAACCATAAAAGTATGCCATGAAGTCCAGTAACCTGCTATAGGTACCTACATAAACTGCAAAATAAAGTTCGATAAACCAAACAACCAAAATATAAAATTCGTTCGCACCATACAGTATTCATACCGTATCTAAATACACACTCAGTTAAAAGACAGTCAAATTGTGAGCGTGGAAGGACGCAGTGTCACAGCCCCACATTATTGCGCCACTCTGCTTACACGCACCCTTTTTATCTGGGACGGTCGACCCTCACAAAGTTTCTCAGGAATCATCGCTCCAATCCCACCCTTTAATATTGTTACATAATATTTTCAAGATAACCCGGTATCAACGCGATTTATAGACACACTAAAGGCAACCGACCGAATAATGATCAATATCATAAGTAAAGCCCTTTTTTCAAATGTATAATATAACTTCAAACAAACCCAAACGTCAAATTCGTTCTGAAATCTGCTTCTATTCTCTCGCTTCCGTCCAAAAACATTTCACCGCGCAATTTTTCACAAACTTCGCGACGATAAATATATTCCCGGTGCTGTATAAAACACAAATCCTTGTAAGAGCGAGCGTCTACGTAAAATCGTCCGAAGTAAGTAATCCGTTCTTCTATCAAATATGCAATACATTCTAATGCAAATAAAATATCGCTCTCTCTTCAAGACTTACGTTTTCGATAAAGTATTTACGATCAGCTCGATAAGTTGGGGTTACATATTTGAACGATTTTCTTTTGAGTATTATGATATTTGCGTATCCACATAACAAATACATCGCGATATATCTCAGTCAGTTATCATAGGCGAATAACCGCATGTTTCCTCGACGTGTCGACATATTCCTTCTCGCAAATAGCGTACTTTTATAGCGATGCCTGTCGGATCGACCAAATAGGAAATTGTTGCCACTCCCAAGACGCGTACCATGTCACGAGATATGTACGCGAATTATTCAGTTTTTTACCTCCTCAAGGGGTGATCCGTGTCGCATGTCAAGTGACGTATCCATTAGCGATTTAATATTGAAAACCGAACTGTAATTTCTAGTTCATAAAGTAGAATTTTCTTTGTTAATAAGCAAAGGATATGTTTCTTATGTGACGAGTTGAGATTCCTTGTTTTTACTTTTGCGGCGGGATTCGAAGAGCTTTTGTTAAGTGTTCAGCCAGTACAGAATAACGAAATGGGAAAATATCCTAGCTAAAATCTGGAAAAAACAGCCGGTGTTTTATTTGAATTTAATTTACAACCAAGGCAGTATTGAATTGGTAATTTATTCTGAATAGCTTTATACAGATTGGAAAATTCCGAGAAGGATTACGGTATCGAATAAGAATAATTCCTCGTAACTACTTTCAGGTTAAAACATAAGAATCTGAAGCTATAGATGTCTTTTTTTCGTTTTCGTTACGGCACTGTAGCCATCAGAATCGATGAGAGCAGGCAATAAATCGGGCAGCTTCGTGCCCGCACTAACTCTTCGATTACCAGCGACCCGCGAACGACCCTAATGTAAAGCTTTAATGAAGATATAAAATTGGATACGATATTTGGATTGGACTACAACAAAATAAATTGTCATGAGATACACGTGACATTAAAGTAAATGAGTTAAAATAACAATAATTTTGACCGAAAAAAGTCCGCCATCAAGTGCGAAATCTGAGAGAATGTCATTTCACCAGTCACAACACGTGGCTACAAAATATTTTTCTTTCGTGAGTGTCAAAAACGGTATGTTTACAATAAAATGTTACTTTTTATCGTGCATTTGCACCAGCTTGTGTACAATGACAATATATTTTGTATTTTCCTGATATAACGCCAAGGATTAGATTAAACAATTTGCGATAAACAACCTCAAGAACATACCGCTCCCCTATTTCCTGAGACGAAAAATTTAGTTGTACGAGCGTCACAGCTTACGACGGCTACGCTGTGAACATTACTCGCTAGTTTATATTTTCATACGATCTTCACACCTTTTTATATGGCCCTTTTAAATCTGGCGACGTAAAACGTGTGTGCTTTTCTTACATTTTACTCGCATTAATTCGCTTAATCTTGACTCCGTCCATGCTTACAAAATGCCGTAGACAGGCTACCTAAAAAGTTTCGGCACACCTATAAATCAACGTTAATATTTCCTGGAGTTTTTACAACACAATTTTTACGCAAGCCAAGTCTAAATAAGTTTTAAGATCCTTTAATAAAGAATATTTTTCCTCAGTCCCGCTGTATAAAAAGGATAAGCAGAAACGAGTTTACCTTTAATTTTTGATACCTTTGGTTAAATCGTCTACTTTGTTATTTTACTTCCGGGGTGTACGCAGCAGAAGTTCAATTAACAAAATTACCAATTAAATGTTTACACTCCGTTAAATAATTTTAAACGCTCGAATTTTCATAATCAAGCATTATCTCTAGACCCGACGTAATGACATTCACCGCAAATCGCTAATCGCTTTACAAACATAACGCACTCACCTAGAACTCTAAAAGGTCCACACGTCGAGGTGCTCTGTGAAAATTCGTAACTAAAATCTGTACCGTCATACGACATATCGAAACTGTGATACACCAGTCTGAGTGACAGAAACAGAAGTATAAACCTAGCGAGTGAGACAAGGAAAGCCTCACCTTTTGGTAGGTCATATTGATCTTTCACCCGCCATTTTAGACCGTGCCATTTTCGCTTCGGGCGTCACATGTATACCAGGGCTCGCCGCGCTGAAAAAAGAGAAAACCTTTTATTCGCCTGTCATTTTGTGTTTTAATGAAATATTCCGCAAAAACGAGGATGGAGGTAGAATTTGATGTACAAAAATTAGCATTTTTGATGCTGTGAAAATGAAGTCTCGTCAGGTTTTGTGGCGTACCTACTACGATAATTTACATAAGTTAAATTTTACGCCTTTCGATAATATTGGAAGGCAAAAAGCTCATGTTTGACAATGAGTTAATTTATCAATCATCTTATGCCTATATTACGTACACGACACAACATAATGGGTACCTATTATTAAAAATGTCTATAAATAGATAGACAGATTAGACACTGACACACTAATGAATCAACAAAACATAAAATAAAAAAATACACCGTATCTCAATTACACATAATGCCAAACGTAGAGTTATACGTGTTTTAATACTGATATCGGACGAGGTCGAATAAACTGGGGGTTAATAAAAAATAATGCCAATATTAAAACTGGTAACATGGACCTCATCCCATGGGAGGTCTGACTCTGCCACGGATATACCTAAGCAATTTTACATTCATACACTCGAAAAGGTACCTACACAGTATTGCAATTTATGAAAATTCTATGCAATTTTTGTTTAAAAACTGCCTTTACATTAATCTCGTTCGCAAATGGAATGAAAAAATATATTGACTAAACTCTGTTCTCTGTTAGTCCGTCGAGGAGATATTTTAAAATTAGTATTTGATTTATTTACAACACTGAAAATCCTATCGTTGTTGTTTTCGTATGTATCCGTTATTAAACAGATCGAATATTTGTGCTTTAATCATTGTTATTTCACATTCAAGTCGAAAAATAAAGCGACGACTTTTGAAAATTTGATCATTATCACAAGAAGGTATGTTTTCGTATATTTTTCTTCATAGAAGAACATAATTCAGTTTAATTCTTACGCTGCGTCGGAAACACTCGGATATATCCGAATATTTATCTCTTAAGAGGGTTATTAAGGCGCGTCAGTTAGCAAACGAATTTGTCGATTTCGCTTCCTCCACCCGCGCAACCCGCGCGACCCCCTGTAATATTACGGAAACCGCTCGGAGCATGTCAACGCGAGCATCGCGCCAGACACTAAAAAACTATATAATAAATAGAGGTGGCAATGTAAAATATATATTTGTACATTGTTTCACTTATGGTCTATATAGTAACAGAGTTACTATACTCCGTTTACAATAGCATTAGACAGAAGTTAAAAAAGGTTCTTTTTAATGTACACTTTGTAACCAAAGTATACATTAAATTTGTTAAAGTTACGATTAACGCCAAATGTATTAATATCTATTTAAATACCAGCTGTCACACTTCATTGTAATCATTTGAACTATTTATCTTATGAAATTAAGTGGCTTTTATTTAGATATATTATTTCATTCCAACTTAAAATTAAAGTGTCAATGCTAAAAACCTAAAAGAAGCAGGAGTGAACAATATCGAGAACGTATTTCGCTTCACTATAATTCTACCAAATCTAAAATGTCACCTAGTCCCTTCATAAGCTGTGACAGCCGGGTTTTTCTAAATTTACCGGTTTATGTCGTCTGTGAAATTCACGTAAATATTCTGTGATTTTGTTATTGTTTCATTCATTCCTTTTGTTGTAAGTTTGTAATGTGTGATGAAGATGTTATTATAAATAAAGCATTATTTAAAATAAAATGATTTTTATTTCGTTTATCTCAGTATTTAGTAGTCTCAGATTTATCCAACAAAGTTATAACTTAACTTTGAAATAAAAGGTTTTGCACTACTGCTTCTACGAGCCTCTTTTTTCTAATGCTATTGTAAACGGAGTATACTAGAAAATTAATACCAATAACAGTGGTACAATCACTACTATGATGAATGATTTTATAAAAAAGGGAAATAAAAAATGTATGCTTCGTCAACGAGCTTCCGAGCAAAAAATGCCCATTACACTTGCCGAGTTGTTAGATGATTTGGTATTAACTAATTATAACTTGCTCTTTTATTTGAAGGATTGCTTGATTCATTTAATATTCACTCATATAAATATATCACGATTATTAGATATTAATACCTACCATTAAACTAAAAAGTGTAAATAATTTTCTTAAATTCTTCAATGCACCTAGCTTGGCAGTGGCAACGACTTCAGAAGCTGATAAGTTTTTTAAGAAAATTATATGTATACTTTTTAGTTTTTTGAAGTCGGTTTATACTATTTTTTAACGTTTATTTTATATTTCTATTTTGAGTGGCTTAAACAATTCATAATCATGCGATTACAGAAATCGCAAGTGACATGCTGTTATTCATTCAAGAGTTCCATTGTATATCTCCGAAGTTCTTCATCAAATCTTCAACAAATTTAAATGCCATCTTGAGAGTACCCTTTGAAATAAAAAAAGAATTTTCAAAATCGGTATGCAATTGGCGGAGTAAAAGCGTAACAAACATACAAAAAAAAACATTCAGTCGAATTGAGAACCTTCTTTTTTGGAAGTCGACTTTAAATGGGATTAATAAACACTTACTTCATATCTTTGTTTGGTAGCAGTGTTGGTAAATAGTAATATATAAAGTATAATCGATAAGCATTAAAATAAAACTAGGTTGGTACCTACATAGTATTTATTATTATATATAGTAAAGGAATAGTATAAAGAGAAACAACAGTAGGACGACGCCTTTGATCTCGCCGACAACGTCAAGACATTGTGGCGATAGTGCATGGAGGCTAGGGTTGTTACAAGTAGTGTAGTGGTTTTCTACGCTACGTGCCGCGGGTTCGATACGCGCACGGAACAAATATTAGTCTGGGTGCGTGTGCTTGTGAGATGTATGTCTGTAAACTCTACCCACGATACAGGAGAAATCCTAGTGAGGGACAAAATGTTTTATTAAAAAAAAAACAACATTTATTTATTTTAGATCAACATCGTCATCAACATATTATTACTTACTATTTTAAACGTTGATTATGGCAAATTATCAATTCATTAATAGAAGGTAGCTCTGAATTTTGGTCACGTAGTCACGTGGTCACGGTTTATATCTTTATATGAATAGACCTCACCAAAACATGAAGTTTGAATACCAACATGATGGGACTGCGTCCCATAGTTTGGGAGATATAAGCTTTCAAAGTTTTGGTCACGTGGCCACATAGATCTCACCAAAACATGAAGTTTGAATACCAACATGATGGGACTGCGTCCCATAGTTTGGGAGATATAAGCTTTCAAAGTTTTGGTGACGTGGCCACATAGATCTCACCAAAACATGAAGTTTGAATACCAACATGATGGGACTGCGTCCCATAGTTTGGGAGATATAAGCTTTCAAACATTCGGTCACGTAGTCACATACTGAATTTGAATTTATGTTTATAGAAAACATCAAAAAGATGGTACCTATATTTTAGACGAAGTATTTTAGAAGATGAAACACAATTTGTATTGACTTGACAGATAACGTGACAGATCAGTAGACTCTATCTATATCTGATTTTACTAAAATAATAATATTTCAAATATGTACTCAAAAAAAATCAAAACATTAGAAGTACATGCCATACTACTGAGGCAAGTTATATAGGCTGCCCCCTCTACACAATATTGTGTCTAGATAGCAAAATAAATTCTGAATTTATAAATCGAACGCGTTAGCCTCGATCGACACGGGTATCCCGTCCGAGAGCCAGCGGCAGACTGCCGCCCGTCGCCCGAACACGACCCTTCAGCTGAAAATTGCCACAGATTTACGTTTAAATTCATGGAAAAATTGAAAATTGACTTTTTTTTTAATGTTAAACGTTGGACTTATAAAGAAAAGAATTATCTATCTATTGCTGAAAATCAGAAATAAATTAAGCTCAAAGTTCCGAAGAAGATGAAGGTTTAAATTCTGATTTAGGTGTTTTATAAACGCCAATTACCATAGTATAAACTAATTTAAAAAAATATTTGAAACGTTGGATTTGAAGTAGAGATCTTGAACTTTAAGACTGTATTTTTGTTTTTTTTGTATATGGTATAATTACGGAGGAGATGGCGATATAAAACGGCGTTTTGGTAGGGGTACTGCCTTAAGCGGGATTTCATCGCTACTAACACCGGGTTCAAAGAAATAGCAACCATATTGTATTAATACTCTTAAAAATAGAATAGCCAGGAGATTTTAGACCTTACGACTTCGAGATAAGGAAGTAATCTAACCAAAATTTGCGGAGTATTATTTACACTATAACATTAATTTCTATCCGCATCTATTCAAGTCTGCAAAAGGCTTTCTCTATTTGCAGTTATTATACTTAAAACTAATTATAATTCGTCCTGACGGTTCAACCACGGGACTATGGTAATTAAAGGAATATAATCTACATAAGAACACAATCATGTTAATTCGATGTTTCATCCTACATTGGAACTAAATTCGTGATTAGAATTCACCAACAAATCACTGCAATATGCAAATAGTGGTCGACAGTCCTATTATAGGCCACAATCAGATCGATACCAGAACGATATTACAGAATGTTATGAAGAACCGACAGTATCCTATTTGTAGCGAATAGTTGCGCCATCGGCCGCAACAATTAGTCGTGATTTAGAGCAGCTAATAAACATAACACCGAAACAGTACGATAGGAATTATACGTGACGTAAATACTAAATGTCCATTATAGCTATTAATGTTAACGGAGCGACATAATTCAATTAGTTTGGTGCATTTGATGTTATTGCTATCTATTAATTGTAGTTGGACCTAATTAGCGGTCGTAATCCAAAACGCTCCGTTCACTTTAGTAAACGGACATGCACGCTCCACCAAAGTTTAAGATCACGAAGAATTTGAAATATAAATGAAATTATTTTTTTTTGACAGTATTTTTCTACCCACTGCTGAGAACTTCTTCCTTTATATCTTTCTCTTCTCTTTTTCTTTCTTTCTCTTTTTTAATTAACGTTGCCCCCCTCACTAGGATTTCTCCTGTATCGAGGGTACAGTTTACAAACATACATGTGATGCACGCACACCCAGACCCGAAACTACTATCTGTAGATCATACAAATATTTGTTCCGTGCGGGGATCGAACCCGTGGCACGTAGCGCAGACAGCTAATCGCTAAACCACTGCGCCAACCGTGTCGCCAAATATACCATGCATTCATGTTTAACGTTGCCGTGGCTCGTATTGTTCAAAATCGTGATCTTACTAGTAAATAAAATAGTTTAGGAGCAAAAATTATGCTTATAAAAGGTATGTACAAAGGGCGGTCTTATCGCAGTCTGTGATCTCTTCCAGACGACCTTACGATGGACAAGATCAGAAGGTGAAAAAACAAGGGTAGTCTGCGATGTGACAATGAGATATTCAATATAAATAGGTACCTATATGTACCTAATAGGTATCTACAATCGGTAATTTTTCCGGTCTAGCATCCGGCTAAAATCGTTTGCGCCCGGCGTCCAAACGCAGAATTACTAACTCTAAGCGGGTCACAGTCGATCCAAGCATTCTGTTTGCGAAATGTATCACCACAATGTATCGTGACTATATTTACATACAATTTACAAATATATGGTAAGTTTTTCCACAACTTTACCTGAAAATATAAAGGATCAAAGCTAGAGGACAATAATGCCTATCTAATCCGTAATCCTTTCGGTCGCCCTAGCATGCCCGATATATCTGTGTATGTGATATGTATTTTCATTTTACAACTTGTTTTAATGCACAAACTTCTTTTATGTAGGAGAACATGCTCATAATCACAGTTCAAGTAAAACAAGCAAAACTAACATCATTTGTGGAAGTTTAGTTTCAGATCGTTGAGTACAAACACTAAAAAAGGTATAAAGGTTAAACATTGTCCTAACAGGAGCGACCATTTTACTTCGACCTGTTAAAATGCCTGCATCCCTTATTTTGTGTGTACATTTATTGTTATGAGCCAGAGTAGGTAGGTCATTGTTAGCTGGTAAGATAGATTCCACATTGGCTAACATAGGGATGAGCCCCTCGGATAATTGTCACCGACAATGGGAACAATGACCCGAAATATGGTTAGGGTATTTAGTACCGCACCTTGTGTTATGGAAACCCTGTTTGCAATTTGTATACTACATAACTTTGTAAAGCTCAAACAATTTTCATTAAGGTAAAATCTGTCGGGTGTCCTCGTTGGGTGAGAATTCAAATTGAATAACTAAGTTCTACACAAGTCACATTTGTAGTCGCCTCCTAAAACACTCGGGTAAAATCCTGCCATTGTTCTTTGTTGTCTCACTGTTGACTAGAAGTCTTAAAAAGAGATTGACCGGGAAATGCAACACAAAGAAAAATATCGATGACATTGCCCGGCTATGGTATAGTACAAGGTGATGAAAGTGGTCTGAATCATAAGAAAACTGGTGTCAGACCCACAGAATACAAAAAGAGGTGAAACGAGGAGAAACCTTTTCCTGTGTTCTGTGGTCAAGGGAGACGAAAAATTCAGAAGAGTTTGAAACATTAAAGATACTGCCAAAAACATAATATATTAAACTAGTATTCAAGGAGCTCAAGTAGAGCAAGCAAATGATAAACTCAATTTTAAAATTACTTAACATCGAACTGAATCTTTATTTTAGTATTCACTTGGGTTAGTGTCCGCGACATAAAAAATAAATCATCCCTTCTATAATTGGATGGTAAATTTTATGTCCGTCGTAAAATTACCATGAAGCAGTGTTAACAGTGTTTCAAATGAAAGTATTTGCTCAAGCCATAAAGAATGCAGCTGATGGCACTACATCAGTAACCCTACAAAATTAAAGTGTTTCGCAATTTTGCGTGCTTGTTTTATGCAAGCTAATCTCGACAGCTTCCGAATCAATAATGAAGTTTGAATTAGCGACAATGTTTGAATACCTTCCCACTTTGTAATTTATAATTGGAACACTTTTATTATGCAGTTTTTAGAAAAATAACTTAACCGAGGTTTATCCAGCAATTGATAAATCGTCTGTAAATAAAGGAAGTTTACTGGTTTCTGAAAGGCTAGTCAAAATTCCGATCATGTTAGATGTTGTGATTAGTTGACCAACATTAACAATCAATCATATGACTTGACATGAGATTTGGCGGTTGGTTAAATTTGAACTGCCTTTGAGAAACTGGGTGTTAGTGTTGTACTTCATTAGGGCCTCAAACCATAATCAAAATTTGATTTGAATAACAAAAAATAATTAAAGGTACTTTTACTAACCATTAAAATATTATTTTAGGTAGGGACTTTACTGCTAACTG
The DNA here is from genome assembly GCA_932294325.1 of Allophyes oxyacanthae. Lineage (NCBI taxonomy): Eukaryota > Metazoa > Arthropoda > Insecta > Lepidoptera > Noctuidae > Allophyes > Allophyes oxyacanthae. Next base: position 10,929,642 of record OW028620.1, read on the forward strand.
TTGTCAAGTAAGAGCCAGGCATGGGCTGATAAATGTCTAAGTCAGAGTTTCCTATTCTTTCATAATGAAATCACGATGAGCTTGGTTTCATAAAATAATTAATGTTACACATGAAACCAAGTGTAAATCTTAGTTATAATAATAAAAGTCGATACCGCCCATCAACCGCTGGCAAGAGCTCAGAACTAGGTGCTAACAGGGACATTTGCAGCATCTGTCTACCACTCTAACTGGTCGAGAGGCGCAAACGTTTTTAATATAAAGCCTTTGGGTCTACGTGTGTGTGCTCGTTTGCACGTTATGCTGATAATGATGGTGTGACGAGGTTTTAAATATTTTCTCAGATTTTTGATAGACATGTTCGTTAAATTTATGAACATTTGTACATTGTATCGTGGTTTGAAGGTGATGTTGGTCAGGTGCGTAACCCTTAGTCCTGGCACCCACTCAGCAATGTAGAAGAAGTAAAAGGAGAATGAAATGACGTACGCACGTGGCAACTTGGCAAGCCTTTTTTTGGAAAATGGCGCTCGCTATTCCAAAAGTACAGAAATGAAATGAAATAATTTATTCGCCACAAGATATCTTACATATAGTTGCATTATAGTAGGTAAGTATTACTTAAGTCCGTCATATATCTCGCCTTCGGTAGGAATGCGAAATATTTAAGGCGCGTCAGTGAGGTAACGAATTTGTCGATTTCGCTTCCTCCACCCGCGCAACCCGCGCGACCCCCTGTAATATTACGGAAACCGCTCGGAGCATGTCATCGCGAGCATCGCGCCAGACACTAAAAAACTATATAATAAATAGAGGTGGCAATGTAAAATATATATTTGTAGATTGTTTCACTTATAGGTCTATATAGTAACAGAGTTACTACTAGAAAATTAATACCAATAACAGTGGTACAATCACTACAATGATGAATGATTTTATAAAAAAGGGAAATAAAAAATTTATGCTTCGTCAACGAGCTTCCGAGCAAAAAATGCCCATTACACTTGCCGAGTTGTTAGATGATTTGGTATTAACTAATTATAACTTGCTCTTTTATTTGAAGAATTGCTTGATTCATTTAATATTCACTCATATAAATATATCACGATTATTAGAATATATTAATACCTAGCATTAAAAAAAGTAAAAACCGACTTCAAAAAACTAAACAGTGTAAATAATTTTCTTAAATTCTTCAATGCACCTAGCTTGGCAGTGGCAACGACTTCAGAAGCTGATAAGTTTTTTAAGAAAATTATATGTATTATACTTTTTAGTTTTTTGAAGTCGGTTTATACTATTTTTTAACGTTTATTTTATATTTCTATTTTTAGTGGCTTAAACAATTCATAATCATGCGATTACAGAAATCGTAAGTGACATGCTGTTATTCATTCAAGAGTTCCATTGTATATCTCCGAAGTTCTTCATCAAATCTTCAACAAATTCAAATGCCATCTTGAGAGTACCCTTTGAAATAAAAAAAGAATTTTCAAAATCGGTATGCAATTGGCGGAGTAATAGCGTAACAAACATACAAAAAAAAACACAGTCGAATTGAGAATTTTCTTTTTTGGAAGTCGATTAAAATGGGAATAGCAGTGTTGGTGAATAGTAATATATAAAGTATAATCGATAAGAATTAAAATAAAACTAGGTTTTTTTTTTTTTTTTGTAGGTTTGTACATAGTATTTATTATTATTTATAGTAAAGGAATAGTATAAAGAAAAACAACAGTAGGATGGCGCCTTTGATCTCGCCGACAACGTCAAGACAGTGTGGCGATAGTGCATGGAGGCTAGGGTTGTTACAAGTAGTGTAGTGGTTTTCTACGCTACGTGCCGCGGGTACGATACGTGCACGGAACAAATATTAGTCTGGGTGTGTGTGCATGAGAGATAATGTCTGTAAACTCTACCCACGATACAGGAGAAATCCTAGTGAGGGACAAAGTTACATTAAAAAAAAAAAAAAAATAATTTAGATCAACATCGTCATCAACATATTATTACTTACTATTTTAAACGTTGATTATGACAAATTATCAATTCAATTAATAGAAGGTAGCTCTGAATTTTGGTCACGTAGTCACGTGGTGACGGTTTATATGAATAGACCTCACCAAAACATGAAGTTTGAATACCAACATGATGGGACTGCGTCCCATAGTTTGGGAGATATAAACTTTCAAAGTTTTAGTCACGTGGTCACATAGATCTCACCAAAACATGAAGTTTGATTACCAACATGATGGGACTCCGTCCCATAGTTTAGAGCTTTCAAACATTCGGTCACGTTCACGTGGTCACATACTGAATTTGAATTTATGTTTATAGAAAACATCAAAAAGATGGTCTCTATATTTTTAGACAAAGTATATTTTAGAAGATGAAACACAATTTGTATTGACTTGACAGATAAAGTGACAGATCAGTAGACTCTATCTATATCTAATTTTACTAAAATAATAATATTTCAAATATGTACTCAAAAAAAATCAAAATTTGTTTATAGAAGTACATGCCATACTACTGAGGCAAGTTATATAGGTTGCCCCCTCTACACAATATTGTGTCTAGAGAGCAAAATAAATTCTGAATTTATAAATCGAACGCGATAGCCTCGATCGACACGGGTATCACGTCCGAGAGCCAGCGGCAGACTGCCGCCCGTCGCCCGAACACGACCCTTCAGCTGAAAATTGGCACAGATTTACGTTTAAATTCAAGGAAAAATTTAAAAATGACTTTTTTTTAAATGTTAAACGTTGGACTTATAAATAAAAGAATTATTTATCTATTGCTGCAAATCAGAAATAAATTAAGCTTCAAGTTCCGAAGAAGATGAAGGTTTAAATTCTGATTTAGGTGTTTTATAATCGCCAATTACTATAGTATAATCTAATTTAAAAAAATATTTGAAACGTTGGATTTGAAGTAGAGATCTTGAACTTTAAGACTGTATTTTTTTTTTATTTGTATATGGTATAATTGCGGAGGAGATGGCGATGTAAAACGGCGTTTTGGTCAGGGTACTGCCTTAAATAATACGATACAAAAACACACATCAATTTTTTACTTTAAATTATGTCACAATTTCATGATTAATATTCAAATTAATTACGAAAGATTACCTTATATTATATTACATTAATACTTCTGCCTGTATATATTTTTGTTATTTAACAGTAACAGTCATACTCAAATCAAAATCAATCAAATCAAATCATTTATTCGCCAAAAGATATCGTACATGAAGATGTTACATTATTATTAACATAGGTCCGTCATATCTTGCCTTTTAATAGGCATGCGAAAATACAATATAATACAATTAAACACATCCAGTGTTACTTATTATTATGTCACCATTTCATTATTATTATTAAAATTAATTACGAGATATCACATTATATATTATTCTGTTATTCTATTATTTAAACAATTAGATATACATTTCCTTATTTGTCATGTCATAATCACAATCATTGTTTATGTACTTATTTATTATCAATGTCACAATATAAATTATTAAGTTTTGCTTGTAAAAAAGTCTGTAATAGTGTAGAAAGAACAGTCTGTGAGCCATTTTTTTAACTGACTTTTCATTTGTAATAATGGTAATTCTCTCATGGCTTTGGGTATTTTATTAAACACTTTAATGCACATAACAAATGTATTTTTTTGGTATAAAGTTGTTTTACAGGCTGGCATCAGCAATCGGGTTGGATCTCTTTTACCAATAATAGAATTATTACAAGCCCTAATGAATTCAAATCAATCAATTGTATAATGAATCTTTTGTCACTTAGTTAAAGAAACTACGATTTATTTACCGTGAGAGTAAATGCATTATGCAATACGTACATAACGTTGAAGTAACACCTACTCAACCATCTCCTGTCCAATTAGCCAACGCAATCCCGCAGTCAACCATAGGACCTATACACACCACTAAGGTATAACATATCTACACAGGCGTTGAAGCACCATTCCAACTTCTCCAGATTGTACAAACTACACAGCACAACTTGAACATTATAAATTTGCTAGAACGAAATTAATTCAAACGCCAGCGGTTTTACGAAGCACTTGAAAATTTCTTTCACGATTTATGTATAGCGAGAAATGGACCAACTTGTACAATTACTGTGCCAACTCGCAAATCTTGCGCTGCAGCGATTTGTATAAAAATCGCAATGTTTTGGTTTAGTGAAGTTTTTCATTGAATATGTCGTATAAAGGAATATAATCTTATTAAGAAATTTATCAGAAGCCATCAACTTACTGTAAAATGTACGAAATAGCACAATTTCGAAAGTCTTGTTTGGTGACTTCGCTGACACTTTTAAATAATACGTCACGTCATATAGCGCAGTCTGCTTTGAGAACAGCACGGCACTGCTACGGCGATAACGAATCCATTTGCCAATCGTGGTGATGATGGCAGAATTCCCCCTTGTCCTATTATTATGGCGGGCTATGAGAAAGCCCAAGTTCAATTAAAGATATTTACTAGCTGGAATATATTATAATATGGTGACGATGAAATATCCCACTATCATTAATAAATTGAGAAGAAATTGCAAACATCCCATCTTTTATATACTCTTTGAAACTATTAGCTAACTACATGCCGTCTTCACTGCAAAGTATAAAGTTTACGTTAAGAGCTGCGCAACGATTCGTATCCTCCACGGGAGAACCACTTAATCCGTTTATGATAACATGATTTTAAGTAAGTGCATACTTAAGAGATATTTTCTTCCGCATTTAGTGAGATGGAACTGGAAGTACAAGACCGTTCGATGCACAATAAAACTTCAGGAACTAGTATAGCCCGGACATTTCTGGACTTTCTAGATTTATTTTTATTATTAGCTTCTTTTTACCAACGCAACGCAAAATAGACACATTATAAAACCAGTTGTTTATGGGTGCCAGCAACCATTTGCGTACCAATAAACGTTTTCCTTCTCTTCCTGGCCGTTCCAAGTAAAGTCGAGTGGGCTTTGTATCTCAATTTCACAGTTAGCTACTGCGGTCGTACGTGTACAACCCTGCTATTAGGGATACCCTCAGGGATCCCGATTTTAGAAGGTGAAAACCGTGACGCCTGTCATGGTGTTGAGGCATGGAGGGATGAGGGATCTTGATGCATAAAGAATGATCAAATATCCTAGACTTGAATATGCCAAAAAATAAGCCTCGTTATTAGATTGATCTACGAAAAAGTTGTATAACCGCATTATTATTCTTATGAGCCCGTAATGTTCCACTGCAAGGCAACGGCATCTCACTCCTCTTTCCATTTCTCCCGGTCCGTTGCGATCTGGGGCCAATCCTTTAGGTAAGTGTCCAGGTCATCCCGCCATCTCCTTTTGGGCCTGCCGCGCTGTCGGTTCCTGCCGTTCACCTACTCTGTCGCACACCTCATAACCCCATTAACTTTTTAAATGTTTAATAGCTCAAGAAGGTTTCTCTATAGCCTTAAATACAAGAGACACAAATAACAGAAGTTGTACAAAGTATTCCAACGAATTAAATTTAATCTCATATCAAGGTAATGAAATAGAACATAAATTATAATAATTATTACCTATAACAAACAAAGTATTACATTTAGAAGCACTATCACGTGAAGTCCCAAATTCCACTGTATTTTACGAAACAGAAGCTTCGCGTAGTACTCAAGTGCTGACGGAAGATGGCGCCATTTAGAACACATATTTTTTTATTCAATAAAGATACTCTTTTATTATGTTTTATGAACTCTAAGGAATTTACCTAAAAACAGTAGAAATAATGTTGAATTGTTATTTTAGCTTTAACGCTGAGGTTGCTACTAACGCCATCTTCAGAAACATTATGGCGATAACAACGCTCCTCTGAAGCCTTAAAACCTTGAAAATGAAATCTAAACTTGTTCACATTTCAGTAAAAATTCAGGGGTTGGTATAATGTTCAAGTTGAAGATGGCAGCATTTTTAAGTTTCACTAAGAGCAGTTAATATAAACAGAAAAACTGGCATACCTCTGTCTGTCCGAATATGCTTTCTTGATTGATTCTGTTCATGTAAGCGTTCGTTCCTTCGCAGCACATCATCTAAGTAATACTTTCAATATTTGATAGCTTTATTTTCACACATGAATCGCATTTTTTCACTAATAGTATGTAGTTTTACTGGTCACAAACGTCACTGGCAGAAGCCTAAAGCAAACTGTTGATAGTGATCCAAACACCAGCTCGGCTTGAATCACTTTTCTCCTTGGCGGGAACAGATACGCTCATCTCGCGTCCTACTCGCTCTTACACAAACACATATCTCCATCCTTCATTGGTGTCGATTAAAGTAAAACCATTACGGCCAGAACAAAAAAGGGTCCCCTTTGAGTAAATCGTAATATATCATCGCTTTGACGTTATGAGCTTAGGGTCTTCGAACCAGTCCGCTTTGTCCAGGAGCAGTAAATTTTATTGGAGTTAACGGTTTCTATGCGGTACGAAAGAATTTTTGACACATTTTGAATCATATCGTACCTAGTTACCACTAAATTGTAAAAGCCAGAATCGCTGCTCAGCAAAATTAGGTACTTAAATAATGTTAACGGACGAATATTAAAGAATTAGATAATATCTCAAAAACCTAATACCCAACACCTTCAGCGCCAAATCCTACGTAGGTGTTCTATAATTTTTTAACATTAATTTTGTTTTATAGTTAAATAATAAAATCGACAATAACTTGTATAAAAAAATAACCGATTCCCAGATCATTCATAGCGTAAAATTCGTTAGGCTTTCATTTTTACATAGTAAATGTAAAGAAAACGTGTGCCTCAGTGCTTTTAATAAGTAGAAGGATGTGTATTCTTTTGGATACACATACTCCAGACACTGTGATAAAAAGTGATACACATGACGCCGAGAGTGCTAGTCTGTGTGCAGCAGTGAACTGCAACTCAATTGCATTTGCACAAAGATGATTATAAACAATAACTTTAAGGTTTATACCTACTACCTATCATAACTCAAACTAACAACGACAGTATCAAGCTAAGATCTAAATAAAATATCTATTCTATAATGATAGCTACTTCCACAACCAATATTTCCAACGACACATAATACGAATTTATGACGTCATAATCTGTTGAGTCAGTAGCGGAACAAACGTAAGCTGCGAGAGCTTCGATCCCTCACGGATGGAGCTCATCCATCATCCGAGACAATGCCCAGGGTCGCCGGTTCGATGCCGGAGCAGCTGATTTTGTACAATCGAATATTATAGCGGGGCTATATTGCCATTATTATGAAGGTCATAAAGTAGGATTTTATGATTTTGTTTGGTATTGTTATGAATAATAATTAAAGCAAGAGTACGAGTATAACTGCTTGAATTATGGAACTAAGAATATTTTACAATTTGTTTTTATTACACCTTATTTTTTTTAATTTAAATATAGTTATCATAATTTAGTGTACGTATTATAATTTATTATTTTGCAATAAAAAAACAGTATCTACACATTTATAAAAAAAAAACACATTTTTCCAAAAGTTAAAAGTGATTTGCATTGTATTTAGCATACATAATAATTTTACATATAATCATTCAAAACAAAATAATTTAAAGAACTTCATAATTACAGACAGTGAACCACGATAATAATGACGTAACCAAAGCAGTCGAAAAAGGATGGAAGAAGGCGTGATGAGGACAATGGTGCGAGAATGACAAATCAAACCAGTAATCGATGATGACCAACTAAAGAATAAGTAGAAGGTTAAAATTACCAGATAAGAATTAAGTCAGTTTTTTGAAATTTTTTGGGTTATCTTTCATTCTACGTGTTTTTACATGCGCACGCATCACCCTTATCTTTACCCAACGCCAGGGATGGCAAACCTTTTTACATCTAGTATTTTTCATATCTATCTTTTCTGTGGCCGTTACGTGCCAACAAGCAATTTTATAGTAGTGGGAAAAGCATTAAGGGTTCTCAGTTAAAGCCATACCCACTATTCTTCGTCGCGTGCCATATCGGTGGCACGCATGTCGGTGTTTTGCCATCCCTAACCTACGCAGAGTAAACACAATAAGAACGGCAAATATATTAATAAGAAGCCTTCACACCTATTTTCCCCGAAGGGACAAAAACCCTTGCTGTTAACTGTTGTCTCCCAAATTAGCACGTTATTTTTTACATAATTGCATTTGCAAATTCAGTTTCACTGCAGCACGTGCTACGCGTTAAGTATCTGATACAAACTCAATAGGTTTCTGATTGTTTCAACGAGAAACATTTCGAACTATATTGCTTAACACGTTACCATAATTGTTATGACCATTATAATCCATTTTAATATGTAAAGCACTTATTGGATTAGCGAAATCTATACCACCATTATAATTATTCACACTTCAACTCTCAGTTGTATCTTTTAAAATGAATTATTAATGTTTTTAGACATTCTTTACTGTGTAGGATTCGCTTCTATCTTAATGAGTTTAGTATCAGTATGTATAAGTAGGTAGAGACCTACATTCCCTAAGTAGAAACTTGTGGTTTTAATATCTATCGCGTCTTGTGGAAGAGTCTAATTGAGCGGCGACGAAGTCAAAAATATCGGTAAAACCACACCACTATCAGTGGTCAAACCTTTTGGGAAATTACAATCGATAATATAATTGATAATGTAGCAAATAAAAAGTTCCAAGAGGTGTTATAAGAAATATAGTTTGAGAATACAGCACAACTATGTATGTATTACTGACAGTAAAACCAACCACATACAGCAAAATGATCAATTTTATATTAGGGAATTGGTATTACGCATGCCAATAACCATATAATGAGTATCCTACAGTAGAACATGATACAGCTACACAGAACATTTTTTGCACACTATATCTTTTATACAATTCAGGTCCTATGAGTCCTGATCAAGTTTTTTCGATCAAATTGGTCGATAAAAAATGCATAGGTAAGTACAAAGAACACCAACAAAAGTACCTATTTAAGGTAAATACTTGTGACAAGCGTCTTGGCTACCGAAACAGATTTTAAACTTTTATCTATTGTATGCACACTATCGGAGACCCGGTATGTTCCTCTTATCTGTTGCACACAAACGCAATAGCCCTTTAAAAATATACACACAAACAAACATAGTCATTACCAAATTAACGACATTCAGGTGACGAAAAAGCATTTTGTAAACAAGTCTCATTCCGTACGGTCGCTTAGGTGCTTAGTGATTGAACAATTCTATGTGCCGACATTAACACTCATCCTAAATATATCAAAGTATGTTTTAGTGATAACCTTATCAGTGAATGAATTCAAAACATGTCTTCGCCCACCCCGTCACCACCGAGCCTACATTCTGAACCAGAGGAGTCTAGAGATTCAACGTCATCCGAGTTCTCAAATCAGGCCATATCGAAGTATGACCCCATTGAACTATCTCAGAAAAATGATTGCAAAACCAGTGGCATAACATCACACGGTGTTGAAGATATATTATCTGAAAATGTCAATTATAACATCAATGAAAACGTATTCTCCGATTATAAACCAGAAGTTCTGTCATCTATACCTAACTCCTTTGTACAAGATTATAACTCTAGAGACTCGACTGGATTTAGCATTCATGACATTCTTGGTTTGCATCAATCCTATAATCCTGCTAATATTCAAGATGAATTAGAATCCAGGTACAAATATCAAGTGCCGAATTACGAAAATATTAGCAACAACTCTAATAATTACGGGTCGGGAACGGAAGAGATGATTACGGAAAATTGCATCGACAAAAGTGACAACATTTTTAGTGCGACCACAGCGCATGTTGGAAATCAAGTTATTTACACAAGAAGCTATAACGCTAATGAACTTGTTCGCTACCATGAAAGAAGTGGTCTAGGCAACGATGTCGTTAAAGATCCTGCAATAGAAATCAATGACGTGCATGATTCTAGTTTTCCCAGTCAGGTAAATGCTACAGTAAAATATGCTTTATTGAACAGTCTAGAAGAAGGAAACTTCTGCTTTTGGCATACGTCAAATCGACGATTGTGATTTACCACAGAACAACCGGATTCCTAATGGCATTTTAATATTTCTTGTAGATAGTAGCAATTAAGAATTAGGTCGAACTCACCTTATTGTAGTACTGTACATAACCAAAGTAAGACGTATTATTTTAGTGGTTATGTTATATTTCAGAATCCTTTATGGAATAATAAGTCTGCTTCAAACACTCCTATCCGAGCTTCTTCTCTATCAGTCACCGGTAAGTCCATATTTTTTATATCAGGGCTGATTACTCAATCGCCAAATAACTTTATCCGAGGGAATAAATTTGAATTTTTGACAACTTTCCTATACAAATCTGTCAAGCGTCAAATTTATTTGTTGGATAAAACCTTAGATAAAACATTATCTGCCGATTGAAAACCTGCTCATAAGCCTGATTTTTAATGGCCAGATAAAACATATCAAACTGTTAATTTGTAACTATTTCTTTTTTATGGACTTGTCACAGATATAACTTATCCTTAGAGAAATATTCACCCTACTAAACCTAACTCATTTCTTACTAGTGAACTTAATCGTAGTACTTTCAGTATTCGTGGTGATTAACATTCTCTTTAAAGTGAATATTCAGTTTTCATCTGTAGTTCTCATAACGCGGCGATTTTTTATTTCTGTTTCTTTTCTCTTTGAAGCTCTAAAATATGAAGTGTTCAAGTGTTCATAAAATTTTTATATTTATTTCTTTTTCAGAAATGTCAACCGACTCATCTTACCAAAAAGGGTTTACAAAAAGAGCTCGAACGGCCTACACCAGCTCACAACTCGTAGAATTGGAAAATGAATTTCACCAAAACCGGTATCTCTGCCGTCCAAGACGCATTGAACTAGCGAATTACTTACAACTTTCAGAGCGACAGATCAAAATATGGTTCCAGAATAGGAGGATGAAATACAAGAAAGATAACAAACATAACAAGCCATCTTCATCGGTGGATGACAGCAGTCCATCTAGTTCCAAGGAGATGTCGCTTAGTCAAGACCACAAGATGAGTCATGGAAGAAGCTGTGGCGGACACGATCGACACAGACGCCTCCTAGCTGACAATCACTCAACTCATCACAAAATATATCTTCAACCAAATGATAGTATGTCAAGACCTCCGGAGTACTCGTCAATCAATCCAATGAAAACTGTGATAAAAGGCCCTCAGAGTACCATAGAACTGCCATCGTACACGCCGAATTTATCTTATTCATCGTACTACACGGCAGGAACAAGCAGGGCCGCTTACTCACCGATGTCCGAGGTTTATCGGTACAGCAACGATGAGTCAGTGCCACCGAATTCTAACGCTTTACCTCCGTTAGCATCTGATAGTTACGTACCAAACGGAGCTAACTTAAAGCTAACCGATGATTTGGTGAGGTTTAGCGCTGGGTCAACTTATTACAATCCACTGCCGAGTGGTGTAATGATGCCTCAAACAACAACAGATAGCTATGGATTTAGTACATCTATGACGTCTGCAACGATGCCTACTTATGAAGATAGCAGTCTCCACACGAGAACTTCTAGCTTGGGATTGCCTCAGGATCCTTACTTCTCATATTTGACATCTTCAGATCCTGCAAATCAGCATTCTTCTTCTGCCACAAGCAAATATTCGTCGTATATATCTTTATAACGCTAACTTCATTTTTGATATCATGTCGTTTATCTTGTAGGTATGTTTTGCTCATGTTACTGTTATTAGTTCCATTATTTTTATGCTAGCTATTATTATGTTGTACTTTGTAAAGTGTACTGTTTTACTTATATTATTATTAAAAGATTCATAATTTGTGTAAATAGATGTTAAATTATGTTACGTTGCCATGACGCAGCAATCATAAAATTAAATACTTCTAGTTATGTATTTAGCTACTTAATTGTTAGGCTTATAGTGTTATTATGTAACGACTGTGCTATAATTACAGTTATGTTATTTTCAAATTGTATTAGATGTCAATCTTTATAATATAGTCTTATGTGATGTAACTAAATAACGCCTACTTAATAAAAATATTTTCTGTTACGGCTAGCTGTTTCTTTTTTCAGTATTTTATGATATTATATAAATTTCAATGTATATTAGTCTGTGTGGTGTCCAGCATAGAATAGACCACCACCTCTAAACCCGTGGGTGTCGTAAGAGCCGACTCAGGGAAATGTTTACTATACTACCCACTAGAATACACCAGCCAACTAAGGGCATGCAAGCTGTCACAGTACATTGTAGGCAGAAAGAAGGCTTCTTGATTGGCCGTTGCAAAGAACGGTATAAAGGAAATCACCCATAACCAACGCGACCCAGCAAATACATTTGAAATCGCATTAATGAAGAAGAGCTTCTTCATTAATGCGATCACCGAACTATCAAAGAATTCCCATTTGCGTATTGTAACAATTATCCTAATGCATTTCATTACATAGGCATCACCTTCATGTGCCTCCCTTAGAATGAGTCCACACTCCTTTGTGTAAATCATAACACTAACTAGGTATAACTGGGCACGCTAAATATTTGCATAACGAACGACCTAGAACATAAGCTTTGACCACAAATGTAGTGTAGGTAATAATAATATACTACCTTTATTATTATAAAAAATAAAAAAGCATCACAACAATCTACCAGTAGGTACTTCAAATACGGCATTTATAATTTTTTTATAGTTACAAACATGTTTACATAGATAAAAATTAAAACTACTGTAAAATAACACAAAAAGCGTAAACATGTTATTGATTTTGAGGGACCCTAATTAGGCTACCACGTAAAGCTAATAGAAGGCTTAAAGACAACCAATAGAAATACCACCTGTAGAAGGGGTAGCTACTAATTAACGAAACATATAACACGTATAAAAGGGAAAAGTATTTTGTTAATAGATATCATTCGATCCCAGTACGCAAAGCAATCATGGCTTACTCAAATACTAGTGAATTTTACTATGGTGTCTCTGCTATAGATAATGCTGTACATAGCACAGATCAAAATATACCATATTTTAACCAGATTTCTCCAAATTATCAAGTACGTATTTATATGAATCTTTTTATGATTTATAATATTTAAATAATATTTTTTGCCGTGTATTTACTAATTGTTTTTGCTCTCAGATACCTCCGTATATTAAGATGCCTGAAAACTATACAGAACAGGAAAATTATAATCACGAAGAGAATTGTATAAATCAAGAATACTTTATAAAACCAGAAAATTATAGTATAAATCAGAAAATTTATCCTACACTCACTCCTACGTTCCGTTCTTACGATCCAGCTCAAGGAGAACAAATAACGCATGGATGCACTCACTTTTATGAAAATTATTCAGTTCCTCAGTACAACTCAATGCAGGTAAGCAAGGGTGATGATATTAAATCATAATGCTATAAGTGATGATATTTTGATATATTATTTATTCATCATTGTCTGTTTCAGTACACTCCACGGACGCCAGGACCAGTATCATATCCGGTATTTCACCTTCAGCCAATGCAACCATATCAAAGAAAACATCGTGCTCAGATCACTAGTAAGTAATTAAGGGTTATACTTTACATTATGATAAATGAAAAACAATATGACAACAATTATTATATATTACAATTAAAAAAACCCATACCTAAAATTTTCACGGTTTTTTTTTTTTTTTTTTACTTTTTCTAGTTTTGCGCACATCAAGAGGAAACTTCAAAGCTGTAGTCAAACGCAAGCGCAAACGGACTGTCTTTACTACTGAACAAGTCCAAGCCTTAGAAGATATCTTCAGAAAAAAACAATACATCAATCGTGAAGAGAGACAAGACATCATGAAGAAATTAGAACTCAATGATAAAGCTGTAAAAATCTGGTTTCAAAATCGGCGCTTGAAAAATAAAAGAATGCCAGAAGAAAGTTCAGAAGAATCAGAAGATTGCCCAAATATTACAAATTCTATAGGAGAAATGAGATCTCCAGACATAGCTCGTCTTGATTTAGTCGAATCTCAAATTACAAAAAAGACCGATGAATTCGGTTATGTTACTCTTGATGACGCAGTAATGGGAGATTTAGTCAATGTAATAGATGATTTCTTAGTGAACAGTTTAGATGTCCCTGCCAATGAATCTACTGAAAGTGATAGCAGTCCAATATATGAACCTATTTCTCCAGCGAGCCTAACTGACAGTAATGAAGAAGACAATTCTTCGTGTTGGATACCATCTGAACCTGATGAGTCCCTGCAAAGACTTTTTGATTTACAAACTATGTTATCATTGTAACCTGTGCCTAGATTTTATAGCTATTATTATTTTAAGTATTTATTAGTGATAAGGTATTATGTACCTACTTGATTTGTATTCCTAGATAAATAAATTGTTTGTAAGATGTTTTTTTTTCTTTTTAATTTCTATCACATTATCACCTAAAAAAAAATAAGATTCTAAGTAATACTGAACCGTGAAATAAATATCTACTACTAGCTGTTGCCCGCCACGGTTTCAACCATGTGTTTTATGTTTATCAAAATAAAATATAGCCTTTATCACTCGGAGATAAAGTAGCTTTCTTTTAGTGAAAGAATTTTTAGAATCGATTCATTCGTTCCAAAGATTAAATTTAATTTACCTAGGGCCCCTACATATAAACAAACAAATTTTACCTCTTTATAATATTAAGATATAGACATGTCCGGTTTTGTTGCGCCGCAAATGCTAATAGATTCTACTAAACTACCACTCATATCCTTATGTACAGCTACTATCATCATATCAGGCTCATAACAGCCACTGTTAGATATAGACGTCCACCATAGATTTCTACACCTTGAAACCAACGGCTACCCCCGAATTTAATCAGGTCATCTGCTGGCCCGACCAGCACTGACCAACCTGATTAAATTCGCGGCCGTTCAACACTCCGCTTCCCGGTTCGGAGTCGCCATTCCCGAACCTTTCTTCTCCAACGGTTTTCGGTTCCGCGAGCTATGTGGCCCGCCTATTACCACATCAGTTTACTTATTCGTGGTATAATGCTAAACAGTGCTCCACAGGTATAAATAATTTCTCTCTTTAACCGATTGTGAAAAGTCAAGGATGATATTTTAGTACGCTCTGTATATGGCTGGCGAATAAATAGGAAACTTATTACTTGCTTAAAATAACATACCTATATTTTGATTTAGTGCTGCATCTCGATTCGAATCTCACTGTTATTTTGTTGGTTGATATTTGATGAATTGACATACGATAATAAACGTGTAACTTAATAACGGGAGCTGTGAACATGACTAGAGCATGTTCACAGCTCCATTATCAAATTCTCAAATGCTCAAATTCTCAAATTATTCAATTCGTCAAATGTCAACCTACAATAAGAGTGAAATTCGAATCGAGATGCGGTATGTTCTTACGAGATACATTGGGCGCACTATAATGTACGAACATACATAATTTTAATTTACATTACTTTTCTAAATATTTGAAGGTACGTGGCAAACACTTTGATAAAAATATATCACGGCACCGCTGGGCTCTTCAGTCATACATCGAAGTAGTTGCGTGCTGCGTGGACAAGTGATATTTTATGAACAATAATAATTAAGTATAATTTCTCATACACATTGATCAAAATGATACAAAACCTTCTAACTACATTGACCCCTTTAGGGATCAAAAATGAGGTAAAATATTTATATTTCTTTATGTTCTTGTCTTCTAAAACTAGTTCTAGTCTCAAAACTACCTACTATATTTCATGTCAGTTGACAACGTTCTTTTATTTTATTGTAACGTGACATTTTAGGTTTATCGTTGGTTTTATTTTTAGTAATATAATATTGTAATTTTTTGTTATAGAATAACTACTGGGAAAATCGTCCGTTTACCACAGTATGGCCAGATAAATCACAGCAGAAGACAAAAGGTTGATATTTTTTTTATATTTTGTTTTCCCTGTTATTTTCACAATAATAACAACTATTATGTACCTAGTATAATTGTTACGCCTTGCTATATCCTGAGGTGTCGGCAGAGGTGTACTATTGTAGTTTTACCCACTTTTCACCATCAATGGTAATACATTAACCGGGCACATGTCTTAACCCTCAACTACAGCTGAAATCTCTGAATACAAATAACCTCAAATAATAATCTCTATTTACATTTTTCACAAGTTTATTTCGAACAAAAGTTGAAGGAATACTGTTGTATTCCTCGTGTCTGTTTGTCTTTACTCAAAACTCGAGGCAGTTTTACATCCTGTTGTATAAATGTCGCATAAAAGTTGACGTGTGCATGAATCTGTGTATGGTAAAAATGCAGATGTTGTTGTTTCAGGTATAACTAAAACAATCAAGAAGAAACAAAAACGAGTGCGTACAGCCTTCTCGACAGAACAACTGCGTGCCTTAGAAAAAACATACACTCACCACAGGTATATCGATTCGGAGACACGTGCTGAACTGGCAAAGTCCTTGAACATCGGAGACAAATGCATCAAAATCTGGTTCCAGAACAGGAGGATGAAGGAAAAGAAGGAGACATCGGAGTCCAGCTGCGATTCTTCGAACGAATCAGTTAGTAATGAAACGCCTTTGGAGCCTGCCTCACCAACATTGCAAGAAAAGCTTGAAGATCAACCAAGTGAGCAACTCAATAATTTATCTCATTATAATAATCCTGAGCATGACTACCAATTACCTATTTACTACGGTGCCCATCAAATTCCGCCAGGGTATAGAGGTATCCAAGCACCAAGTTTTGCAACATATTTTTATAACGATACCAATGTTTATCCAACGCAATATTATCCGTTTGAGGTTAACTATTCAAACAGCGAAGGCACTGGCTTCAATCAATATGGCTGTGAAATTAATAACTGGTCATCTAATCATTATCCTTATTACGCAACGATATAAATTTTTATTTTTACAGAACTTAATAGAATATAAATATTAGTACTAAATAATACTAGATAGATAAATATTAACGAAAATAAAAGTATATAAATAGATTTTACACAAATGCGACTAGACTTATTACTATATTTTTTATTTTATGTGTGTGAGTACTTAAAAAAACTTGTACACACGGCTACAGATTAAGCTATACTTTTCCAGTATAAGCTGACCTCGCATTGTATAGACTTTCCGTATAATGAAAAATCAGCTTGTACTGAAAATGTATAACTTGGTTAATGTAACCGTGCATACACGTTTATACCTATAATTCATAGGTTTAGTAAGTAGTTTAATTAAGTAAGTAAGACATTTTTTTTAATTTGACTCACGTTTGGATCATAAAAATGTATATAAAAACAATTAAAAAGTCCATTTTGTAATACGTTATGACTTACTAACTTTAATTTATCGTTATAAGGTAGGTAATTTACACTCGGAAGCACTGAATCCGGGTCAAAAATAAACCTTAATATCTCGGAAACTAAGAATCTTAGCTTAGTCAAATACAAAGTATTTTTTTTATAGAATACTATTAAAATAACATTATTAAAACTTCTTAGTTATTTTGTTTTTTACTTATTAAACATACATAAATTAAACAGTTTTTTTAATTTATGTATGCAAGTTTTTTTTTAATTTCCTCTTTTTTCACATATATCATTTTCCCACATTTTAATACTTTGTATTACCTCCACGTATTGTTAAAACAGATTTCATGCGATTCGGTTTACGGCACAAAGTTTCTGAGGTGATGTTGGGGAATATTCTCACATTCCTCTATCAATTCAATTATCAGCTGTCGAAGCGTATTATTTGAGCAGAATTATATAGGTGTATAAAATACTTTTTATTTGAATAAGCTATCATTCTTAGTTTCCGAGATATTATTAAGGTTTATTATGTTGGTTACCCCGAATTCATCACGTCCGAGTGTATTTAAGTATTTAAGAATTTATATCTTTAGAAATTAGTAAAATTTTGATAAAAAACTATTTATTTTAACTTATTCCATAATACTTTGTTTTTTATTAAAAGTTTATGCATTGTAATGAAAGTGTTGGTAATAGAGTATTTGAGTATTTATAATGAATACTAATTAATACTTTCTCTTCTACGTCTTGTTATTTTTCTATATTTTATCTTGAATCTTTGTAAAAAAATCTTTGTTTCTATTAATTTTAACTACCTTTACAATTGTAAAGGAATTATGTTTATTAAATAATGCTCTAGAATATAAAAAATGTATTACATCTCAGTGTAAAAATGTTTTAAATAAAATTTTAATATAAAAATAGTTTTTTTATTAAATCAACATACTCAGTACTCAGGGATGTTTAGACCAAATAAACTTTATTTCATGATTTATACAAACTGTAAAATGCAATCACAAAGGTATATGTTGTTTCTATTTACTTTAATAACGACTAAAAATATACAATTATATAATAACATATAGACCATAATTTAACATAGGAAATACTAAATCCACTAAAGACTAGAATGAAAGCATCCTAATAATATTAAAAAACTACATAAACAATCAATCATCACCTTTCAAAATCACATACAAAATAAAAATTTAGTAGGTACTGGGATTTTGAACCGGCACCGCCGTAATTATATATTGAGGACTTGAAGATTGTTGCTGAAAATTATATGGTACTTGTGGTTGAGCGTGACAGTCACAGTTACAGACCTTTTTCATGACATTTTCTTGAACTGAAGACATGTTCAGCAAAGAATTGTGTGGCACAGAAGTAGGTGCTGGGCCTGGAGGAACCACGGGCATAACGTTCAATTGGTTCCAAATAACACCACTGGGGGACATGTAAGACTGTCCGTAAAACGGTGAAACAGTTGGCAATAATGATACATATCCCGAATTATTTGGAGCATTCCTTATAGAAGTTTGTTGCTGAACCATCGTTGGAAAAATCATTTTTCTACTTGATGATAAATCTTCTGGCATCATCTGTTCTACAGGGCTCATAGACTTATGTGAGTTTATGTCAGTGGCCTCCTTCTTAAAAAATTGTGCTACATGTTTGGTTTTGCTGATAGTTTCATCTTTGTATTTCTTACAGATATCCGTTTTATAGTCCAAAGGTGAATGACTGCTATTTACAAACACAGGAGGTGGATGAATCACTTTAGTGGTAGTTATTACATTCGGAGTAGCAGAAATGTTAGCTCCAGAATTTTTTATCCCAATGTCTTGAACAACTTGCCTGGTCAGCATAATATTACATCTAGTATTTGTCGTATTTGTCGTCTTACTATTGTCCCAAGATGCTTGAACCATATCAGTCAGTAATGGTAATGAACGCGGTTTCTGATCATTAACTGATGGTGCACTCACATTATGTAATTGGTCTTTAGCAAATTCCAGGGACTTTCGAATACCAATTTCGTCATCAATTTCGTTTGTTGTTGTTTCTTTCTTTTGCTTCATTCGGCGATTCTGAAACCATATTTTAACAGCTCTTTCAGGAATATTCAAAGCTTGGGCTACTTCTTTACGATGGGTGTTGCCAATATATGGAAGTTTTTTAAACTCCTTCTCTAAATAATTGATTTGGTCCGTTGTAAATGCGCTTCTGAATCGTTTGGCCTTTTTTGGACTTTGGTGTTGCGTATTGTCCATCTGAAAAAGAAACAATGTGTTACTAAGATTTTGTTGACAAAATACTGTCTCTGCATCACTAATAAAATAATTTGTGACTAAAATTGAAAATTTAACATTCAGAGAGTGAGGAAAATGGAACAATCGTAATAATTATTTTTTACTTAAGAAACTATACATGTAATATGATTGATAATTTTAATTGCTACAGTCACAGTATTGTTATTTCTAATTATTGTGTAATAAAATACGCTAGTTACTAAAAGTGTATGTGACTTACCATAGTCATATTATATTCTCTTATAAAACCGCCACTAGTCTGCATGCTCAGAGTACCTTTTACACCGTTTGTATTCAGCCACAAATATTTCATTATCAATAACGCTGACACCACCACAAAACGCCAAACGTGGACCAGACTAATAATTGTGAACTGATTATTTCTTATATATAGTTATGATTGGTAAATCATTATTTAATTACAATATTTTCTAATCATACACTATTAACTAATTATTGTCAGCCCATGGACGATTATCATAATGTGTCTAATTAATTGTTGAATTTACTTAATGTGCCTTGTGGCTAAAAATGTGTATTCAGTTTTAATTAGATACTAGTATTGATATTTTGTGAGTAATTATTTGAATATTTATCAGAAATGACAGTTAGTGCTTCTATTACTTAATGATATCTAATGTATAAACGGTTGTGTTGTGTACATAATATGATTGCATGAACTTAAAACTAGATGTGCAAGATGTACAACCAATTAGAGGTAAATGTGAATCTTGTTTTTTAATCGTAACATTTTTTGAAATCAAGCAAATAATCATTATGAACCTAATTTATAAGGCCTCCTGAGTTTGATAGATCGAAAAATACAAATAAAAACACTTTTTTTTATTCATATTTCTGTCGAGGCTATAATAACACTTCACCAGTATTATTAAATTGTAACCAATTTACTTAAAAAAACTTGTTTTTGTGACATTTATATGCCGATGAATAGGGGCAATAGGTTTAAGAGCTATTTTGATGACTTCTAATCATCGTTTATAAGTAAGTTTACAAGTATTGAAATACTATTAGAATAGAATAGAAAGGTTTTCATTTCAAATCAAGCAAATATTAGGCACTTTTGAAACGATACAAATAATAGGTGAACGGTTCTAAAAAAATTGTCCTTTATCTTGGTATTATAGGAGTTTTAATGCTTTTGCGAAAAATTTGATACATTTAAGATTTATTGGTCAATTGTTGGCTCATCGATAATTCAATTAATAAAATAAAAAGCCAGCTGGAGTTGACCGGGTATAAAAGGCGAGGAGCTAAATGATATGAACGTTATGAAGAGACTGCAGCTTGAGATTGCATCAAGGGATTGCTTTGGGCTAATTTGGTTTATTCGTTGATCTTTGGAGAAAAATATACCGAAACAGAATACTTGGGCAGAGTTGATATTTTTAAACTATGAAGTAGATGTGATATTTTAAAACTATCAAGTAGATGTTAATTACGCAAATAGGATTTACTCCAGTATTGCCCTTTTTTTATAGCCCTTATTTTTGAGGCTCACTTTTTGGTAATCTGTGTGTACCTACTGAAGTACAGAATGTACAAATGTATGATTGTAAAAAAAAAGTTTGAAATTAATTGAAAATATATTAAACGACTCCAACTTGAAGGTAGAAAAAGAGCTGTAACTTTTGAACGGCTGAACAGATTTTCATGAAACTTAACTAAGATGATACCCAATTAAACTAGCTTTCAATTAATTACTGCATTGAAATCGCGGTTGAACGCTCACCTTCCATGCAGGAGGGTCTGAGTACAAACCAGGCCTCTCCTCCAGTCAGTCAGTCAGTGCGGTCAGTCCAGGCCAGACCTCTGACTTTTCGAATTCATGTGCGGATCAGAATTTGATAATCACTTACGCCAACGGTGTAGGGAAAACATCGTGAGGAATCCCGCACATATAAAAGGGCCGCATAAAGTTCTAGATGGTGTGTGTAGTCCGCCATCCCGCACCAAGCCAGCGTAGTGAACTAAGGCCTATCCTTCTCATTCAGAAGACGACCGTGCCCAGCAGTGGACAGTAATGGGCTAGATTTATAAGCTTTATTTTAGTTTTATCAAAACAAAATAAAGCGGAGTTAATGTAGCGAAAAACTCTTTTTGAAATCGGTTCAGTAGTTACAGAGATTACTCCCTACATACAAGCAATCAAACATATTTTACTTCTTTATAATATTTACCAACATTAATTTAATTTAATTTCCCAATTTTTAAAAGCGAAGAATAGGTACATGTCTTTTCTCAATGACCAATACTTTAAATGTAGATAGAATGCATCGTGATAATTTCTAACCATGAAGGACTGTTTAAATAAAAAGTGTAATTTTTTTGGCTTGATTTTATTAATTACATATCTACATAAAATATTTACAATTTTGGCATTAAAACTAAAACACTAATTAATGATCGTCTTCATACTGAATAGACCTGATCCATGACAAGTCCCAACTCTTCTTGATGATGCTGCTGGGATCCGTCGACGTGAGAGGTTCAGTTTTCGGCACTACCTCTGGTGACAACTCCTGAACCTCACTATAGGGAAATGGATAAGGCTGCACTTCTTCAAGGTGGACTTGCTGGTATTGTGATTGGTATTCTTCCTCCCCCATATAAGTCGGATACATGTTTTGTGTTAGGACTTGAACTGGGGGCATTGTTGTCGCCAAACTGGTGACTGGCATCGAAATAGGTGTTGACACTGCTGGATACTCCAGGTAAACGTTTCCTTGATTATACACCTCGTTCTTAATACTCTGGTACTGCTGGTGAATGAGCATTGGCATCTGAATGTTGCCTATTTCCGGGGATGACTCAGATGTACTAGTTTCTTCCGAATCTTCGAGACATTCGGTCCTGTCTTTCTTCTCCTTCATACGGCGGTTCTGGAACCATATTTTGATGGTGCGTTCATTTAAGCGTAAGATCTCTGCGAGTTCAATCCTTCGAGCGCGATCCAAGTAGCGGGTTTTGGAGTATTCTTGTTCTAACTCCATCATCTGTTGGCTCGTGAAAGCAGTTCTGATGCGTTTCTGTTTCTTGACTCCAGTTACTTTGTTGCTGGTCCATCCTGATGTCTGAGTGATGAATCTTCCGAGAGGTGTCTGATGAGGCCATTTCGACCCAGCGATAATTTGGCCATTTGGATTGCGTATAACATTAGGTCCGTTTATGATTTGCGCGTTTATTCCTCTTGTAGGATTAAGAGTGGTGTATCCGTTGGGCACCGCGCTTCTTTGATAAGGTACGTTCATGTAGTTTTGTGGGTTATATATAATTTGATTGCTCATGACGTTTACATTGTTGACACTGCTTGTGACTTGGTAATCACTGGAGATATTGTTGCTGGATGCTGGTACTGACACAATATTATGAGTCGGTAAGTCACTCCACTCCAAGGGCTGTAAAAAAAAAAGGTTCCTTATTATAGAAAATCGCCGAATATGTAATACGAAGGACAAGAAACAAAAAATGTAATACAGACTATTAATAAAAAATATTATTAATCTCTAAGCTGAAACGTAGCTAAATAAAAAAAATTAATTACCGTTGTGTTATGAGAAATATTGGTACTGTCAACTTGGTTCCACCGTCCATCACTGGAGGTGACGATACTATTGTTAACATTATAAGGGGTTGTCGAAGACTGGCTGGAAGTAGACTGGGCCATTTTGAAATAATATTAAAAAAAGGAAGGGAACTAACGTACTCTGCCAAAGCTCAGCTAACTATAATTTCTGTCAGGTTTGTCCGCGATTTTATATGCCCACAACAACCCCCTGAGTAACCGGTAATTAGCAAACTAGTTAAAAGCTTTCTCCTTCAATTAGGTGATTAGCCATTTGTTATGTGAAATTTTCTTATTGTTGTTTTTAAAAGTATTGGACTATTATTTTCTATTCCATGTTATTTAGAAGTTTTAGAGGTAGTAGATTTATTTAATAATATGGGAAGGAGGAATCTTCAAAAATAGAAAAGCGATGTTAAATTGCTCAAATTAATGAAGTTTTATTTTATTTATTGGTAGACATATAGGTACGCTAAACAGAGTTACAGCACTGTACAATATAAACTTATAAGCTCCGATCCATCCATTTATTAAATCCTCTTTTTCAATACCGTTTGAAACTTTGTATGTATGGCTACCTGATCATGTCACTTTGTCGCACCGCTTGCTTGGTAAGGACCCGCATCATATAGATTTCAAACTCCTGTTATGTAAAGTATCCCGTTTCTTCTAAAATAGGTAGGTACCTAATAAAAATATTATACATTTTTGTGTAAAAAATTACGGATTTTTTTCTATAATAATTATATTAATACGTGAAGAGATAACGTTGTACCCCTTTTTAAGCATACTAGTGGTCGCCCTGTGGTCATAATTCGACCGTACCTAATTTTAGGATGCAGAATGCTAATGCACGGAGGAGTGTGAGATTTGGCTCAGTTAAAGTTCATATGGAGAAGAAGTTTAGAAAGTTAAATTGAATGTCAACCACTGGGCGACCACTAGTATTTATTATTAGACAGGTAGTTTTCTCCTAAAACAATATTAATTGCAACACAGTGTCTTTCTCAATATTTTGCTAGTCTACTGAAGTAATATTAATATTCCAACAAAATTCCAATAGATGGTCTTACAGTGCTTAGTACATAGCTAACTAAATTATCGTCGCTGTAACACAAATTTTTATACCAGATGTACGACTCTAATGAACAATTAAATGCAATAAGTTTATTTGATGCTTCTTAACTACGCCCGCGCCGGCCGCATCTAATTGTCAGTTCACAAATAATTACTTTATTGGTGTTGTTGTCAAAAGTTAGTTTTATTAATATTCACGCTATCTGTCACCTTTAGGGTGAGTAGAACACTAATAGTTACAACTTAAAGCTTTCCTATAAGACTAGTTTTTACAAAGTTAGTAGCTAGAATATCGAACAAATTAAATACAAATTATGAAAATCTTTATTCAACCTAAGATTTTATGAAGGAAAATAACATCAAATGCAAAATATTGTAAAATAATAATTATTTATTCGTGCGAAGATAAATACATATGTAATTAGTACCCGATAAGAGATATTATATCTGTATTGTCTACTTATCTGCTGTCTTTGTTATTTAATCTCATTATAAAAAATAAACATCACCTATCACTTTTGTTTTGGTTCGAATGGATAGATTTCTAATTATTATAAAAAAAGAATATGGAGTGTTTCAAAATAACTACAGTAAATATTTGCATTATTGTGAACACATTATTCGTACTGAAAAAAAGCTTCCAAACAAAAACATTTACAGCGCCATCTAGTAACGAACTTAGTAACTTGAAACAAGGCTTCTCCGCATCAAACATTGAACCAACACATGAAACGTACAACTTCAAACCTTCTAAACGTCAAGTAACTGGGGTTCATTCTCCTATATGACTGGTCTAAGGTAATCGTATTGCTTTCTGTACAGTTTATCCTGTCGTTTACTTTTTATTTTTAACGATGAAATAACAATAAATGCCGTGGAGAGCGGAATGTTCGAACTTGTTTTGGTTGAGTGACCTCTCTCGCACACATTGTAACCTTCGTAAAATTTTACAGATGGCGTAGTCAGTAGCAATATAATTGCATGAAAATTTCATTTTTAGCCACCTTATTCAATACGGTGACTAGAAAATTCATACTTTTAACTTTTGAACAATGATAGGGAACATGATTCGTTTTCATGATTCTGTAACACAACATAAACGCTTCAATAAC
Organism: Allophyes oxyacanthae; assembly: GCA_932294325.1. Lineage (NCBI taxonomy): Eukaryota > Metazoa > Arthropoda > Insecta > Lepidoptera > Noctuidae > Allophyes > Allophyes oxyacanthae. The sequence goes on from OW028620.1 coordinate 10,955,130, forward strand.
TAGAATATTTGCCTATTTCGTAGACTAAGTACCTACTTTGAAATTAATTACTTACTTGAATTCAAGAGTTAATAGGTACCTAATTTGACATTTACATAAAATTACCTGTAACACATTAAAGTTATCTAAGCCATGCTTAGTCCCTCTGCAATAAGTAGTTGTTCACACATATCTCGTACACTCACAGTCATCCACACTCATACATAACTTTGAAGCTCATTCAATCAAAAATAAAATAAAATTGATGCAATACAAAAAGAAGGCGGACACTGGCAAACGATGGGATTAGGAAGACGATAAAGAAAAAGCCATCTTGATTCGTTTCCCTGGATGAGCCCATCCTCTGAAAATAAGCTGTTGATTTTAATTCGGATACGAGGATTGATTAAAGTTTCATATGAACATGACATAAATGTAACAAAAGTTTCCGAGTCTAACAAACGTTAGTAGCGTAGAAACAGTTTTACTTTGCCGTTACTGGTACATAGACATTTATATAAAAGATACATACTTTATGTAAGTAAGTAGGTATCATTGGAATGGTAACGTCGGCAACGCTTGACGAATGTAGAATATTTCGCTAAAGTACTTTTACTGTGGCAGTGTGGCCTATGCCTGAGTTTGCTTATATTGAATAAACGTGAGTTGAATAGACAACTAGGGTTGCCGCGCGCCCTTCTTCTTTATTTTTAACAGAATATTATTTAATTTATCACAATTTTCGTAGATAATTATTGAATTCATACAGTTGATCACTTCGTGTGTTTTTAATAAATTTTAACTAACAATTAAATCACCTATAACGTAGGTATGTGAAATCAAATATTTAAGCATCATTTTATAAATACAAATGTATAAATAAAAATATTAATCCCTACTACATTATCTCTAGTACATTTATGTACTCCAAATAATGCAAAATTCCTATTCGCGAACTACAAAATGTAGGCGGAGTCCACATCAACAAAAGATTAAAAAGAGATGTATAAATGAACTGTCAATCACTTTTACAAAGAGGATTATCCCTACATTGTTATAGGATACTTGTTTACGGACATACTGCGGAAATCAGAAGTATTTAAACAGTTATCTTTGTCAATAACAATAAATACGGTGCACTAATCACTTTGTTTACTGAATTTTGAGATATATTTTCTCTTAATTGTTGTTTACATGTTTAAATAAGATAAAAGTTAAAAGTTGAAATAACATTTTTGTTACCGGCTGTATTGATAAATATTTTTTATTTTAAGTATGGTTAATATAAATAATACCCAATACCTGTATTGCCTAAGCTTCAATTTGTTCATCTGTTTTAATAACAACAATGATAAATATAATGTCGACTAGCATATTTTTATGTGTTTCGCATAAGTGAAATAAATTAGAAGAAAAGGAGAAATTAGTAAACTAAGCTTGCGTCCTAAATCAAATTGTTAGTGTTGAATTAGTTAAATAATTCAGTTACATAAAGTAAACATAGGTACCTACAACAGAAAAATTGCATTATAAGGACATTACCCGTATTTGGTCCAAATGCCGCCCAAAATAAATTGAAACGGCATTAATTAGATTTTGTCGGGGGTATCATTTTTCAAAATTAGCAAAAATAAATCATCACAAGAAAAATGCTCCGTAGGTCGTAACTTTTATTGACTTTGTTATGTAATTTCACAACTCTGCGTGAAAATCTCTGCCCTAACCCTTTTAGGAATATAGGCGTCAAGTTATATTATGCATCAAAACGAAAATGAAAATTTGAAATAGTTTTATTTCTCATCATAAAATCAGACCATTTTTTCTATAAATCAACTTATTTTATCGAAATAATCTTTAATATAATATTTATTTCTCAAAACTCCGAGTCGTTCAGCCCTACGGCCCAGCCGCCGCGAAAGATCATCAATCATCGCGGCAAGACAATCACAACCGGCGACACATCTGCCACGCTCGTACCGAGCGGCGCCGCATCGACACCGCGCGGCTTCGATGCAGTACTGCAACGATAGAATACTGCTCGGTAATCTTCGGTAATCCCCGTTAAGATAATACAGGATAACAAACAGCTGCACATCTACAACACGTGAGCGATGCAACATCGATGCTCTAGTATAACAATACCTCTCAGCAATATCTCCTACTTGAGACCAGTGGGCCGAGCACGAATGTTATGACGTATGGTAACGTGAACGTAAGCAAATTTTGAATAAAAAATTCTCGTTTAATCCATGATATTTTTTGAAAATACATGCATTATTTTTACATTTTCATGAAACAAGTGTGTAGGTATGTTGCATAAAATTTAACAAAAATGCGATAGATTCATTGTATTTTATAATCAAAATTAGCTTACGTTTACGTTACCATACGTCAAACTATTCGTGCTCGGCCCACAGTAGGCTAATTTACGTAATTATAGAAGTGCAGTTGCAGTAAAATTTTGATCAAAACAACACATTTCGTATTCTCTTAACTTTAGCTCGCGTCAAGTTCGAGCGTCACTGCAATATGATCGGCTCGTCACAAAATTATGTGAATTAGCCCCCTGTACTACCAGTACCTACCTACTGGAATACCTACTTGCAACCATAATGGTCGCTGACTAAAAGGACGCATACCATTCTCTTCGTAGGTCTCGTAACAGGCGATTATGGGATTATGTAAGGTGGAAACCAGAGGCAGTGGGGGCAAATTGTGTGATAATGCAACTTCTAAGATCGTCTGAAGTCCAAAGAACAATCTAATCCGATCAACGCACTGGTGATCGGTCGATCGACGCCAAATTCCGTAAGCGCTTTAGTCAACCGACCGATGTTGTGTTCTTTTCAAAAACTGTTATGCCTCAACCGGTAATATTTTAATAGAAAGGCATATTCACTGAACTCTAAAGTTTTACAAAAGATCGGAAGACCTTCAAAATTTTGTTTGGCACAGAAACCGCTATTGTGTCAAATCTTTTGTTCTTGTATAACCGCGAGTTTCTATATTGCAAAAATCCTAAAATTTTAAAAACTGTAAAGGTGGTTAATGTTTCATGATTTTCTTTCAGTAATCATGGTGTTTAGACGTGGTATGAAAATATTGTGCAACTGACTATAGCCTTATTTAAAAACTTAAGTAGGTAGGTATTTGTTAACACACGTCTTTCCCTGTAAAGAATAAGCTATGAGGTGTATCAGATAAATACCTAGACCCATTTGGGAATCTAGTACAAATATGCAATTACTCATATTTTTCCGTATATCCTACCTGGTACAAAACTATAGGAAAAATCCATTTTCAAAAGGTCTGACTGCATAACGTTCGTATTTATTCATAACCCTATTTAAGGCCTCAATAGAAATAAACGTTATTCTACGTTATATTTTTTATAAAACCGAAATATTACCTACCTTTACCCAAGTCTAGTTTTTAATAAAGCAGTGAACTTACAAGCAACATAAACATTAATAAGGCCAACCCTCTCGCTTTTAATCTCGCCATACGCACCTTGTTATATTCTCGTAAAAAATCGTTTTCCATATTTCACTAGTGGAAAATTGTAATATCGCGAAGCCGTCGTCTTAATAAACATTTTTTTTTCGTCATATGAAAATGACATTCGGGCGTCACGTGTGACATTGATGAAAAAATATAAAAGAAATGATGGGATCGACGGCGAGCCTGCTATCCGTTGCTTATTCCTTGTCTTTATAAGGGCATCCCATACATATGTATGCGTGAGTATTATTTTAGGTATACTTTAGAAGCGTGTGTGTGAATGAGTAGTTGTATTTGTTATTTCAAAACACATAGGTGTAAATATCGACTTTTTAACCGACGCATGTAATGCTACACCGCCTTATTTAAATAGTTACAGCATTTCAGCCTACTGAAGATGACCGTTTAATGTAATTTCTAGGTCTTCTAGGTCCATTTCACTACTTTGAATCATTAAAATCGTACTGCAAAATCTAAAACACATGACAATATTAAAATACTATCAAAAATATACCATAAACAACAGCAAGCTAAACATACCATCATAGATATACCGAAACCCGAGTAAATTTTGGTCGTATAACTGATATAATAAAGAATATCGCAGCATCCCGATTGCGTTTGACAAATGAGTATCATTATTTGACAGACGGTGGATCGGCCGCGCACTGTCGACATGCTGTGTCTTTTGTTTTATTAAACTCACCCTCCATTGATGTTGTGAGGGATGGCTGACATGATGCGAAGATGTAAGTATTATGAGCTAAGATCGTTTGGTGTGTAGCCAGCTTAAGGTATATTTACAGAAGCCCGTTTTATAAACAGATTCCTATTAGTATTTTTTTTAAATAAAACATTTTCCGTTAAAACCTTCCTTAATGAAGAGAGTGAATTTAATTTAGTCCTCGACGTCTTTTTTTAAATAAAGAATAAGAACTTGAATGGTTGCTGCACTTTGCTACGTAAAATTTTTAAATTCTTGGTAAAAACTATTTCACTAAGGCTTTACCACATTTTGTGACAAATAGAAACCGTATTCATAATACTGATTGATGAACATTTAAAAGAAACACTCTTCATAATATTTATACGACACGCAGATTTCTTTTAATACGTTTCAATATCGCCAAAATCATATCGCATTGAAGATAAATTACCCATCCACCTAACAAAACACCTAATTGAAACATTAAACTCCATCAAACATATTAATTAAGCTAAAACAACTATATAAAACCCTGAGAACGCAGCATGAATTCATTACAGAATCGAATCATCGGCTGTCTATTACGCCGAGGGTTGCCACAAAGCCGGATCGAGCGACAAAAGGAAACGCGAGCCCGAGGCGAAATCTCGCGAGCCATAAATCATAGGACGACACGGAAACAACCCTAGCGCGATTCTCAAACGCTCAAGGGGTTCATTTTAATGCTCTGTTATATTTATCTGTTATTATTATTTTTAATAATGCGGTTTTTAATCTGTTGAAGTTGGTTTTGGTTAAGAAATGAAACTCGAAAAAGAAAACGGTAATATACATACAGGGTTGTCCAAATAGTGAGGCTGAAAGGAAAAATTTATATTCCGCATACCGCAGGGTTATTCGAAAATATCCCTTCCGCGATTTTTTGTCGATTTTGTATACGTTTATTTTGCGTTATCTTTTCTTTTATTATATTTATGATTGTGTGCTCTGCAGATATTATAGGTCATTATTATTTTATTAATGCTTAATTATTTAATAAGTCGAAATTTTCTTAGGAAAGCTTATGTTGCTAGGAAATCCACTCTAAAATTACCTTAATTCCCATACATGAACGATCGAGGACATACCTAATTATAATTAATCCCTTTGCTATAATTCCTTTCCATATCTGCAGCTGACTATCACTTAATTTTTTGTAAGTTAATTAACATGCATAATATTCTAATTTTAGAAACTTCATTATTTTAACTTTGGTTAAGCATTTCATGGAAAGTAACTACTTTAGGCAATTAGACTGCTAGAAATTTCTGTACATTAGGTAATAGATTTAATACACTTAACTATTATTTGTCTAATCGATAGCTTATTATTCAAAAGCCATGACTAATATTCACCACAGTTTCTTACTAGCAATTATTAATATGGCCAGTTATTATGAGTAATTAATAAATTAGAAATCATTTGCAATACTTAGTTATGTCATACCGTCGTTCATCATTACGAATACTTATTACTACTAAATAATTTTAATGAGACATTTGAAGTAACTATGTCAAGAAATATTAATAGCGTTTCTAATATCTGTTCGGAATTGGCTAATTATTATTAGTAGGAAAGTTTTCTATTTTTGTTATAAATATCTACAGGTAACATTAATTGTCCTTACCGTTATGGATACGTAAGTCTACCATTTTTAATAAAAGAGTGAAAAATTATAAAATCAAAACAATTTACTTATTATCTACTAAGTAGAAGAAAATCTCTTTCAGGGCAATCTTAATATTTTTAATTATTTCGGTACATAAAATGAGTAATATTCGTATAAGTTTCTAAACTGTCGCAGGTCATGAATTCTAAAATTATACTAATATCAAATTTATGTCAATAAGAAAACAACCCGATAAATTGTGTTATGTAATATGGAGTAGGTAATACCACATCCCGTAAATTATTTATAACAACTTACCGGCGACTCACCCCGGTTTCATTCGCTTTTTAAAGACTAAAGCTTATTGTCGATATCTGTTTGCATTAGACGCATTCTCATGTATTATCTTGTGGAGGGCATTTAAAAGCATGTTGAGATAGTATTTCAATATATGATTTCAAAATACAAACAAATCATCCATGAATTTCAATAAAACTATCACATTATTATCCTACATATCTATCAATTCGAACCAATAAAATATATTTATAGTAAAAACACCTAAATGTATGACGCCGAATAGTGCCTAGTAGAGAAAGAGTACTTTATATCTCTAAAGTAAATGTGAATATTAGGAAGAGGGATGTGTATGAGACAGCGGCTAAACCGATTGGAATATTTAGTAAAGAACCCGAATTAATTCTGAATATTTCCAGACATCTAAAACAATTCACGTGGAAGGAGCCGCAAGCACAATAAACGTAAGAGGTGTTACATTTGATTATTTTTTCAAGACCATTTTTACCCAATATCTGTTTATCTTATAGATAGGAGTCTCTATTATTTGTAGATAATATTTAAAGTCATCACAAACTTTTTAACTCACCTGCTAAAGAGCAGATACCTGCCCGAGAACAGTACTAACGTAAGCGTTTCTTCGCTTAATAAAAGAAACTCTCTAAAATAGTAGATAATACTTAATACCATCTGATCAGATTGGAACCTGAATGTGAAAGGTTTGATTTCGGATATTAAATACTCATACCCTTATTATATTCATATCCTTAATACTCATACTTAATCACACTTTTATATTACCGAACACAGTCTCGCCGCTCTATACAGATCCAGTATCGATGATTAGTATCCTTGTAAACCGTCGAGCGCGGAGAGCTCTTGATAAATAGTCAAACCCTGGCGATAGGCCAACCTTGTGGAATAATCAAATTTTGTACCCAACGTTGCCTCTGCACTGCCGTGTCTTTTATGGATTTTATTCCCCCTAACAAGATGCTCGAGGGTACCGTTGCGGTTGCTTGAATTAAATTGTCGTTGATAAACTCTTATGTGCTCTTTTACTTTGAGAAGTGAAATATCAACGCGGATGTGCCCTTTGCAGGTTCGTGAAAGTCGGGATGTATAGTTGAGTGAGTAAATTTTATGTTCATTGGCATTGGTAAATCTAAGTAAGTAACGGTTATTAAAGGTCAGGAAAAAGTGCCAACAGAGAAAGTGTAGTGCAGATTAAAGTCAACGGTTCCAAATTCTTATTAGTAAACTTATGCTGTCTCTGTCAGCTTTATTCTTAATGGACCCAATTCGAGACTCCCACATTCAAACAAGATTTGAATTCCAATTTGATTTCCTGTCATATTCCAACACCAAAGGTAATCGAAAATTGGATGGTATTTATGTGTTCCAATGAAAATACATCTACATACACACGTCAATAGTAACGACGTGTTTATTTTCAGAAGTTCACTGGGCCCGTGTTCGGTCTAACAATCTTTATAAATAAAGCGAGCCCATTGCCTATTCATGACCGGGCAGAATTCACCCCCCTCCCCGCTGTCAGCTCACCCCCGTATCAAACAAGCCCCTTCATGTCAAATACTCCGCGCCCCGCGTCTGTCAAACTCTTCGCCAGCGTTTGACAGGGATCCTCCCTCGCTCGCGGGGAGGTGGAGTGCCACCTTTCACTGTTCTCCAACAATCCAAATCAAACCTTGTTATCTGGAAAATAGAGTAGGTTTTTGGTTGTGTTTTGGTGTTCCACCCGCGCTGTCACGAGTCTAGGTGCAGGCGCCACGTCGAATGATGGATGACGTCAGGGAAGGTCGGCAGCATCACGCGTCATTCATGTGTACACAGGCGTAAGGGATACGTTTTTCGCGTGACGATATAATATTGGTGATATGAAAATTTGCTGTCGGCTCGCGTCGAACTGCCAACGATTGTGTACCTATAATAGTTGGACACACTCGTGGTATCGGGTTTATTAGTGAAACCTTTTCTATTAGGTATACCGTACGATATTAAAAAGATTTGATTACTTAATGCAACATATTTGCTTAACATAAATTGAATAAACAAAATTAATAGTTAGAAATAAAGTTTAGATATGACAGTTTCCCTATTATTAAAGTTTAATTTCCACTCTCAAGTGGCTCACATATCCATATTGAATAACTAATCGATGAACTTTATCAGTATCAATGTTATTTTTTGTTTCCTAAAATTGTCTTCGGAGAATAATAATGTGTAATTGAATAATAATTTGTACAATCGTAAATGTTAATTTTAATTATTATTATGTTTATTATTTTATACGCCATACTATGTGGCAGAACATGTAGATCCTAATAAAATTAACACCATATAATTATCATAAGTTTTATACGCATGTTCTAACAAATATTTTTTTTTTATTATTATTGCTCCTCTTTTATCAGGTGTACAATAAAGAGTATGTCTATTCTATTATTTTAAATTTGCAACAAATGTCCAATAGATAATTATACATTTGCGTATATCCATCAACATATTTAGCGCTAGTATGGAAACCATTATCAACCGAAACAGGGAAAGTCAATAGACAAACGACGATTCTACAATCAAGAACATTAGTTTCATATAAATCAAATTACGTCATAAAAGCAGGCGTTTTAATTAATACCCAGCTTCTTCAAAATAGGTATATTATAAGTGTTTCTGCGGTTCAGTTAACAAGGCAGTGAGTCCCCCGACTTGTTCCTCTAATGTATACTTTATGAAAATTAAATATTTCACTCCGAGCCGGCTGCTCGCGGAGTGGGGATTACAACAAATTTGCATTATTTAATGGATACCGTGCGTGAGGATTTGTCAACAACTTCACTTGTTTTGAACAACACTCACTCAATGTTTTAGTTGGTATTCGCGATTTTTGTTGGTACCATTCAGTTTTGTGAGAAATAAAAAGACAGTCTAAACAAAAAGCGTTAACTGGATCTTGTGAAAGCTTGTATGAGAGATTTAGGGTATTCTTGAAGATAATAAACGACTTAAAGAAGTCGAGAATATCTCGACAACGTGATGAGGCATATAGAAGAAGCTGATTTGGAATCCCACCTAGGTATTTTTGCGTGTTTCTATACTTAATAAGGAAAAGGATATCTTAGAACCATCACAAATAACCATCGATGCAAATAACTGTATCAAATACAGCTAATACGCGGCTAATAGAAACATGATAAAAAAAACAAAAGAATACGTAACATAGTGTTTTGATCAAGGTACAAGAGCGATCTTATCGCTGATAGCGATGACCGCAGACATTTTTAAATAGGAGACCCGAAACGACTTCTCTGCTCAGCAGCCGTTATTTTGCCTTTACATTTTTCATGGCATCGTATAGGTACATCTGTTTTTAATTTTAAATACTAAAGTTCTAGCCTTCATGTTTGCCAGCAAACTTGAACTTACTTTCTGAAACAAACCGCTTGGCATTCCACATTTTCCCTTCTTTATTTTTTCATGAATAAAACAACAGATTTCTACTTCCGCCGGGTAACTTCTCCCTCCCACCTTCGATTTATTCGTCGGATAAAGAAAACTTCTTTTAAAAATGTAGGTAAAGTTCCCTTTAATATTTTCCGTCTGTTAGATATCTCGCCTGCCGTTCAAATTATGTGCATTTAAATTTGTGTTTTTTATTTTTATTTTGTGTTTGAACGTCAAAGTTTTTCACATTTTATTCAAGGTTTCGAGGAGGAAGGTCTTCAAAGTTTAACAAGGGCCAATATTTTGATGATAGTTATACATATATAGAGTAAATAAATAGGTGATTACCTGTGTTCTAAAAAAATCGGCCGACAAGAAATTATAAAATCGGGAGGTATGGTATTTTAAATTTAAATGCTTATCATCTACGTTGTTTTTATTAAATTAGTTCCAAAACCAAACTTTAAATAAATCAATTACAAAAACCCTTTCATTTTAATCTAAATCCATAACTAACCTATACCCTTCACCGTACCTCTACGTATCTATTTATGAAGGATTATGCTCTTATTTGGACGCTGGATACAATCATCGATCTATCAAGCTCCGACATGAGTGACACTCGTTAGATAGAGACCGTTGCAATTTAAATTTAAATCCTAGGAAAGCCCACCCTCCCCTTTTCTAATGGATACACAATCGGCGATACACATCGCTTTTTAACTACTAAAATGTATGGGTTGTATTTTTAATTGAAATTGTATCTTGTATCTACGATTGTGTTTGTAACTTGTGAATAAATTGTGATAACTATCAACAGTTTCTTTTTAAAATGAGGAAATAACATAATTAATTTAATTTCATACGTATAACCTATATCTTCAGATTAACAGCAAAAATGCGGAAATCTGGCGTTGTTTCCAAATACCTACTTAAATGGTAACTCCTAACCTAATTAAATGAGCAATATCAACAGTTTTCCCCAACCTTCTCGTGTAATTCTTGTGTTCTCGAAATAGATTATTTTTTATTCCCCGACAGGTATAAAAATATTTATAAAAAATAATACATAATTCTTAAAAAAACAAACAGCATCGTGATAATTTACGTAATAAAAAAATTTAGCGCGAAATAAAACTCTTGATAGTAGGTATTGATTTTTTTCCATAGTGTCGGATCACGTTTATAAATATTCATCGTGCGGTATTAGCATGCGGGGAGGACGTGGTAAAACCGGCGCGGCGTACGAACGCCTGTCATTATTTCGCCATTTGGACGCAAAAACCACGCGCACCTTCGCTCCGCCTGCCTTGCCTGCCTGCGCTCTGTGTATTGTATTTTCTATGAATCGTGTGATATTTAAGGGAATATCATGTTTACTGAATCGTGTTTGTGTAATGTTTATGTTGTTTGTACCTGGGAATAACGTATGTGTTACCACAGAGAATCAGTGCAAGCAACAAGCGTCTTGGTTCCGCTAAAATTTACCTTTTATAGTTCTGGATTCCAAAAATCAATAATTTTCTATCAACTATAGTTCTGATATCACTCGTTTCACTATAAAATATCGTTCAGAAATCATATATGCGACAGGTCGGCTATAAAATATCCCATAGACGGAACAATTTAACCCTTACACTTCTATAGCACCATGAGAACCGTAGTAGCTAACGCCATCTGTCACAACGGGCTTGAACTACGCGCTGTGGACTTGTTCCTCGTATTACAATAGAAAAAGAAAAAATCCGTAAAAAAGAAAAAATGTAAAGAAAGTTTAGTAAAATCCAAGTTATAAATATATCTTTTACTTTCTAAGGTCTTAATTATAACAAAAAGAGAATGCTATCTTAAAACCTGGATTTTAAGTAATAGTCTTGCTTTATACCATCTTTTGTAATAAGATAAAGTGTCAAGCATTCATCAACATACAGTGATTAATTTATTAAACAAGTCTCATTACGAAATAAACAAAGATTTATAATTTTCACAACTTTATACTTTTACTCAGTGTTTCATGTTAGGTAACGCGATTTTTTAATATGGCTGTCATTGAAACTTCTTAGAGATTACTATACAGGCTAATTGAAAAAAAAAACCCGAAAAAATGGCTTTTTTTCAGATTTTTTTTATTTTCTTCAGTCGTAGAACAAACGTTGTTCAGGATCATATTACGAAGTTAGTACTAAAAGGTTTCGGGTATTTTTTGAAATTAAGTCCCTACTCTGTTTATTTGACATCATTGTTAAAACGACAGTCCGCTTTTCAAGCAGCCATCTCTGAATTCTATCAGAATCAATAATATACCTCGCCCTACATTTATTATTGCTTAGATTTTACATTCTCTGATACACTATTATATATAATTTAAAAATACTTACGAACATGTTTCAAGAAAAAATTAACATTATAGCGAGGAAAGTGAATTTATAAAAAAAAAAAACATTTAAACAACTTGGCCGAATTAATAAAAGATCCCCGATTCCCCGCTTAAAGTAAAAGAAATTATAATCCTTTCTTTAAAATGCAATGAGGTGGTTGTTAAAACGTTTGCGGGGATATTTAAAATGCGCAGTCCCGTCCCTGGCAATTAGTGATGCCAGCGAAATTAAAACAATGAGAGCAGGGAGGCACGCAACCATTGTGGACGATGAATGGTCATGCTGATTCTTTTAAGTAAAACTTGTTATAGACACGGTTATTGCACCTTATTGTCTGTACGTATTGTTTGTTTTTCTTAATTTTTAGGGTAATTTTTTTAATGATGAAGAAATTGTTTAGGGTTGATCATCCCCAACGCTATGCATGCTGGATGCCTGGTAACAGTAGCACTGAGTAACTGGTGGTGGCAGTAGGCAGGTAATGTTTTTGATAGAGAGACCTTTTTCTATACTAGATATTATTATGAACGCTGCTGGTGAGTTTTGATGTTGAAGATGCAAAAGAGCAAGCAAAGAGTAGACTTGTCTAATTAAGTTACATTAGAATAAATTAAAGCAGTTTTAATTTTTTATTTGTATAGTTTCTGCGTTTGGCCACCATCTCACTTGATGGTAAGCGACGATGTGGCCTAGGATGTAGCATGCAGACCAAAAAGATAGCTGTTTCATGTCTTGAAGATATTCTATCCTGTCCTAGTCTATCATAGTTCGGGCACTGGGCTTCTCCCGTACTATGTTTAGAAACATTTTTTATCCACCATCAGCAACCAGATAACCTCGGATATCTCATTATGATATCAGTCAATCAGGTTGAGGAATGGACTTTCTTCATGAAGAAACCATATATAATTATGGTTATTTGTATGAAATGTTCTTTTTAATTTTTTCGTGATTTCAGGATTATTCCCATAATAAAAGTTATTCATTTTGAGGAGTATTTTCCCCCCTTAAAGCATTGCCGGGGAATTAATATATTAATAATTAATATTATATAACCCTGTTAAAAGAATATTGGAAGATTGTTCCATGATTTTTCATGTTACGTAATCATCACACGACGTAATCTTCAAACCTAATAACATCGTAATAAGGTAAAATGCCTTACTCATACCTACGTACATCCTCGTATCTCGAGGGTCTATTCTCAAAGTTCGACAGCGTGTTATCAGAGTCGACGACGGGTTTATGAGCAATCAGCTGCGGAGATAGCGGCTCTGACGTCACTTCCTGCGCTCCGTGCACCTCGACCAATCGTAGGAAGTGCCCGGAGATATTGTATATTTTATATCTTGAACGAGGCCAGAATATTTAGTCACACTCATATAGATAGATATGCTATCTTTTGGTACAATAAATATTTTACTGTCCTTTAACTTTTGATAAAATAGTTTGATGAGTAAAAGGAATATTAAATGTAATGCGTTTCTAGTCGAGCACGCGCGGCGACGAGCCATATTTAATTGTTTTTTTATTATAAACTGTATCAGCCCAGTGTATTAATGAAATACGTTTTGCTAAAGCATCATCGAGAAAGACCTTTATCAAAATCATTCGAAACCATGAACTGGGTCCTTTTTCATCATGCTAATGTTTTCCCCATTGCCAGACTGCTATGTTTGACGAGACTAATTAGACTCCGCATTAGTAGGTGCAATATATTCTTTCTTTCTGTCGTGTTGACACGTGGTATCACGTGAGAATCGCCTATGCCGTATTGGCTAGATTAGCCAGTCAGCAAGTGTCCAGGAAGCGCCAGACGATCTCAGGTACCTTCACTCGTGAAGGGTCTTTTCTTGCACCCCAAGTGCACTATACCTAATGTAAGTATAAATAATATGTATTATGATGAAACATGTGAGGGTAGCAACTGATTGCTCATCCACCTTGATCTCAAGCTTAGTTTAGCATATTTTTACACGAAGACCTTCAAGTAACTATACGCCTTTGTACATAGTACATGAAACATTTTAATTAAATAAAATAAATAAATAAATAACTTATCACCACTGAAATCTCTCCTAAAATTTATTTAGTAGTAGGTACTCACGCAAAATTATATATCAGTACCACCGTCAGTACAGGATGATAAGGATGTTAAAACAATTTTCTCAAGATATTCAATTTTTCGCGTTGTCATCGCGTCGTCGAGCAATATCTGGAACCTGTAGGTACTCATAAATTTTCGTACACAAATCTGGTGCTCGTTATCTTTGTCTCGCTGGGGAGGGAGTGACGTTTAGTGACGTCATCATCTCACTGTCAAGCTCGATTGACATTGTTTTGTGTCTTTGCTGTAGTATAGTGCGGTAGCGAGCATTGGCGGTTGGATTTTGTATGAATATAAACCATTAAAAATGTACGAGATTAAAATTTTAAGGTTTTAAATTGCCCGCTTTGTAGCCAAAACAAACATCTTAATATTAATATTTACTTACATCTTATTGATCCAAATCTTGTAAGGTACAATTTATTTAAAGTTATCTTTATAAAATCTGTATGAAACGAAACATTTCTATGTCGATGTGATCTTGGAGTTTGTGTATATCTGAAGCAGTTTGTGAGTAAATGATACTAGATGACACTCAATAATTATTGATCTAAAGTATGGTTTTTGAAGACCTCGAAAAAAAGTGATTTTGTAGGTAATAAAGTCGGATTTCAATCAAGGTTTTATTTTGACACCTAGTCTTGTTAGACCTGATCGAAACTCAAGAACATTAACAAATCTTTTGTAATGAGACCGAATTTATTGTGTCTCGAGTTTGAAACAGCGTACGTACAATACCCAACGCCAATACACACCGGTCGCAGTATATTGTCCCGTCTCGCTATGGTAAAGACAGCGTATACTGTGCAGTCATTTATCATGGTACGCCGTGCAGCGTACAACACGTAGACATACCAATCATAATTTTACTATTATCTGTATTGCAATATTTTGTACTTGGAACTGTTTTAAAGATGAAAACAAAATAGCTTTACTTATACAATTTGTTACAATATCTATTATTTATATATAGTTGCCACCTGAAAAATTATATCTTTTTATTAATAGATTATTACCATATCATGTAATCCACAAAGAAAGAACAAATAAACGTCTTATCGGGTCTACCCTTACGGTGCGAGTGTCTACTATTTTGTGACAGCATGGTTGGCACAGCGGTTAAGCAATTGGCTTTCTATGCTACGACTCGCGGGTTCGATCGATATTTCTAAGGCCTACAGATATTTGTTCCAGGTCAGGGTGTGTGGGCATCTAGTATGTTTGTAAACTGTACCCACAATACAAGACAAATTATAGTGTAGGGGCAAAGGGATTTTTCCGTCACGAAAAAGCGTTACGGCCGCGTGGGGTAGACGATATATCCGATGAAGTTTCACTTCTACTATGTGTCCCAGCACACATTTCGTTTTATGTTTTTTTTAAATTTTATCTTCTATGCCTCTATTATACTTTAAGCCCTAATATCAAGAAAAGGTTAGAAAAAAGATGGCCTACCTGTGGCAATACCATTCAATCAATAACAACAGCGAGATCTGTACCTAGTTATTAGCACGAACCTGTACAAAGTGCAGGCCGTACGCATTGCATGTAATTTATCACAAACCTTCGTGCCTTAGGGCGGAGTACCCAACACGACTGCCTAGCTGGCCATGTATCTCACAAATTGGTATTATTTTTAAATGCCATATTTATCTATCTGGTTGGTCACTGGTGCAGGAAATTCTTCTCACCTATCTTCTAGGTTATGGTTAATAATATTATTATGGCATTCATATATTTTTTTCAATAGATTCATGATCACACGTACATTTTAAAATTTAGGGCACAATCTACGTGTTTGACGTAAAACAAAAGGAACTCAATATGATAATAATTTATACAACTTTGACTTCTAAGATTTCTCCAATACAGTATGTACTCACAAAGATTTTATAAGAATAAAATTAAGGAGCATAAAGGTCATATTCTTTGGTTAACCTTACCTAAAGAATATTAACGAAAGAATAGGTACGTATTATGTATAATATCTGCTTCATCTGCCTGCCATTATGAAATTAAATAAAAAATAACAGTCACACAGAGACCTACATCGGCGTAGCTCTATGATTGTTATTATGTACTTAGACACATAATTGCAGATAACATATTTCAGTTATTATCTTCACACACATCGCTACGCGTATGAAGTTATTTTCGAATCCGGTTATTTTGGCTAATGGTTTTACGGCTGACATCACAACATGAAAACCACTGCATGCTTACCTATTATAATAAAGACATTCAAATAATTGTTTTAATGGGCCACTATTACATAAATTATTATGATATCTTCTTTTATTTAAAATAACATTACGCATACCTATAGTGGAGTCTAGTTACTCGATTGTTATTCGAGATTTTTATCGTAAAAGCACTGTATCATTGTGAGATAATAATGGCGGATGACAACGTATTATTCGCGGTTATTCATTCCCACGAAGGCCGGTTCGATTCAGGCAATCTCAGCGGGACTCCGAAATTTTCCCGAAAGGGATCCGACCACAATTGGATTTTTGGTTACGAAACCGGAATAATACAATCGGGTATCGTCCTGAAATCTCTGATTTGAATCGTTTCAACGAGGCTTTGGTGTGAATTGGGGCCGGGAAGGTGTTATTTCGCCAGTTTTGCTGCGTCATGCCAGCGGGCGCCGACGATCCAGGCGCGGCGTAGGCGGCCCGAGCTGCGAATAAGATATCTGCACGAACGAAATTTTGCTAATGTATGATTCTCACTCAATAACACGTGCAAAGGGGCGATAGACACATGACACCAAACATTTGCTTTTGAAAGCAGAAATTCCTACCGAACTTCATACCATTTGCTACACGAAACAAAACAGTCATCTTTTTATCCTATTCATGTATTTGGGTCGATCCCCAATAATGTCGATACGACTAATTTTTTCGTGACTTGGTGTTACTGCCGGAGTGATCTTGTTCAACTGTGCTTTCTTTTCTAGCAGGGCGCTGGCCCTGCTAGAAAAGAAAGCACGAACGTGAACGAAAGCACGAACGTGCTGAACGAACGAACCCGTTTTCTCTACACTTTGTCTCTTTGACAGTAGACAAAAAAAATTGGGAGGAGAAAACGGTAAAGGGATGGTTTTATATCCGATTTTTCTAGCGATAAACCCGTTTTCTCCACCTTTTGTCTCCTTGACCGACTACAAAACGAATAATAGAGAGAGAAAACGCTATAGAGATGGTTTTGTCTGCAATTTTTCTCTCCCCATTGAGTTGTGCTAGCCCTGCAGGGCAAAATGTTTCGATAACATTATCAACAATGTATGAAAATATAATTTACTTAATCAACTTACGAAGATAAGTCATTTTCTAAAATCTGTTTATCGCCTCAACTTCATGTTAGAGTATACCTGAATACTAGTTTATGAAACTGTTGCATAATAGGGGGTAATAAAACACGAATAGTATCACACAGTGTTTTAATACCTAGATATGTGCAGTTTCATACACTACTTTATCTACTTATGCTCATGATAACAAATTATAAAGTAAAGAAAAACAGAAATGGCGCCGAACCCTAACAGTCATCGCGCATGCGCCCTAACGCGCGCCATCATAGACAATTTGCAGCCTTGGTGGATTCGAAGTGTACTTTAATAGAAAAAAAGTTATTTTATACCATTATTTTGTTTAGAAAACTGTATCATAATTAAACTTTTTAATTTTATTAGAGTTACACGTGCATAATGTCGGTCACTATGGTAGATACTATTTTAGTATTCATAAGCAGAACTTTACTATACGAGTGTAGATAAACTACTTCATGACCTGATATTATACATCCTCAAACACTTCAACGTATCAGTCACAGTTAGTATGTTCCCACTGGTGTATAAAAGCCTCCTTATTCTTTGCCTACTGCCTGCCACAAACAGAAACGTTCCTAGTATCTGACTTTCCACATCCTTACCACGCAATAGAAAACATTCATAGATTACAGTACTAAGAGCATTGTGTATCGCGTATCTGTCGCCTCACAATGGCGGCGCTCAAGTAGGATAACGCGGCTTTGTGACGCTTGTGTTGATTTCATATGCTGCTCTTACGTACATTACAATAGAGTTTACGTGTCTCTTTATGTAGAACGTGGAAATGTTTATACCTATCTGGTTAAACTTTACGTAACATATCCCTACGGCGTAAGGAAGAGTGCACAACTACCAAATTTCCGAAAGACCAACCTCACCTGCGCGCTCTCCAAACTGCTCTTGCTTCATAATGATCAACAAGAAATAGCGGGATAACATATAATAATTCAGCCTATTACTGTCCAATTACAAAACACGGGACTTATCTCAGAATGAGAAGGGTTAAGGCCTTAGTCCACCTCGCCGGCGTAGTGCGGGTTGGCGGACTGCACACACCATCGAGAATTTTATGGAGCCGTCTCAGGAGTGCAGGTTTCCTCACTATGTTTTCCTTCACCGTTAATACATGGGATAATCAAATTCTGATCTCCACATGAATACTTAAAAGTCAGAGGTGCGGGCCGGTTTCGAACTGAGACCATACTCGGTTGTACGAAAGCGTTCAACCGCTAGGCTATCACTGCACACAGGATAACTTAGTTAGTCGGTATGCCAGCCTAAATATCCAAGGTTGGCGATAAGTTGTCTGGCCAATTGGGTCCCGGCAAATAATAGACCACCGCGTAGACTTTTCCCGAGAATATTGTTGATGTCTCCACACCTTCTTTTGCGCCTTATATTATCGTGCTGCGCTGCAATCACCTATCCGTTTACTAATCAAGGTGATTATAGCAATAGTCAGGACCGTGAAAATAGAAGGCAAGAGACCGAGAGGACGCAGCCCGAAGAGGTGGTCAAACTAGGTGTCGGAACAACTGGAAGTACCGGTGAACACGGCACTCCATCAAGCCATACACAGCAACAAATGGAAAACAAGTATTAGAAAAAATATGGGAACGAGTAACGATCCTCAACAATGAGGGTCCGACATTGGAGAAGGAGGACCATTCATTGTAGCGGTCAGTCTGGAGGTCTATGTTGGATGCAGTGCCATCAGTACAAGAAATCTTGCCATATATCTTTAAGTTTCCTGGATTTACAATTTATCTGTTGCTTAAAAAGTTTGTGTTGGCTGCATCTGTTGAAATATCGTTACTATATTGTTTTAAATACCATTAATGCGGCAAACAAGCATACGGCCCGCCTGATGGGAAGCGGTGTCCGTAACGTATGGACGCTTGCAACACTACGGAGATCGATCGCGCGTTGCAGACCGAGTATCTGATTTAACTTTTGTACTGTACCTAGTCTTATTCTAAACTGAGGCTTACATTTAGTATGTCGTTCATGCTTTCCTATCATCTATGAACCAAATTCTGTGTGTCAGTTATTGTCTTATAGAAGTCTTGTATACATAACAGTGAATTAAATAAAGACATCTTCAAAACTTTAGAAAGTATTTCCCATGAAATGTGCGATGAAACATCCAGAAGGGCGTCGAATGAAATATTGCATAGAACCTTAATACCGTTAAAGGTATTCCATTATTGTAAGCTACGAACTCGTTGAGTTTGTAATGCTGCGCGGCGATGGTCAAAGTAAGGCGTGACCTCAGAGGCGTGAGAACGGCCCGGCACCGCCCGCGTCGAGATGCAACCTGCCCCCCTCACCCCCCACAAACTAAATAGATAATATGTAGATACAGAAGATCCACTTCATAGATAAGACACTCATGCATTCAGATACGATAGAAAACAAAATTATCGTTTGCAAAATCAATGTAAGGTCTTACCTTTCTAGTCCCTATTATACTTACTCATCTTTATGAACAACTTTTATTATGGCACCAAATATGAAATCGCGGTGAAATTAATTTGCTGTTCTCTACATTTATTCGATTAACATTGAATTATTTGTATGGAATAGCAGTTTTTTTTTCGTCATTTCCGTGTTGTTCCCATAATAAAAGTTATTCATGATGCTGAGTAGGTACAATAACCCCTTGTTAGGGACTAACAAGGTAAGAACTTTTTTAAACAATTTAAAAAAAAAATGGTTATTTCCTGCACCGCAGTTACAATTTTCTTCAAGCCAGCTCCGTAGCTCCTCGCTGTCCGTTTTTCCAGTGAGCCTTCTGATATTTTTTCTTGACCACATGCCTCGTACCTCGTCTGACCTCAACACCCCCCTCCCGCACCTGACCACTCCACTAGTCACGAATAATACAGTCCAGAGGTGTGCTGGGAAATCTTTGGTGTTATTGCACAAACGTATGACGTTAACATTTCAAGGTGGTTGGATACAATCGCGAACAAATTGTTTTAGATGCAAATGCCTTAGATCTAGAACAAAAGTTGCCTTGCGAAACTTACTCGAAACTCACTTGAAATGCAAGTAAAGCTTGGGCAGTTTAGTGTACCTACAAGTAGTTAGTTTTCAAAAACTTTAATTTCAAATAATATATTGTAGTTCCATGATATCATCAAGTGTTTTTTTTTTTCATTAAACTTTATTTCTACCTCTCAAGCTTGATGCTCAAAAATCGTGACTATCAAAGATCATAAATGTTACATGTAGGTACTAACAGGGAGATAGCCCATTGCATATCTACAATATTGTCTAGTCCTTCGTAACAGTAATGCTTTCGCTCATTGATATTTACGCCTTACAAACAGCTCTGATGTCATTTTACATTTTATACAGCACAACAACGTTCAATTAATATTGATAACTCTTGACACGTTTCATTTTACGCATCACATACTACAGGAAATAACGTCATCAAAAGCCGCGAGCAGCACCGCGGGGCTCAAGTAACAAATAGTTGCATACTAACCCTTCCGCGGCCAACGTTTAATTCTATTAAACGCTGTCCGACCTCATTAGGCGCGGGTTAATGTTCGAGCGCGCGACGCGTATTGATGAGCGCCGTACGTCATCGTATCACCCTTTTACGATTGTAACTAGAAGGTTGAGGTGAGATACGTTTTGAAATTAGAACATACAGACTGGATAGCACAGTGCCATTTTTTTTTTTTTCTCTTTTTATCCATAATACAGGCATCATAACTATAAGGCCTGCAAATATGAGTTATAAGAAACGATAAAAGGCTTGCTATATGCCTCGTATAGATGCTAACCCCTCAACTAATAACGTTAGTATTAAAGTTACGAACGGGGTATTTACTATGTTTATAGTTTGTTTCGAGCTTCCGATATTTCGGCACTGTTGCAAGCACCATTGGTCACGGATAAACGGTTTATCACGGATATGAAACAAACTATAAACATGGTAAATATCCCTTTCGTAACTCTAATACTAAAGTTAGTGACCGTGACAGTTTAAAAACTTGAATTGAATATCGTTCAGTCAAACTTTTACGTCAAAAAATGTAGGTATGTATAAAATGCCTGTACCTATTTATTTATTTATGACAAAACTTTATACAGCGTTTATTAGTAAGGAGATAAGGCTAATATATACGAACGGAACAATTGTTTTGAAAGGGATCTAAGATTCTATAATATTAAAAGAATGTAGGTATATTAGTCTAATCGTCCCTCTGATCTAGTATTACTAATCAAAGTTGTGATAAGTACCCAATATATTATATCATCATCCATGGAGACCAACCCTAACGTATTTGGAATAATTGCTAGGCCGATGTTGAGTTGATCTTATATTAGCATCATCACCTTATCGCACTTTGGTGCGACTGTGACTGAGTGTACTAATGTTTAGTATGACTAATAGGTTTAAAGTAAATTCAATTTTTAATCTTGTTTTTTGGCACAGTGTGTCATCATAAAACAGTTTTTTGTTTGACTTGGGAAATAACCACCGACCTAGCCGACTTTGTGGTAGTTGTGTACCTACATTTTTGTAAAGGACATGATGAAATAAATCTAGACGTAGATAAAATCATTTATATTTTTGGTTTAGAATCGGAACACTTACGAAATCATTCCTGAATATCCTTAGTTGGCAAAGTTTCTGATATTGATTACCCATTCTGATTTAAAATAGTAATTGCTAAAAAATAACAGCTTTTTTACTAAAATTTCCTCGAGCAAAAAGTACGACGAACAAAAAAGGTCTTTTAATTTTGCATCTTTCTATGTTGGCATATAGGGGAGTGTCCCACAAACTTAAAAAATAATAAATGATGTCTGCCCGCATTGCATCGTGTACACCTGACCTAATTATAACAACAATCTATCGCAGCTGAAAATGGAAACACTTTATCAAAATGTAATTTGCTATTACATTTCAGCTGTCGATTTTTTCATTGCAGATCAATTAAAAATAATGTAATCGGTAATTGAGTTAAGAACATAGTTTAGGATGAAATAAGAACATTATACCTAATAGGATGAGATGTCATAGAATGAATACGGAACAACCCATATCTATGTAATTGCTATCACCCATCTGCTTACTAGGCCTTGTAATTACCAGGTACCTATATTGAGTAAAAAATAATTGACACCATCCCTAAAATTCAGAAAGAAAATAAACACCCATGAAACATTTCATCGTTTCGATTTGTCATGTTACATGTTTTATAAAATTTATATTTTACGCGTTACGAAATAAATGTACGACAAGAAATCGTAACGAATTCACGCGTGACGACACATCCGCGTTCGGGAAAAATATTTTGGATCATTCGGTTCCGTATAAAAGTTCAAATTAAATTCTATGATCGATTTTTTCCTGGTCTTGATTGACCAATGAATGTTCAGTAGGTACCTATGTTACTAAGACGTTTGAATATAAAACCTGTGTGAAATGTTAATCTACGAGAAATTTATAATAAGACGACAGAACCCTAAATTACTCTATACAGCATATTAATGAAATTAGTGCCGGTCTCTAGACAAATGCGTTACTTGACAGTCCACCTTTTTGTTACAATATCATTTAATTCATGTTTTTATTACATACTCGTCCGCTCCGTGTCGTGTCAATATTTTGTCACGAATCCCATTTGTGGTGACGTATACTAATGACGTCATTAATAATGTTTCTAACGAAATTAAAAGCCGGCTCACGGCTTTGATGTCCTTTATCTGGTTGTACTCGGACATTAACTGCGTAGAATGCGTATGTTAGAACAATTAATTTAGTAACGTGTGAACCGAGAAGTTGATCATTTATTGATATACTTTAATTTTTCCTAGGTACCTATTCAGTCGTTGTATAGTGTAATTTTTATCGAAACAACAGAACGCCATCCCCTGTAGGTAGTACAATTTATCTCTAGATCAAGCAACACTGATAACGATCAATGTTTCGTGGCAAGTGCCGAAATTACACATGAACAAACTTTTTACGATTAAAAAAAAGAAATTTCCTGCCTTTTTTTATTTAAAACAGCAAACACAAGTTTTAGTAATGAACAAAAATTTTTGATCGAATTTTGGATAGGTCGGTTCTTTAGGTTGGAACGACCAAGCACCGAACAATGTTTTAATTGTAATCGCATGCCACGCCTCTTCGTCACGCGAGATCGCGTTTGGCACCACTACCCAAAATGTATCCCTACGAACAAAAACCACTGTTCAGATATCGTGATAAACTAGTTCCTACACGAAAATACCTAAAACCGAATAAGAATTACAATTCAACTCGAATAAATTACGTCATTTATCTTGTACATATCGATCTCCAACCCTATTGGACTCGAGTCGACCAATCGCAACGATCGATACTCGATTCCGATCGATAACTCAAATAATGACTAGCATTCCACTTGCTATAAATTTTATTTCGTCTTGGACAAAAAATGTATAATTTCCTTGCGGCCAATAGGAAAAAGTTTATTAAGGCTTGAAATAAAAAAAGATAAAAAAAACAACGCGGCCGCATGCAGCCGCTGGGGGCGGATCGAATGTTCACCGCAGCTCGGTTTCAACTATAACCCGTTTTTTGTTTTAAAAGTTATCACGCATATGCATACATAAAATACACTTTTTTATGGATAATAGTTTTGTCGTACATATTTTTCAGTTTTCAGATACACAAAGTATTACTATTCGAACATGACTTCATTTTTATGTTAGAGACATTGAAAAACCTGAAAATATCGTTTTTAAATGTTCTACGAAATAGGAATAGATCATTGACATTATTCAGGTACTTGATTATACTGCGTTAATTTTTGGTATTCCTAGGATCTTAATTTTTCAGCCAAACTTCGTCCATTATTTTTATTTGATATTCCACCAGCATTTCCACCTCGTCTCCTGAGGGGCTAACATAATTTACCAATTAGATCGATAACCGGACGAAATTACGCTAGGGCTGGCAGGAATCTAGCCCGCTTCGGGTAAAGACTGATGGTAGAAAATTATAGATAATTGACCGATTACGGAGCGGCCCTAAGGCGGCGCGATCGTTTCGGGACGCAATGTACTGATTATAAATGGGACCAGACATGTAATAGCATCGATTTCGATTCAGCGATGCTTATTATATTAAGTGGGGACCGCATACGGTTCTGGTGACGGCCTAATCGTCGGTAATCACAGTGTGGAGGGAACTGCTGCATGTTCTCAGGCCTGTTCACCTATCATTTTGTAAATGGTCGCGTCATTCGCTGTTATGTGGTAGTTATTGGTTGCCGTACTTAAATAATACATATCGATCATGTGCATTATTATTATATATATATATCAGAAGATTCAGAGGTTAACGAGGACATAGGTAATAAACGTTTATAGGTCGTAATCACATAAATCTAAATAAAAGACATAATATATTTTATAGGCAGACAAATATTACGCTTGTTGTACATAACAGAAGCGACATAATTTATAAATATACACCTAGGTACATTACTTACATACATTACTCTTTATTAACTTTGCTATGCTCAAGCCCCAGATAATAAAATTATATTCCTACACTCGCCTTGAAAACAGTAATCAATTTGAGACCGGACACGATTTTTATCTTAAAACTAACTTAGAGGTAAAGGTCACCGTTCATATTTTATTAAAGAAAAACCTTCAAAAAATCTCCGGAAAAAATACAGCCTCCAAAAAACTGGCTTTTAAAAGCTCCTCTAATATAGTTGGGCAGATAACCTGCCGTCCCCGAAGGGTCATCCCTTTATTTCTGCAACAATCGCTGGGAAATTGATATTGATGTGGAAAGGGCAGGTTTTCCATAAAAATAGGGTTTATTTGAATAAAGGATGGCCGGTCGGCACGGGCCTTGACGTGTGATGCCCCGGGTACTTTATAAGATTGTCTAGTACCCTTCTAGCTGGGTGATGCATGGGCCAGCCTTCCTACAAATATCGACGATGACGGAACCGTAACCTATATCTTCAATCAACTAGGAAAATTGGGTTGACTATAGATCTTGAATAAGGGTATCGATTGTTTATTTATTTACACACACACACATTACAAAGAAATTATGTAAAGATATCAAAGTACTACTGTTTATTTCTAAAGAAATTTCTGCCAGCAGACCTGTGATAGAGTGAAAAGAAAAGAAGACACAGTGTGTAGGTAACTCCAAGAAACAAGGTAGGTACTAGTAGGTAGATGTCAAGGAGCTAACGATGGGGAATAAAATAAACTTCATAATAATAAAATATATACTTACGTAATATAAAGATACATAAATAATATGAATATACTAATAAATATATATAATTATATAAATATTATTAGGATAGATAATGTTTAGGTATTGTTGTTAGGTCATAATAATTATTATATTCATAGCATGAGATGAATTTATATGAATACACAATGGTGTTGATCCTGTTGTACACTTTGAAAGGACTAAACTAAACTAAGAGCGTTTGTCTCTGTCTGTTTCAATAGAAAAAGAAAGTGACAAATGCATTTAGTCTAGTATTGTCAAAATGTGCAACAGATTCGACACCATTATCGTTTCTGTAAAACCATAGGTACGTTATAAGGATTAGAAAATTAAAAGGCGAAATTAAATGTTATATTATAATTATAAACTACTATGCTGTGATAAAAAAATCTCAAATCCCCTACTACAATCTTGAAATACAAATGACATAAGATAAAACACAAACACCCACAGAGGGACATAATGAACTCCCAAATGGACACAAATCCACGAAAATGAAAATATTGACGGGAACGGAAGATATATCGGCGAATAATAGGCGTGACATTACAGACGCGCCGATCACCCCCGGGAATCGAACACGGGACACATGGCGAGTTTGCACTGACCGGGCACAAATTAGTTTTACCCCATTTCACGGAAGTTTTGTTATGCTCCAAACTTGTGTGGCGCTATTTTAACACATTTATTTGATTAGAACTATGACGGTCGCTTCGTCTTTTGATGGAAGCAATTTAATTGTTTTTGTAGACAAAAAATATGTATTATTTGAATTAATTCAAGGATTTAAGAATCTAATCAACTCACATTCGTTACGGAGTAATCAAATATAAAATGAAACAATAGCGACGTCAAGTAATATATTCATATTTTATTGTGAGGGCTCTTGGATGTCCATACACTTGACGATTCACCATTCTTTGCATATGTGAGGGTAACTCCAGAAATAAACACGAGTAAACCTTTTCAAAACTTCTTTTAATATCCACACTTAGAGATCTAAACTTATTTAAATATCCGTTTACTCTTAACCGACCCACGTCCGTTCCGTACCAACTCCCATCAGCCAGTGCCCGCTCTGCCAAGCTATCGCTACCGGGTCGCCTCCAGTGTGGCCAGTGCAAGAAATAACAAACCATCTTCTAGGTTGTATTAAAATTGCATACTACCGCCGCCAGTGTGACCAGTGCAAGAAATATCAAAAAATAAACGGTATAGCTTTATTTAAAAAAAATGAAACCTTACACTCGACCATCCTGACGACGCGTATGTCCTCATTCGCGTATCTGGTGAAAACCTTACACTCGGCAGAGATCGAGCACCTATATACATAATAATATATTATGATTTAGAACTAGATAAGCAAATTATTTTTATCACAATGATTGTACATGTAATTTAAAATATCAGCACGTTTGTATTCATCAGTAGATCGTAATTAATTATAAAAATATATTAATCCTGAAACAATCTGATGATACAAACAATATTATTAGTTTAATGAACTAAAAGTAAAATACATTTAACCAATAATTATCATTTTAACTAATTGTATAATTAAATGTATCCATAACCATAAAACTAAATATATCCTTATCCTTATAACTAAATATATCCTTATCCTTATAACTAAATATATCCTTATCCTTATAACTAAATATATCCTTATCCTTATAACTAAATATATCCTTATTCTTATAACTAAATATATCCTTATCCTTATAACTGAATTTATCCTTATAACTAAATATATCCTGATAACTAAATATATCTTTATAAATAATTATATCCTTTTAACTAAGTTTATCCTTTTAACCAAGTTTATCCTTTTAACAAAGTATATCCTTTTAACCAAGTATATCCTTTTAACCAAGTATATCCTTTTAACCAAGTATATCCTTTTAACCAAGTATATCCTTTTAACCAAGTATATCCTTTTAACCAAGTATATCCTTTTAACCAAGTATATCCTTTTAACCAAGTATATCCTTTTAACCAAGTATATCCTTTTAACCAAGTATATCCTTGTAACAAAGTATATCCTTGTAACCAATGGATGTCCAATTAAAGACTTCCAGCAAATAACCAGTAACCAGTAACCATTTTAACCAATGTTAACCATAAATCTGTAAACCAATCCCTTTCCTAGGATATTACGGTTTAGCAGATCAACCATTTTAACCAATGTTAACCATAAATCTGTAAACCAATCCCTTTCCTAGGATATTACGGTTTAGCAGATCAACCAAGTGTTTTACTTGTTTCAGGTCAAGACTCGTTCCCCTTTTACGTTTTCCTGACCTGAAACAATACAAACAAAATCACGTAAATATATTATTGAAGTCAATCAGTAAATATAAAATAAACAAGCGTTACTATTTCAATAAGTGAAGCGTAATATCAATTTATCCCTCCGAAACATTATCATCATCGTTTGCATCAACATCATTGTCGGTATCATTATCGACTTCTAAAGAATCGATATGGATCCATGGTCGCATCCGGTCTGCAGCAATAGTAGTCTTTCGCTTGTTTCTCATCCCTTCAAAGCCTGGAATAGGAGCTATTTTATATCGATCGTTACCTAATATTTTTACAACCCTAAAAGGACCTTCATATGAGGGCATAAGTTTTGTACTCTTGCCATTATTCTGAAAAACAACCTTTGTAATTTTAACCAAGTCACCGTTTCCGTAAGTACGCGCAGGTCGTCTTCCCTGATCGTAGTATCGTTTTTGTGCATCCCGTGCTTTGTCAATTTTGCATTTGACTTCATTGCGAATGGACTGCAGAGAGGAGACTTCGCGTGTTTCCTCGGTTATCTCATTTAATGCTGCGTTAAACTCGCTATTCATTTCCGTCCCAAACATGACTTCCGCAGGTGACCTACCTATCGTTTTTTTGCACTGTATTATTTAAACCCCATTGTATCCTCCCTAATTTGTTATCCCAGTCTTTTTCATCTCCGTTGAGGTTCTGTGCCGTCAATGAGTCGAGGACAGTCCTGTTATAACGTTCGACTTGACCATTGGATCTTGGACTTGCGACCGCATTTAGTACATGCTTTATTCCACGATCAATACAAAATCTTCTGAATGCGTGAGAAGTGAAACAAGATCCACTATCACTTACAAGTCGGTCAGGTGTAGGGATTGCAAATATTCGATGTTTTTCGGTATTCGAATATTCGAATATTTTTTCAGCCCTATTCGAACTATTCGAATAATATTCGAATATTTCAGGAAAATTAAATATTTATATAATTTGTCACATTTTTATAGCTTTACAAACTGGTATCATATTTTTATGTAAGTTCGCCTAACATCCCCAATCATTACCAATATTTAAACATCAAACTTGTAATCAAATGAAATAATTTTAACAAATTCTTAATACAAATGTCGTTCAGTGAAGTTTTCTCTTCACGTATTAATATATAAATAGTTAGAAGTAATATGAACTTCGACCATAACCAGAAAATAAAAATTTCACAAATAAAATCAAATAAACATTTTTTTTTTCAAATTGTCCTCCAAATCTCATAGTGGACGTAATCAAAACAATGCCACCAGTATCATTCAATTACCTTCCATTGAAAGTTGTTGAAACCAAATAATACAACTAATTAATCATAATGTTCATGAAATAAAAAATTCTTAATTCTTAAAAAATGATAGGAAACCTACTTGGTAGGAAAAACAATTAGAATCTCACTAGAAAAGTCAAACAATATGTTAATAAACTTTATACAACATACAAAGTAGGTAATTGTATTATCATTTTTTTAAGGATAACTAGAAACGCGATCAAAATTACAATAAGAATGCACTGATAACTAGCACCTAAGGAGATATTTAAATTACAAGTGCACGCAATCACTTAAATTGAAAGTTATGAGATCCAAGTAGTAATACCCTATATAGTTTGTGGATCCAAGTGATCCAACGCGGTAAGTACCAATTATAATTAAATAAATGTGCGGTGATCGGATAGGCACATAATAAAATTATTCTTATTTACGAATCCTTTGAAAGTGTGACGTAAAAAAATTTAAAGAATTAACGGAATTATCATTTAATTTACATCTGAGATGATTGCTTTATATTTGGTAGAAGAAAATACCCTTTCGCACTCTACGCTATAGGTGGTGGAATGCATATTAGCACGTCATACATAGGTATGACTTAGGTGTCTTGGCGTACCTGTGTCACTTATGTCCCATGCAAGTAATATCCTCCTGCGCATAATTAACGCTGGACTATCAGCACATGTAGACCACCAGCAATCGAGGGAACAATAAGACTCACGAACCTAAGGTACGCGGATAATACCACTATAATTGTGTCTAGTGTAGAAGAAATGGCGAACCTACTAAAGCATATACGGGAACACTTCCACGTTCTTATCTACTTGACGGGTACGAGAAAGTCAGCGAGTTCGTGTATCCTTGGATCACTGATAACTAGTGAGAGATCTGCCGTAGATCCGGTATGGCTAAGAGTGCAATGGCAAAACCTGCCAAATTTGGAAGAAACGTGGTATTCACCGTATGACCAAAGTGCGATTGATTCGTCCTCTGGTCTTCTCAATATATTTATATGGCGCGAAAACGTGGTGCATAGAAAGTCGTGATAGCAGTAAGATCGATGCTTTTGAGATGTGGTGTTGGCGCAGATTGCTTCATATACCCTGGAATGCTATGAGAACTAATGACTCCATTCTGCAGGAGCTCAACATCGCCAAGCGACTTTCCACAGTTTGCCGGGAGCGTGCCCTCGGTTTTTTCGGACATATCATGCGGTCTTCTAAGCATTGTCTGGAAAAACCTTATAATAGTGGGCCGGCTGGAAGGGAAACCCACTCAAGGCAGAGCGCCGGTAAGATGGTCGGATGCAATAAGGAGGGCTGGTGGAGGCAGCATGCAGAAAGCGGTCCACACAACGAAAGACCGCATGGTTTGGAGGCGCGTTGTATGTGGTCGCAATTCTCATCAGTGAGGGAACGATGAAGAAGAGACCTGTGTCATATAGAGCCATCCGCATTTTTATTGATGTTTCTAGATCATGATGTTCGCAAGTGACCGTTGATTGGTCGAATGGCCGTCAATCTGAGCAGTGCCGATCTATTCGAAGATTTGACGACCATGCCTTAGACGTCGCGTTAATAATCAACAAATAATGCTGTAACCTTAATTGTTGCGGTAATATTCGAATGTTCGAATATTTTATAATTTACTATTCGAATATAAATTTCAAATTGATATTCGAATAATTCGAATATTCGAATATCGAATTGCAATCCCTAGTCAGGTGCTCTAAATGTGTCAAAAATATCTTGTAAGACTTTTAGCACATTTTGAGTGTTAGTATTTCTGACCGGTTTGATAAATAAGAACTTGGTGAATGAGTCCACAATGGTCAATATGTGAGTATGTCCTCTTTTAGACCTTACAAAGGGTCCAAGGTGGTCGATATGCAATGTGTGAAAAGGCCTTTCAACCTTTTCAATGGGATGTAATAATCCTTCACGTGTGTTCGTGGTCTTTTTGGCGTATGCACAATCGATACAAGACCCTACATATTTTTTTACGAATCTTTTCATTTTAGCAAACCAATAATTCCGTTTTATTCGGTCTAAGGTTTTCTCGAAACCAACATGACCTATATCATCGTGATTTCTCTTGCATAGCTGCCACCTTGCACCCTTTGGGACCACCCATCTTATACATTCCTTGTCACCTCCCAGACATCTAAAGAGCTTATTATCTCTCAAAACGTAGTTATTCTTGATATACTCTACTCCTTGAGGATCCAGGTTGCTACTCACAATGTCACGAACTCTACACAACTCCGGATCCCCTAATTGTAGCGTAAGTAACCAATCCTCGTCATTTATAGCCATCACCGAGGGATATTGTTCGGGACTTTGAGTTGTCGTATCTACAATGGGATTCCTGGACAAGGCATCAACGTGTCCCATCTTTGTTCCCGCTCTATATTCCACCGAACAATCGAACTCCTGTAATGCCAGCCACCATCGAGCGATTCTAGGTATGAGATCGCGCTTTCCGAAAGTGGAACGAAGTGCACTACAGTCGGTGATGATTTTGAATGGCTTTCCCAAGAGATATACCCTAAGCTTTTTAAGAGCGCAAATAACGGCTAATGTCTCCAATTCATAAGAGTGAAAATTCTTCTCCTCCGGCGTCGTTTGGCGACTATAGTACGCCACCGGATGAAAAGAACCCTCACTTCCTTGGGCACGCTGCAAAAGAATACCGCCAACACCTATTTTACTAGCGTCAGTGTGGAGTTCGGTCTCTGCTGAGGGGTCGTATATCGCAAGTACGGGTCTATCTACAAGCTTGGCCTTGAGACTTTTAAAAGCATCCTCTTGATCATTCATCCACTCCCACACTGCATTCTTTTTAAGCAACTTAGTGATAGGATGAGCGAGTTGTGCAAACCCTTGTATAAACTTTCTAAAATAGCTAACGAGCCCTAAAAACTGGCGAGCACCATGTACATTCACTGGACGGGGAAAATCGACTACACTCTGGATTTTTACTTTCCCTGGCCGCATTCCTGCCGAACTAATTTCAAGGCCCAAGTAATTTATCTTGTTTTGAAGAAAACTGCATTTCGATAAGTTTAACTTAAGATTTGCGTTCTGTAATAATACAAGGACTTCCTCCAACCGATCTATGCATTCAGTCGGGTTCATACCAAAAATTAATAAGTCATCGATGTACACGGTAGCCTTGTCAAACCGAGCTGAACCCAGGACATGGTTCATCATACGCTGAAATACAGCAGGCGCATTAGCCAGGCCGAACGGCATACGATTGTACTCGTATTGGCCGTCCGGCGTGACAAACGCCGTCAAATGCTTGCTCTCCTCGGAAATGGGTACCTGGTAATAACCAGACATCAAATCAAGTGTGACGAACCATGCCTGTCCAGATAACCTAGCTATCTCGTCCTCTATTACAGGAATGGGATATCTCTCTTTAATAGTGATCGAATTAAGCAATCTATAATCTACGCACAAGCGTATGCCACCCTCCTTCTTGCGCACGAGAATGATTGGACTGGCATAGTTGGATACAGATTCTCTAATAACTCCTGCCTGTAACATCTCGTCTACCATTGCTCTAACCTTTTCCCGTTCATAGTGAGATAAACGGTAGGGTCTATAGACTACCGGACGTTGACTATTCAGCTCTATTCTCATCTCGGTAGTATTTGTGCAACCTAAATCCGTTAAATTATATGCAAAACACTCCTCGTAACGTCGAAGGAGTTCTATGAGTTTGACTCTATCACTCTCAGATACGTTATCACCTATGCGTATTTCATTTTCATCAAACCGTTTGGTTGAAGTAGCTTCAGTTTGTTGGTCCGTAGTCGATGGAACTCCAGTGTTCACCAGATTGTAAACAACCTGTACCTTTTCGGCTCGGGAAAATACAAAACCGTCTTGAATCCAGCACGGTACCGAGCACGGTGTCACAGTCACAAAGAGTGAACCATGCTTCACTTTGTAGACGCCTCCGCATACTACATATTGTTCCTTTGGTTTCCCTACAATTTTAGTATCTAACATCAAGCTACCAGTAAACAACGTTCCTATCGCAGCCCTTATACTTGCAGTACCATAAATTTTACTATGACCTGCTACCCTGACTCTTTCCAAATGTTCGTCAAACTCTTGCAGATCAGGTAACTCGACACCGATGTGCAAGAATTGTAGTTTGTTCGCGTCTTTATAGACTACAATATGTGGCTGCTCCGAGTAAGTCTGTCCAACTAGCATCGGCTTCTCTAGCAAAAAATCATCTACAATCCTACACGAAACAGTAGCTGCAACGCCATCTATCATCAGTATCAGTTTTGCAGAACCCATGGATCGTACGAGACTGTTACCAAAACCCTTCATCGTAGATGGAGTGTGGTCGTGACTAACTCCAAGACTTATAAAATTAGATTGTCTTATAAGTGTGACCTCACTGCCAAGGTCAACGAATGCTTCCAGAGGCACCCCATTAACGCTCACTGTTTTTATAAATTTGTCACATGGACAAGAACTCGAGATACGCATGGTTTTTGCCAACGTGTCAGTTTTCGTTGGCCGTGTATCTTGTTTAAGTCTACATGCCTCAGGTTTGTGTCCCACTTTGTTGCAATGACTACATTTAATCAAAGGTTTGGGACACCTGGAATGTGGATGCCCTTTTTCCTTACAGTTATAGCAATATATGTTTGGATTAATTTTCGAATTCGTCCTATTATTTTGTTTATCATCTACTGCGCTAACGTTCCTATCCCTAAATGGTGGTAGTTGGACAGAGAGTTCCTTATTGTTGCTTAACAAGAATTTCAAAAGTTGATCAGGTTGTTCACATCGTAGTGCTAAAGCACTCGACCTGATAGTCCTATCACCGATACCGTGAATGATGCAATCAACGGCTCGCTTTCCTGTTATTTCACATTGATTTAGTAGCGCTAGCTTTTCGTAGTAATATATTTCAATCAATTCGTTAGGCCTACTCCTTCGCTTCAACATATCTTCTAAAATTTGACCGTAATTTTGTTCAGAAGGGAAAGCATCCTTCAATTTGGCTTGCCACTCTGACCAAGTAAACAATATTGTATTGAGGCTTTCATACCAGGTCTTAGCTAGACCACCGAGCTTTTGCATAGCAAAATGAACTACAGTCTTCTCATCCCAGCCGTAAACCATTGCACATTCGTTAACTTTTTTTAGCCATATATCTATACGTTGGTTCTTTTCCGAGGGATTGAACTCGGGAATAATATTTTTATGATCCAAGCTTCTATTAACTGATATCGTACTATGGTTTGGAGGCTGTGATGGTAAGACATCTTTAATGGATTTTATTATTTGAATAACATCTCTAGAACGAAAAGTAGGGCTACATGACCTTTTGGTGCGATGATCAGCACTCGTGTAGTAGAGATCCTTGTCGCGATCTCTCGACAGCCTGCTGCGACTGCGACGCTCGTAGTTCATCCCGGAGTCATGCGATCCTCGTTCACTGCGTCGCCGTTGTTCGTTGTCACGTTCTTTTTGTAGATCCATCTCCATCCGACGAACCCGTTCCTGCTCCCGTTTCAAGGCTTCTTCACGCTCTAGCAAGCGGCGACTGTGGCTGCGGCTGCGACTTCTCAGGCGTGCGCTAACCTGGCTGCGCCTGGTGCGCGAGCGGTCCCGCCGAGGAGTTTCCAGACTACGATGAGTTTTATTCTCTCCGTCCATTCTCTAAAACTCGCCACGTAAAACAAAATAAGGAAGCATTAATAGAGACAAATTTAATTTTAAGGGAAATCTAAACAGGTAATATTAAAAAAAAATGTAACCGAGCTTGTTTCTAGTTTACAATAATTATGCACTCTACTGTACAAGTCATACATGCATACGATCCTGCCCTGTGCAGAAAAAGGAGGTGATGTCGGGGAGTACCCCAAACAATCGTCTCCATCCGCATAGGGATATTATTGGGGAGTACCCCAATCAAATATCCCATGCTCGATCGTACGCATGGATGCGAATATTTCCGGTAAAAAGTATTATCGGGGAGTGCCCCGATCGAATACTTAATACCTCTTTATGTTTAAATTAATTTAACATCAACAAGTACATAATTATTTACACTTATACATACATGAGTATGACCTTGCCTTGCACAAAAAGAGTTGATATCGGGGAGTACCCCGACCAATCTTCTCTAATCGCGCAAGGATATTATTAGGGAGTACCCTAACCAAATATCCCCTTGCCTGATCATACACATAGATGCAAATTTCCAGTAAAGAGTATTATCGGGGAGTGCCCCGATCAAATACTCTTTAGCAGACTCTAGAATAAAATAAACCATTTTTCGGCATAAAGTATTATCGGGGAGTGCCCCGATCAAATACATAATACCTGTGTTGTGCGTTTTAAAATGAATAGCAAATTTTAAGTAATAAGTATTATCAGGGAGTGCCCCGACCAAATACTTAACACCGACACATGCATTTTAAACGCACAGTAATTACATCTATAAAATACTCAACAAGGAAATAAAACGAATAAAATCAAGCGTGTACATACCACTTCTGAAATGTGAGGGTAACTCCAGAAATAAACACGAGTAAACCTTTTCAAAACTTCTTTTAATATCCACACTTAGAGATCTAAACTTATTTAAATATCCGTTTACTCTTAACCGACCCACGTCCGTTCCGTACCAACTCCCATCAGCCAGTGCCCGCTCTGCCAAGCTATCGCTACCGGGTCGCCTCCAGTGTGGCCAGTGCAAGAAATAACAAACCATCTTCTAGGTTGTATTAAAATTGCATACTACCGCCGCCAGTGTGACCAGTGCAAGAAATATCAAAAAATAAACGTTATAGCTTTATTTAAAAAAAATGAAACCTTACACATACACATAGGTGACCTAAGTATGATGTCATCAGAGACGAAGTGCTGCCTATTGACCAGATAGCGGCCCTTGGAGCAAGACTTGACCACGTAGTACCTACTGGTTAGGTGGCTAGGATCCTAACGGAAGATATGGGTGTCCCTTTTTTAACTAGGGACAATGGAATATTTTAGGGATCGTGTAATGTAATACATAGCATACACTTCCAAAATAGTGAATTTTGATGCATTGCACTTATGCACTACCGATGACATCGCACATTGGATAATTTTGTGGCGAACTGCATCATTCCAAACGCCTCACTAAATACATTTAGTAGGTACTGAAACAATATAAAGAGAAATACTTTTACTGTATGACCTAATTTATAACATCAGTACATGCCTATTTACGCATAAAATCTATTTAAACTTCCCATGCCTTTAAAATTGTTAGCATAAAACATCGTTTCATTATAGACCGTTTACACAATATCTCTAGTGAATAGTCTAAAGTTTAAGCGACCGAATTTTGAAGGTCTTTGTGTGAAGTAAAAGCGATGGCTATGAAAAGGATATGCATGTCAGCAGACGTGTTTGTCAATGCAACCACTGTACAGTTGAATAACAGAAGGATCATTTTGTGCTATTCTTGAACTACGAAGACTATCGAAAGACTATTTAGGGTCATGTTCACCAACAATATAACAGATGTTTAAAACGAAAACGGACGATTACTCTAAACGTCTGTAATACATATTATCGGTGAACTTAGGCCTTAAAAGACTAAGATTATTTAAAAGTGTTACCATAGAGTTTCTTGCTAGTTCTTCTCCATAGGACTTAATATTTGGAACAGCGCACCTAGAGTCTCGACATTTCATCAGTGCCTGTATCTGGTTTACATAAAATAAAGATATATTCTATGGTAGTCAACTGCTGGTGGTTCTGCTTGTAGTTAATACAATATTAAAGTCAGTTAATTGGTGACTGCAAACCTCGAAACCAGAGAAAGGGGTTTCCCACCAATAACGCTGCTGCCCTTCACCTGGTTTGATATATTGGAACTTATCCATCTGTCAGTCTTGAGAGCTTTGTTGGTCAATAGTAGCGATTACTGGTAAAGTAGGTATACATTTCATTCATTACATGTAAGCTGTATGCTGGGCGTCTCAACTTACAATCGCGTATTACTTATAAATGCATTTTTTTAAAACCAAACTCTTTTTGCCTGACTGCGGCGTAGCCTAAAAGCCGGTATTATTTTCTGTTTAAAAAAAATGCAGATTATGTTTTTAGAAATCCTTATAACACAATGTTCATTACATTTTTTACTATAAATTTTAGTGCTTTTGGTATCACCTCGTATAGTAAG
The DNA here is from genome assembly GCA_932294325.1 of Allophyes oxyacanthae. NCBI lineage: Eukaryota > Metazoa > Arthropoda > Insecta > Lepidoptera > Noctuidae > Allophyes > Allophyes oxyacanthae. Next base: position 10,992,629 of record OW028620.1, read on the forward strand.
TGGCGATGCTGCCGAGAATGGACTAAATACCTTACTGGTTGCATTACTTTAACCTTATTTCGGCTACGGCGATTAGCATATTTTTTGCTCTCATATGGCTGATGTAGCCTATCTACCCTATTTTTGCTGAGTTAGCTTTACTTCAATAATTTACTTAAAAATAATATAAACATGAAATTAATCAACCCAGCCTGATTAGGACTAGGGTTGTGAACTTGAACTTCTGTTATTACCCTCCTTAGCGCCACAGGGAACAAACGGGGGGTATTCTATTGATGCGCTGATCGCTCAATCCACTGTCCAAATATAAATAAAACGTAAAGTTTGTATTATTTTACCAGAATTCAAGCGATTTAAAATAAATTATCTGAACTAATATTATAAAGAGAAAAGATTTGATTTTTTGTATGTTTATTTGTAATGGATAAACACAAAAACAACTGGACCGATTTAAAAAATTCTTTCACCAGCAGAATGCTACATTATCAGTGAGTAACATAGGCTATAATTTATAAAGATATCACGCGGGCGAAGCCGCTGGCGGAAGCTAGTATCTCATATACATAATATATTGTTTCGGGTTTATCTATTCCCATAGTTAAACATATTTTGCATTTACTATTCCTATTATTCTAATTAACTTGTATAGATATAAGTTCGATTTTCCGAAATTATGGTGAACTCTAAATTCTGATATACAAAAAGAAAAGAAAATTCCTAAGTAGTTTATAAACTATGGAGCTCTACTTTTGTTAAAACACTTGGGTTAATGTACATTGTTATTTGAGTTATAATACAAACAAATAAATAATAATTCGTGCATCTGAAAATAAGTTATTATAGGCACTCTTCCCCACTTACGTTCTTATTTGCTTTTACTTACACATGATAATATATTATTTTCTAACATTATTTCATTATTTTTGTAGACATCTATGTCTCAATTTGTGTTCGATTTCTTTAATGGAAATCAAAAAAGAAAATATCATAGTAGTAGGTACTTTATTTCAAAGACAATATTTCAGGAAGCTTATAAGAATTGGACACTTATGCAAAACGTTACAAAGTACCCTCATATCATTAACATGGTGCTAACTTTATTGGGAACTACACTCGCTAAAAGGGACTCTATTGTCTATATTTAAGGTTTAAATTCGAAATGTAGTTTTTCAGAACAAGAGCAAAGAATTGACATGTACACCGCAGTTCAATTAGGCTAATGGGGTAGGGCTCGAAGGGATTAAATTAATTAGTAAGAAAGTTTCGCTCCATTTCGTGACGCCGCCTTTGTTTGCCGCCGTGTCTTGGATTTTTGTTTTCTGTACTAAGCAAATTAGACACATCGCCATTTTAGAAATATCCACAAGATATTACAATCTCATTGTTTTCTTTTTTATTTCAGTTAGTCCCGCCAGATGCTCTCTCATGCCTGCAAAAGTTACACATGTAGATATGAAATTAAATATAAGTCTTTTCTCGATGCGATTCGCGGCTGTTTCCCCCCTATATCTTCGACGTGGACAAAGCTACGAGTTTAGGTTTTCGGTGAATAATAGTAGGCATTAGAACAAGCTTAAGTTCGAAATTACATGCCAATTGAATTAATAGTTTAGGAGTTACGGTCGATCAAAGTTACACCATTTTGTCACTCACTGACTCACTGACCGATCATCAAAAATCTAAGGTACTTCTAGCAGACTTAGAAACTTCTTGTGCTATCAAAGTGAGACAAGAAAATGAAATAAGTTATTTGCACTATATTGCAATTAAGATATACGAATCCAATGCTAACATGGCTTCAAGTAGCGCTCTATGGAGAGCTGCCTGGGGTAATGCCTCACATAATGTCTCCAAAAAAAGACAACATGCATCTTTCATATCCATTGATCCAGCTGAAGAAGTAAAAGTAGACTGCGGAGTAATGTTATATAACGTTATACGTCACAATAGATCTTCGCAGGTCGCAGTGACTAAAGGACTTAGAAAGGGACATCTAGAAATAATAATAAAGTTATATAATAATTTCTTAGAACCCTAATTGGAATCAGATAAATCAGAATAATTATTACAATACAGAAATGCCTATAAACTCATTTTTATTCTAGAAGACGTAGTATTCTAAGCCCCTTAGTCACTGCGACCCGCAAAGATCTATTGTGACGTATATATATAACGTTATAAACTCATATTACACATTTTAAAATAATTTACCTAACATACTCATAATTCTATACAGATTCACTCCTATTAGATCTTTTAACTCGCACCCAAAATTCATGTAAACATTATCCAAAATACAAAACATTTTAAACGAGCACTCGGCACTCGCAAAAGCTCGTAACACCTAATTAACGATATTAAAATACGTCGACGACCGCAAAGGAGCGTCACAAACATTGCATTCGCACATTGTAGGCTATAAAACGCAAACGTTACCCTCCTTATTTATACGAGTGAGAATTTTAAATTAACTGTGTAAAGCAACCCTGGGTAAGCGGCCGCTGCCCCGGAGCATGGCGCCGACCCGAAGTGCGTGTAGTGTTCTGCTTGTGACCAGAAAAGAAAATGGTAAGATATTTTTAGTAATTAGTAGTAAGTCTTTTTTATTGTTATTCGTAATGGCAATGGATTGATAGAATATCCAATGTTTTCCTCATAGCCTTAGTTGTATTAAATAAGTATTAGGTTGTATCAAACGTCTAGCTATGGATGACATAATGACATTTAAAATAGAGTATGGACCAAATCCACAAAAGCGGACCCCTTCGAAGAAATTATGTTTAAACCCACAGTTATGTACGACTTTCCAGAATCAAAACCAGTTAAAAATTTCAATAAGCAGAATTTGTAACTTAAAAAGTTCCAAAGAATAACCACACACTTTCCTGACCATAAAAAGTCTGATGATATAATTTTATATCACGTGTCATATCAACAAAAATTCACTTCTCATCCTACCCACTCATATGACATAATATTATGCGTTACGACGCGGAGGGGTGACACAAGGGTCCCGTATGGAACGCACCGATATTTTACACCGAGGCCATTATGTCGTTCTTGTAAACAACTCGCGACCACTTGTCGCTGATATATCTTCGCTCATCGTATTAAAGCTTGGCGATCGCAAGTGCGTAACTGCCCTTACGGTCATACCGGTTACCGAGATATTTATGCCCGTATCGTAAATTAGTGGGCACGCAAATCGGTAAATAAGTAAATAATTACTGGAGCTTCGTATGAAATATAAGTTTGCTATTCGCTTGGAGATAATATCTCATTAATCATACAAGAAATAGCTTGAATACTGGCATTAAGGTTTAAAAAGGTAATATAATAGGTTATAGAGATTTTCACTCGATCTTCGCCCTTTTCTACGAAAATGTCTTGCTCACAAGTAATTAGACAGATAAAACTTAGAACAATATTCACATTCATTAGAAGAGAAAGCTGTACTAACTATGAAATTAGAAGAATCTACAGAAACTCTTTCAGATTTAAAGTAGGTATCTGGTAGTACCTATTAACCTAGAAACGGAAATAAAGAAATAAGGCAAGCAAATTCTCTTGGATCGAAATAGCAACAACAATACGGTCTTAGGACCGTAAGTATTATAGAACGACGCGACGTTGAGCGGTGATCTCTACTTTCGCACAGATTTGAGTATTTCATTTCATACAAATACGTCACTCAAACGCTGCTCAAGAGACCATCACTGAGCGTCGTTCGAGTACGGACCTTAGTTCAAAATATAAAATAGGGTTAAAGGGATTTCTTTCAAAAAAAATATCTAAACACAATCCTTTTTATTCCACTACATTTCGCAATACGGTATTGCACTGTTTCTGTGCACCCGTCAAAGACGTGAGTATTCCAGGGAAATCAATGATCCATTTTATTGAGTAGCAAGAGTTATGCAGAGCTGGGAGAGGGCGCGCTCCTATCAATCATTGAAGGCTTTTTTTGAATTTAATAAAATAAAATTTGTATTTTGTCATCGACGCTCCCTCGCGTTTTGTTGCAGACACGGATTTGGATTGCAAGAAGCTTCGTTTTTTATTTTATTGGTAGATAATAAACATGTCGCGTTAGTGTGTTGCAATTGCAAAGTATGAATTTTCAAATTATTTGAGAATTCTGTATTTTGGTTTGCCGATTTTCTAATCTAATACCTGTAGATACCGCAGAATTTGAAGTGGCAAAAATTCTTTTAAGACCGGCTGTTTACTGCACATGGTGCCAAGACGCTGAAACTAAACTTGGACAAAAATCACTGTTAGACCAGACGATCTCTTGCATTTATTAAGAGTAGATACAAAACGGTACATATTGGATAAAACTTCTATATATCTACACGTTTTACTCTGCTTCGTTTCGCACACATCTCTCTCAAAAATGTTATACCCTCAACCCAAATCCGTCCCTCGCCACCGTCAGGAGTTGGCGCGGCGGCAATGCAGCGCATCTGTTACCGCGCCCCCCGCCCCGCACCGCATCCGCGACAGGCTTGCAATACCCTGCAACTATATACGTATGTCGTACACACCTTCGAGATGTGAGATTTGTTCAGCAGAGGTAAAGGATGTTGGCATTATAGTTCATAGTTGAGTCATAGAATTGCGAAGGTATTGTCAGTCAGTTGAAAGCTAAAAGGTAAATATATTTAATGTTGTACTGAGAAATACTTGAATTAAACAGTAGTGAAGAAAGATTATGTGTTTAGATTCAGCTTACGTATTGAAACAAAAAAATCAACTGTAATTTAAGTAACCTCAGTTTCAACATTAAGTAACAACTTGGGATTAGCATAAATTGTATACATTCAAGCCAACAACAAACTCATTGGATCCGAAAATAGAAAGAGATTACTTAGGTCCTACTTAAGTATTGAACCTCACGTAATAATAATAAAGACTAGTGCATCTACCATTTTTTTGTCTCTGCATCACTCTAAGGTTGTCAGACAGAGAATGCCTTGAGCATTAAGACCGCCTTTGTACATATTGTATGTATGTATGAAAAGCATTAAATAAATAAATAAAAAAGTCAGATGTTATAAAAAACCAGTTTAATATCATCACTATTAGTCTATAACAAGTAAACAAGCATTCGATTGTTTTCTCAGAAGACACTAATTCATCTTCGTAGTACATGCTATCCCCGTGAATTTATTGCGTGCCCGGAGTCTGTCTGTCTGAACCGGAATCTGTCCAAATGTACGGGTAGTAAAGACGCTATTCGTTTTCATACGTTCCGCACCTGCAACATCTGCAGCTTTATGAAATACTATGACTTCGTACCGGTACACAGATTCACTTGTACAGTGTGTACGTGTGTACCTGTATCTTTCTATGCGTTATTTATTCTATGGGTAATCCCATAGAATAAATAACGCATAGAAAGATAATCTCATACATGCTCCTAGCTAAAATCTGAGTCAACAAACGTAAATATGTGTGCGTAAGCGGCATGCGATTAATGGATGACGACACGCACACATAATTACGTTTTTACGATCAACTCAGCCACTTATGGCTAAATTTAATTTACCTCACTTTTCGTCCGCGTAATTCTATGCGTTATTATTTTAAGGTTTTACCACACACTGATAAGTTATGCATCTTTTAGGTAGATAACTTTTGAAATAGTGTATTAATAAAATAAAAAGTATTTACAAATGAACGGGTAATAAAAACGGTATTCGATTCTATACGATCCGCACCTGCAACATCAGGTTTAAGAAATACTTTGACTTTGTGCCGCTACATGCATATAGTTTGCTTGTTATTTGATATTTATACGTTACTAGTAAGTGTCGGACTAAAGGTCATAATATTGTACCTACTCTCATCTGAGCAAGAAGTGAGAAATCGAGAGTGAATAATCATTTTATGTTGTTATATCTAAAGCAAGTTACCTGAGACTAGATTGTGTGATGGCTTTTACGATTTCAAAGAAACACTCATATGGTAAGCAATGATAATAACCTCCTAAACCCTATTCTATCTTTTATTTCATGGTTTGATTCTTATAATAATGCATTAATATCTTAAGATTACGAAGTACAAGGCTTTTTTATTATGATTATTTTTGTTTTGTAAGTGATCACCGCCGCACATGTACATCCGCAACACCAGAGAAGTCACCGATGCGTTGCTGACCTTTTAGGATGGTGTTAGGAAAAAGGGAGGGAAAGGAGAAGGAAGTGGACTTAAGGAGGAATTGGGCCTCCGGCGCTCCACACTCACCGAACGAAATACAACAGTGTGTATACTGCTACTTAATTTCGATATTCTGTGGGAGGATAGTAGATACTTGTCTTGTGGTCTAAAGTAGTTACTTTGTAATTTTTACACACTGTGTCTACGTGTCTATCATCCTTATTTCTAATCGCGGGACTACTAGAAGAAATTTCTTTAGAAATAAGTAGTTCCATTGTGCTCATTTGTCTGTAACATTTTTATTACCATGTTTCCTTGTGTGTACATAAATAAATAAAATAAATAAATACTTCTCCGGTCGTGCAGACCCATTCATGCAAAAAACTAAACTTCAACACACTAAATTAAACTTCTATTTATAAATAGGAAACCAATAGTTGTACAAAAGTGAATAACAGATAGCATAGGTTACATTAAAGCCAATCACAGGTTTTCATGGCTAGTGAAAGAAAAAATTATAGAGATTTTAACGATTACTACCATGCACAAAAATGATTAATAGAATTGACATAAATATTTATACTATGTATTAATGAAAAAAGTCAAGGTTTAGCCGATTGCGTGCCGTAAAGCTTTTTGTAGTATATGGGTCAAATGAAAACTCTATACATAATTTATTAAAGTTCTTGCTCGGTCAATGTATGAATTTTACCTGTAGTATGAGTAGGAAGAGGATTAGAAATAGGCGGATTGAACCTATTCGATCTTTGGAGAACACTAAAATGTAGTTTATGCAGGGGGTAATCAATCTCATTCGAATAGAAATGTGCAATCGGCTAGTCAACAGCGATAAAACTTCACTTGTGACTATAATAGTGCGTTCTTTATTATTAGTTCTAGTCCGTAGCCCACATAGCTTTGATGTTGACTTTAATTTTACCTAATGTTTTGTTCATTCGAATACCAAGCTCTTGACTAGAGACTTTATAAACGTCGTTTTACACTAATGCCTTGGACACTGCTTATACGCATAGTTTAGGCGTCAGGGTGTATGAAACACTCGATACTCGACCTCTTCTATAACTCGAGCATTCATGATATCTATTATTCATTGCAATTATATATAAAAATTATATTATTACAAATCATTTATCTCCAATCGCCACCTTGCTTATAACACGTAGCAATCCAGTCGTGCGTCTACGTGCGTAGCTGTCGTAGCATACTCGTTTTTATATTGTGTTGTGCGAAGACGTGCGTAGGTCTGCGGCTACGAGCGTAGCAGTGCCCTGCGGCATATCTGCACATAGTCGCGCTTTGATTGACACTATGATTTCATTTAATCTACCAAACAATCCTTAATTGAAAATATTTTTTACCCAGATGTCTTTCGATTAAAATTGATATACCTTAATAAAATAATCTCAAGTAATTCTTAGTGTAAGACACCACGCCTCGCAACCAGTATCCCAAGTGTAAGTTCGACTCGTAGTAACCAACAAATTGCGCGCGCACGTTATTTTCATACATTTTTGGCTGAACGGTATCTACGGTCGAGATCGAGGAAAACTCGCTCTCAGATCGTAGTGCTGAAATTTGTAGATTCATAGTCACCTCATCTGACGTTCAAGGTAAGAAATTATAGAGAGTTCTAACTAACGCACACGTTTATTTTGACATTGGCAATAGAATAACTAGTAATCAACGGAAATAATTGGTTTTGACTAAACATCTATCTGCAAGCCACCTCGCATCAAAAAATATCACTTTTTTCAAACTGTAACATAAGAATCACGTTAAATTATTCATACTCAACAATTTTCATATCTTAATACAATCGGAGCGAGAACATGCAGCCAACACCATCGATACCATCTTACACACAATAACTAATATACCCAGCCATGATATCAGTGATGGAGCATCAACACCACCATAAGTACCTAAACAATGGAAATATTACGTCAGTGATGAAAGTAGATAGAGATACACCGCGGATGAACACACAGAATTTCATATTAACACAAGAATAATTTGTTATCTTCTAGAATTCACTTTTTAATTGCGCTATGTGAACTCATATTTTTGATGCTGACCGTACCTCTATACTTCGAGAGGATCTGAACTTTTCACCACGATGTCGAAAGTGATATGTACCTACCCATAATCAACCACAATAAAAACTGATCCAACAGCTCGTCGACATATCATTGTCTGCTCACAATATCATGCAAAACCGGACGATGAGTTTCACTAATGTGATCCTTGAACGAATGAGACGGATGCAAGTCATTATTTTTTTCGACTCAAGGCACAGTATTCAATTAACACATCGGAAGTAGAAACGCCTGATAAATCACATATTCATATGAAAGCATCTCAACTGAAATTCACTGTGTATCACAAAATTTGCACTGTTTCCGAAACATTTAACATGAAATACACGCGTACCCACAACACAGCACATAGTACACTTATATAACCAACCTTCTACAAGCTGGTACGTAATTTAAATAATATGCAGGGCATGCGATCGCCACGCTCTGAGGACCCAATGTTATTGCAAACCGACTTACTTAAACACAAAAAAGGGTTATTTTCTCAAATTGTGAAGCATACGGCGGTCCATCGCTGGGCCGAAATAATGATTAATGATGGCAAATAAGCGGGTGAGCGCTCGACGCCATAAAAAGCGGTGGCCGAGGTGCACTGAACTGCCCCGGGAGACTTTTGATACATTGTAACCATTTAAAATCTGACAATAACGAAGAAATATGTTGGAAAGGATGTAGGGACGTGAAAGCAAGACGGTAATAAAATAAAGGACAAGTTTGTTGCTGATAAATTTAGAACAAAAACAAAGATGAATATAAAATTAGCAAAGATTTTTTTAAGAAAAAAGGATACTAAGGAATCATTCGAATGTGTAGCATTTACTTTCAATACAAAAGCAAGTGATAACAACACTATCCTCATACGAGCGTTCGATGATCATTGAGGAAAGTGTTTTTTCACCAATTGGCGTCTAAATATAGCCAATTGAATAAGATTTCAAAACAAAATGTTTAATAACAATTACGTTTAGAATACCCCAGGATAACCAACGTTCACCCATCACAAAAACTCGCAAATAATTTCTCCCCATAATTAAGTTTTGGCTTAGCGGGTATTAATCGATCTAAGTAATTAATTTGAGAGGTGGGCGATAGGTACGTCAGTGGCAGAGCTACGACAGGTGGGCGCAAATCTACAGGAAACCCGGCCTAATTAGACGGAGAACCAGTGGATTTGTAAACGAAATAAATGTACCGTTAGACACCTTTGAACATTTTTGATTCAAGCTTAGGTTTTTCGTTCGTTTGATTTTTTAAACTGTCGCGACTTTTTTATAAGATTTGTTTCTTCGATCCAAACGAAAATTATGACGCAGACTTCTTTTAAATATATTCTACTTTTTACTATTTCAAAATATAAATATTCAAGTTAATTTCTTGTTGAGAATGTTTGTCACGTTTAAAAGAATCACTTGATTACACGGACACTTTATTAACTACAAATTAATATATTATTTTGTTTGTATTTTTTTTGTAATATGCCTCACGATCTATACGTCTAAGTATCAAAACGTCCAAATCATCAAAAAGTCTATTTAGCAATACGTCATATTGCTATATTGGTGTCTAAATATTGCTAAGGTGTAATCGCATGCGACTTCATTTAAGCTTTCTAAGCAACAAGAACCAGCCTCTAATTTCAATTGCAATTGGATACACTAGACAAAAATACGTTCAAGTAGGTACCAGAAGCCAAGTTATCTGAAAAATTATGCCAAAGAAATCGTTCACCTTGACTCAGAATAAGCAAGACGTAACCCGTTGACTGCAGCCTCGTCAACAGTTGACAGACGGTCCGCTCCGACCGCGAGCATCTGACACTAATGACAGTCAACCCTCTCGTGCACATGTCACGTAATATGAGGCTAAATTATACCTTATCACTTGACGGGACTGATGCCTTCTATTTTTGTTTTTGCATCGGTGGATATGAAAAACCGTTGTCTATGAGCGTAAAATTGTTTATCATATTCGTGGAACCCTTGAAAAAATTCATTCCCAGAATAATTAAATATGATCAGGATCATGTGTAGATTTTCTTTGTTTACTGCATCATTATCATATCAGCCCATAAACGCTATCTTTGTTGTTTTTGGTTGTTCACTGCTGAATATTTCTCTATACTTAGCTCTACATTCTTAGCTATCATGAAAAATTGGCATAATCATTTGTTAATTAAATAAATGCTTCAAAGGTGTGGGATTCTATATCCGGCATGATCCGCTTACGCGTGACTGGTGTGGGATATCGGTGATGAGACTATGTTGTTTCCAAAAATGTCGCTGGACGCCCATTTCGTTATCCACCAGCATTTACGACAAGGCTCTCAAAATCATTTAACGTTTATGGTTTTACGGTTTATGTCATGTGCTTTGCTTTTCTATTGATTTCAACTATAGCTATTACATAGATACTTTTCAGAATCTCTTACAACTTTTATAATTACAGCGTATTAGAGTTTGATACACTTTAATTAACTGTGTATCGTATACTAACATTAATCATTGACACACACCGATCACGATCTAACACTAACTTACAATTACTGTAAACGCTGAACGTAATTGATGCTTTTTTTTTCACTTACGGTGTACGCAAGGCTTGCGCGGTAGGAATTGTAACATGTTGTAAACAAATGCATTTCTTGATTATTATTTGCGTAAAAGTTTATTACCTACAAATGTGATGTATGTAGCTATTCGACGAAATACTCAAATCTGTCTATTTTTACAAAATGTTTAATTATTTTGCTTTCATTTAAGATATCATGCAGTAACCTTCTGCGTACGGTTAATATTTTATAGAATACTTGAAACAAAGTTTGCTTGAGTACCTACTAGACTACCTTATCATTCCATCTGGCAACCATATCAAAGTTTGATACTGTGGAATGCTAAAAGTATTAGCAGCATCTTTTAATAAATATATAATATGAGATGAAGTAAGACTGCTGGTCTTATTACGGAGATCTAAAAGACTAAGCATATGACTAAACAGAAAGTGACCAATGAGAAAAGTAAAACTGATTTTAATTTTGTACAGGTAGATGATATTTGTTTTGTATACAATTATTTAAAGTTTATCGTCCCTGAAATTCCATCGCCTCTAACAGAGCACGGAGTTTAGCTTGCCGCGTTTACAATATGTATATTATTTGGTATTCTGAATTCTGCATGTGATGATAAGTGAACGAACTTATGTAGCCTGCGTGAATCGAATAGATCAATAAATCTATTTTGAAATAAATTAGGAATTTTATTGCATCTACATTCTATATCTACTTAATAGTGTGGCTGGTTTCACGTCCAATTCAGATGTTTTTTTTTGTGCGTACGTTTCATTCTTCCTGCAAAGTTGTTATCTAGGAATATTATATTAATTAAACACTGTCACCCACTAGGTACCGACTCATAAAAAAAAATACATAGTAGCATCAAAAATTACTAGATAAAAAATATAGCAAATATACGTACGCAACTAATGAGTGAAACCAGTTTTGAATAAGTGATGACCACGGATCGTAGCTCCATGGAATATTTAAATAAGTTTTTAACGTCATTTAATTATTCCTTTTAAGTCTCTTGAATATTCAACGATACAGAAAGCCACTCGCTGAAGGCTATATCTGAGTATAATATTCATTTTATATTGTAAGAGGCCGTAATTATAAAAAGTTGACGAAGCGTAAGGGTAAAGTACATAATATGTTGGTAAATAAAAATATTGAAGGTATACCCTTCATATGAATTTATTTTTAATACGCTTTTATTCATGCTTCACCTGTAACTAACTAACTATGTAAGAAAATCTTGAAAGTTAAATTTGACCCACTTCCCGGTTTCCGATTGAGCTGAAATTTTGCATACACGTTCAGTTTGGATGACTAAATCGTGTTCCATAGATTTTTTAAACTATAATATTTTGTTATGTTTAGATTTATTTGTCCGTGTGATGTCTGACAAAGAATAGACGGCCCCATCTCTTCCTCTTTCCCCATCTCTCATCGCAACGGATTGCAGAATAGATAAGAGAATTAAAAGCTAAATTCGCCTATGCGGTATGCGGTTTGATACCTAGTAATGGATGTGCGATTGCAAATTCACCATCCCGAAGTCAGTTGCGAAAGAAAGAAAGAAAACAGTTATATTCTTGACTCATATAGGTATCTAACATATATGAAAGTACAAAAAAACAAAAACAAAAAGAAATAAGCAACCGGGACGAGACCAAAAAGAAAATTACTTGGAAAGACAATGGTGTCGATTCTGTTACGCACTTTGACAGGACTAAGCTAAAGGTGTTTGTCTCTTTCTGTTTCAATAGAAAAAGAAAGTGACAGATCCGTTTAGTCTAATATAATACTGTCAAAATACGCAACAGAAGCGACACCAATGCTATAATTACTCCAATGTCCCAAGTGCCCGTATATCAGCACCATGGAAAACCTCAATAATAACCTCTTATAATATATTTTTTTTCTTTCACTTCCTTTGAAGCAGGCTAGCACGGCAAAAAGGGAAGAGAGAAAATCGGAGACAAACCATCTCTTTACCGTTTTCATCCTCAATTTTTCGTTTTGTCGTCTGACAAGGAGACAAAGGGTGGAGAAAACAAGTTTTTCCACACTACTAGCGCTGCTGGCTCTTTCAAACCGTCAACATTTTAGGTGTACAGCACTACACTTGCTCTTTTTGTGATCTTCAGTAAGATTTTTGCTGAGATAGTTTTACTTTCACCTACGTAACTGCATTTTAATGAACCTCGATTTTCAGTAACAAAAGTAAATTGAACACAAAAATTCAGCTTCCTATACTTCAAAAGAAATAATGTTTTCCCCATCAGCGTAGCGCACACATAAAGTTGTGTAACTTACAAAACAAAACCATCTTGATAGTCACGCGTCTCTAGCCACAAGAATGTACGAGCAGCCACGAGCAATGCACGAGAAAGAAGTCCTAAATCGTAGGGTGTAATTAAGGCGGCCACCCACCGCAGCGACCTCGAGGCCTTGACCGACAACCGTAATGAGTTCACCCGCCGAACAGACGCCAGACGAACCTCCTGTACCTACCCACTACTGCACCTACCATACCAGCGTCTAAGAAAGAACATAAGAAAGATAATATATAGCAAACAAAAACATTAAAAAATCAATAGGTATTCATAAACCTGCCTCGCAATATAGAATACAAATCCGTATCGCTATCTATATTCATCTTTCATGAAGCTCAATAATCCATGAAAATTGCATACGTACTGTAAAGATGAATACGACGCCATATTGTTGCATTGCATTTCTCATGCAATGTCCCGTTCACAAAACAAAAATCAAACAAAAGGAAAATACCGACAAGCCGGTTACTAAAGTTTTTTACTTTATTTCAGCGGGACTAGCTCGACGCAGCGCGAACCAAAAGGTTCTATCTCACTTGCAACGCTAAACTTAAAACTTCCGTACATAAAAGGCTTAAGTTTCTGAAAACAGGTTTTCGTTAAAGACATTTTGTTTTACAATATAAAAGCTCCGACACGAGAGCTCCGCCTACACTTGATTTAAAATTAGAACTCTTGCGTGACAAACGCCGGTAACTCGGAATTAAATAGTAAAAAGTTAAACTTTATTCACAAGCAATAGAGCACAATATTCCGCGCTAGTTTATACGCCGTAAGGTGGGTTGCTCCGTAAATGCCATTGGCCCAATCGTGGGACGTGAAACAAACAAGAAATATGAGAGTAAATGAGATGGCGCTACTCGGCCGGTAGGTGATCCGCTGCTACAACAACTTACAACCTCTACAAATTCCATATTTCCACTTCTGACACCCAAAATCCAACCACCATCCGAGCAACATCACCAGATATTTTTTCCGAAACTTCCAAAAAATAATTCCTGAAATTAAAAACAATTTTCTATTTTAAAACTAACATTCCAAACATGGAATGAAAGAGACAAAACATTGCTACGACCTCTGGAATGAGCAGTACGGCAAATATATTTTATAGCAGCGGTACTTATTTGAAATAACGTAAGAGGTAAAAAAGTAGGGTTGAATTTTGAGCTCTCAACTGTCTGAATAGGGAGAGATTTTGTTTGTATGTCTTTGTATGATAAGTTGTATGGTTGCCGAATGTTGTATGGAAGTGGGCATGGCGGCAAGCGAGCAGTGACGATTCGTTTAGTAGACAGTTGACAGTCGCCACGCCACACTGACATTCCGATAGTAACGCTGATAACAATTTTCTTCTGAATCATTTTTTTTGCTGACTGTTCGTGCCTAGTGTTTATGGACGGAGAGAACTGTGTACTGTGAATACATACTTAAGTTAAAGTGTAGTGCTGTGTTTTGTGTGCATTGGATAATGACTAAGATTTTTGTGTTGACTGTACCTTGTGGTCTCACGTCGTGTTGAGGTGTAAGTTATATTTTTATTATTATTTACGTATATTTACATAAAAACATAGGTTCCTACCCAATGTGTTAAGTACCTATCTATAAATTGTAGGTACCTATATGTATGTTTATTATAGGTACCTATCTACACAAAGTTTTCACTTAAGTATGTAGGTATTACCTACCTACGCTAGCGCTTATCATTGTATTTAAGTAGATACCTAAGAGGATAATGCTTTAGGTACTCGTACGGTACCTACATCAATCCATCTATCACCTATGTACCAGTTGTACCAAATACTAATAGATTGTAGGTATATGATAATTTTAGGTAGTTGTTAACTAAATAAAGAAAATGAAATGCTTCTACATAATTTTCGTTACCTGCTACATAAATGTAACACGATTTACATTATAATATCGAAGATCTAAGGAAAAACACAATTTTTTATGTATATATCCTGAAATATTAGCTACACAGATATTTTTACAAAATGATAAAATAAAATGCCTAATTAATTAATTAATTTTGATTCCTCAATATTAAATAACATTAAATAAAACTAGTATTAGAAATAAAAATCTTTAATAATCCAATTGAACTGACCTATTAATTCGCAGCAGAGGTCTACGAAGCAAGATATTGGTTATTGCTTGTTAAGCAAATTGTTTAACAAAGCAATATAATATAACAACGTAACAAACTAATATACCATAGCTAACCTGTAACTTGTACTATTGTTTATTCTGTGCCTATAATAAACTGATAAACTCTATAAACTAGCTTGCTTATACATTTAGTATCTAAATTTTAGATACTAAATGCGTTGGCTAGTAATTGGAAATAATATTCTTCGTCTTAATCTAGTGCTCTTGTGAATGGCTGTCAATTTATCATGAATTACAACTTATTCATGATAAACTACCTTTAAAAAGAATCTACTTGGTTCCTCATAATTCATTCCATACCTACCTATCGGACATAAAACCACTGTCGAACGTTTGCCCCCTAAGACATTATTACTTATCTGTAATAATAATTCGATCATATTCTGAAATTTTAATTCACTGTAGACCACCTAGTGTTCATACAAAATCAATATTTAGGCATTAATTTCTTCTAAATACCTTACCTTACCTACCCATGCCATTATAACGTACAATAATTGTACAGTACAGCAAACGCACCTTATTTTGCTTCAGAAATGTCAAACTAAAATGTGCGGTTACCTTTATCTCTCTTTATTTCTTCTACACTATCGTAACGCTTTATGCTTTCAAATAAATACGCTTTATGCTTTCTAAATAGATAGAATTTATGATAAAAGCATTATCTACTAATACAAGAAACTTTAACCCAAATTCTGCATGTCTAGATAAAATAATTCTTTATTTTCTTGGGCTTCGAATAATAAATAGCATACGTAATCTATTCCAAATTAATTCCCACCTATCCTAGATATTATAACGTAGAATATTCCAAGGTTCTGTATCTAGGCAATGCTATAGGGCGGTCCACTGGGCGGTCGTTCTGCCGACACGCCCACCGTCGCTACGCCTTACATAGAGCCGACGACGTGTGAATATATTCCAAGTTTTATGAAGTATATAAGTGTTGGACTGCATGAGAGCGTGGAATTACGAAGGAATTGTATGTATGTTGAACCTGTGTTATCTTGTTTCCGTGGCTTTGTGTATCTGTTTTGGCTTGTGACAGCGAAAGGACCAAAACGACCAAACCAAGAGCTTTTTTCCGCGTTTTGTTTAGTGTGACTGTGTAAATATCAAAATAAGACGTTTAGGAAATAGACGGGAATTATTAATTTACGGATATGTGTTGAAACTCAATTTTTTATCTGTTCATAGAAAGTCGATCATGTATAAGTGTTTATTCCAGCCGTTTTATGAAGCAGTAGTATTGTGTTTGAGTTATCCTATAAAGATAACGTGGAATTAGAAAGGCATTGTATGACAATGTATTGTTTAATCTATATTATTTTGTTCTGTTGCTTTATGTATCTTAATTTGTTGGTTAAAAAGACCAAATTCTGTGTTTGTATCCGCATGCCGTAATCTCTAACGCTCTATTTGTGGTCATAATCTTATTTTATCTAGTCTGCATGAAATATCACATAAGAATCGTTCATGCCGTAGAAGAAAGATCAATCGTATCGGAACTGACTGCCTAGGGTGCACCAGACAATCTCATGTTTCATTACTCGTTAGAGTAGAATAGAATAGATCTTTAATTTATGTAAACCATAATACAGGCACTTATGAAATATCGAGACTCTAGATGCACGTTGATATTAGACTCGTGGTCTATTATGTGGTTAAACATGTATTTGAGTCCTACTTTAAATATCTCACTGATTTCTTTGTTGTATTGTATTATACCTGTGACGTCATCAATGTATTGAAGTAGACGCTGCTAGTCCAGTTGCGTACACAGAAATTTCTTACAGGGTAGGAAAAACCAACTAAGTTTTGTATTTTCAAGTTAAATTATGTTTGTGATTGGTCATCTCATCCTTAAAGACTTAAATTAACTGATATTACAGACATAATTAACGATTTTATTATTTATTACTTCATTTATTAGGATAGACATTGTCTTTAAAGAATGCACGCCGCTAGCTGCTGCCTTACCAGTTAAATATAGTCCCTTACTCGTCTCCGTATTCAACCTAGAACAAAATTGTTTGCTCTATTCAAAAACATTTATATAAACGTCTGGTCTCTGGTTTAGAATACTAAGGGATCATAAAACACATAATATAATGTTCATAACAAGTCCTCGTAACTGTTAGTGCGTGCGCTGAATTGATATGCTACGTAAACATGCGTCCCATGTGTTGTCATATTGTTGTGTGTTTTGTTTCTTATAAAAAGAACTTACCCGTTATATTTGGTCCATGAATAAGAATTTCCCACTGTTATTATCTTCCCTTGGCGTAGTTAATATATTGTAGAACAATATCACTCATTCTTGAACTATTTGAGTAGACCAGACAGCAGTGTCTTCATGCAAAACGGAAGCTAGTGTGAAAATAAGTAAGAATGTATAAATAGTTTGTTAGTTCATAAAATAATTGCAGCAATATCGGTAATTGATACGTGAACTGAAATAATTGAAACCAAGAATGAACGAGAAGTCAAATACTTTCATTTATTCATGAAAACTCACACGTCACATTAAACACAATCTAAAATAAAAACAAACAAAAAATGTATTGAATTCCGCGTTCATTTTCCTTTAATATATACGTAATGCTATAGTGATATCAAATACCCCTTTGAATTCGAATAACCCTTTCAGATTACTCCTTACAGCAAAATTCACAAAATGTATTTCTCTACACATTCCCACAACACTAGAGACACAGTAAGTGTATACCGGTGTTAAGTAATAAGCAAGGGATGGAACACTCCACACCCCTTCCGTGATCCATCACTGCTTCAATCACGACAGGAACTTCTTCCTCCTAGTCTTAAAATAATTACTAGCTTAATAGAAAAGTTTGAATTGTATTCAGCATTACTTACTACGAAGATACAAATTAATATTGCTACGGGTTTATTATAATATCTACTTATTAAAATAATAAAAAATTATGTCCAAGCAATTCTTAAAATTCATAGGAAGTCAACATTGAAATTTTTGGAACTACCCGCTACAGTCTTCATATTTAGATAGTTTTTGTAAATTTTATGTTTAGATTAACTTAAGTTTTATGTTTTAACCTATAACTTATTATCATGATAGACTAATGATAACTGCCTTTTAATACTTACTATTACCGCCAACATATTTTTAGTTAAGTATATTTTATATAATATATTTTATTTGTCATGTTTTATTATTTATGTGTGAATGTTAATTCTTTTGAGAAATAAGAAAATGGTCATTGATATAGGAGTTCGTTCGATCTTGTATTTTGTCCAATGGGCGGTCATGAATTAATGTCTTACTTTACTATGTATATTTGTACTCGGACTACACTGAAATCCTCATGCAAATCATTGATGGGGGTAGGACAAAATGTCCATTCCTCTTTAACAAATTGTGGAATTGTATTTATGAACATCTTATGAAAAAAATATCATTCGTGATGGAACAAGGTATCTTATCTCCTTTAAAAAATTGTAGATTCAACTTTAGGACCACAATAATCTTAGGACACCAAAATCATCAAGGCCGTTTATGGTGATACTTACCTTATTTATGTAACAACATGTACAACCCATATTCGCAAACAAATAAATGAATTGAATTGAATTGAATCATTCTTGGCCACTCAAGGGATACAATGGCCATCCTCTTACAAATTGTAAAATGGTGTTTAGGCATCTGAATGCTGAATGAACAATGGGCCTAAACACCATTCCGCAATTTAGGTATATTATCATCCTCCTTTAATAAAAATGTAGTACCTATGGAGTATTTCAAAATGCATAAATTGTATGGAACAAAGAGAAAAAGATCTTTGGTTTGATAATTTTATTTTTGGGTTGAGTTTGATTGTATTTTGCGTTGAATTCGTCATATGTCTGGGTATGCATCTACTTCCGTTCCGTGTAAAATGTTTGTTATGTCACGGTTTCAAAATAACTGAAAGTTATTTTACCGTATTCTTTATTTTTTACGTTTAAATGAATTTAAACTGTGTTGTATTTTTCACCTTTAAATAAAAAGAGAGACCAAAATCTTATGTACTGGATAGAATCTCTACTATACACGGTGAATGTAGTTATGTCAAGCTTATACATCAAACAATGTATGTTTTTATATCTTTATTTATTTATAAAATCATGTGTCATGTATCTTGTATCATGTAGATATGGGAGTCCTTTTATTGTATTTAAAAATACATAGGTAGTTCCACATGTAACTTAGATTAAACTCAACATTAACATTTTTAATGATTTATAATAATTTTATAAACCTTTTTAGCTGCCTTCGAGTTGGGAGCAGTTAAATTGGTATGAGACAAACTATATTTTTCTTAGCTGCTAAGATCCCGTTCACATTCCATCAAGTAATGTTGAACATCATCAGTTGTGCGTCAAATTTCACAGTTTGGCTAATCATATTTTTAGATCATGATGCCGTTACTCATGACAACTACATACAACGTTTATTAACCTGTTTAAAGGATTATCTATCAGCGCGTTAACAACAGAATCAGATTCTAATCATATTACTGCGTAACACTATACATCGCGTAAAACTCATTAAAATTGTACCAAAATCTTACATGTAAAACACGATCATTACGACATGACATAGCTATATCAAGTTGTAAACATATATGTCTGTACCTACTTTACAAGTGTCATAAGTGTACAGTAATTAAAAGAACATCGACCCAAAGATTACCACGTATTCTCGTAAATAGTCATCGCTAAAAATATACCAGGCTAGCGTCCAATATAGTCTATATTTGGACATTTGCCTTTTTAAATGTTTTAATTTAAATTTGTGTAAGTTTTTTTGGAATACAAATTGAAAACTATATTGTTATACATAATATATATTAATACGTGAAGAGAAAACTTTGTACCCCTTTATAAGAATATTGCGCGCACAGAGGAGTGTAAGAATTGGTATAGTTAAAGTTCAGGAGAAAGAGTGCAAAAAGCTAAAATTTATTTATAATATGTGGTCGAATTTTGACCACTGGGCCACCACTAGATTTAATAATATCTGGTATCACTCCATGTTCTTTAATGATTCTCTTATTTATCTCTCTTCTATTTTACTACAAACAGGGAAAGTACCTATGATTTGAAAACAGTCTCATATCTTCAATTAATCAATTAACTCAGCCTTACTCAGCTCACTGCCGGACTTAGGCCTCCTAAACCGAGCGACAGAGTCTGTCCGAACTACCTTCTTCAGGTCGATGGTTGATCCGTCTGGGGCACCTCACACTACATTTGCCAAGTCGCGGTCTCCACTTTAGAACTCGTCTGCTTCAACAGCAATCGGTTATTCAACAGATATAGCAATCCCACTACCACTTCAACTTGCTAATTCTGTGAACTAGGTCAGTGATTCCAAATCGGAATTTAGAGTTTTTGTAAGATAATTTCTATGCCTTTCACACACCAGCCAACATGTTTTCTGCCACCAAACACCTAAATTTGACGTTTATTGATAACTATCAAGCAATTAACATTAAGGTGTTTTATTACTGTAGGTACTATAGATGCTATAGTATAGATATCAGCATGCTAACCTATACTACTATACTATACTTTTCAACGTCATCACGAGTACAAGTTTGACAATTTATTAAAAATTGACTACACCTTGGAAAACAAAAATATTGAAATTGGTTGCTTTATATGTATAGTGCAATCTATAAAATATTATATGTATGTTTTTTAAGAAATACCTAAAGAAACTTTACGTACCGTTATTCGGTTGATACGGCCCATCTTTAAGTGACAGCATAAGACTTAACGGTAACTTACCACTGAGTAGCTTAGCTGTATAAGAATTCGGCGGTTTAGCTGAACAGAAAGAAGTAAACCACTTCAATCTGTATCTCAGTTCAGTATCAGCTACAACATTTGGTACAAGCGATCCATCACAAATCACGGCCCTTGCGGCACCCCGACATTCCTCGGTCTCATAGAAACTAAATTATGACGAATTGTCTCATACTTAAAGTTACGTGAAAACTGATATTTTTATATTCCAGGTTTTTTTTACGTTGCGTTGTTGTTGCTTTAATTTACAAACCCGGAACAAATATCTGTAGGCCTTGCAAATATTTGTTCCGTGCGAGGATCGAATCCAAGACACGTAGCACAGACAGACCCAGCCCAGGGCCAGCCCTTCTCCACCCACGTCCGTCGTGTTTTTATAGTCTGTGTTGTTTAAGTTTCATAAATTAATTTAGTAAACCTAATGTTGCCTTTGTACAGTTTTGATAAATATGATAAGTGAGACACAACTAACTGTCTATCACTGAATTTAACATAATATAACAACCGTAATTTCGACTAGTGCGGTTAGTTAGAACAATGGCACAGATAGCATTTATCATTTAGTTGTTTAAAAGACTAATAAATTAGTTTATGGTAAAATTTTCAAAATTTTCCCAATGTATCAGATTCCCAGCCCTCATGATCCATCTCGAATTCTGATTCCCGCTTATCCCGGTGTTTCTGGTGTGGCTCCAACGTTTCTCTTGCGCCAGAACACTAGATTACTGAACTATACCTATATGTTATTATTATTGCAAATGTCTTTATGGAGTATAAATACATCAAATTATGGTAGGCACCGATCAAATTGGACTAGGGTAACAGAACTACTAGTTGTAAGCGAAGCTCCACAAGCGCGGAATGTGTCTATTTTCCCGAGATGAAAATGTACCCTTTCTACATCCAGGATACTTTCTATCTATGTACCAAATTCATTCATCATACCTTTATCAATACTTTCGCATTTTTAATATCCACAGTCATTCACATTTTACCACAACTGTTTCCCAATGTATCACAGTTTCCCTTCCACGCGATCCATCACGAATCACGGCCTATCCCGGTCGCGCTGATGTTCCTGCGACGTTTACGAGCTGAATTATGACGCATGCCTTCCGCCACACCACCTCCTCATACTTTGTCACAATACACCCTCATATTGGCCTTGTTAAACTTTATTTATTACCTAATATCGGGATCATGTTTTTGGAAGTGTATATGTTATGTTAACATCCTTGTTTTTGGCAATATTATTTTAAATGCCTGGCCTTCTAATTTAGATCCTTTGATTTCTACTAATCTGATCATAACTCTTCTGAATTAACAGTGTGTATAATATTGTGCTTTTAAAACTATTTACTATTATCACAATTATGGTCATCTTTTTTTTTAAACATAACGATTCTTGCCTTATTATTATAGTACAAGAATAGTGTTTCAGTAAATAAAACGGAGTGCATGTTATGTAAATTTTAATGTGAAGCTTAAAGTATAGGCGGTAGACTAGGTAAAAAGATTTTTTTTTTTATTATAAAGTAATAAATAACGAATCGGTATTTGATCACATTATATCTTTTCATAAAATTTATATGCACGTTGCATTCATAAATAAAATCTGAAATACGAGATCATAGAATTGCAATCAGTTTCTTTCAATCTAGACAACTCTAGGCTAATGACCATATAAAAATGCCACACATTGGCACTGTAACAAAAGCATAAATAAAGATATTGGTATCGAATTCATGATTCATCGTTACAAATTAATAAGATATTTAAATGACATTGTTATATAGAACAGATGGATACCTACTACTATTATAGGTATATTTATGTGTCTTTAATGACTTATCGTAACACCTTTGGAATTCTATTTCTTTTTATTGCTTCAAGGATCAAAAGACAGGTGCAGTCTAACTGAATACTGTGTAGCGTTAGCGAAGGCAGGTCTGTGTGTGTAGTACTTGATTTATAAATGTCTGTGGATTATAAATGTCAACTTTCAATACATACTTCAAAGAATTATTAGTCGTTTGTACTATAACAACAATTACTCTACGTACATTTATTTTTATTTGGTGTGCTCGAAGTTTATGTGGAATAACCTACTTGCGTGTCTGCAGTTTCAAAGTCATACATTATAATGACAGCTGCAACACACCATAATTTAGGACCCAGCCTAGGGAAACGCTACTATTTACTAAGAAATTGCAGTTGTCAAGTCGGTTTTCATGTCAACCGCTTTTGTACCTCTATTTACACTCTCTATAAGTATACGTAACTAGAATAATTTGCTCACAAAAAAATAATTATTACCCTGCCTATTAGCTATGGTCAGATCGGATGGAAATAGAAAGTTAATACCACATGAAATAGGCAAATTTCTAATGGAAGTAAACCACTACTTACCTTTTAGTTTTCTTACAAGAAGTTTCACCTGGTATCGTATGTTAAATTACCAAGTTTTTCTTGGTCGTAGATGTCAACGATATGTCATGATTTTTATGCAGTAGTTAATAGAGTTCTCATCATTCGATCGGTTTTCGATTTAGAATTAAAGCTCAATGAACATGTAGTTGACTTATAATAGTTTTTAGAACCCCCTTTCTCCTTTTCCCTAGATTTATGCGGACTCGTTTCCGAAGCCTACTTTCCGATAAAGTCTTCTTCTACTTCGTTAAGTCTGTCTTTTTGAGAATCGATAATATGGATAATCAACGGATCGCGCGATCCGATGGGAACAACCTATATAATACCTACAATGCTACTTCTATTTCCAAAAAGTTGTTATGTTTGACAGCTATTTTTCTGATGTCAGTCGGCCTCTTAAGTCCAGTATAACCACGAAACAGAAAAAATTAAAGAGTATAACAATGATCAATCTGTACTACTCTTAAATGTCCATCCCTCCTCACTTTTATGTACCAGAGCTTTATTATAAAGCTACAAATTCCATAACAAAAGAATCTCGGATCGGATACACAGACCGAATTTTGATGCCTTCTTAAATTTTTGTACTACCACATATTGCATGTACCTATCTACAGATACCCAGTATCATAGTTACCGCTATGCTTCACAAATTTTCGTTCTTGTAATAGCCTAGCTAAATGACGTTGTAATTATAAAGCTTCCGTTTGCAAATTACATGTTTTTTTACCTTATTAGCGAACACTGTTTTGCATGATGTTATTTTTTTATGTTTTATGTTCTAGCTACTTAGGATTATTATCACATGCTAGCTTAGAACAAAAAGGCATGTATTTTACATTTTTATTGTAATGGTTTTCATGTCAACCGCTTTTTGTACTTGTATTTACACTCTCTGTACCGAAAGTTTTAGATCACCGAGACGTTTTTTTATAGTATTATACTAGGTACTTTAAGTATCCAAATAAAAAGTAATTTATGTGTTATCCAGGACATTGTCTATCAGTGTGATAAATTCCATCCAAATAAGTTCAGCCTTTTATGTTTGATTGAGTAAAAAACATCTTCACAAACTTTCAAATTTCTAATATTATCGTAAGATTGTAATATTTAAAGTCTACAAACAGAAATGTTGACCAAAATTTAGTTTACAAGGTCTACATACTATTCCGTATCTTTAGTCGAGTAATATTAAATTATTTGTATGGAACAGCTGATATTTTTCGCGATTTCAGGGTTGGTCCCATAGAAAAATTGTTCTTATGGATGAGTACCATCACCCCTTAAAGGGATCGAGGCGAGAAAGGCAGAACCTTGTATAGGTACATAATATATGGTCAATATGGCTCGTTATTTCTAGTGATATCAAGGTAGTACCTACACTTACCTATAGTGGCCAGACCTCAAAATATTCTAACAATATAATTAGACTACTTTCTGTACATTATGTGTAGCTTTTGTTTCTTGCTTACAAACTATTGTTTGTCTTTAGCATCAACTTATCCCATTCCTGCCCTACCACTTAACCGAGGCCGACTACATTCCTAGCTTCTAACTACTAGGTACTGATGACACGGCCATCGTCCAATAACAAAGATTGACAAATAAACAAGCAGGCAGGCGGTCAATTGTTGTTGCTGATTGTACGTGCGTGGTCGCGTGAGAACGAGCTAATAATAATGAGCAATAACGGCTCTTGACGTACTGATTGTATCGTACGTCTACCATGGACCTACTGCATACTGCGTGTGGATTTGGCGTTCATGTTCGAATTCTGAATCGTATTTGTATTTGAGATTGTTGTACATTGTTTTATTGCATCTTAGAATAGTATATATAAGATACAGTTCAGTTATGTTTCTGATTTCTCCTGCATCTTTCTAACAAAACAATACAGTCTAACAGTAGATACTTAGTAGGCGATCATAAATAAACTTTAGGATAAAGTGGCATACGACCACGGCTATCCTCTGAACATCACTATGAATATGTATTAGTAGATATGTTCTTGTTTCATACTTTTTCAGTAGTCGGGTTTTAGTTTTTGAACTTACTTTTTTTACAGAGTAGCCTGATTTTAATAATTCTTTGTTTGTTCGGAAGAGTATTCTTCCGAGGTGACCCCATTTGAATTTGGTGAAGATCTGATGCAGACCTTCGGAGATAAACAATGGAACTCTACAATGGATAACAGCAAATCACTCGGGATTTCTGTAGTCGCATTTTTATATTTTGTTTATGCCGCTCAAAATATAAAAACAAAATAAACTTTTAAAGAAAGTAAAAACAACTTCAAAAAACTAAAAAGTATTAAATAATTTTATTTAAAAACTTAACAGCTTCTAAAGACGGGGCTTTTAATTCTTCAATGCAACTTAGCTTGGCATGTGGCACCGACTACAGAAGCTATATATATTGTTCTACCGACTTGTAATTCTACCAAATAAAATACTGCAATATGTAACAAAAAGTCTGGTTTGGTACAGTGCAGATAAGGTATTTATTTGACAGAGTACAAAGCAGTTATTAACTTTTCTAGTAGCTAAAGCACTTACCTTGTTTTATGGCAACCTAGGTACCGATTGCATGCATGACTAAAATGGACTTTTGTTAGTTTTGGTAATTAAATCATTATTGCAACTAAGTTATACTAATTATGTAATTTATATGAATTTTTCAGGGTTTTAACAATAATTGTTAGCTTAATACCTAAGTAATAATACTTATAGTTTGAATTGACTGAATATAAAATATGTTTCTCTTTTTATTAACTTTATGAATACGAAACCATGTCTCATGATCAAAAAAACATGAACCAACCTCGTACTTCATGCTAAATCAACAATAATTGAAGCTTTCTTCGAGCATACCGTACATTGAACCACATCGAAAGCCTTCGTGCGGTATACACCATTCTACGTATGTGTAGCGGTGGGCGGCATCCGGACGCACGCCATTCGATTCCCCGAAGAGGAAATCGTTACGGCCAGCAAATTGGACCCTAACCACTAGTTTGGACGGCCCGACACGCAGATGTTCGCTTATTTACTCTACACCATGTATAAACAACTAAATTGACGATAATAGGTACTTATCCCTTGCCTTTGTTACAATTTTTGCTGCGCGATACATCGTATAAGACAATGGAATGGTTTTAGAAAATATAAGCCATTGATAATATGATTTTTTTAAATTAATATTATAATATTTTCATAGCAAGTCTTAGATGCAGATCAACACTAATTTAATTTTATTATATAAGAAAAGATTTGTATTTTTGTTTGTAATTTATAAACTCAAAAACTACTGTACCGATTTAAAATATTTTTTCACCAAACTGAATCCTAATTATCACTGAGAAACATAGATATATTTTATTTTCAAAAAAAATAGGGGTCCCTACGAAAAATAACATAACCCAAGGTGGCAAAAATTACCTATAAAATAAACAAAATAAATATAAATTAATGTCCACCCGTGCGAAGCCGGGATGGGCTGCTAGTGTAATATATTCTGGTTCCTAAGCAGCCTACACCTTACATTTAAACGTGTGTATAGAATATTATACCTTATCTGTCTTATAATAAAAGTTAGTTTAAAGCAAGTCTTCTAAAACCCAGGTATTAAGGTAGCCCCGTCTCTTTTTGATATATGACGTTAGAAAGTGACGGATATATTTAAAACCCGGGTTTTACTAGACTTGTTGTATACCATCTTCTGTATTAAGGTGTGTATGTCTAGTTAAAGTGGAGTCATTGATGGTACTTATAAAATAAAATCAAGTTATTAGGAGAAAAATTATTTCAAGTGTAACCTACTTGATAACATAACCGCATAAACTGCTAGTATCAATAAAGATTTAGAGGCATTAAATTAGGAATATTGTTATTTCGTAAGCTCCCAGATTTCGAAGTCGACGTCTTCTGAAAATGGGGCCATAAACAAATTCATAAGTAGGCTCTGTTCACGTTTTATGCTTTTTTAAGGGGGCCCCTTGAGGGCGCCGGTAAAGTGAAACGCGGCGTAAAACCTGCGGAACCCTGCTGGGAAAAAAGGGGAAGGGGATTTTTAAAATTTCCTTTGCTTTTTTAAAATCCCTGGTTTTAGTAAAAGAGTTAGTTGCGTGAATTGTAAAATGGGTATTTATTTATTGCATTCATCTAAACTCATAATATTATAAAGAAAAAAGTTTTTCTTTTTTGTATGTTTGTTTGTAATGGATAAACAAAAAAACTACTGTCCCGATTTTAAAAATTCTTTCACCAGCAGAATGCTATATTATCACTGAGTAACATAGGCTATAATTTATAAAGATATCATGCGGGCGAAGCCGCTGGCGGAAACTAGTGCTGTATACAAGTTATGACATAGGTTGTATAAACTTGCTAACATGATATAACAATACGTATTTTATTTTTTTAATTTTATTTTTACATTTCATGCATTACATTTCATTTTATAAAAAGTTGAACAAGCTAAATATATTCAACTAGTTGATGCCCGCGGTTTCACCAACGCGTTTTATTTTTATTTATTTATCGTTTATTTAAAATGCACTATGTACAGAGGCGGACTTAATGCCTTAGGCATTTTCTACTAATATAAAATATAGCCCATATCTCTCGGAAATAGTGTAACTTTGTATTAGTGAAATAATTATGAAAATCGTTCCCGTAGTTTTTGTGTTTATTAATAACAAACAAAAAAAATATCTTTATAATTTTAGTTTAGATTTATGTCTTTTCTGGGTAAAGTAACAGCCCAATCAAAATAAACGCCTACTACAACAACATACCGTTCTTAAATATATTCGGTCTTATTACAAAAAATGGTTTAAAGTAAGTCTTGTAAAAATCCAGGTTTTAAGAATACCCCGTCTCTTTTTGTTATATGACTTTAGAAAGTGATGGATATCTATCTATATTTAAAACCTTTTTCTAGACTTGCTTTAAACCATTTTTTGTTAAAAGTTTAGAATAAGCTTTAAAAATTAAGGAAAAAGCGATTTCAAAAACTCATGGAAAAAATTAAAATATTGAAGTGACGAATAAGAATATAAAAATTAACAGTTTCTAAAGTCAGTGCCAAGCCACAGTGTAAAAAAGAATCGCCGGTTCGTTTTTTGGCAACATAGGTACACAGTACACACATTCCTATTACGTATTATAATTTTTCTCTCTCCTACATAATTGTGGTGTTCCCAATAAGGTCCATAATTGTCCCCATAGTTCTAAACCTACCACCTATTTTATTTACGTTACATTATGGAATGCAATAAAGTATTAAGAATCAAGTTTTTTCTAATACATGTTCCTTTTAATTAATTTATTAGGTAATTATGCCTTCGGTGGGACACTTAAACCTAATCTACTTTAAATCACTGTCTCTTGAAAAGTCATTTGAATCTTTAATTTTACCCACATTATTAATGTCTTGGTAGTAAAATTGTGTAAATCTGGCATGTAAGCCCCTGCTAGAATGAAAACTAAAGCTGTGAAAAAAGTGTGTCAGAAACATAATCTAGATATGTAGTGCAGCAAACGTATTCATAATTTCCTACACACGTACAAATAAAAACAGTATTCTCGAAAAGGAAATTACATTTCATTGTCCATCCGCGCGCAAAGAGAACAGACGCGAAATTTTTAATTCAAAACACACAGCAACCCATACGCATTAAAATAGGTTTAACCGCCAGCCGTTCCATTTTCAAAAAAATAAAATAAAACAAAAAGGCGCGTTCCCGCCATTTCTCCGGGCCGCACCGCAAATTCCAGTGGAAAAAATCGTATTTCGAACGCGGTTTGAATTTTAATTGACGTTGAGCCAACAACGCGATCGGCGTTGCGAACATTTTCAACTTTACATCTCGTTCGGTTGGGGCTGTTGGTAGCTAGCCCACAAACATGTGGGCTATAAAAGTGACGCCACACGTCCGCAACCTCGACCTCCCTTCAGCGCAGCGGTGCGTAGCTACACGTAAAAGGAACGCTTGTTAATCTTTTAAACAGATTCTCCTTGGCATCTGCTAGATACTTACTAACTTCCTTGTATTTTTTATATCGTTGAAATTGGAAAGTATATTGGGAAAGAAGCTTTATTTTGTAAATTTTCACGTCATTGATCGTATTACCCTTCAAATACTGACACAAATAATGTATTATTTCATAATATCACATAATGACATCAAAATATCAATGACACTGCTACGTTAAAAATAAACATAATAGGTACATGATTATGTAATTTCCATTCTATCTACATCTCTATTATTATATTTCATAATTTTCAGTGGTGTTCATGAAAAATTTAATAGCTTCATTGTTGTCAGTCACGTGCAATACAGTTCATGCGGCCGCTTTATTACAATAAACAATTTGGTACGCTCATTATTCGCGGGTTCATCACGGCTTTTCGTACAAATTATTCGACAAAGCCGCGGTAATGTCGAATGTCCGCGGATAATTGCGAAATAACCGCCAGACAGCCTCCTCCCGTTACATTTAATTTGGCGCCTCTCTATTTGCTCCAAATTGAGGACGATTAGGCATCGCTTCGCTTTATACCGTGGTACTAACTTGTCTTGATTGAACCTATACAAATTGTGGCTAGTGCATAAAGTTTTATGAAGTTATTCAGTATTTGTCTCCTTTTTTATAAATACTTTACCTAACACAATGTATAGAACATTTATAGCTATCTCACTGAACTACTATGCCTTCATCATTATTTCAGCATTCACCGCTGAGAGCACACCTATTCGCAGATAATGCAGAAGTTCTGAATGTTTAGTTTTGTGACCTGCGCTTCTGTATATAGTCTCTTAGCTAGCTGACCAACATTGTGTACCTAACAGGCTGCTTGTCTGACCACCGATGGTCTCTCCAATCTTGGCCACCCTTTGGTTATCGTTTTAGACAATCGTCCATAATCTCTTTTAGTCAAATCTCCAGCCCCCTTAAAACACATAAGTCATTTATGCTTTAAATTAAATTGTATTTTAACAGTTTCTCGTATTATTCCAGATAACATGCTGCAACTGTCGACCTCCAGTGCAGCAATCATAAACAAGAATCTTCGTTTAAAATAATCTGATGTGTGCCCAAAAATGACGCATGCGGCCAAACGAAAGCCAAACACGTCACGTGAATGATCAGGCGTCGGGCAGTGGCGGACATACGCAGCGATGCAAGAGATATGCAACACCGCTGCCTTGCCGCTCGACACTAACCCGCTGGTGCGCAAGATAAAATGCGAAGAGTTCCCCGCCATCAGAGGGAAGCAACATACGAGAGTTGGCATGGGGGTGCGCGATGAGATGGAAGAGGACTTCGCCGTGAAGACGAGGAACACGCCGCCGATGGGGCCGGCACCGGGGCAGGAGCACCCGCGGATGGAACACGGCGGCAACGGCTTCTGGCTGGCCGCCGTCACCACCGCCGGCGCGCCGCATCCCATGCTCGAAACATGCACCGAAACTGGCTTCATCAATAGCCAACCTTCCATGGCCGAATTCATGACCGCCTTACCTCAATTAGGCGGAGGTGAACTCAGTCCCCAGCACACCCCTCCAGGCTACGCGCCCGACCTGCCTTCCCCTGGTGGCGGCCTCAACGTCCCCGAGTACCCATGGATGAAGGAGAAAAAAACTACAAGAAAAAGCAGCCAACAAGGTACGTGATAATTTATATAGAAGTACGTAATCAGAATTAGGCTTTCGAATCTGCGAATAGCGGTCAAAAGCACTTATCAGGCCCCGCCATCACGCAGCGGACGCCAATAAGAAAATGGCTCCTCCATCAAACGCGGACATTTTCGTTTCGTAAGTGCGCCTAACTGCCGCGTGAATAACTACTTCGGAATTATTATTGTGCCTTTCAACGGCAACAACAAATGGCTATTCAACCATTGTATTCTGGTTCACGGTCCCAGAGTTTCTTTAATGAACATCAAATTACTTCGAAATATATTGAATTGTGTGGCGCGACGACGCCGACGTTTTGTGTCTGTAACTGTTGTTTGGTCTTGGTGTGGGAGTGGTATCGCTACGCGTCGGCAGAGGTATTATCCGAGCCACCGACCCGCCGCCAACATGCCGTGTAACGGAACGGAATACTCGACATGCACTATAACCACAAATTATAAGTGAGAACATTTTAGAACATAATTTTTATATGCTGACAAGCCTTGTAGTCTTGTAGGTAAATGTATCAAAGAACGAAGTGGGAATCTTGTCATTGGACACATAATTTTAGTGAATAGCTCGTAGAGTCAGATATGTATATAATATTATTTATTTGCATACAATGTAGGTTAAATAAAGATATACCTGTTATTACATTTAATGGTTGAAAATCTAGTCCTACTTTAGCGAGAGACTTTAGCCAAGATACGCATCGAATCGAACAACTTTTAGAAGTATTTTTTAAATGCTTCCAATCTAATAGTGACATATTAATTTTTTGTACAATTAAACGATAGATAAAAGACGGAGTGACCCCAAATTTGT
Organism: Allophyes oxyacanthae; assembly: GCA_932294325.1. Taxonomy (NCBI): domain Eukaryota; kingdom Metazoa; phylum Arthropoda; class Insecta; order Lepidoptera; family Noctuidae; genus Allophyes; species Allophyes oxyacanthae. The sequence continues at coordinate 11,024,735 of OW028620.1, forward strand.
CGCTGGGACAAAACGTGTGTTAGGGAGAACAATCAACGGTGGATGATCCATCACCATCCGTCGTGTGAACCGACCCTCACCTGGTGAACGATACATCATGGAGGATGCGATACAAATTGCGACAGATCCGCACCGACCTTAGCTTGGGAAGATATTGATACAATTAACGTGGAAGGTTAACATGATACCAAAATTATTATTTTTTACATATTTGCACCATAACAGTCTAGTTAGTCTACGGTAGAAATTAAGATGATCAAAATGTAGAACAAAAAACAGGATCATAATTTTGCTGAAATGAAATAAGCGATATAGTAAACAATGTCAGGTAACATGTTACATTTTGTTAGTTACTACTTACAAACTATGTTAGTGCAGAATTTTAACTACTAGCCATAATAAATTTGTTGAATATCTGAGCAGCGGATACTTCCCACTGTTGGCTATCGCTCCCACGATGCTGTTGAAACGGCCGCGTATTCGCTGAAACAGAGACGCTACATAATATAAATATAATGATAAACGATTATTAAAACGTTTTCAAAATCTTTACAGAACCTTTATAAAATCTCATAAGCTTTATACCTAACTGTCGAAAATACGTCGATGCTACCAACGCTTACAGTTGTCCGAACACGTAACAGTTGTAAACAAAATAAAGCGACCACAGTCATGACCGTTTCAAATGGCGATATAAGGATAAAAAAGAGGATCACACTCAGACTACTGGTATAGGTTACTGACGCCTCACATTATAGTAACTTCCAATTCTAGAAACCGTTGCAATATGAACTGATTACCCGTTCACCTTTCTATAAATCACAAGACCAATCAGACGCGATGATTCTACACTTTCGTCTCGGTCGTTCACATTTGCGACCTTCCCAGTTTTTTTGTTAGTACCTATCCGTACAAAAGTTGAGCAGTTTTACAGCGTTTAATAGATAATATTTTCATATTTGAGGCGATTAACGCTTGGTGTACAGGAGCGATCTCCCGCAGGGCTCACCGGGGGGTCTTGCCGACAAAACGCACGCGTTAACATGATTTTATGGACGCTACTTCTTTTCTAAGCGTTTCTTGGAGGATTACTTGAAACGTAAAGCAGTTAATAATAGGCACTTATAATACAAACAATAAGATTAACACACTGATCTTTACCATCAGCTTCTGATTTTCATGATAGCAATTTCCCTGGTTTGTTTAACCCGCTTCTTTATAAAGAAGCGGATCGTGCATACTAGGGAATTAATGGTCTCTCTGTCTTGTACTTCTTAAACTATTTCAAACCTAACGCATAAAATTAAATAAATAATTAAATACTACATCTGTTTGTTATGTGCGTTACTAATCTCGAGGACGAGGCGCGAGTATAATTTGTCGGTGTGGTGAATATCCTCCTTTGACAAATCATAGAAAATATTATATACAAAGTGGCATAAAGATAGGGACTACTGGCTCAAAAGTTAAAGACTCTTTAGTAGTTTAGACTCTGTCAGTGTAATCCAAAATCTCAACTTAACATTTTCTTAGAAACTTTTGATCTGCCATCGTACCAATGTTAATCTCGACCCATTAATGCTAAAACAACTACAACATTAAATTCCTTTGAGGAAATCCATAACGCGAGAAAAATGAATTTATGCTAGAATGACAAAAAAACAATATTATGCTTAGTTATATTATTGCAGATATTAGTATACACAAAGTTGCTATAAGCACCCTGATGATACTACTCCAAATATAAGTTTGCACAAACATGTAGGGTTGTCAGTATCAGTTACTCTAATGTCTAATGTAATCTAGTTATGTCAATCTCGGGCTTTTATTTTAATAGCCAGATGAATAACCAAAAGAGATTCAGCTAATTGTTTTACGCAGTAACTTTATCTAAATCTTTATGTGGATCCAAGCATGACTTCCTGACAAACAAGGAATGTCTCCTCATCGAAATTTCTTATCTTATCTAACCAGAATGTGAACTAAATAAGGTTTTATACAATGTAGAATCAAAATCATAACATAATTTTTTCCCCCTTCCTTGTGAATATCCTTTTCTGTTTCAACTTCGACTACTAAACTAGCAAACATTTTGAAATAAAATGTCGCATCTCTCTACACGCTGAGATCTATCGGCAACCCTAGTGACAAGGGCTGTAGAGCCGGCCGTGAACCGGCGCTACCGGGGTAATCCGTCACTGTCAGCGCTATCGAGCGATGCACGCCCGCGCGCGATGCACCCGCCGCACCGCGCCGCGCCGCGACCGATCCCGCCTGTGCGCCTAAACTTAGATATTGCCTTCACCAACTTTGACAGATCCCGACGCGGCATCTATTTCCAAATGCCGCATATCCGGCATTTTCAATACCGTTTCCTGATTTTTCATTTCTCATCTTAGAATACTCATAGGAATATTTAAAAACAAAAGAACAGTTATGTAAAATGACAGAAGCGACATTATAGAAGCAACAAAAAACCATGCTGGAAATTCCGTAATTATTTTTAGAAACCTACTTATTTGCGGTTAATATTTCAAGGATTTTAAATCACAATAGTTTTTGCTACAGGAAACTTAAATATTTCTATTGTTCAACGTTATTTTACCAAAAAAAATAACGGAACTCCGTAACAGCGACCACGGACACACCGAATAAAAGACAATTCTCAATAGATAGTTCTATCTGAAGATAGATATACGTATATTAGGGACATGAAACAAATTGTTCGCACAACCACGCCCCGGGCCGATCTCGCAGATCGAAATTAAAATGAACGCCCTGACACGATCGATCATTCCGATTCTTTAATACAATGCCGCGTTATTTTTGCACTGTCTCAATTTGTTCAGACGGTCGTGAGTGACGTGAGAGGCACTCGCGATTTCACGTTCCTTGTTCACTGTAATGACTTTTGAGTAACAAAAGGTTTTAATAAATGTAACCATGGTTTTTTGAACGTAGGGTTCGTGGAAACTGAAGGATAAGTATCAAGACGCGACTTGACACCTGATATGGAATTGAGCAAATTCTGAGTTGACAACCCTTTCAGTATTGGCACGCTGACAGCACTTTTTTTTATTATTCTTCTTTTTTAGCCAATCTTTTTCTTTTTCTCTGCATTTTCTTGTCTAGTGTCTAGTCGATTAAATACATTTTATTTTTCTTTTCTATATGTCAGTACTGTAGCAGGAACGTATCAAAGTTTTATATATCTGCTTACTACTAAACGTTGTGTAAAATCGCGAACAAGGGAGGAGAAAGAAAACTCTTAAAGTATCCAGAAATTTTGCTATGACGTATTTGTTGCAGTTGTTGGTAGTGGGTCAATCTAAGAAAACTTAGTTGAAGCATGAACTTGCCTTGCTATCGATATACCTAATATTTATCTTATCTACATTCATTTCAACAAGCTACTTTACTAGTTAGTACCAGGATCCGCCACTTCGACGCTGACCTAAGATTATAAATTCTGTGACTGCAGACCCAACTGACTTTATTTCACCAAACCGATCGCCTTGTAATCACCTAGAATCTATTATATGTGCACTTTTCCGAATCCTTGGAGAGTTTTCTTTTCCCTCCCTTGTCTGCTATTTTACGCACTATTTTAACCATACCTACATTTTTTGACATATACAGGATGATGACGACGGTGGTGACGTTCTGTGATCGTACACAAAAAATCAATCAAATTTAATCGGTAGTTTAGTCACAGGAAATAATTTAAATTTTCTTAATTTTACGCATTATATCACGATCTCTAGGCAAAATTTAATATAGGTACGTATAGAATAGATGAAGATGACATAAATTTCATTTTGATGTCCCTCACTTAGGGTAGATGAGTGAGAGTAAAGAGTAAAATATTATGCAAAAATAACATGCGTGAAAATCGTTGATTTTTTTGTGTAACAGTTTCAGAACGCAACGTCGTTATCACCCTGTATGCGTAACATAACTTTATTTAGCGTTTATTAGAAGAGGGGTTACTCTTTACAAGTGTTCATCAAATAAATAGTGTAATTAAATCGTTTGAATTCAGGGGCCTTTCCAGACCATAATCTTGACTGTGGTGAACACGCTTTAAATGGCCAAAATATCAAAGAATGGCATATGATATATTATTATAAATCATATATTAGAATCTTGTCCAATACAAAATAAAACAGGCAATACAATGAATAGCAACAACTTTACCGAAGGTCTAAAACGTCGCATAGAACCTTTGGCGGAACAGAATCGCGTGCAGTGTATCGCGTTCTGTAAATAAGCAACTGAAATATTCACTGTAATACGAACCTATTACACGTAATGATGATGGCATGGGAACTTTGTCATTCTGCCTTCTTACCGCTAACTAACATTTTTTTGTAAGGCTAGCTTGTATTTTTTAAATTATGTATGCAGGAAGTATGTATACGACGCAAAATATTATTTCAAGAGCAATTTTTTTAAGTGGATTAGGTTTTGCTTGTGGCCAATTACAGCACTTGTTTTTATTTTGTTTTATACAAGAATTTAAACAAGTGAAGGAGCCTTTTAGTTCCAATACAATTCATTATATCGATAAAAGTAGTTCAAGAGGAATATGGTAGGTGGTTCATATGAAAAGACATATTTTAAATCGTACATCGAATCAATAAAATTAATTTAAGTTTTTGATGCGATTTTTTCTGCCGAGTATTAAAGAAAACAATGTCGAAATGAGGGATATATCTATTACTAACCGGCTAGGGAAATTATCGAAAGTGAATTTCATATACGATTACCTTTGTGTACAAATGACAATCGTATTACATTTACAACAGGTCCTTCAACCCTCAAAAGCGCAAGTGTGCAAAATAGTTCCACTTTCAAATTCAATGCAAAAATAAGTCATAAATTGCAAAAATTAGCCACGGTCGGAACAAACGCCACAACTCAGGTAGTCCTTTATCTAGCACAGTTGACCACATCTCGCAAATATAGCAATAAATCTTTAGGTCGGCCCGCTTTGATTTATGTGAAAAATGATCGTAAATTTTAGGTTAGAATGATATCCGAAAGGCGGGCCTCCTTGGTCACCACTTAAGGTGCCTATTATGTTTTATTGAGTTCCAGTTACTATTATTAGGTTAAGGTTCTACTCTAGGGCCAAATGATTGTGGCTGCTTAACAGCAATCAGTTGTCTCTAGGCTCTATATATGTAATTTTATCATTAGGTATTTTACATAATAGACTTCAACAAGCTACGGTTAACAATAACAAAAATATAAATGGCTAGCTCATGATTCAATCTACGTTCATAAATAATTATTCCCAAATCCCAGCTACTTACTACAATTTTCTACCTACTACATTTAAACGCATAAATAATTTCTAGAGCAACAATATTTCCTCTGTAAAACCCTTCTATTTTCAAAACTAAAACACTAACGTGCTATTAATTATCATAATGATCGAAACGAGTGGGAAACTAACACTAAAATATAATAATTTCTCGGATATAACAACAGTATTCAGTAGCTGTCAATACATGGCCGGCTATGATTTACGCTGGCCGTAACACTTTCGCTACCACGGGCTATCATCGGAGCGACATAAATCAATGCGGCGACAACTGGCCCTTTGTGCCTTTATAGCCGATTCCAAATAATACACCCGATACCCGAAGGTTAAACGTTAATGCGATATGTTTTTCTAGATTTATTTGACGTTTGAAATCAATATTTGGAAACAAGTATATTACGTTTAGTGATTTAAGAATAGAATGCAATAGGCACCTTATTGGGCAAGATTATAAAAATGTAATTAATTTTGGGGTTAGGGTTGATGTACTGGTGGTTTTTGTATTTCGATATATCGTCGGGGATAGTACCTACAATATAATACCGTATATCTAGCATTAGTAAATACCGCGTAAGTGACGAAATTTGCCAAATTGAATTCTGCGCCAGTGCACTGCTGACGCTGATAAGCTACCGATGAATCTATCTTCTGAAGAAAAATATATTTGACACTTACGCAGTATTTAGCAATGTTACTTACGCGCTATTTAGTTATTTCAGAGAGTTGTCCCCGACGATATTTGTAATAATCGTTTTCACCCTGGAATAGAATAGCATAGATGTTTATTTCATGGAAATCAAATACAGGCACTTATGAAATGTCGAGACTCTAGGTGCGCGGTTGGGATTTCGTAGCCTATTGCCAGAATTTGCTTTAGAAGAAACAGTTAAACTAGTGCAATACTTGCTAATGAAGCATTCGATGAATTGCCTCTTATTTAGAATTGACTTACGAGGATAGAGAGGCCCTTTTAGTTGGGAACCATTCTGCTATATCATTGAGTCCAACAAAACTATTTAAATAGAATATTCCAATATGAAACATACAATTAAAACTACTTACATGAAATTCACAACTTATCAAATAAAAACCAACTACACACGAAACGGGAGCCGCTAACAGACAAACAAACAAAACATAATCCTAAGCCGACATAAAGAACGCGCCAATCAATAAATCACTCTCACTAAGGGCGGGCGCGCACTGGGCGCCTCTTTGTGGCGCATTGTCGGCGCCGATTTTTACAGCAATTAGAGACACTTACCTGCCACGGTCCAATGTAATCCTATTAGGAGATTGGTGAGTGAGACGGAGGATCCGCGTGGGCGGTCGCTGGTACAGGACGGCACTCTTGCTCAGCACTTTTCTAACAGATCTTTCAATGGACACGATGAAATTGTTGTTTTTGAACCGGTTGCTTTACGTTATGCTGTTTGTTCTCACACCTGAGTTTGAAACAACTTTGAACTTCTTTTCAATAGAATCGAGGTTGGTTTTGTTATTCCTTTCGGTGTAAAGATTCAAGTTCAGGACACCGAATAATATGGAACTTGCAGGTCTATTAATATTTAGTTTATCGTAAAGGTATCAACCTTCTTTCTTTAATTAACAAAGTAAAAACAAAAAAACAATATGCACGAATAATGAAACTATCAAAAATAAACATAATACGAATTTTAAATGTTAGCGCCAAAATATAGTCTCGTGATATGACGTCATTGCATCGCTTGTTCATATCATGTGAATATGGTTACCAAGGAAACATGAAGGAGTGACGTCACAAACTCGATGATGTGTGTTTGTAATAAAGTTTCGTTTTACATAATTTATAATAAAGATAATTTGTAAAAAGGCATTATTTTTGAATATTTTTTTCATTAACTTTTCCCAACTTTTATTATTGATTTTCAACATAATTTGTCATTATAATTTAGATGCAAGTACCCTATTAGTACGGGAATCACGTAGAGCAATCGTAGATACAACATCAGTTATTTATTATAAACAACAAAAACATTATTATAAAAGAGGTTTTTTTTTTTTAAATATATTCTGTATAAACAATCCGTATGTATCCACAATGTAAACAATTCTGCATAATCAATTTGTTCATTTAACACAAGATTGTTTAGCATTTCGCACCCCTCTACGAGTCTCGAGTGAGCTGTTTGGTGGTTCTAAACTGATTTATCATATCAGCGAGAGTTCCAAACAAGCATCATCTTACACGCATAAACCGTGGTATCGCGGTCGGCAACTATTGTCGACGGCTACAAAACATTCTCAACAATATGCACTAAAACTTGAAGCACATATTTGGATAACGTAGTTAGATCATCTTTGCTCCGTCTACTAATTTAAAACGTCATAACTCCATTCACTTCCATAACCTAAACTAAACTTTTCGTGGTCGGTTTAGGGTTGAGATTAGCGTGTGTATCGTGGCATGTTGTTTTGTTGGTCGCGTCCCGGCTGTCGACAAACAGGAGCATGTCTGAGACGAGGGTGCGACGCCCGACGTATCGTGTTGTCCGGTTTCCGGACACGAGTTTGCTTGGCCGCGGGTAATTAACTAAGTTTGTGTACTTTATGCATAACTGCTTATTGATAAAACAGAAACGATATCTGTAGCTGAAATATCCTAACTTGAATTTAAATCGAGACACGACACTATGATCATGACATATTAAACTAAATACGGGTCAAATAAAGTACAATTACGATACCAATTCGACACATTAAATATAACTGTAACTGACTTTCAGATTTATGATAAGAAATACACGTATTCATTTCGTAACTGTAGGTACTGCTAGACAGCAAATTATTAGTCAACCGTCACGTTGTGATATAAAATATTCACACCGACACATATCCCAACAAAGCCTCGACACCGCATATTAAGCTCCAACGTATAAATCAAAGGCGAACATCTTAAAGCTAAGCCGCGAAATCCGTTTAATCACCTCGCAAGTTATTAATAACGTCTTTGAAATTAAACAATAAATTTAGCGGGGCTAATCGCGCGAGGCGACCGCGAGCCAACCGCTCGCTGAGTCAACATTTATAGAGACAAATTGTTGCACCACTAACACGGCCTCTACGATGTATTAATCTTGAGACGTAGCTCGTAGCGGCGCTACGCCCGTAGCCGAGGGAGATCCCGGCTGCATGCTCACACTACGACACTCTACGAACATCCCGACATGACAACACAATATCTCCTTATATCTATGTTTAAAAAGTTGTCTTCTATAGTGAATTCGTGAGGTATGAACGCACACAAAAGTGCTTTATTTATGCTAATGCTAATGTGACCGCTGACTTGTTTAGACACGAATGTCATTTATATGATGCGTGTCGTTATTTTAATGCCGTTCGTGTTTAATACTTTATTGCATCAATTTTGTTCACTACTGCGTTCTGTGTAAATGAAGTGTGGATGGACGTGATATTATTTCTGAATGAGATCATTTTTATGATGATGTAGAATAATAGATTGTTGACAGGAAATATAATATAAAAATTATTCCTAAGTACACTAACCAATGAATATTTGTTAAAATTTATGATGAAGTATTAAAGTTATTTCTACTATTATAACAGACATTTAATTCGTCCAATTAGTACCAACTAAAAGACACAACTCAATTTATCTCCGACAATTCATCGTCACATCACAGTAAATAAAGCGAAAATTCGGAAAAATCCGCTAAAATGTCTGTCGGGACAAACGATTCTTGACCTTATCACGTCCGAGGGTGATAGTACGTTTTCCCCCCATTACCCTCGCATGATATATGGCGTCAGCGCTGGCGAATGCGACACAACTATTAGTGCATCCGTCATTAGTCTCCGTCAGGGCGACGTTTAGCCGCAGGAGCCCCGCTGCATAAACAACTACATCTCCTGGGGCACTTGTACGTCTCTGTTGGATCGTTGTACGTGACTGTACAGTGTACATATGTATCCGACAGGTGAAAATGATAAATAATTTGACATAGTGGGAGTTTCAATTATCAATAAATAACTGTCGATACCAAGGCTAGCTCTAATCAATACGTGGAACATAAGATGCTTGTGTTGAGTTGTATAAAAACTTAAACTATATTTTTAATCCGTTACTCTTAACTCCAACCATTACAAAAGCTTCTAAAAAATTTACAACTATAGCAAACCTTATGAGATTTTTAAATCGAACCTGACAATGTGAAGCGTAAATATAAGTACAAGTACCTAATAAAAATGGGTCGATGAAATCCAATATAAAATTAAAGACAAACAAAAGACAAATGTCACCATGGAAGTATAGTTCCGAAATAATCATTAACTATGGCGTTAACGTGAGGGTAGGTTGTCTGTAAGTGGGCAGCTGTAGGTATACGAGACGGGGCTCGTTCGTCTCGTCACGAGGGTGTTAATTTGCTAAGACCGTGCTAATGAAACCCGCGACTTACCGCTGACGCCTCGCCCGATCCCCGCCAAGATAAACGCTCACAAGAATCTCGCAGGAAATTGACGCTTTGAACCAACTCCAACTTACCCCGATAACATCACACTATTACATCTCACGTTATAGTTAAAAAATTCAATGTTTAATTAAGCGGAACACGCATGCTATTCAAATAAAGCCGGTCCCAACCACCCTCGGCTCATAATATTGAGAGTGGGCGATCGATTGCGAGGGAATCACTCCGCTTTGGAACTAATTTGATTTTAGCATATTAAGGGGGGTGTAACATCTAGATATAAGGAGCGCGTCTTATGGCCCCCTCCCCCGTGCACGGGGGACGAGCGGTGGGTAATAAGGCAAATGATGTAAGGTGTGCCCTTAATATCCATCACACGCGTCCCCGTATTTGCTTATCTATGGAAACACGGAAGTGTAAAAATCGTCGTGAAAAAAGCTACGGGGGTTTCAAATGTTATGTTCAACACACAATACACTTAAGATTATTAGATTCACGGAACGTATTACTTTTCTTCACACTGAAATTTTTCATTCCCAGAGGGGACTGATTGTAGTTATCAAACTTTTCTAGTCCGGATTTTATATTATGCAATATTTAATAGCCACAATAATTTATATGTAATGTTATTTAGGTAGTAGGTACTAAGATCAGATTTAAAAAAATAAAGAATAAGATATAAGATGTGTATCATTTACTTTGTTATCATTTACGGGGTATCTAATAATGAGGTATCCAAAGTAAACAAATACCCAAATCAAGTGGAGCGTATCGACAATTTTTATCAGATCCCGTAGCGCAACAAAGACCCGATTACTCGGTGCCAACAAACTCATTTAACTTTAAGGAGCTCCCGTTCAAAAATATCTCCTTAAAATATTTTCCTGTTTCGATTTTATTGTTCTCTGTAACCTTTTACGATACATTTCTTTGATTTATCAAACCTGGAGATTAAAGTTTTATTGGGCAAAGAGAACGTACTTAATTCGAAAATTCAAATATTCGAATATATTTGGTAGGTAACTGGCAGGTTTTCAGGCAAAGGTATGCACAATCAGCCTGTGGGAAGTTCGGCGGAAATAAATGTAGGGTCGGAGGGTAGATAAGTGTTCGCGTGTAAATGCCGGCCTCTTTCGTCGAGCTCTCAATCGGATGCTGAGCTACATAAATAAGAGTGGATGAAGGTGTCCCTTATCTGAACAGTTTTGTCGCCTCACTTCTTACGTTTGAATGCGGTTATAAACGTGTCGTCTTCGCAGAAGGGTTTCCTGTACTTTCGACCTGTAAATATCATAATATTCTGTATGTAACCATGGAAATAGGGATTATATGTTTCTGTCTCTATCACTATTAAAGTAATTACAGGACTGGAGAAAAGAGAATGAGAAAATTTTATTCAAAAATATAATAAACCCTTCTTTTAACAATTACATAAGTATTAAGTTACACCGAAAAACAATTTTCCATTACTGAGTGGTTTTTGTTCGTGGTTAATATGGACACATTATCTTATCGCTTAAGGTCAGGCGCAGCGGTAACATATTAAAATTATCCATATTGCATAACTATACCCATTGTCTGCAAGTGTTATAATCGACTATTTCCCTTGGTTAACTCATGCATAATAATGATAAATACTAAATACAACATTGAAACTAAATGCATTTAAAAATTCGCACTTATTTCTCAAAAAGCGTGCTAAACATCGGACGGTAAGTAATTCGTCTAAGACGCTGGTTTCCTCCAGTGGGTTGTTTATTGAACCGCGAAGCATTTGTAATCGTTTAATACCCTCAATTCTTTATCAGCGCGGGGGGTGTATCAGCACACTGGGTCGGATCCACCCCCGGCTCTAATGTATAGCCCGACGACAGCCATCTGATTATCTCTTTCGATACAACATTGAAATTTAATTAAAATCACACTTTACTACCCAAGAGATACTAAAATTTTATTTTCGTAAACCAATAACGAGATATTTTTATTGGTCTTGATACAGCTCTCATTTCGTGAAAGTGAAATGAAACGCAAACGATACAAACTAAAGCAAACTCAATAATGACATCATTTGCTTATCAGCTGACCATTACCGAAAATCGAATGCTACATTAGGCACGCACAGTCCGAAACCTAACTGTCCCTAAATCTAATAAAAACTCCTTATCGAAGCTTCGCCATTGTAAACTGCCATCGATTGCAATATTTACTTTTAAAGGCGAACATAAATTCTTTCCATTTAAAAAAATAAAAACATTTCGGCTCTTATCGTGTTCGATTTTTAAATAACGGTGTGCCATTGGTAGCTAAGTTGAGGACAAGGTTTTGTCCCCGGTTCCCCTTTTTTCCTGGGGAGGAATTTCTTTTCGGCAATTTAGAGGCGAGCAGATAATAAAAGGGCTCTAACTGCCCCGATCGCACCCTAATGAAAACTCGAAAACTCCTCATTTCAGTATCGATAACTTTTCTATTTACGTTGACACACGCAAAGTGTAACTCAAACAATATCTAATAACTTAATTAAAGGAATCCACTTTAGAGACCTAATGCATATCGTCTCTAATTTGAATTTGTAGTTCATAATCAACTGAACAATTTTGTTTTGGTAAAATGGTTTCTTTTTTTGGTAGCTTGCTATTATGTACAGAGAAACAAATATATTTAACGTACATAGGCTTCTTATTTTTTTAACTCAAATCATTATTATGTTAGGTACATAACTTAGAGCTTAAGTATAATGGAAATAAAAAACCACCAAAAAAAATTATCTGACACGACAAAGATCAAATCCTACAAGATTCTCAAATACACATTCCTTGATGAATACTCACACCTGGCTTAGTTGACAAACAACTGTCTACACTACACTACCTTCTAAAAGAACACGTTTGCGTACAGGACCAGATCAGGGTGATCCTCAGGCAGCACTTGACCCAGTTCGAGTGCAGCGGGTGTAAATCGAAAATCGATGTGGCAACGACCCTTGGTGTCATGTCGCCGAGACACCCGACTCCCGCGCTCCTCTAAAGCCTAGTATCGCGATCTTACGTTTGAAATGTAACGTCACGACCTGAATTGATAAATAATAATTATTGTATTTACAGTTTCTGTTTACTTTATTCACTATACACACTTTTTTTGTAAATCCCTTTATCAGGATTTGTTCAATTAATTGAGATCTGGCAACTGGATCTTTATTTTTATAAAAAAATACGTACGAGTACAAATAAAATACATGTTATTGTTGATTTCCATAAAATACGTTAACAGCTAAATGTTGACACAACATACAAACAAACAACATTTAAGACATTTGGAGATGTACAAAAACATTTAATAATAATAAACTCAATGGACACTACTCTACCCAAAATAAGTAGGTATCTACTATTATCTCCCGTATCAACATGATTGAAATTGAATATATTATTACAGTAATTATCATGTACATAGTACAGTTGCTGAAACCTATAATCTACGCTGAGACCTCACAACAATTTGGTCAGCGCGAGCGTACCTTTTTTCGTAGTAGCGGTTGTTCCCCCCGGACACGTGGTCCCACTAATTGCACAGCTGGGACAACCCACGCCACTAAATGTGAGTTTTCCACTTAAATAAATACATATATTTCATATTACTGTAACATATATACCTTCTAATTACGGAGGGACGCTCTATAAATAAACGGCTCATAATTAAATGAATTTTACCTTACATTTGTTTTATTATAACTGTTGGTAGACTTTGATAAAGTGTATAAACAGAAGGAATGCAGAATAGTTGTTTAGATGGCAAATATTTATATTTCTGAAAATCAAACAAATAAAAACTCTATCCCTTGTAATAGATGCGACCAGATAATGTAGAGTCGCGATAATCATGTCGAATTCGATCGATATTGTATACTTACTTATTGAGAGAAGTATCTAAGTATAACAATATTGATCGAATTCCACATAGTACCTTATTTTATCAACGCAAATTGTTTTATAACATTATTCCTAACCGCCGCCTGCAAGTTAACATCAAACAGCGAGCGAGAAAATTAACGCACACCCGCCATATTGAGATTGTTTAAACTTGGATATTATGTACAAGCAACCGCCACATGTCCTTCTCGGAACCCGGGAACTTCTCCACGCGTATTCGAATTCCTGTATGGAGTAGAAATACGGCTTTATAGGAGTAAAATCATACTTTCTCCTGGCGGGCGTGGGGGCCCGCGGTACTAATGACCGCGCGGGGAGAGGGAATATCTACCTATACCTACACATGGCACGACAACCACACTTTATATTGCGTTTAGCAGGCTGCCTACCCACACTCCTGTTACACACACAGACAAACCACCAAGGTTTGTTTTTTTTAGTTATTATTCCGACGTGCACTATTTTCTTTTCTGACCGCCACTAGCTTGCGGTCGGTTGCGAAGAGGTTCACGGTGCTTTCGCAAAACGAAGGTATATTTCAAGGAAATGTTACGAAAAGGCAGTTACATTTCTAATTAGGATGATTTTATTTGAGTGCTCAAGCTTTTCGGAAAACCGAGCTTTTTATTATTGAGTTTTTCTTTAATATCTGGCATTTCGGAATGTTTATTCGACATCATGACGGGGTAATTTTGTAATGCGGACACTAGCAGACATAATAGAAGCAAACATTCTGAACATTGATGACTCAATCTAAATAGAGTATTTATGTATCTAGGAAAAAACTTACAAGGTTTGTGGTTTTTCGACACAGAATTACACAAAAGATTGAATTGAGTCGTTACCAGTAGCATTGAATTGTCTAAGCTACAAGCAATTAAAAATGCCTGTCAGTTTCCCGCAAGTCATGTTCCGTGCATGTGTTAGACCTCGCGGGCAAAGTCGGTAGCGGTGGTAATGCTGACTCATTGACCCTGTGTCAAATCTCGATGGACAGTCAACCCGGTGTTTAGCACATGTGCAGAATTTTACGTGTTCAATATATTTGCTTTGGTTTTAGTTTAAACAGTTTTCTTCATATCTACAGAATATTACGTTCTAAGAAGAATCATTAATTATATCTAGTGATTAAATTAGGTACATTTTTGCATCGAAGCCATCTCGTCAACGTTTAAATAATAAAGCGCTCAAATAAAAAATATCTGATTTCATTGTTTCAAATATAGAATAAAACAAAGAAAATCGATTAGCAAAATAAAAACTATAAATAAACAAAATCAATAACTCCAATTTATTTGATAAAGTATTCTAGTAAAAATATTAAAAGAATAGAGTGATAGTAGTTGTAATAAAAACCCATAGACTTATTATATGGGGGAGCCCTACTTATTATTTCTATGTAAAAACCGATAACATCGATAGTTCATTTAGCAGCAAAATGTGTGACAGCTATAAAATGTCCGTTCGCACGGACACTACGATTACCGAGAACTAACGTGTTCACCTCATCTACTTACGGATCGTTGTAGTTGATTACTATACACCACAGTCACTACAGTATTCTGAGGAAATTACATTCGTTGAAGTTGAATAATGATAAACATGAACTACACGTAATTTCACACCTTTCTTCTACAACTGTCAGCGTATTACCTTCTTGCATAAATTGACAAAGTGCAAAACTTCAACATGATATATGATTAAAGGAAGAAAGCGCATCGGAACAGCAGTATCCATTCATATAAAATACATTTCTGACTTTCAAATATTCAACATACGATATCCAAATTGTTATTGGAATAACGCATCATCCATCAGACATCGCGCGCGTCAGTGGGGTGAACGTAACGTCGCGTGAACGAGAGAGCTACACACATATAATCTGTGCAGGAGAGGGACGGAGATTGAATTTGAAGAATTTGCATAATCTGCTCGGGTACTTTATCATAGAACCACGTGGCACTGACTAGTGCAGTCGCGGATTACGCGGCCCGGATTAAATCGACACGTCTCCCGTCTCCGAGCAACGAGGTCGTTTGAATCACGCGTCTGCTACCAATGTTTCGACTTTCGACACAACTTCAAAACTGGAATATTATAAATTAGAAATTTAATGATGCGTAAGAAACCACACACGATTAATCGAAGCAGCTCACTATTAAATTCGAAACCCAGTGGCCGAAATCAAAGTAAGAACACAATTGGAGATCCGACTTTTATATCAAATGATAAATATCACACCGCCAGCCTCGGCCGTCCAAAAAACGCTTAACTTGTCCCGCTACAAAAGGAAAAAGCCAGCGTCTTCCGTTCGGTCGGAGCCAAAGAAAAAATCTTCGCGAGGGATCCGAGCCTTCCATTTATCATATTCCATATTCATTTATTCGTCAAGTTCTGGATTCATTTATTCGTCATGTCTTGATTTCGTCTCATTTATTATTAAAAATGAACTGTCCAGAGCAGAACGTGAATACGACATCGGCCGGGGGCCACTGTTTCAATCTTAGTATAATTTTATGCTGAATTAGGTCAATGTAGTGGGGCGGGGGCAGTTTTTGCTAGTAGCATTTTTATGACATGCTACGGACTCTAGTAATTCGTTACCTTGGCCGTTTTGTTACCGGGCGACCCTTAGCACCGACCTTGTTGATACAGGGTGATCAGTGGGTCAGCGATATCACAGGATCTGGGCCGGTGCTGACCCGGGGTTCCGCGCGGGTGATGTATGGCGGGATATGAGCGATATCACGCTTGTTGTAGTAATTCATTTGAATGTTGTAAAATGTAACACCGTTTGCGGATTTCGAAGCTATCTTTGAAAGCATTTTGTAAAGTGAATGGACTGTGACTTCTTTTGATATAACCATTATGACCATTTCGTTAATAGTCGTTAATTTTGTAACTAAGTTAGTCTGGGGCACTGCGAATGTCTTTGGATAATAATAATTGTACATAAAAGTATGCAACTACCAATATCATCATGACACCCACCCTAACGATTATGAGATGTCATAAGACCGAACGTGAGAAAATCAAGGTGATATCATTGATAAAGCGTCTTAAATTGGATTTAATTAAAATTATTGTAGTTAAAATAAATAAGAGTTCAATCAATAATCATTCAGCTCAACGCAGTCCACTACTGGACATAGGCCTCTCCTAAGTTGCGCCATAAAACCCAGTTATACGGCTTCCGCATCCAGACCGGTCCAGTCTGACCCAGCTACCCTCCTAAGGTCGTCGGTCCACCTGGCTGGGGGGCGTCCCACACTACAAATTCACGGTCTTCATTCAAAGACTCATCTGCTCCAGCGGCTATCGGTTCTTTAACAGACATGGCCAGTCTACTGCCACTTCAACTTGCTAATTCTGCAAACTAAGTATGTCGGTGACTCCAGTTCGTCGCTGAATGATCTCATTATGGTCCAAAGTTTAAAGAAATTCCAAACATAGTTCGCCCCATAGCTTGCTAAGCGACATAAAATTTGCGGACCAGCCCAATTGTTGTCTCGGCACTGTTATGTACGTCATGACAGGCTGAAATAAGAACTAGATATTTAAAATTTATTCGTTAAAGCAACAACGAAGACCATCTATATTTTTTTTTTAAATGTTCCTTTATTTTTACCCCAAAAAACACTGTCATGAAACACTGCCATCAAAACACCTATCAATACAAATCTTCGAAGTTAAGAAACGAAAACACGAAGTGGCCACACGGGGCCGAATGCGGAATATATGCGATCCATTTGTAGGCAATCTCTACAATAAAACGTTGTCAGTCTTTGTGTCGGCTGTCGGCAGGGCAGTAATACGGCCATTTTGCAAACATAATAAATGAGGGCATTACGGATGACCGAACCTCCCGCACTACATACGTCATACCATCCCATAACATATAGGGAACTGAGGAATTATGATAATACTGGCTGTGCCCGTGACGTCAGTAAGGAATAATAATAATGCGAATTTAAAAAAAGTTACCAATGTCCTTCCTCATGATGCACATTATTTTCTTGTCAAATATCATCAATATCGGTTCAGCCGTTTTGACGACACGGGTGGCGCAGTGGCTAAACGATTAGCTTTCTGCGCTATTACGTGCATCGGGTTCGATCCCCGAACGGAATCAAAGTGAGGGGCAACGTATTTAAAAAAAATGAATAAAGTAACGAAAAACTAAGCCGTTGTGTCGTGAAAAGGTAACAGACATAGAGACAGTAGGTATTACTTTCACATCTATAATGATTTGACTGTACTACTCATTTACGCGATAAATACGCGGTTGTCTTGCTTTAGTGAGTTCAAGGTCTCCTGGGGCCATTTCATTACATCACCCGGTGGCGTTGACTGTCTCCGAGGCATCACTGGATCGCCCAAAAAACTCAGGCACTCGGTTTGATGGGCGCTCTCGGACAGGCGGGGACCCGCCCCGGGCGCCGCGCAGCGCACACCGCGACAAGAACAAATGACCCCGACGCATCATAATAAATAAAACAATTTGTTCTTAATTAGATTTCGTGAATTTAATTTTCATGCCAGTAATTGGTCGGTGGCCACAAAGAACCGAGTCTCTATCGGTGATGGATGATCGAACAGCGCCTTCATACTATTTACCTTCGGTCTTTCTACAGTAATTAGGGGTTCGGAAGTTTACTTTCATTATTGCTTATAAACCTATTACTGTTTCTAATATAGATTTCATTTGTTGTCTGTCTATTTTTATTGTACGCGTGAGAACGTCAGAGATTAAACATTATGGTAAAGGGGTGTATAAGCATAAGAATAATAAATAATACTTGTTAAAAGGCATGAGTAATAATAAATCACAAAATATTTTTAATTAAATGATCTATTGTAATCACCGCCCAATAGTTTCAGTTCTACGAAATGAACGAATATACCTATTCAAATCAAACCTGTTTCCCGTAGCGTCTATAAAAAGAAATGGAACGAAATAAATAAAAGAGGAAAACAAAAGACAAATCGGAAAACGCTCGCTTTTATATACTCGCTACAGAGCTGCGCCAGGCGTAAAGTTTAAAAAATAAACGCCGAAAAAATCTTGAAAAGTCACGGACGCTTAACTTTCTTCCCCTGTTTTATTTTTCGTTCCCTCTTGTGCACTCTTCTGTCTCTTTCCTACTTTAGTAAAGTAAAAAAGCTGTCCCGCTCTTCTTAACTGATAAGTTACTTTTTTAAACTGCAGGAAAATCGAAGTCGTTCACTGGGCGAAATTAAAAGCTGGCACTCGCAGACATAAGTCATAAAAAGGAAATATGGAAGACGTTAATCTGGTGATTTATTTTGGAATCTATTTTCTTGTTTTTGTTATTTTAACAACAATAACTTTAGTAGTAATTATTTGCTTTAGTTCATTTACAAGCTTTGTGTACCTACTTGTTTTAAACCAACTTTGAATTAAATAACAGTTTAATAATAGGTATATTATGAATAGAAGAAGTAAGAAAAATAAAACTAAACTGCTGCCAAAATATTTCATTAATATTTGTATATTATTATTTCGTAAGCATGACAGTAAATAATTCAATACAGAGAAATAGGACCACGTTTGATTTTTATTTTGCAAACAGACAGAAGCATTAGAGTACGATGGGGTCAAAAGCGCAAAATCACTGCGAGCCGTGTAAAGACAGCAAGTAAAATAAATTAAACTATTATTATACTTATCCGTTTTTATGACACAGTGTAGCGCATACTTAAATATTTTTATATAAAATCGGCAAATGGATGACATATTTCTGCAGTTCAAGCGAAGGGTAGAAGGTCATAAATATCATGATAGATATTTATTAACCAGTTGACATTACTGCAATAAATTAATGATAATTTTCTTGACTTGATTTTTCCATATCTATATAAGGATAACATAATTATTATTACATACCTACTAGGTTCATAAGTTACATAATAGTTTCTTGAGAGCATGCAATACCCGATCATTATTGAGTAAGGTTGTAGTTTTTATTATTTATTTCTCTTTGGATGAAGTAGCTAAGCTTACACGAATGATATCTATAAATTTCAAAAAAATACCTCTCACGAACAAAAAAACTAGTCCTCTACATTTTCTTACATACTTTTTTGCTAACCTTACCAGCAATGATGCAATGCAAATGTAACGGTGCCCCGTCACCGCAATCGGATGCCTACCGTCGAAGCGGGAACTTTACACAAGTAGAAGTAGTGCAGGAAAGCCCCCACCTCCCCTGCCATTACGACCAATACTTAGAGGAAAAAAGTCGAGAGTTGCACCGGCCGAGTTCTGTGTACCGTTTGTATGTCATTCAACGTTATTACTCCACTAATATCGAGTTCGCGGTGAAAGTTGATGCGAAACATCTTTACATTCTTTGTTATCACAGTAAAAAAAATTGATAGCTGAAACTTTACCTTGTTGAAATTTGTTAAATAATTCCTTAACGTATTTCTCAATATAGTTTTCTAAGGTCTAGTCTCTATCATTTCTATCTCATGTAAATAGAGTTGTCTAAATACCGTGATCTTCTGGACTTCCTCATCACCAACATAATATCTAGTCACCACGTTGGGCGAGCGAGTTGGGGACCTCAGAACCAATTACTCAAACGGCCTGATCTATTTAAACAAGTTAGATGTTATTCCATGATCTGCCGATATAGGGCCTTATTATATTATGATTTTTTAAAAGTTAGTTTTCGATTACACTTGATGTACTTACGCGTTCTTCAAACAGAAAATAAACTACCCTTATCTGTCAAGAGCCACAACATCAGTTTGTAACGATAACTCTTGTTACGAAGTTTAAAACGGAGCAACTCCACAAGTTACGCAAAAAGTGGTGAAACAAAACGAGGCGATACCCCCGATGCCCCCGAGCAGGGCCTGATATTGATATGAGTGACTTGCACTTACCTCCCCTGTCGGGGCTTCATGTTATGGACAACTAGCGCCCTTCGACCCCCAATGTTTGCCTAACAAATATTGTCTTTACGAACACAATGCTCACGTCGTAATCTTAGTTAAGTGTGGCAATAATGTGTTAATCCGTTCAATTGACGTCAATTATTGAATAAATGATGGGAGAAATGTCGTCCACTGTATTTTTACTTAGATATTTTTTTTGGTAAGCACTTGATTGCGTTTACTTGTAAAAAACAGACTTTATTTATTTTAGGGCTGCATGAAAATATCTCCAACCTATAATTCGGTATCTAAATCTTATAGGGCGACACTCAACTGGGCATTAACACTAACTTGCAAAACCACAAAAACGGGGTGAATCCTCCATAAACAAGCGGAGGCGGCGCGAGAGGAATATTCAAGAGGAAAGTTGGTCCAGTTAGCCCGAGTCCACTCAATGTGCGACACTTGCATCTAACGGGCGGAGTTGGGCCGAGTTGACCATCGTACGTCACACCATGCATTGTCCCCTTAATGAAGCCTGGCCCGAAACAAGTTTGATACTAACTTATTGCCATCTAAGCACGGTTTGATGGCCACTTAAATGTTGTGCCGCCACTTAATAGTTGCCTAACTTTCGCCATTATAAACTACAGATTTTGTGTTGTGATAACGTGATAAGTTTGTAAAATACTTAACAAGCTTTTGTGAGTTATTTGCAATACATATTTAAATAAACGTCACCTCAAAAACTAGTGTTAGTAGGTATCTTATGATATGTTTATTTTTTAAAGTTGATATCCTAATATAACCTCGTACCACCAGTACGCAAAATATTGAGTGCAGGACCCAGATGCTTGCTTATTGCATTTTATCAGATATGTCAACATTTTTTCTTTATCTTTAGGTATATTGTAACGAATACCCAGACAAAGTGAGAAATGTTATCTACAAAGGATATGTAAGGAACAAAACAAGCGACCTATTCAGGATGCGAGTTAGTCGCGTTATTCCAAATGTTAGAAACTTTCCGACTATGTCGCCCAGGCGCGACCACGCGGCATAACTTTACGAATATGACCCAACTGTGAATGGGAATCCTATTATTTGCTGCAATAAAAAGTTTTCTTAGCACGTCGGGGCCTACTCATACATGAATACAGTATAAGCCTCTATATTCACAGAGGTAATAGATATGTAATACCGTTATGTAACACAGTAACGTGATGTTTGATTGGCAATATTGGTAGCGTATCAACGTAGTTATTACAAATCATTACGTTTTGTTTTATGGTCTTGTGTCCTCATTCTTTATTTTGAGAGGTAGGTACTTCAGTACTCGCTTAGTAGGTTGTAGTAATAGTAGGTACAATATTACATACAGTATTAGCGTGACGTAATCGTAGTCTACATCTTTCTTGAGATCCTTCTGTGTAGGTAAAGAAGGTTGTCCATCAAAAACTGCTACAATACACATTATTTTCGACACAAAGCGTTTTCATAAATTTGTTTGAAGCGTTAGTGGTCAGTGTGAATATTTATAAATGAAACACCACGTTCAGTTGGCAACAGAATAATCCGTTCGAATTATCACACGATCCAGAAAATGCTACAATACGCTTTGTATTTGACGCAGCGTCGCCACGTTGTAGCAACTTCAGGAATTTCTTTAGAATTATTTATTAGAACGATAGTTTTTAATGTGGATATTAAAATATCATACTTATTTTATTTCAGTCGGTAACGGATAACTTTCCAAATTGTCATGCGATCAACGAAACTGCTACAACGCGCATTATAATTGACAAAAAATCTTCAGTTGAAAACAGAAATCCGTCAAAAACACACGATCCAAACAGACTGATAGATAGAAAGATTTAAGATACAAGCGTGTTATTTCTGACACAAAACGTCGTAGCAACTTGACATATTTCCATCGAATTAAATAAAACATTGGCTTTTAGTGTGAATGTTGCTATATCGAGTTATGTTTGTGACAGCAGGACGCGTCGACCGAGCGTCAATCGTCGCGCAGTCCGCCGCTGCGCCCGCGTTGGCAGACAAGCCATGTTGCGAGTGTTTTTAGCCCTTCGCATCTAAACAAATAAAAACATGTCACTGCAATATCAGTCTGTAGGTTCATGTGTTAACAGCGTGTAGCTTCAAAGTAACATTGAAAATATTCGTCTTCTCTCATGTCGGTCATGAGCATAAATTTCACATTTATTGTAATAAACTGTCAAGGGTACGCTGAACGTAGTTAGGTCTTGTGACTCGTGGACGCTCATTTGTTATGCACCAATCGATCGTACTAGTATTATATACACTTGTGCCATTGATAGATGCATAAAAAATGAGCCTCTCTCCTCCTGTTTTACCACGTATAGATGTACCACCGATATCCTTCGTCGACACAAAAAGACGCAAACAACTATCGTTATAGTAGACAGTATATTATATCTGTAACTATGTACAAAGTTATCTGTAATTTTAAAATTAACCCTGATGTTAGAGAATTCCTATTCCTGTTTCTACGTAAATCGTGGGAGTCAATTGTGGAAATGGATAATTTAATAGTGTTACACTTTGTCCGTTCGTTTATGCCCCATACTATATTCTATACTGCACTGACACGAATCATGAGCAGTATTAACTATAACGTAGTCCACGTATGCCACGTTTAGGAAGGGTATTAGAATATATAGTTACCATTCCCTTGAATTGAACTCTGTCTTTCTTTATGTTTCTTGCCTAAAACTACATGGTTCAAATTAGATGCTCAACCTTATTTTCATTTCAAATTTCACTTCAAGTACCCATATTCACCAGCATCACAACCGAAACATACATTTCATACAAACATTTCATTCTCATTGACGTGTAGGTGACACTGCGCCAGAGTTTCGGCGTCCGGAAAGTCCTCACTGACGCCTCTATCAACACCTCGCTTGACTGACACTAAAATAACTATACCGTCTAGAAAAAAACAAAATATCGGATATAGTTCTCTTGTGTGTAGACAAATGTCAAAGCATTTAAAATTAAATCAGTTTTTATTTCGAGTTATTTTTGTTCACTACTTCTTTTCAGTGTTCGACAGTCGAGTGTAGGTATAATATGAATTATGATGGAGATATTATACATATACCAATCGGCTTTAATTTATCTTTGCAGAGCTTATTCAACAGGTTAGAATTTAAATCATAACATGTCAAATAACTTGAATAAACTGGGTAATGGATTTAAAAACTGCGAACTGCTTATTATAAATTTCAGCTAATTGAGAAGCTGTTCTTTCGAGACTTTCTACAATGAACCTATCAAACTCAAAGATTTTTATTTCAACTGAGCCTTTACTTTCAAAAAGTCGTAATTCTAGGTGCAAAAAAAAGGGGTAAATTCAATATTAATTTTAATTTACCTGTTATCTTGTTTATATCGTTAAAAAGGTTTTAATTATTTTCTAAAGAGTTATTACTTTATATACTCTACAAGTGACGAAGAAACGGGAAATACGATTTAGTCAACTATTACCTGTGATAGGCGTAGGCTATATAAATTAATATCTAAATAAAAATATGCTAAAAATATCAATCAATTCAACAAAAATAATTTAGCAACACATTATTTCTTATTACAACAATGGCCAAACCAAGTAATTTGAAACATTACAAAAGGCAAAATAAGGAAAAAATTGATAAAACGTTGAATGCCGACGCATGTATAGGTAGACTTCCGTTCCGTTGTCTCGGGACAGTGGTCGGATTGTTTCTTTTAATCACTGCTGCCGACAACCACTTATAAGAGACTTCAGAAGGCCTATTCTATTAGAATCGCGCTTCCAAACTCACGACTACTCAGACGCTGCGTACGCGATTTATCATCATCTGCCTATGAATGCTTGCGGACTCAGGTTGCCTCTTCTCATATATGGACATTTTTGTCATCGATGCGCAAAGATATCAAAGATTCATCCGATATTAGCATCATTATTTTTGGCATCCATGCCTACTAATAATGTTCGTACCTTCAACTGCGATACGATGCTGATATTGTTGATAATACGCATCCAACCGAAAGCAACGATATTCTAGTACAACTAGATAGCACTGGCATCCGTTTACAACATGACACGGCATCCGATATCTGTATCCGGCATGTGTATGTGGCATCGATGCCTGGCATCTTTATTCTAAAAATGCCCATCTCTACAGTGAGAGAAGGATTGAGCAGTAATCCACCACGGCAGCGCAGTGAGGATGTCACAAGTCTTCGAATTTTTAGTTCAGGACATCACGTTCCTCACGTGTTCCTTCACCGTTAGAGCAGTGGTTCTGAACAATCGCATAAAGCCCAAGTTAATCGGCAATATAACAGACGTTTAAGACAAAATCTGCCGTTTAACATGGTTTTTAAATAGGTAAACGGCCGATTTCATTTTAAACATCTGTTATAATGTTGTAGGTGAATATTGCTCTTAAGTCATGAAAAAATCTTACAATAAAACAATAGTTAGGTACCTATCTCATCTGCATGTTGGTTAGATTGTTTGTCATCTACTTTTAATGATTTTATGGAACATACCTTCTGTTATTTCTTATTTTGTGAATGAACACAGCTAATGATGACCGGCGCGACTGCGCAGGCGCACCGGCGCACGTACCTAACGGTCGTGCTCATTCATCAGCGCTGTCAGCGACATCTATTGACAGCTGGCTTCTGTGTCACGCTACCGGTTTAGGTTATTGTTTTATTTATTGAAATAGGTGTATTAATGTACCTATTATGTTTAATTATTCCGAATTCATCAACGAACATTCATTGCTGAACATGGACCTCTATCTTCTTCGTATGCTTCAACTGTTAATATTTTCCTTGAAAGGTATGTGGCCCCTTGAATTTCAGCCGCGTTAAGGTCTTCCCTCGTGCGGGTGTTCGGGCACAAGGGCACACTAGCAAGCGTAGCATGACCACCATAGAAACTAGTTTTGTCGAAAGAATTAACAAAATATTAGATTGTGGAAATATTGTTACTCTTCGGTAGTATTTAGTAGAATAATTATATCACTATTTACTTGCCCGTCGCGATGGAAAGAATATTTTTGTCTTTGTCTACGTAGAAACTCGAGTCTAGATGTCGAGATCGACAGAAAGATCTTTGTCTATTCTTGGAAGAATAGAAATAGAAATGCTCATGCTACGGCTGCAGCAAGTTTAACATAGTTTGATAGGGGCCACATGAACCTCCTAGACATTGAACGATGTTGAGGAACATTAATACCACGCTTAGCAAACGGATTTGTGATACCTAGTAGTAGATGGTTATGATACTATTATCCATCATTTGCACATAATCCCCCTTTAGTCACCATTACGACACTCTCAGGAATAGAGGGGTTCGTGAAATCTAATTTTGTATAAGTATACAAAATCTGTAGTTAATTCATTAGGTAGATCTCAATCTCAGCGTAAGTAGGTACGCTACAGATGAACTGAGGATCTAATTTTATAATGAAACTTATTAAAAAAGTCTATACCTAAGGATATGATTTGCTTTGTGAAGTTTACTAACGAACCTAGATAAATTTAGGTAACATTAAGCACTTCGAAATGAACAAAAGATGTATAAAATTGAAAGCTTTTCAACAAAAATATTAAATCCACGCCTTCAATCCTCCAAATCCAGGATCATCTGGATAAAGCAACTAAAGCAATGTTAAGATTGAAATTCTAAAATAGAATCGTCATTGTACGTCCACACACGCCGCTAGCTACCAACTACAATAGTTAGTGATAACAATGTTAAAGAAAAATAAACCATTAAAATATCATCAGTCATTGCGGCGACCCCCGCGGTGGGCAGGTCAGCGGCCAAGAAAAAACCTCCGAATTCAAATGAAGAATGATTCATTTATGAAAACGAAATGACAGATTGAATGAATGGTAAGACGGGTACAAAGAGAGCGGCTACTGGCCACCGCTTTGTGGTATTGTGCCACGTGCTCCCACGGACTGCACCTCTGGGAATTGTAGACCACAACGCGAAGCAAAAAAAACCTGAGGAGGCTTTTTCTTCTGTCGTACGTGCGTTCAATCAGCAAGATTCATAACTGAGCTGACTGCCCAGGGTGCGTCAGTGATACTTAGATATCGGCACTTGGAAAGGCTCTTTCCGTAGACTCATAAGTGATATATATATACTGGCCGAAAACATGTGATATTCGTAACATGTATGAAAACCTAAAGGTAAAAACATACAGCGTGAGCGAAATCCTAAGTCTGTGCAGTGGCGTGCACAGACATTTACAACAGGGTAGACAAAAAAAACTTTTATATGTTACGGTCACGATCGACTTTCGCATTATGTTTGTTGATATTTATTTTTAACTGAGAATTTAAACGCGTTTCGATACCTACGATTTTTCCCAAATAAAATATATTTTATAGAAGCTTCTAAATGTTTTTCAGATCGTTCATGTTTTTTTGCAGCTGTAGTGAAATTATGTACGTCCTCGTAAACAGAACCGGTCCACACAAGCCAATTTGAAAATAATTACATGGAAAACAAGAGACGATTGCTATGTTTGTTTACAACCTGATAACCAACCATATGTCTGATATTGTATAGGATTGAATTTTCTTGTAACTTTACCTTTTATTTGAAACAATTCTAAATCCGGTACGCACCGACCTTTTTTAATTACTCAAATTTTATCGTCAAACTTATGTGAAGTAAAGACGCCTGTCTTAAATTTTTGCAAACACACATTTCCCGGACAGCTCTCACATGTGACCTCTTCCATTTTCGGCAATAATTAATAACGTAATTCACTTGATATTCACCACAAACGATAATAAAAACAAACAAAAACAATGCGTAATTGCGTATGACAGCTTCTGCGGTTGTTATATTATCATTTGTCGAGGTGGCATGAGCTATCGCTCATGCTCATTGGCTAATACAGATTATCAACCAATAGGAGCGCCGCTAGACCGATTTACGCCTATAACGTCAATAGAAATTGAACGACCAAATTGTAATGTACTTTATTCTCTATTGAAATGACATCGAACATGCGTATTTTGCAATTTGACGGTTAATACAGATGCATATCGCTCAGAGCCACACAGAGCCCCGCTAGACAGAGAACGCGTATACGACTTATCTTGTGGTCGCGTCGCTCGCACACCGAGCGTATCTGTCTCTTTCACGCAAAAACACGCTTAGGCGAAAATGCTAGTGTGCGTGTATTGCACCGATAAATTGTGTGTCGGTATAGGATATAGATGTTTGAATGTGTACATTTGAAGAATTTTTAGGCTGTCTTGTTATTATGAGTGAGCGCCGCCGCACCGCCGCCGCCGCTGCGCGCCGCGCGGGTATATTTGAATAGAAACCGCCGCGCTGCGCAGCTATAAGAATTTATAGCAACAAAATAAATAATATAGTTTTATAAAAACATACACAAAAGAAAAATAGCCATGTATTACTTAATTTATTAGGGTAGGCAGTGTCTTTTTGTCTCTATGGAATGCACGCCACTGAGTCTGTGTCATACGAGCATATATACTAAAAAAACCTGCTTATTTGAAGCTTTTATGTTAGGTTTCATGTCGAGCATTCCACACCTATTAATCGATGTAATCCTAAACATTAGAACTAAAATGCCCTAGTTAGTTTGTCTGTCCAAACCTAGGATTCATTGGATCAGAGATCCAAGTAAAAACTATAGCTAGTCTTATCGAGACACGTCTCGAACTAAACGATTCTAGTTTTTATACTAGCAATCAAGTTAAATTTTATTTCTTATTGCTCCTAAAATATTGCTTTAAACTTCTTGAATGTGAAATAAATATTTTGTCAAATACGAAAAAGCGTCCTAAATGCAACATAAAATATGTTCGACATTCAAAGTTGTGACCTTATCTCGTAAAAATGGCAATTACAGCTACCCTTGCAATCTCGTCGGGACCAAGAGTTAGTGAACTCCGACAAACACTAAGAAAGAAGGAATGGGCAATGAAATTAAAAATATGTCTTAAGGGCAATTAGCTTTAACTTTTACAGTAAGTGCCCTATCTGCTCGCCGAAGCTCCCCCGCGCTTTTCAATTGTGGGGAACACGGCCAGCTTTTCGGTTCGAGTGAATTTTATGAACTCGCAAAGAGTTGCGGCTTTTGAACGAGTTTACTTACCCTACTTTGATAATCTCATCTACATTTCCAGTGAAAAAATTACTCACGAAAAATAATGAGACTCTCTGATTAATAATAATTACAATTTTCGGGATTCAACGAAACGCAAACATCAGTCGTACATCGGTAGTTCTATAATGACTTTGCGGCTTGGAATCAAAGCTAACTTCAGTATGAGGTCAGCGAATTCAAACAAAGGGCTGGGAACGCAAGGCCGCGACTAGGTATATTGTTAGGCGCTCCGTTCAGCTCTTCGGCGACTGACGAAGTGTTTAACAATAAATTTCCATTTAAAAAGCCGCAAGGTGACTGCGGGGAAACGCAGGGTGCGGGAAGGGAGGGGGCCGCAGCTTCCGCCGCTTTTTTCCTTCATTTCCTTAAGGCCGCGTGGCTAGGGCGCCGCCCTACCAGAATTAAAACGTTTGTTTATTTTTTTACATAATTATAATATGTAGGTACGTATAGACATGCAAGAAGGCACTTTTTACGTAACGTTAGAGTTATAAAAGTAAGCACCTGGTTGACCTGAATTTTCATAGCCTTTGTCATCGATTGTTTGAGTATCAGGATTTATTACAAAAACAACAAGTAGATAGGTATTACCAACTGCTCTTCGGGGATCATTCCAATTTCCAAGTAATTTATTCAAATGTATGTTAAATTATACACTCATATATGGAAAAATATCAATCATAAAAAGCTACCTACGTTTAAATTATTTTCCAAAATCATATGGAGGGCTCCCACCGAAAATCTACTTTTAATAGTCGCGCCATTTAAGGGTGGGATTTATGCGGAACCCTAAAATTTTAGCTTTACGCATCGAGCACAAGTACAGGAGGAGGCATAGTGTACTTCGCATAAATATCGGCGGGATAATAATTAAAAGAAGCGATAATGTCTGTAGCGCGGTGAAAAACGAGCGGACCATCCTTTTTATTTGATAAATAAAATTTATTCCCCGCCGCCTGCCTTCCCCACTTCTTTGTGGGTTTTAACTTCCTATAAACCGCTGTCTTTGTTTCTAAACTGTTGATGGAAAATACGAATAAAGAACGCAAACGATTTTTTCTTCGCAGAAAAACAAATGGATTAGGTATAATTTCTAGAATCGTCAAACGTAGTGCTACGAATAGCGTGCTATGATAACTAATTACTTAGGTACCTACTAATAATTATTGAAGACTTCAATGAATTTGAAAATAATCAATTCAATCTATAAATTGATCTATCTTCTTCCTGTACACCAATCTCCAATCTGCACTATGTCTCCCAATACTTCGCCACCCCATCTAATAAGACATTTCTATCCACCTGTCATTTTTAAGGAGCCGATAAGGTCTTGCACTTGCATCTCGTTAAAAGTCTTGTTTCCCCTCAACTATTAACCCCCACGCATCCCCAAGGATCGTAATCGGGACGGTTTTACGGCGCACTAAATATTCTCCCGGCGACAATTGCGATTATGAAAAGTGCACCGTTATTTATATCCCACCATCGTTTATTTTTTGTCGCCCCTTTCAAGGGCAATTAAATACCGCCAGTCTTAAAACGCTTTGCATATTCCCGAGTAGACTTTATTATCGACCTGCTAATAAAGATAGTAAATGTCGCAGTAAGTCATTGAAAAATGTCGCAGGATGTTTTCGTTTGGTCTTTACCGAGCAGTTTTAAGGGCAGAGGGTATCCTTCTTCATCCGTGGTAAATGGAGAACTCATAAAATTGATAGGTCATCAGTTTTATTGAAAGGTTGAAAATACTTGAAAGTAGGTACAGTAGATACACCTTTGTATAGACCAGTCTTACGGGAAACGAAAGTCTTAAAACTAAAACAAACGATTAGGGAAATACAACTTCTTAATAACGGGATTAATGAAATTTCCTAGTCGACGGAATCGAACCGCATTCCCCGGGGACGGGCTGTCAAAGTGCTCCAAACTCGCGCCGCCTGTCTATGCGACAACTTTTAATAACCTTCTGTATCAGCCAAATGGATTTGGGACCCAGCACAATCCGGCACTCGTTACGTTTCCAACAAACTTAATGTGAGTGAGCGCAAACTTTGATAAGAGGGTGGCAGTACCTGCTTCTGAATGCCACCTAAATTATCAAATAGCGTAGAGCATAATAATATTATATTAGCATACTGTATTTGTGCGAAATACTTCAAATAACGACACCTCCATTTGTTTTTGGACCAGAGAGTCAATGAAGGTATTTACTTTGTCCAGAATACAATAACTTCTTCATATGAAACATTCCATAACACATACGAAAAAATTTAAACTACAAAGCGTCGATAAGACCTAGAAAGCTCTATCGCAAAACCCCAGAACCTTTAAATCCAAGCGGATCTTTCCGAAGCGTGCATAATGGGGAACATCAGGCCTTCATCAAGCCCTGATAAGGCAATCTCGAGCCACTTCCTGATATCACCCTTCACGGAGCCCCGCCAAGTACCTCGCACCGAAACGAAATTGAACCGTCTTAGATCTGTCTCGGCGTAATCCACGCTTATAATTGATGCGACAATGTCAAACAGGGCCCCGATACAGCCGGCTAATCGGAAAAATACAAATCCGCCACAACATGATCGATTGTTGCGACACTGACACACTCAAGTACCTACAAATTGATAAGCGACTTGATTGCTTTATATTTATTTTGACAGAAGACAAACTTGGCCTCTTGGGGTAGCCTTTTCCTAAGATTTCAGTAAGTTTATGTCACAAGTAAAACATCGTCATTGGTACTTGTTTCCTTTGCAGTTCTGATACTCAATCGAGCGTCAATCATTGTAGTAAAACTCGAGTGTTTCATGTATCAATATAGCATGTTAAATCTTGCAAGTAAACAAAATATCACACCGGATCACTTTTCCCTATAACGCCCCAAACGACATTGTTACTGGCAAGAAATTGTGGAAAAATTTTGCTTTTTCTTTTGAAATATTGAATTTTTACATTTATGCCTTTCACACCTCATAACGTAATAATTCTTGGTGAAAACCCCTCGCGCGGCAACTTTTCCGTTGCAGCGGCAACATTCAAAATAAATGTTTGGTACTTTATCATCTCAGTCAGTGTGTGGCACGCGACTCGCATTACACTAACTTTATTGTTAAACTTGTATTTTATATACTTTTACTGTAATACGTAGGTAAATAGTCTCAGCAAAATCTTAAGAGTATTTTACGAGACAATTGAGATGATTATTGAGATGATCTCTAAGATATTTTATTGTGTAGGTATCCTACCTACGGATTGATCTACACAGAAAGTTGTTCTTCAGTTGGTACTGGGTATTCTTTAACGTTTTTGAGTTTATAATGAATAAATAGTACCTACGTAGTATCTTCTAACTAAATAAGTTTAGTTCTAGTAGTTATCTTAGACCCACGGAGATTTCTCTCCTCCGTGCTAAGATCTTACTCAAGCGCACAAATATCATCCAAGTAGATCTACGTTTTAAAATTAGCAGCCTCAGACATTACACCAAAACTTCATCCAGCTTATTAAAATTTACCATAATTCCCATGTCACCTCCACATGTTAAGAAAACCAATTAAGCAGTTTTAGAACCCTCGATTCCTCGCGCCTCCGACACAAATAATGTGACCGCAGCATTTAGTCTACCCTGGCCCTCGTAGGGGCATCGAACGATCTCTAATGGCATCCAACCGCCAACTGGCCACCGCATTAATCCTTTACTGGCTCTTGATTAATTATTTAAACTTGCCTGAGGGAGTGCTCTCGGCAACTCCGCAAATTGTTTACAACTGCTTGTTACATTACATTTACACGTCGGGGATCAAACACTTAGGTTTAGCTACCTGTTTTTGGGAATAGATTTTGGGATCATTTAACTAGGTATTTGGTTCTATGTGGTAAACATAGAACCAAATACCTAGATATCTAAGATAACTACTTGAATAATCAAACAAATCATGAATCCTTTCGTATATCATCAGATAAACACTGATACAAACTCACAAAAAAACAAGCATTTTCAAATCCAGAAAAAACTGAACAATTACACAAATTAAACCTCTCTTACAAAGGAAATAATTCAATTCAAACACAGGGTACCTACAGTGATATTATCAAATTAAGTGCGGACAAGCGAACTCTTGACTTGACCGATGTAGTGACCCTTAATCCGCAGTAAATCTTCGGTCCAACGTACCCTGTCCGCGGCCGGAGGGTTAAACAACCTACTAGGCAATCATTTGTTACCTACATGCTGTAGACAAGACAGGGGATCGCAATAAAGAAATATTTACATTCCTTCATAATTTAATACGGCCGACCTTTCAGATTGCTTCGTACGATCAGGTAGAAAATATGCAAAAATTAAATACATCAAAGTTTATGTAGCCATGATTGATCGGACATCGTGTTATTGATGTTGGTGCTCAAATATTTATAAAAGCAATACCTATAAACATTTAAGAAAGACATGATATAGGTAGGTGTAGGTAACCCAACGAATAGAGGTAGGTACAACATAAGGTAGCCCGAACGTCTACTGCCGAAAATAGTCATTCTAAATAGACTGATGATCAGTCCATATACCTAATCACCTAGCCGGCTTTCACTACATCCTTGGAAAGAGAAAGAGTGACTTTTCCTATACCGCAAACTACAGGGTCAAACTCGCTAAAAATGCACTTTTTGAATATAAAAAACACCGCTACCAGACTACATCATGATCCGGGTGCCAATTGAAAATCAGCGCTAGGTGTTCTACGCCCAGCAAATGCTGAGCTGGTGTTTAACCCTTATGATGTGGGCGTGCTAGTCAGTGCAGGAAAATTTCATGTAAGTTTTTTGTTCGTGTTTGTTTTTTTTTCATCTTTGTGTTTTCTTTGTTTCTATTTTTATTTTAATATGCTGTCAACTATGTGCCGTGCCGAATATATTGTAAATGTTTTTCTATTATATTCTATTCTACATGATTAGATAACCAGAAGCCATCAATCGACCATAACTAAACACGATTGAATTCCAAGATATTCATGAAGCATAGTTCCCAGAATATGAGCGTATAAGGGGAAGACCACATCAAAAATGGTTGTTCAGTGGTTCGGAAGTGTACACCGAGATAATGCGAACATTATACGAACTCTCGAGCCCGCATAATCGTGCCTATTATGCCGTGGCGCAAAAACTTACCAACTTGCATCTTTCGCACATTCATCCTGGGATATGCGTGCACACAAGTCGAGTATTATTTTGT
Source organism: Allophyes oxyacanthae (assembly GCA_932294325.1). Classification (NCBI taxonomy): domain Eukaryota; kingdom Metazoa; phylum Arthropoda; class Insecta; order Lepidoptera; family Noctuidae; genus Allophyes; species Allophyes oxyacanthae. The sequence continues at coordinate 11,058,796 of OW028620.1, forward strand.
TGGTGGTTATTGGTAGTGATAAAGCTGGGTGGAAACTAGTGAGAAGTTTCAACCCTTGAAGTCTTCATCACAAGGGGTCGAAACTAAATTCTAAGAGGTAAAAATTTATAGCTTTCCCAGAATAAGATACTTAAAAATAAGTAGGTAAGTAACAAAGAGATAGCAAAATATTATATAAATAAATAAATCCAGTCCATTACTGTCCTACTGCTGGGCACGGGCCTCTTCTTATAATGAGAAGGGTTCTGGGTTAGGCCTAAGTCCACCACGCTGGCCTGGTTGACGGACTACACATACCATCGAGAACTTTATGACGCCCTCTTAGGTGTGCAGGTTTCTTCAGGTTTTACGTGATAATCTAATTCTGCAGATCCGCATATTATAAATTCAAAAAGTCAGATGTGCGGGCGGGTTTCGATCTCGGACCCTCCTGCATGGAAGGCAAATGTTCAACAGCTAGACTATGACTGTCCTTCTATAAAATAAAATATTATTTAACAATAATTAAAAAGTCTATAGACTTGTCCTACTTTCAGGAATGTTCCTGCTATATGTATGATGCCAGTTTCTATGCAGGGAACATACACTTTCGTAACTCTCTATACCTAAAGCATGATTATATTATGTTGGATGACCAAGGGCTATCGAGTTTCGGGTCCAGTAAACCGATAATTTAGTAATGTTGTTCAAGTATCCGAACTTAAACATGTTAGGCGAATTAATTACAGTTGCACCGAGTTTAGAGAACCTCTAACACAAATTATTCCGAAGTATAGAAATAGGTATAGGTACTTTGACTTGTAAGTTGTAGGTAAGTTCTACATAAGGGTTCGTTTTTGTACAAATTAAAAGCAGCATTTATCTCGGTGCAACCAAGCAGAACCCCGGGCCGCATTACAGTTTGATTGACAGCTGCCCTTGTCCAATAGCAAAAGCGAGACCTGACGAACACGTCAATCAAACACAAACCAACCCCACCTTATCAACAAAACCAACACAACATATTAAGCCTTATTGCGTATGACGCAAGAGCCACAAGCAATGCACAGATGACATCGCGAGCCCCGCGGCCGAGGCATCACGCGAACGCGATCGCCCCATTATTCGCCGCCCTTTTGTAATTTGAATTTCGAATTCCAATTCGTATTTTGTGGTAAAATAAAAAGAACACCGTTTCGACACAATGGCGTCAAGGGCGGTGCTCTGACATGCGATCAAGTTATTACATTAAAGGAAAGCGTACCCGCGAGCCCGCCTCACAACCACGATATTGAAAGCTTCCAGGAATAGCATTCTATAACATTAATTTGAAACATGCCGTCCATATTTTTATAGGCATGTTTTAAGCTGTGGACCATTAATAGAATAGTTTTTAAAGCAATGGTCGAGCAATTAATAACTTCGATTGTTTTAATTTCAGAAAATGGACTGCCACGTAGACTACGCACAGCTTACACGAACACACAACTGCTGGAACTGGAGAAAGAGTTTCACTTCAACAAGTACCTGTGTCGACCGAGAAGAATTGAGATCGCAGCATCGTTAGACCTTACCGAGAGACAGGTTCGTACCACCACCATATCACCACCGCCCCCACATGAAAAGCTTAAGTTATATCGCTAACAGGTACTGATCTCTGTTGTTACAGGTGAAGGTGTGGTTCCAAAACCGGCGTATGAAGCACAAGAGGCAAACACTGACTAAGACAGAAGATGGTGACGACAAGGATTCCACGACATCAGAAGGTGGCAAAAGCTCTAAGACAGGCCTTGACAAATTCTTGGATGACGACGGACCACTTTCTGGCAAAAAGAGTTGCCAGGGATGCGAGCTACCGCCTGGTGCACTTTGTTCCCCTGCTGAGGATCTACCGGAACTTGCGTCGCGCACTCGGAACAATAATACTCCAAGTGCTACCAACAACAACAGCTTTGCGAGCGATGGAGCCTCCAGCGTGGCTTCGTCTTCATCTCTAGACAAACTTGCAGAAGACGACTCACGGGACGGTCACCCTCCTGTTACAATGACCACCGCACCTAGAAACTTAACCAAGAGGATCAAACAAGAATCAAGGAAGCGATCACCTTCACTGGATGCAACGTGTAAAGTGTCGCCGTCTTCCTCTAAAGATGGTCTTGGACCTATAGCTGGTCTACCGGATAGTGGAAAATTCTCGTCGGTTAATTTGACACCGTCTTCGACACCGGGAACCCCTTCGAGTATGCACCCGAGTCCATTGGGCCACTATCCTCGACCGTCTCCTCCCAACGCTCCACCCGGCCCGCCGCACCCACAAGCGGTGCCTAACGCGATGCCCCCTTACGTCATCAGAGGAAATGCGCCTCCTGGACAATTCGTTCCACATCCTGACTTCCGCATGGATTCCAAACAGTTCATCGGAAAGCTGGCACAGTATCCCCAGGGTAACAGAAACTACGAAGGCTACGGAGCCGCAATCCAATCTGCTGAACAGCACGGATATGTTCGAAATCAACAGCATACCCGACAAGACGGGTCACCCTCTACGAGAACTACAAACGGTGTAGGATCGAGGCAAGCGTATCCGCACGAAATGTATCAAAATTATGGTTATCCCGCGTACGGGAAGGATCAAGTAGCATATGGGCACCCTGGATATGACCAATCACAGGGTTATAGTGGGGAGCATATGGGGTACGCGAACAGCCACTATGGTTATCACTACCACGAGGGTGCACAGCATGATCACGGACACAACTACTACGCTGGTGATGGGCAAAAGAACGCGCACGGGGCTGACTATTCGAAGAACTACTATGATGGGAATGCTTACTCGCAGCAGGCAGGGTACGCCGCAAGCGCGGCACAGGCGGGGCCGACGGGCGCGGCGGGTGCGGCGGGCGCGGCGGGCGCAGCAGGCGAGGCGTACGGCGGCGAGTGCGCCGACGGCTACGGCTCGTTCCAGCAGTTCTACGAGGCCACGCACGCCGCGCCTGCCGGAGACAACTCCAACTCCTCCTCAGACTTCCACTTCCTCAGCAATCTCGCTAACGATTTCGCACCAGAATACTACACCATTTGAGATAAGGACTTCGCCGAGCAGGCGAGTGATCTGTTCGTGTAAGCTTACTAAATAATACTGTGTACGGAACGTTTAATATAATATGGGTTACGGTGTTGACACTCAAGTGTTCGCCCAAGGCGATGAAGTATAATTGATTGCTATCCATGGCTAATCCTAATTCAATTTAAGTTCGTTATATTATAGTTACTATAATAAATGATAATGTAATAAATTGTACATAAATACTTATCTCTTAACTGTAATAGATAAAATAAAGTTTTTACTCTGATGCGTACAGAAAAAAATACTTAGATATTTAAATTGGTTTCAGACATTAATATCCAATATCAGAAAATAATTGTGTGAGAACAGAAATAATAAAAGTACCTATTGTGAATGGATAATAGCATTTCTACCAATCTACAAGCCATCGTTTGCTACATACGCGCATTACCATTAAATACTGTTGTTATAACATATTGTACCCATCATTTGTAATTAAATCTGGTACCTATCAATGTAAATTTTACAAAATACTTAATATCTTGTATCCAAACACTTTTTCACGTGTTCATGATATGATCAAGAGATATTTGAGAAAAAAAACATTTTACGACACTTATAATAGAAATTGTTTACAAACTTAAGGAATAGTCGTTGCCTTATTTAGTTAATTATTGTTTTGTGACTATAAGACATACTGTAGATACATTATAAGATAGTTTATTATAAGTCATTATTATTGTAGATATCATCAGCTCTATCATTTTGGCCTATTAAAAGAATAAATCATTTGGTGTCACATGTTTTCTGCTCTTACTCCTTTACCCCTTCAGAAATTATCCTTTACCCAATCGGAAAGCTCACAGAAAACTACTCACAGTTCACTAATGGGAAATTGAGATCAACAGACCAGTATCTTAAGGTTAGACCAACTGACAGTCTGATACACATTTTGCCTGTACCTACCCCATGGGCTGAAGGGCCACCCACCCTGGACTTGCTCACTGCTACATAGTCAAACCTCACAGAAATATTTTACACTCTCAGAACTAAAATGGGGTAAAAAATATAAAATAAAACGTTAAATATTTGACTGAAATAAATAGAGAATACTGATATTAATTTATTATCAAACTAGATCATGCGAAATAAGTAGAGAGAGATTAACAAAGTTGTGATCATTTTAACAAACACTGTTATACACCTTTTTATAATTAATATCAATTATTAAGAAAAACAGAAATGCATTATTATTGCAACAATAAAATTATATTAATGAATTATGGACATTAGAATCTCGTAAATTTTATAGAATTGATGATAATGCAAGGAATTGCATCTCACTTTGATGTGACCAAAGTGAAGAAATCCATCAAACCTGTATGCAAAAGTAGGCTAGGGGTGGTAGGGTTACATTCATGATAAAGTTTCAGCTCTCTACATTTATTGAAGAACATGATAACAGCTTATATGATTTGTGATCAGCACTGCCTTGCATAGTACAAAATGGTTTAAATACCAAGATTCTAATGCATACTTCAATAAAACCTGCGCCACAAGGCTATTCAAACTGTAAAGCAATTATGACTTAGTAATAATTATTGTTATGAGGTGGAAGGTTTTGACGCCTGCATCTGGGCTTGCAGCTTCATCTCTATCATCATACAGATAGCTTTGTGAACCTTTGACTTCTCTATGCCCAACATTTTTATTTTTTCCATCTGTTCTGTCACAAATGAAACTTTTCTCTTGAAGTAATCCTTAGCACCGACTATGTCCTGGAAAGTAGAGTATAGAATATTAATTACAGAAATCGAATGGTAAATCGAGCTTACTAAACAGGTGTCTACCTCTTAACAAAATTTACCGATCATGAAGATAGGAGTCCCAACTATCTGATCAGTAATTTTTAAAATAATTAATAATTTTTGGGCTCTGATGATCACGTTGAAGTTTATTACCAGAGTTGATGTTCATTACCATTTTTTTACACAGTAGACCCGCAGGTCAATATCAAAAGGAACATAGATTTTAAAAGCTATTGAAATCAAAATCAGTTGCTCTACTTGCAACAGTCTATAGCAGATTGACCCCCTTATTCATACTTTTTTAAATATATAACACTGAATAAATAATACCTGTCATTGCCATTTGTATGCCCATGAATAGAGATGGCAATAGACTTAAGAGCTAGTTGAGTTATATAATATTTAATTTATTTGTAAATATTTAGTCTATATATGTAAATACCTTTTTCTCAAAATAAAATATTATAAGTAAAAATACAAAAATAACATTGGAAGAGCATAGATAAAACGAAAGAATTATAAAACAAATCATTGCAAAAAAATATTTAATAATTGTTTAATGAAGAGGGTAACTGTATAGTATGATAAATTAATATCTCTAAGAATTATTAATTCATTAAGTGACAATACGCAGTCATTTGTATTGTTATTTGGTGCAGGTGTCCGGTTGTGATTACTAAAGCTAAATAGCAATCTAAAATTTAGATTGGATGAAAATATTTTACCTTGTGATGAAAATATGAACCATACATATACAACACTTACTTTCTGTGCATAATATCCGGTGCCTATATCAATGAGCACATTGTCTGTGTCTGCTATCGAGCCGGGGATGTACATCGATCCAGTCAGTGGTACTAGGATAGTTTTGCCTTTAGAGTCCGGAGTTACTTTCTCAACACATTCTCCAGATTCCATAAATTTCCCTTGAGCTATCTTCAATGTGTGTAAGGAGTCTTGAAATACGGTCATCTCCTATAAAAATACAGTTTCTCATAAGTTGAATATAAATATCCACACCCACATAAATGTAAGCATAACCTTATAAGTTTTTAATTGAAGAACAAAATAAATTGATGTAGGTATTTAAGCAGGCGTCAAGTCATAATTTACAGAGAAGACATTCATATTTTTCGTGTATCTTATTTTCACTTACTTGATCCAATTGCTGTTTAAGTTGAGCCAACTGCTGTAAATTGAGCTTAGATAAATCAATTTGATGCATTCCTGGCGCTGGAGCACTTGATACGGTGGCCATTGTTTATAAAGTTTATATTTCGCTGCTTGTATATTAGGAATAAAGATTACTTTTTATAAAGGCAAGATTTTTACAGCATACCTAATAATTTGTAAGAGGTAACCTCAAATCTTAGCCCCTCATCAAAACGCAACTGTCATGTCAAAAGTAGACAGTTGAAGCAGTGTGTTGCCACCGTCTGATTTTGGTTTTCCCCTACAGTGCGGTCGCCGTGAATGGAATATGCGTTCCTGACTAACGGACTAGTGGGCTGAAAATCGATCTTCAACTTAGTAATTTTTTAATTTTTTTGGCAGAAATGGTTTCAGTTATCGTATATTGATTAAATTGATCAATATATCGTATATTGATCAATAATAGATAGATAATAGCCAATGGATCATAAGATCTCATTATTTAACCGTCCTCATTATTAAATTACAAAAGATGTTTGATTAATTTCCATAATATTTATTATGTTTACCCGGTAGCTTTTACATTTCTGTTCATATAATTTATTTTTAACCCATAAGTACCTAATGTCACTAAAAACAGATTAAAACCTTTTTTATATTCTAAAAACACATTTTATTTTTTTTCTCCCAAAATCTAACTAGTGTGCGCATTGTGCGCTATGTCAAAAAATGCAGAAAAATAAGGGGTATAATCGCCAAAGAAAATTAGGCGCACTTGTAGCGAAGTCGAAATATATCCTTTTTTGCATATTTCTCCATACATCGCAATCGTGAACTATTCGTTCGCGATTGCCTGCAGTGGGCTCGAGGAAGTTTGCACTGGGTAGGTTGATAAATAATAATAAAAAAAATATATTTCGGAAGTACCATCCATAGAGTGTTAGTAACATGGTATCTTATTATCTAGTGTTAGTACATAAAACTCTCCGCACACACTCCTTTACAATCGGAGAGCTAAAGCTCTCCGCTACAGTTTTCAGGATTCTGTTAGGACTGTCTCGCACTCTCCTCAGTAGCGAAGCTGTTTTTTTCCGAATGATCGCGTTAAATCCGTCAGTACGAGCTTGCGCAAACATTTCTGACGCACTGCAGTAACGAGGCAATCTCAACAACATATAAATATATAAATGTCAGCAATGGTTTTTCTAATGAATTGCGATTGGGGCTTCATTTATTTCCCGAAGAGTACGCGATCAAAGAGCACCCTCAGAAGTCTTTTCATGCCGAAGTGAAGCAATTATGGTGTGGGTGAAAATTCTTCTTGGCAAAAGTACAGACCTCGATAGCGAGCCGGGTTGCGAGGCTCAATGAATGCTGAAAGATACCACAATCAGAAATGCTAGGGCTAATAACCTACCCACACGTCGTCGGTTACAATTTACCCTATTAAATACACTAAAAACCCTAAACATGAAAAAATACCCTAAATTTAGGGGAAATACCTTAAAATGTGAACAATACAAAAGTGCAGGGTAAAATTGAAAATGTCAAAAATAAGGATGAGCAAATGGTCGTACAATAAATTAGTTTAGTTTTTGACACAGTAGAATCGTAACAGCAACATATTCGGATTCAAAAATTAAAAACGCGTTTTTAAAATATCACCGATCGATGCCGATGTATGAAAGTCCAGATGTTGAAAATTCGCTTGTATTTGCTGTGGTAGTCTATGAATTCTACAGTATTTTAAAATTAAAACGAATGTCATTCTCTGTCATGAAGACATACATGTGCTGATTATGTGAATTAAAACCTATTACATCTTTTCGGGTTTTACTCATGATTACTACAATTTAATTCACATAATAATAATCTATTCAAGAAATGGATAAATATTTTCGTCCAGATCGTTTTGATGCGGATCCGTCATCAAGCTCGGATCAATCCCCGCAGTGGATACATTGGAAGAGAACATTCCAAAATTTTATTGATATCGTTTCGAAAGGTAAAGACACTATGATAACTCCTATAATGAAACTTCAACTCCTTGAAAATCATCTTTCTCCCGTCGTATATGCGCATATCAAGGATTGCGATAATTTTAACATCGCAATGGCCAAGCTTGATACTATATATTTGAAACCACCGAACGAAGTATTCTCTAGACACAAACTCTCCCGCCGTCAGCAAAACGCAGGCGAATCTATCGACCAATATTTGCAAATCCTAAAACTTCTTGCACAAGATTGTGACTTCAAATCTGTTACTGCTGAGGAGCACGAGGACAAATACGTCAGGGACGCATTCATATCAGGCCTATCATCTGCTATAATAAGACAAAGATTACTTGAGAACAATACGCTTTCGTTGGATGACGCACATCGCCAAGCAAGGTCCTTGGAAATCGCTCAGATTCAAAATGAATCTTATCAGCATCAGCCGAGTTCATCTCTTTTAAATGCTACTTCTGCGCGAAACTCAAATATTGACGCATTATGCTATTTTTGTGGAAATAAAAGACATCCAAGGAAAAATTGCCCTGCAGCTAGCGTAATTTGTATTTCCTGTGGAAAAAAAGGGCATTTCGCCAAAGTTTGTAACAACAAACCAATACAAAGCAATGCTATACAGAGCAACTTAACAGAAGATTCAATAATCACCCCCTCAATGGATTCACTACAGCAAATAGCTTGCGTTATTGCAGCCTCTACTGATTTGAGTAAAGCTATTCTTCCCGTGATTATTAACGACACTTTTGCTGCGAAAGCATTAATCGACACTGGAAGCACTGCTAGTTTTATAAACAAAAAGATAGTACAAGCATTTAAATTATTAACAACTCCTTTTCAACAATCTGTGTCTATGGCAGCAACACACCTAACATCTAAAGTGGATGGCTTGTGCACCCTGCAGATAAATTTACAAGGGCAAACTTTTAAAGCCGACTTTCTCCTTATCGACGGACTTTGTACTGATATCATTATTGGGCATGATATTTTAAAGAAGCACACAGCTCTAGAAATGCATTTTGGAGGAACTCGAGCTCCATTAAAATTATATTCTCTAACAAGTGCTTATATTGAACCAGTAAGTTTATTCTCTAATCTTTTATCGGACTGTAAGCCAGTCACAGTAAGATCTCGCAAATTTTCAGACCAAGATATAGATTTATCAAAGCTGAAGTAAAGAAATTACTAGCAGATGGAATTATAGAACCAAGCCAATCTCCTTGGAGAGCACAGGTTTTGGTTGTTAATGGTCATAAGAAAAGAATGTGTATCGACTATTCACAAACAATTAATCGATTCACACAATTAGATGCGTATCCTTTACCAAGCATTACAGAAGTTGTAGCAAAAGTAGCCAAACATCGAGTATTCAGTAAAATAGACTTAAAAAGTGCATACCATCAAATTCCAATTTTAAAAAGCGAAAAACCATTCACTGCCTTTGAAGCTGATGGAAATTTATTTCAATTTCGAAGAATCCCGTTTGGTGTTACAAATGGAGTAGCTGCTTTCCAGCGAGCCATCAATACTATCATTTCAAAAGAGAATTTGCAAGGTATCTATGCATACCTTGATGATATAACAATCTGTGGCCAAAATCAAGCAGATCATGACGAAAAACTTCAAAAATTCCTCGATGTAGCAAGACGTTACAATCTGACGTTAAATCTCGATAAAAGCGAATTCAATAAAAAAGAAATTAATATTCTTGGTTATAATATTTTTCAAGGTGTCATCAAACCAGACCCAGAACGACTCCGTCCACTCTTAGAACTTTCCGCCCCAACTGATTCAACTTCGCTTCGTCGGACGCTTGGTTTATTTGCACACTATTCAAAATGGATATCGAGGTTTTCTGAGAAAATACACCCACTAGTAGAACAAGAATCTTTTCCACTGGACGAAACGGCTCTTAAGTCATTTAATGATCTTAAAACAGAAATCGCTAATTCTGCTATTAACGCTATCGACGATAAGATTCAATTCACAGTAGAAACCGATGCATCAGCCACGGCAATAGCTGGAACTTTGTCGCAAGAAGGCCGACCAGTAGCCTTTTTTTCTAGAACTTTATCCCAAACTGAACGCAATCACCCAGCTATCGAAAAAGAAGCTGCTGCAATAGTTGAATGTCTCAAAAAATGGCGTCAATATTTAGTCGGTAAACCTTTTCAATTGATAACGGACCAAAAATCAGTAGCTTTTATGTTTAATCAGTCCCACTCATCAAAAATAAAAAATGATAAAATACAACGCTGGAGACTGGAACTGTCGATATTTCATTTTGACATCATTTACCGACCAGGAAGAGAAAACATAGTAGCTGATACCTTATCTAGAGCCAACGCTATTATGATTGCTGCCTTGAATGATACTAAACTATGCGAATTGCATAAAAGCCTATGTCACCCAGGAGTAACAAGAATGATGCATTGGATAAGAAGCAAAAACTTACCATACTCACTAGAAGAAGTAAAGCGCAGTACTGCAAATTGCAGAACTTGTGCCGAAATTAAACCGAGATTTCACAAAAACAAAGGAAATTTGATAAAAGCCACCTCTCCGTTCGAAAGGTTGTCCATTGATTTTAAAGGACCTCTCCCGACGGAAGGAAATGGTAACCGATACATCCTTACTGTTATAGATGAATTTTCTCGATTTCCTTTTGCATATGCCTGTTCAGACTTAACTACACAAACTGTTAAAAACAAGTTGACCGAATTGTTCTCTTTATTCGGTATGCCTTCGTATGTGCATTCTGATCGTGGATCAGCATTTATATGCGATGAAATGAAAACATTTTTACACGAGAAAGGCATCGCCACTAGCTATACAACTCCCTATAACCCTCAAGGAAATGGGCAAACCGAACGTTATAATGGCATAATTTGGAGAACTGTGCAGTTGGCACTTAAGGATTATAACTTGCCAATAACAAAATGGGAATCGGTATTAACACAAGCTCTTCATTCTATAAGATCATTGTTATGCACAGCAACAAATTGTACACCGCACGAAAGAATGTTTTGTCACCAGAGAAGGTCATCTAATGGGCAGTCTATGCCAACTTGGCTTTCGACGCCTGGAAGTATCCTAGTAAAGAACTACCGTAGGACCTCCAAGTATGATCCTATTATGGAAGAAGCTGAACTACTTGAGGCTAACCCGTTCCACTCTAGAATCCGCTTATCCCGAACTGGAAGAGAGCTAGTCGTTTCAAATCGACACTTAGCTCCAGCTGGAGAATCAGTTGAAGAGCTTACTGAGCCAATAAATGATGGAGAGCAGTCACAGGGTCAGGGACAATCTGCGGATATTAATGAACACCCTCCAGCGACAGATCCAAGACAGCCAGAGATTCATCTAGATGCTGGACCGATCGTGGCTGAGCCTCGTCACTCAGGAAGATCTCGTCACCCACCACAGTACTTAAATGATTACTACACAAATTAAGCGTGGGAGAATGTGGTAGTCTATGAATTCTACAGTATTTTAAAATTAAAACGAATGTCATTCTCTGTCATGAAGACATACATGTGCTGATTATGTGAATTAAAACCATAGAGATAATACATAGTACCTATAACTAGAGAGCTTACTGCTATAATTAGTTGTACGAAATTTTGTGCCCACATGAAAGTCACCTGAGATTTAGCGGTGTCCCTCTCGCACACATGGCCATTACTCATCAACTTAGTAATCTACTAAATTGGTATTTTCAGAATCGTTTTTACATACATATTAGAACTAATGAAACTTCTACCCACGGCTATCAAAATAAACATAATAAAAATTATAATTGACGTGCTTTAAATATTATATTAAATATTATTATTTCCATACGTTATTCAATAAGATTGATTATTACAATATTTGGATACCAGTAGTTAAAGAAGTTTGCATGCGGGAAACACTACATCATTCAAAATGGCTTACATTGTCAACTTAGTTGTCAACCTATTGTCAACATTCGTGGTTTTCATAGTTCAGAAATAAACGTGATCAAACATTATTTTTGTGCCTAGAATAATTTTTTGGCGACAAGATGGTAAATACTTGAGTTATGATTGGGTGCAAGCGAGAATATTATCCTGGTTGTGGAATATCGTTCCATAGGTAAGTTTCATTGAGTAGTGTGACAATATATTTTTATTTTGTGGGATATAGTTGCTCCAAGTACTTATTTTAGATCGTTTCACATAACATACAGTCCACTAAGTTAAATAATTTACGTAATTTAATAAATTTGGATTTGTTTTTCCATAATCTGTAATGCGTAGCATATTTTCGATGCATTTATTGTTTTGTATAATTTGAGTGATTCCAAGTATAGTATAAGTATACATACAGGGTTATTTGTAAAACACCGGCAACGCTTTAAGGGGTGAAACTACTCATCAATATGAACAACTTTTACTATGGGAACAACAATGAAATCGCGAAAAAAAAAAAAAACTTTTCATACAAAAGATTAACCTTGCTCCATCAAAATGTATGAAAAGTTTGAATTTTTTTTCGCGATTTCATGGTTGGTCCCGTAGTAAAAGTTGTTCATATTGATGAGTAGTTGCACCCCTTAAAGCATTGCCGGTGTTTTACAAATAACCCTGTATATAGTTTAAGTTAATTTGTTGAAATCATTTGTTGTTTGTTGTGCCGAATAGATAATAATGTTTTTTTGTATCTCTTATAAAATGATAGACTTTATTAAAATTCCATGTTTGTTTTTTTCAGGATTCCAGCTGATAATAAGCAGAGGGTGTTATGGATAACAGCCACGAACCTTGACATTAGTGTGTAAAAGTTCGCATGTGTTTGTGGCGTAAATTTTAAAGATAATGAATTATTTAACAGCAGCAAAAATAAAATTAAAACCTGAAGCAGTTCCTTCAATATTACCATAGGTACTATTGTAATATGTTTAATAATTATCAGTTGTTGTATGTGTCTGTTGTATAATGTTGTGTGTAATTGTCTGGTCTGTAATAGTTTATACTAATATAAAGTATAACACATTGCACAAACTTAAGATTCACACACTTTGCTTATTGTTTATTTGTGTTTAATATTTTCCTATTAGTATAGTTAGATGGATTAAACTTTTACTGGATTGGATATTGTACTTAGATATTGTGCCATAATGAAGATCATTTTTGACATTACAGATAGCCACAAAAAGAAAAAAAACTGTACGTGCAAAATAAATTGTACGTGCAGGAACATCTGGTGAATCAGGGCATGTAGGATTTTGTAGTAAATGGGAAGATGTTGCAGTTTCCAGTGAACCACCAAATAAGAAAGTAAAGCAAGAGGAAACAAGCACATAAACCCAAAATACAACTATAATGCCAACACAATTAAAATTACAATCATCCATTAAGTTTGTAGCCGGTCTCTTCTCCATAGAACCCGGCCCACTTTGGAACCGTGCATCTAGAATCTCAACGTTTTGACGAAACGACGACGACCTTTTTATGCCGATTTGAAATTAAAAAAAGTTTTGCTTTGACTTTCATTCATTGTGTTTTATTGCTTAATGTTGTGAATGATGATTATATACTTGAGTTTGCCAAACAAGAATATTATAATAAGTGATATTCGATTCTGCAGCACTAAGCATGGGTTACCCTTTCTGCTATAATAGGAAAGATCTCATAAAGAAAGGTCGTAGGATGGTCGCAAAGCTAAAAGAGAAAAAGAAAAAAGAAAGAAAAAGTATAAGAGCAATTAAATTTGTATCTTAAAATGTTAAAATCTAATGTTTCCTATGACTAGAGCTGCCAGATGTCCGGAATATTCACGCATGACATTTTATTATACACGTAATCTGTGTATAAGAAAATGTCCGGATTTTTCCGCAATGTCCGAAATTTTCTCTAAATTTTCTTTTTTATTATATAGTAACCTTGCATATGCCTATTTATATATTATGCCTTGCCTGTGACTCTAATTATAACCAAAAGGGTGTATGTATATTTGTAAGAACGTTTAGATACACTGTATGGACCGTATATTTCACTATTTACTAGGAAAAAAACAATTCTTACTATTCGATATCAGTAGTTAATTACCTGATAACTATTCTCATAACATAATTAAATATTTCTATCATGTCCTACTTTTAACTAAAATGTATGGTTACCCTATTAGACAAGGACACGGTTACCACAAAGTATTCTCCCTCATACCGGCTTTACGGCACTATTAAGCGTTCCAGTACTTGTACTATTTCTATGATTAAAACCTATTACATATTTTCGGGTTTTACTCATGATTACTACAATTTACCCTATTAAATACACTAAAAACCCTAAACATGAAAAAATACCCTAAATTTAGGGGAAATACCTTAAAATGTGAACAATACAAAAGTGCAGGGTAAAATTGAAAATGTCAAAAATAAGGATGAGCAAATGGTCGTACAATAAATTAGTTTAGTTTTTGACACAGTAGAATCGTAACAGCAACATATTCGGATTCAAAAATTAAAAACGCGTTTTTAAAATATCACCGATCGATGCCGATGTATGAAAGTCCAGATGTTGAAAATTCGCTTGTATTTGCCATGAGCGTTCAAATACACCCCCCTGTCAGAGCGGCCGCATATATCAGTATTTGGTAAAAATAAAATAAAAGTCTAATTTATTCGTTTCAATTTCATTACCCTGACGTGACGGCCTGAGTCCTTGACTTTTTAGTCAAGGACTCAGGCCGTTGGAATAGTGATCAAATAAATTTACTTTTGTAAATTTATTTGATCACTATTCCAAAGAAAGAAGAACCCGTACACAAAGAGTATGTAATCACTACGTTTACCCGTACACATTTTCAAATAGTCGATTAGAAGGTTGTTGGACTTTGTTAAATAGTAATTTTTATTTTTTACACAACACTATTAGATTGTATTTGCGACCGCGGAGACAGCGGTTTTCTAGATTATTTTGGAATCTGATTTTAGATGGAATCATGCTATGGCAACTAGGAGTAATACAAAAATTTCGCTAAAATACTGAAAACAGCGCCGTCTAAGAAAAAGTTAGGAGAAACAAAATTACGGTGTTGCTATATTTAAATATATGATTCTTATGCTGGGAGTTTCCATAAAATAGAAATCAATAAATAAAATAATTATCACAAGTTATTGGTAAAGTGAATAAAGAAAAATAATAGTGTAATAAATTCAAGCATATTGAGGTTATTAGCATCAGCACAATAATACAGAAATCATATTTTTGTATTTAAAACGTGCACAGTTTTGTTTTCTTATGGGCACACTTGTATTGCAAATGGCCGGTGTGAGAGTGTTTACGCTCCTGCGCATTTTCCTTTTGCAATAAAAGTCTCATTGTTTCGCAAGTGCATCTGCTATCCACGTTGAGTTGAGCCTCTGTTCCTCCGTGTTGCCGTGCCGCGTTACAATATTTCTTTCGTTTGTAAGTTTGTGTTGAGTTGAGTATCCTCCTCCGTGGGACGACATACCGAAAGGATTAGAAAACTTGTGAAGTTACTGTGGATTACTGACTGCGCATAGGCACTCTTTAGAGTTTGGACCCATAATTGCAAACAGTGAACAGTGAACTTCAACCATGTCACAAAATTCTTGCTGTGTACCAGGATGTGTTGTGGTTAGGAAAGATGGTATGTAAATTTTGTTTTTCTACCTTTATTCGCCTCACCTGGAGGGTTACACTCTATTCGTCATTATGTTTCACATATTGCTATTGTAATAGCCGCAGAGTACATTATATAATATATACCATTTACAAGGAGGCCAACGTTATAACAGTTATTTTTATCAACCTATGTACTACAATGCTACATTAAATTGAAATTGATGTAAATACTAATTGTAAAGGTCTCCTTGGTAATTTAGTGATACAAGGAATATACTACTCTCTAACGACAGCAGGTTAATTGATTATGGGATATCAATTTTACGGTCTAAAACAGAAAATTACTTCTTTTTCAGCGCAAATTTCTCAACAACTTTATGATATCCGATTTTTTTAATGCATAGTTATACATCTTCTATTTGTCTATGCAGTTGGAATTATGATAACAACTCAATATAAATTAGGAAAAATAAAAATCAAACACGTTTTTACGTAAGCACAAAACACCAACTTTTTCGATCACTTGTTTAACTTACTGGTAACGAATAACACTGTGAAAAAAAAACGTTAGTACTGGGAATAGTTTATTATGCAACCTACAATTTAATTTTTAAAAGACAATTGAATTAGTACTTTAAAAAAATCCTTATAAAATCATGTACAAAACCGACGTCAACGCTTAAGAATTTATTGAAAATTGCAATTAAGTGGTGAATATTTTAAAATTTGAGGTGTTTATCTACCAAATGAAATTATTTTATTTTATTTTTGACTAAATATTTAGTTGTAATAAAACATCTAAATAATGTCTTATAAGTTGAAGAATTGCAACCGTTGTTTAAAAAAATTAAATTCATAGACTTAATAGATATAATAACATAATAATTTTTCAGTGCAATAATTTGCACTGAATAAGTCGAATTTTCTGTTTTTCGAACTCGAAACTGATAGGGACCCTTAATTATATACATATTTACATCTAACTAGTTGTGTCATTTTTTCAGGTGTGCCTCTACACCATTTCCCGAATCCAGAGACACAGCCAGAGAGATTTAAAACGTGGATTTCGAATATTGGTGGTGCAATAGCTACATTGGATCATCTTACTGTCTATGAGAACAAACGTGTCTGTCATAGACATTTTGAAGATATTCACAAGTATCCAACGAAAAGACTGAGTAAATTAGCAATTCCAGTATTGCATATCCCAGGTAATACTATTGTTATACTATAATAATCTTCAATACATTTATTTTGTAGAAGCAAATAATAAACATAGACAATTTTTTAATATTATTCTAGATCTGGAGGCACAATCACTTGGTGAAGCAGTGGTTATGTCAGTCTCTGAGAAGTCCCAACGAAATCCACTACGGGAATATAATTTTAATACATCAGGTATGTCTTTTATTACAAAATTTTTTTTTGGTTCAGATTTATTATCTTCTTTTCAAACCGGTGTGTGATTGCTTTTTTGAGCCTCAACTGAATAAAGTTATTTAATTTTGTATTTCAGGACAACATATCATTGAAGCTACGAGTATAATAAACAAGCCGGCCCTAGCTTCAACATCAGCTGTTTTAAAAACACAGTCAGATGATTTGATATCAGGTTTGTATATTTTTTATAAAGTGAGCTGAATAAACACCCAAAATAAACATTATGTTTAAATATTTTTATAGATTTATTAAGCAATCAAATCATTTATTAACAGATCATAAAATCCAATTTGTTAGTAATTACATACACTTCTTAAACACTAGTACATACATTTGGCCAATTATGGTAATAATTATTAATACTTATTAATGATGTCAACACAATCAAAAATAATGTCAAAATCATTCATCATAATGTCGAAATCACCACTAACTAAAAACAATAATAATAAAAATAGTCAAAAATCTATAATGATCAATAAAACATTATTTCAAAGCATGATTTGAAGGTTTTTTTTTATTTTTATTGAAAGATAAAATCAGCATTAGGATAAGTTGTGCACAGTTACTAGCAAGACACCATCTTTTCCATGAAAGTATTTTTTGCAGTGCCTCTCATATATTTAATAATATACAGAGACCTATTTGAGACATTCCTAAAATAAAAATATTTTTGAAGAACCTTCATAATGTGTTTCAAAATGCTACTACTCTGTAAAAGACTTCTTATCTACAAATCACTCGTCCAAGATAACTTTCTATATACAATTATATTTTTTTTAGGATATTAGACTACTTATCTGGTAATGCAAGTAATGATAATTTATATTTAATTTCTCTGATATGTCATTTTAATTATATTGATAAAAATACCTTGATGATCGATGACATCGGGTTTGAGATATATTTATTCTCATTAGAATTTACAATTCACTTACATGAGAACACATAATTATTAGCACAATGACATGTACCTGCCTAATTCTGTTTTAATTTAAATTATAAACTTATATCAAAATCTATGTGAAGAAAATGTATTCTGTATCCACCTATGTAATGTGGATTACATTATAGATTATAATAATGAATATAAAAGACATACATTACATATTTACAATATAAACTATTTGACAATAAAATAATAGAATAAATTCAGCCCATTACTGTCCCACTGCTGGGCATGGGCCTCTTCTCAGAATGAGAAGGGTTAGGCCTTAGAGGCCCTCTAAGGGGTGCAGGTTTCCTCGCGATGTTTTTCCTTCACCGTTAAGGCAAGTGATAATCAAATTGCGATCTGCACATAAATGCTAAAAGTCAGAGGTACGGGCCGGGTTCGAACTCAGATCCTCCTGCATGGAAGGCAAGCGTTCAAACGCTAGGCTATCACTGCTTGACAATATGAATATTTAATTTACAGGACATCAAAATGTTGTTGTGGAGTTACAACCTGACCAAATTCAACGCAGGACCCAGAAAAGAAAGAAAACAATGAAATCAAAAAGTATGTATATAATTTAATATAAAACACTATTACTGAATTGCACAATTAAACTGGAATGAAGATCCCGCCCAAGGTTAGGTCATAAATGTAAAAAAATACTTATTTACTTTGAATACTTTGAAAATATTATCAGCTACAATGAGAGGCTAAAACATTATAAAATCACCTCGTTAGCAGACAGAAGGAAACTGGCCGACCTGATATTCCCGCACAAAATATTTAATGGAAGCGTTTGCCGCGAATAAGTAGCTATAACCTATTTAATAATATCCCATGATCCAGAACAAACCTAGGGCATTTCGCCGTTCTGTAGGCAATTTAAAGACATATCAAAATGTTGTGATTTGGATATTGCTCTCAGTAAAATAATGTTAATTTTACTAGTGTTTCTTATTTTTGAATACCTTGACTGCTTGGAAACCACTGGCGTTGTGTTTGCTACCCTAATAATGACGGTTTGAATGACCTAATATATACGACGTTTTTGTTGATCCGATATATTTGTGCAAGATGGGTGTTCTGAACAATTTGACGACCATGGTTGACAGGATATCAGTGATTACTTTGGATGTTTCTAAATATTAGGTCACTTTGACTGCCCCTAACAATATGATGATGACTATACCTAGTAAGTGAATGCTGTGGTCTCCTATAATTGGAGGCGCACAATTAATACCAACCAATGAAATTATTTCAAATGTCATGTGTCTGTGTAGACTTTGTTGGGAGGTCCTATAAATAAATAATATACTTCATTTTTAACTCTTGAATATGTAAATCTTTTTTAAAGCTTGATTATAATTTTGTTTATAAGAAAATACGTGTTTTTCAGGTCCTCGTGTAACTTTGGCGCAACATAAGGAATATAAATCGATTTTGAAAAAGTTAAGAAAATGTGAAAGCGTTAAGAAGTCTTTTAAAGCAAAATACATGATTGCTAAAAAAATGAAAACAACAACTGCATTCAATATTGTTTGTAAGCATATGTCTAATACTGCGAAGTTATTTTGCCAAATGCAAGCGTCTCAAAGCGGCAAGAAAAAAAAAGGAAGGCGATTCACGCTTGATGAAAAAATATTGGCGTTGTCTCTTTACAAACCATCTCCAAAGGCATATCGCATACTGAGCAACATATGTATTTTGCCAAGCCGAAGAACCTTACAAAATTTACTACACAAAATAAACCTGAAAGCTGGAGTAAACAACATAATATTCGAAAATTTAAAAAATAGAGTCGCCAAAATGCCTAACAATTACAAATATTGTGTTTTAACTTTCGATGAGATGGCAATTGGACCCGGTATTTCCTACGACAAAAGAAATGACAAAATATCAGGATTTGTAGACAATGGTGAAATAACCGGAAAAGAATATTGTGATCACGTACTGGTTTTCATGATAAGAGGCGTTGTGAAAAAATATAAGCAGCCTCTGGCCTATTATTATTGTAGTGGAAGCACTAAAACTATGGAATTAAAGAAACAAATAAAGATTATTATAAAAAAAGTGCAAGAAACAGGACTGAAGGTCGTGGCAACAGTATGTGACCAAGGCACCTCCAATGTGGCAGCTATAAACTCCTTATTGAAAGAAACACAAGAAACTTTCTTACGCAATGGACAAGAATATAAAGAGGGTTTTTTTGAGGTGGAAATGGATAAAATTTTTCCAATATATGATCCACCTCACCTCATAAAAGGTATGAGAAACAACCTACTTACAAAAAACCTTAAATTTACCATTAAAGGTAAAGAATGTATTGCAAAATGGGACCACATTGTGACATTGTACAAAAGGTGTCCAGGTTATAGAGGCGTGAAGCTGGTGCCTAAATTAACGGCTCACCATGTATTACCTGCATTAATACCAAAAATGAGGGTTAAACATTGCACTCAAGTGTTCAGCCAATCAGTTGGAGTAGCTCTTGGATTTATGGCAGGTAAGCAGTTTGTTATTTTTATTAATTTATTATTGTGAATGTTTATAGATACATAGCTTTTAATTTCCTATCTGTCTTTACTAATGTTACAATCGTGAAAATATCAGTCAGGTTTTTCAATGATATAGGCCCAAGTTCACCGACAATATAACTTATGATTAGAGCAAAATCTGTCGTTTAAACATGAATTTTTGTATGGGTAATCAGACCATTAATTTTAAACATCTGTTATTTTGTGGTTCAAAATGCCCCGTAGTCTATTATCATACAGCCAGATTTAATTGCCAACTATCGTGATCTGCGGGTCTACCGCGTAACAAAATGGTAATGAACATCAGACTCTGGTAATACACTTCGATACGATCGTGAGAGATTAAACTTCGAACTACCTTGTAAAAAAGAAAAACCTATCATGTAGTTGAGACTCCCATCTTCATGATCGGTATTTTTTAACAACGTAGCTCGAACTTTAATCTCTCACGATCGTATTGAAGTTTATTACTAGTGTCGATGTTCATTACCATTTAGTACGTTGGAGACCCGCTGAATATTGCCATAACCACCACCCTCGACAAAACAGATTTGTAATCGCAGTATGTTAATTTCAAACATGATGATGCTACTTCCAATCTTGTCATAATCTCTTAGTAGATATTTAAAACGCGCACAGAAAATGATAAGGTGGCCATGAGAAGACAAGCAATTGTTATCGATACAAAAAAATAATAATTAAGAAACAAAATAAAATAAAAACACTTGCATCTGAGGGCCATTTATTTATTTATTTAATTACAACGGTTGTGTTACAACCAATTACACTGCCAAAGTACATTAGCTACATTTTTCAGCAGAATCCTTTTGCTTACATTAAGTGAATAATGAGTGCGAAATAAGCCCTTAATAAGTCGAAGTGTGTGTGTGTGTGTGATCATATTGTTAATCAAACTAAGTCCAATGTAAATAAGTTTCGTTCATAATCATCATACTCGCCTGTTAAGTTCCATTGCTGAACATGGGCCTCCCAATGACTGCTACCATAAACGGTCTTTTGGGACATTGCCAGAATCACCACACTTGGTATACGGATTGCTGATTGCATGTTCTTAGCACAAATAAGGATGCTGTTGTCCATCCTCTTTACATGATCCCTAAGTCGCCTTTTACGACACGCTCAGACGGAGAGTGGTGGTCTATTCTTTACCGAGAATCACACCGATGGATAGTCGTGTTAATATATTTTATCTACTTTGCAGGATATGGAAGTCTAGAAAAGGAAAGTACCGACACAGCAGATTTACTCATGTTCTTCGATGATTTGTTTGACAGCGTCAATGGGAGTTTTAGCGGGATAAAAGGAGGAAAAATCTACAGGGCTGCAGTGACCCCAACCTCACCTCACCACAAATTGTGGAACTATAGTCTACCTATTCTCAAAACCATGAAATTTATTAATTCAAATAACCAAGGAGTAGTGCCTTCGTTGTCAAGCTGGATCAAAACCATAGAAGGGTTTAAATTAATTGTAAAATATTTAAATTCCAAAGGGATTAACTCTTTATTGCTGCGCAATTTCAATCAAGACGCGTTGGAAAACTTTTTTGGGGCAATTAGAGCTCATGGTTACAGCAACATTATGCCTACGTCGTCTGCATTTGAAGGAGCCTTCAAAACTCTATTAATTAATAATATTTCATCCTCACATTCAGTTGGCTCAAACTGTGAAAAAGATGACGGTGTTTGTCTCCAATCACTAAAATATTTTTTAGCGAAACCAGGAGACAACAGCTCTACTGAATGTGAAGGGGAAATTGACAGTGCTCATTTAAATGTAGAACTTTTAAATACAGACGACCTAATACAGAGCCAAACTCCAATGGACGTTGAAAGAAGCGCAGCAATAGGGTATTGCAGTGGGTGGATAGCACAACTTGCCAAAAAGCATATTTATAAAAACTGTGTGGCCTGCAGAAACAATATGGAAGCAGAAGAGCTACAAAGTTTCCACAAATATATAAAAATGAAAGAATTTGGCAACAAAAGGTGGTTGTGCTATCCTACAAGAGCATTGTTTGATTTCTTTGCCCAAGTGGAACATATATGTATAGAAATATAAGCAATAAAGAATATATATCGGCATATATAAAATTAATTATAAATGTAAATGTAAATTTATCATATATTACTTGTGCTGAACATAAAGATAATTTGCGTAATTATTTAATAAATAAAAGCACAATGTTTTTCATACACAATTGGTGCAAAGATATCAACAATGTTCTCATTGGAAAAATAACCTTTTGGGATATAAATGATCCTATGAAAGAAAAGGCAAATAGACACTATCTAAAACATAAAGGAAGAAAAAGAAAAACACAAAATAACATATTAAATGTATAATTTAGTTTAGGAGTACTTAGACTCTCATTTTGTACCTATAAATTCAATATTTTCCCAGTTTTTCGTATTTTTACATAAGTAAACATTAGATATTGATATAATTTTGATGTCTGCGACAGCAACACATTTTATGTAGATAAATTCAAATGATTGTTTGCCTTTAAAATAGCATGGTTAAATAGTATTCATGTAATGTTTATAAAAGTCGCAAAATATACAAATTTACACCATTGATTGAATTTAGAAGATATTTATAGCATAATAAGTGCATAAAAAAATATTATGTTGATTAATAAAAATAAAAATTTACACAAATAACCAAATACTTCTCAAAAATTTCTCTAACATATGCAAAATTGCAAAAAACCTGGATAAATATTGAATTTTCAGCCACAAGCTGGAGCATCCCTTTAATATGCAGTGTACATAGTTAAATTTATTTTATAATAAATTATGTTAAAATATTAACTGTTTTATTCATAATTTTCAATAACTCTTCCTACGTCACTTGACATATAATACGTACCTAGTATGCAGCGTACAGCTATAGGTATATGTAGCTATAGCTAGGTACCTATACCCTTAGTTCCCCTACCGAAAAAATAGATGGCGTTGCGGTTGATATTAAGGTTAATAATAAAAAAAGGCCGAGCTGCCTGTCTATGTCCGATATACTATTGTAGTCTTTGGATGGAATTTATCGCCATTAAAACGCAGTCGTGTCAGGTTTCATAAAAAAGCCGCTAAAGTTGAAAAAAGATATTTACAAATCGATTTATTATTTCTTTTGAAGTAAAACTTAACCTAACTCGGATCTCGTCATGTCGGTCACGAATTTGGATACAATCGAGAATTTTCAAAATTTTATTAGGTAAGAAATGCCATAACCCCTATTTGAATGTTTAGTTTTCAAAGATATTGTAGTGTTTGTGCATTTTCATTTATATAATTTTGCTATCCCTGTCTCAATATCCAGAAACGTTTGGTATACATTTATGTACCTATTTCAAAATAATAATTTTATTATTTACATTATTGCAAAGACAAATTTAAATCTTTGATTCATTATAGTACCTATTAATAATGAAAACTTATCGCCAAAACTGTAAATAGTTATCTAACACTGTGTTAAGCTTGGATATATCTATTTTATTATAACAATAATTATTTTGTATCAAATGTATTTCACCTTTCCCTAAGGTCACCAAAGATAATAAATGCGTACAGTTTTTCCATGGGCATATCTCATGGTATTAATATAATATGTTGTGTTTATGCAATTAAAAAAAGATTACTAAACAAAACTTATCTACAGATAAGGAAATTATAACAGCGATAAGCTTGCCCTACTGAACCTTAGAGTTCATTGATTACTAGTTTCCTTTTTAATTATGGTATTTGTTTTTCCAAATTACTATCAGTCAGACATCGACTTTAAACTATACTGAAAATATGCTTGAATTTCCAGGACACCTGTACTAACAGTAGTTCATTTTTCTGCTGATTGGGCAGAACAATGCAAGCAAGTCACAGAGGTATTACGGGAACTGGTAAAGCTACCAGAAGTACAATCCAGCGGTAGCAAAGTAGGAGTATGTGATGCCGAAAAGCTATCGGAAATCACTCTACAATTTAAGGTAAAACCCATTTTAATTTTATAAACACATACAGGTGACTCAAGTAAAATTGGATCATAATGTAAATTAAGTTGGAAAAGCTGAGTCAATAAATTAACCACTTCCTTAAAATTATTTAATGTTTGTAAAATATAATGAGGCAATGATGTAGCAGTATTTATAATGGGTATTAAATTGGAACTATTTACTGACCAAACAACTTTACTTATTTTTCAGGTTGACTCTGTACCAACGGTATTATTATTCAAGAGTGGCACACAAGTGGACAGAGTGGATGGTGCTGACGCAGCACAAATATCTTCCAAAGTTAAGGCTCATAGTACAAATAAGACTGCCCTGGGGGATGCAGCTCCTCCAAAACTAGAAGACAGACTGAAAGCATTGATCACTGGACATGATGTTATGGTGTTCATGAAAGGCAATAGAGATCAACCTAGATGTGGTTTTAGCAGGACTTTAATTCAAATCCTTAATGGAACTGAGTAAGAACTTTTTTCACAGTCTTTACCAGGCAATAAACTTATATTTTAAATATCTGGCATTATAAACCAATGAGATTGTTTATAAATAACGATTTATAAACTATCTTTAGACAATGACATACCATATGATACAAGTCTAGAATATAAAAACACCAACTTCATACTGCATGCAGCTGTGCTGCTACTGTATGTAAACGACATACTGTGGGCTGAGCACGAATGTTTTGACGTATAGTAACATAAACGTAACCAAATTTAGAACCAAAAATACATGTTTAATCCATGATATTTTTTTGGAAATAGATGCAATATTTTACATTCTCATGAAACAAGTGCATTTGTTGCATGCATAAAATTGAACAAAAATGTGTTCGATTCTTCGTATTTTATAATCAAAATTTGCTTACGTTACTATATGTCAAAACATTCATGCTCGGCTTCGGCCCACTGATCAATTATTAATATTATAAATAGTTATGTAAGCAGCTACCAGCCCTACTGTGAAATGTGAATGCCATGCATGCCTGTAAGACACTTATTTGCACAGGATCACATATTGAACTTTGTAAAATAACTGAATAAGTTGTTGGTGTGCCTTATAAAATTAAATAAACTGTTTTGAGAAGATTTACCTACACAATTAATTGTTTCTAGGGTGCCGTATGATACATTTGATATATTAACTGATGAAGAAGTACGACAAGGACTTAAGGAATATTCTGACTGGCCTACTTACCCTCAACTTTATGTAAAAGGAGAACTAATTGGAGGGCTGGACATAGTCAAGGAATTACAAGCTAATGGAGAATTAGATGCTACACTCAAGCCTTAATTTGTTCAGGCATATGTAGGTATTTTAATTTATTACAATAAATGATTGATTTTAATAATTATTTGTTGTCATTTTATTGCATGCAACATAGCTATCATAGATGTATCAATAAAATTCGGCTAAAGGCTGTATCAAAGAATACTAACTGCTGTATCATAATCTAAGGCTGTATCCAACAATTTCAAAACTGCTCATTGAGATTATTTGAGATGTGGTGCATAAAGGTGACCGCGCACCTTTCCGCATTTAACGCGCCGAACTATTTAATATCATCCGAATCGCAGAAAATATGTTAGGGGAGAATGCGGGTGAAAACGAACAGCCCGCGCCGTATATGATGACGTCATTCCCAAATGGGGTGAAATCAGTATACCTACAGCAGCGGTACTCTAAGTGTGTTCCGCGGAACCCTAGGGTTCCGCGATACCCCTGTAGGGGTTCCGCAAGAATACTCCTTTTTTAACCTCGTCCCCTAGTATATGGGAACTACTATAATCTTATCAGTTATGAACTAATTTAACTGTGCTTGCCATGGTTTAGGTATCATACACAATGTGTATCAGAAATACGTGGTCACATTTAAGGGTGGGATCACACCATCAAACTGAACAACTCTCTATGGGCCCAACATCGTGATCGCGAAAAAATAATCAGTTGTAATAATCCTTTTTTACCCAACTTGCAAAAGCCCGAAAGTATGTCAAACGAGATATATGAATCTCTTTTAGAAATGTCATCAGACACAAGTATGGAGTCACTGTTCAAAACGACGCCTCTCAACGATTTTTGGTGCAGAATCCGTGATGAATATCCAATGCTTGGCAGAATGGCTCTGAATATTCTTCTCCCGTTCCCAACAACATTTTGTGCGAAACAGGATTCTCAATCTATGCAGCCACGAAAACACAATATCGCAA
The DNA here is from genome assembly GCA_932294325.1 of Allophyes oxyacanthae. Classification (NCBI taxonomy): domain Eukaryota; kingdom Metazoa; phylum Arthropoda; class Insecta; order Lepidoptera; family Noctuidae; genus Allophyes; species Allophyes oxyacanthae. The sequence goes on from OW028620.1 coordinate 11,085,569, forward strand.
TAGACTGGACGCCGAACCTGATATGAGACTTCAAATGTCTTCTATCAAACCTGATATCAACCAATTGATGAAAAATAAAAAACAGTTTCATACCTATTTTTAATATCTTCTATTAATGTACTTTGCCATGTGGTAAAGTAAGTAAATAATTAGTAACTGTTACATAGTACTTTTATTATGCTTATATAATAAAAATAAAAAATACACTTTTAAAAACTATTGTTTTATTGTAGGGTTCCGTCAAGTATTTTGCTTGTCAAAAGGGTTCCGTGACCAAAAAAGTTTGAGAACCGCTGACCTACAGCATTTTACTAAAATGCGACGCAGTTAGGTGCAGAGGCTTCTTTGGTCATTGGATGCGCGAGGTTACGTTTATAATTTCCCCTATCCCCTATCGTTATTACTAGTAAAGTGCGGCCGGCGGCCGCCGAGAGAATGCGTTCCTGACACCTGTCAGTTGAACATGTTTCTTTTTTATTAAAAATTATACTTAGCGCTAAACTATTTTAGTTTATTATAGGTTAATTTTAATAGAATTTTGTATCAGTAGTGCATGTAAACGATAGATAACTACTATTATGTAATAATGTTTCGATAACAAAAATTTCTCGTTTGTTCGTAACTGACAGGTGTCAAAAACGCATTCTCTCGTCGGCCGCACTATAGTAATAATAACTTTATGATAATTTCGTACAAAGAATACATAAATTAGACTGCTGCGGCGCGTGTAGGTGTGCGGCCACCTTTAATCGATTAAGATGTAGGTAGGTAGAGGTACTTTTTATTTCCACCGTCTACGTATTTTCATGAATCAGACTGAGTATGTCGGAGTTTGTAGACTTTGTAGTACAAGACCCGATACTCTAAGGCTTACATTCAGAGACGACACAAACGAGTCTAAGCGTGAACTTACCAAGAACTTACGCTTCCATCTGTCAAAATTTGTTCGTAAAATTGACATATGGAAGCGTAAGTTCACGCTTAGACTCGTTTCTGTCGTCTCTGAATGTAAGCCTAAGACAGTACCTATTGACGGGACTCCAAAATGGCTTTATGAGGCATTGCGCGAGGCGTGCAAAATCAAATTTAAAAGACGTTGCTCCTGAACACTCGCAACACGCATGCAGGTGCAGACAACACATACAGAGCCAAGTTTAACTGTATGTCGCATTGCTTTACGTTCTGCACTGTACTGTGTGCAGCTAAGTGCTAAGACAAGCTCTACATGCGTTCGACTTCAACCTTTATAGTCGCACTAACCCGCACGCGCCGCGCCATCGCCATGCATCGCCATCTGTTTAATAGGAGTATCGCGGCGCGATGCGATATGCTATGACTTGTTCTCTCTGGGGAGTACGTACGCGTAAGATACTTACCAAATGTCTAAAGGATCCTCTACGTTATCAAACGGACACCATCATCTGCGGACACATCGGTGTTCCGCAGCAATCGACATTTGCATAGCTCCCCCCCGCCCGCGCGATAGGACAAGCGATTATGTGCTCTTTGTCAATTAGTGTGATAGTGAGTATTTTAAAAATCGACTAAGTTTAAAGTCATTATTACTTCAAATTACATTTATACATTATAAGTTCTCGCAAAAAATTATACAATCCAACATAAATCAGAAATAAATATTTTCGTAATGTTTTCGTATTAAAAATACACAAACTAAAAATATAAAATCGATACTTTATTCTGAACGTTCTTCATCTGAATTGAACGATACTTTTGAACGCTTTTGAAGTTGTTTTGACATTTATTTGTTGTGTCACTATACGTCACTTGTCAGTAAAAAGAGCCCAATTTTGTGTAATTTGTTGAAACAAAACTAGAAGGAAAAGGATTACTTATTATGAATTTAATTTAAACTTGGTAGACGCTGTATTTGTGATTTCATGATCTGATTTTCTTGACTTTCTATTTTGTAGAAATGGATAAAGTAACTTATAATCCAAGTATGCATCTTCTTTTGTCAACATGTTTCTAAACATCAATGTTTCATGCATTCGTACTTATTGTGGTGTATTCGTGTACTTATTATGTAGCTGATTGTGTATTTTATCTTAATCTGATAATTGTATTATTATGATTAACTATTCTATTACAGAAATAATGAGTAAAACAAGGACGGCAGGTGATGGAATGGAATCGGACGAAAGTATAGCAGAAAGGATTCATAGGGTTGATTCTAAGACTACTTTGAGCCCGTCCAGAAAAGACAGTTTGTTGCCAGCTCGCTTAGTTCAAGTGTACGCTACTAACATTATTAAATCAGATAAGAAGAAGTCAATAAACATGAAGACACCTAAGTTTGTGCCGTATGAGCCGTATGCAGCGGCAGTAAAGCCGATGACTCCTCAGCTTGCACCAAAAGGGTCGAAAAAGTCCAAAAACAACATGGATATTAATACCCTGATATCTCAAATGTCACAGATGAATACAAATTTGAGTGAGTTCAAACCTCGGCCAAAGCTAAACTCTACAAGTGATAAGTCTGGAGCAGGTGACAGCGGTCCCGAGAAGATTGAGATGCAAAAGAAAATAGATAGTTTGACAAAAGAAAATGAATCTCTGAAAGAACAGCTGAAACAACAAGTTCAGGTAATAAATATTCATGTTGTTGTTTACTTTCTAAACATTAAGAACTATAATGAATGTATTATTCTGATTAATTGATCCCATTCATTTGTAGACAGAATGAACTTTTGATCTTCCTTTAAATGGTTAATATTATTGATCATATTTTTTTGGATTAGTTAGTAATAATAAGTTGTTATTGTAACATGTGTTTTGCATAAATTATGAAGTATTTGTTATTCCTACTTACATCAACAAGTATTACTCTTGTTGATGTCAGATGAAGTGTCACTAGATAAAAGCTAAAATCAACAAGCAAAAATTATTTCTAATGCTTATTAACCTTTCTAATCACAACCGGTCACCTGCAGTGGAGAACGATACTAATGTATGTGTTTCATCACTTAATTCATTCATTATGCATTCCTTTCAAAATGAAAGTTGAAAAGATGAGAGAAAGTACAGTTAAATCTAAATTTATTACACCAAATAAATTTAACATTAAAGATATAACATACCTCTACTTAGATGTAGCATTCACTTATTATAAACACTAGCTTTTGCATGCAACTTTGCCTATACAATATGTCTGGGTTTGTAGTAATAAAACTTTAAGGCTGGTATATAGGTACACTTAATTTTATCGATAAAAATACCACATATAAGGGGTGCAATCATTTCTCATAGTTATTAGTAGTTAAGAATACTTACAATGTTGTATTGGTTATGTCCTGTAAAGGTGAAATAAAATAAAATAAAATAAATAATAATTAAATTCCCAAAATTGGTTTTGTAGTTAAGATTATGTGAGACAGTCAAACAAAACTGCTTAATATTAGTATAGAGTTATAGACCAAAAGAAGAGGCAATCATTATAATATCTCACAACCATTTAAAGTTATGATGATTACAGGTCAACAAAGAGTTAAAGACAATGCTGGTGGCATCCATGGGTGAGGACTTGGAGACTCAAGTCCAATCCCTGAATGAAGACAAAAAGCATTTGGCTAGTGCTTTGTTAAGCTCGGCACAACATTTATCTACTCATCAGGTATGTCTAGAAATAATTTGAAATAGCATTTCCCATTCCTTTCTATTAGGCATCAGTGTTGTTGGCAGAAGACAGAGGTGTACTATAATATTGTACATCCACATTTTGCCAATACTGTAATTTAATTTAGAATAGTAAGCAAGCCTATTGCCATCTACGGGGCCTGGCCATCAGTGGCGGTACCTCCATACAAGCCCAAAAGCCCGGCATGCCCTAATACGAAACAAACATAATCATTCGCGTAATAAAATAACATTTTAAATTTTGCGCGCCAAATGTCGCAACTCACCAACAAAATATTCACCCGATAAGAATATTTCGAACGAAAAGAGTACAGACAGTCATGCATCACGCTCGCACTACGCCTTTATTAGTCTATGAAGCCGGGCTTTGGCTGACGTCATTTTTCCCTACCGTCCCGCTCTAACGCAGAACAAAATTTATGACATATACTTATATAGCTATGTCGCAATTTGTACTGGAACGCATGCCTGCATGCTTGTGTGAACGTAGCTATAAATGCGCAGGAATTATTTGGCTTGACGTTTTGTTGCATACTTCAGATGTATTTGTGTTTTGAACGAAATATTGATGTTGCAATTTCATATCGTTATTTTTGTGTAGTATTTGCCGTGATTTAGAGATATAACATTTATGTTGTGATGAAGAAAATGACTGCGGAAACAAACGTATTAATTGTTTGTTCTTTGTGATGGTTTATAAAGTGTTCAGCTGTTGCTCTTATTAGTAGATTACATTTTCACCGTGATTTTAAGAGAAATAACCCGCTGTGTTTAACAATATAATAATCCCAAAGATGTGTGTATAGTTGTCATTCAAATGCTTAAATTTAACCGGGTTCTATAAGTGAGGTTAAAGTTAAATCATTGACGCAGTCGGAAAGGTAGAAACTTTAAAAGTGAACTGGGTAGGTGCCTTTTCTATTTGTTATGAATTCGGTTTCAACTAAATATCTTTATTTATATTTTTAAATGACGTCTGATAGAGATGAATGGAAGAAAAAGACATATTGCGCCGACCCCAAATAAAATGGGATAAGGGCAGGAGAATGATGATATTTTTATAATGATTTAATTAGATGGCGTAAATGTATGAGGAATTATACTGCCATCTATTATCAATTCATGTAAACTAGGTACAACAAATCTATAAAACCGTAGTAGTCGCTAGATGTCGTTAAATTGAGTGAAATAAACTGACTATTAAAGGAACTCATATTTTAAGACACGCACACATAATATATTATAGTCCAGTAGGTTTGTCGGGCATGCCCTATAGTCAAACCCTAGGCACGCCACTGCTGGCCATCTACAAGAATTTTCCATCGCTGAGCCGCCACTCTGTTATTTCTTGGGATATTGTCGTCCGGCATTCAGTACTGTCGATATAGAATTGGGTCACTTTACAGGAGAGACAAAAAACTGATTCACTTGTATTTATTTATAATTATACCAACAGCTGTACAAAAGTAATTGTAGGGTTTACTAGTTTGTTACATTTACGCTGTACTTCGCGGTTCTGGTTTTATCACGTTTTGTCAATTTTATGCTGTTTTTGGTCATATTTCAAATTATAATCCCGTATTTGATTGAATACTATCAATCAAAGAAAAAATGCAATATTTTCACATTCGCGGTACTGAATGCTGAACGACAATAATTATGTCCAATCAGTTTTTGTAGTATACAATTCAGGTACTCAAATTATGTTTTTTTATTAGGAGCAAACTGAATGGTTAGCAGGGCAGTGTGAAGTATGGAGGAGCAAATTTTTGGCGAGCAGGTAATTTTAAATTTATATATTACAATCTATCTTACGGTTCACCTGATGGTAAGTGATCACCACCGCCTATGAACATCCGCAACACCAAAAGAGTGACTGATGCGTTGCCGACATTTTAGGGTGGTGTTAGAAAAAAGGGAGAAGGTAGGGACTAAGGGAGGAATTGGGCTTCCGGCGCTCCACACTCATTGAACGAAACGCAACAGTATACATACTACTTATCGTTGATATTCTGTAATGTATATTTATTTATTATTTGTTACAAGAAGAAAAAATGCTGTGAAGTTTGTATTATTTGAACATTGACTGTGACACAGTAGGCTCAATATAAAATCTATTGTTCATCCTCATGAATGACTGACTTAGCGCTCAAGAGTTAAGTAGAAACAATTGGCGCAAAATTAATGCAATGAACTGTAATGGTAAACAAGTATGAGGTACACATGTTGTTTACCATAACTGTGATGATACATTGAGGCAAAGATTCATAAACATGCTGAATCACAATTTAGAAGTAAACTAATGACTAATTTTGTTTTTAGCTTGATGGTGGAAGAACTAGCACAATGTAAGAAAGTATTGAACGAAAAGACTGACAATTTACAACAAGCCATAAAGCAATTACTAGACGAAAGATGCAGGGCGAGAGATATGATGTTATGTACTTACAAGAACTTATACAGTCTTCATGAGAAATGGCTGGAAAATATTGCTATAACAGAATATGTGGGAAACAGTAAAATGTATAACCGACCTATTGGAAACTTGAATTTCAATGCGACCATTCCGCATTCCACAAATATGTTGGATATGTCTTCAATCAATTTGAAGCTATCTGAAAATATTAGCAGTTCAGTCGAAAAGCAAGATATAAGTCATTTGAATAATCTGCCTACAGTTACTGAAGGAGAGAAGAATGCTGAGAATGTAAGTATAAATACTACATGACCTTAGCTACCAAAATATGCAGTAGCCCAGAACCAAACAAAAATGATACCATTGTCATAAGCAGAATTTTAAAGACATGGTTGGTGCAATGGATATCTCTAAGCATTTGGCTTTCTGTGAACAAAATATATCTGCATGGCCTGTAGAGAGTTGTTTTGGGTCTGCATGTGATGTTACATGCACATATTTGATCAGCTTTCCCATACGTTTGGTTCGAGTAGGTATTGAAGTTTTGTATGGGACAGCTGATTATTTTTCCGCAATTACGATGTTGGTCCCATAGAGTAAGTTGTTCAGTTATATGGTTTGATCCACACTCTTAAATATGACCACGCGTTTCTGAGACACGTTGTATCTTCCAACAGATTATGGCGATGCCTTTAGACGTAAAGAAGCTGAACGAAGAGCCAGTGAATGCGTTGGTGCACCACGCGTACAGTAACAGCGGCAACACAATACGACCCATCGCATCCTGCGTACATTGTCACGGGAAAGTGCAACTGCTCTAGTTAGTTACCCATCAATTTGTTAGTAGTTTTGAAGTTTTTATGAGGTTGTGTATAAGTTGCTATTATATGAGTTTCACGGAACTCTTGGGATCAGGTGAAAGGTCACCAGGGTTCCGTGATTCAGCTATTTGTTGATTTGTCAACAACTTGTTAATTTAATGTTGGGGCTATAAAAGTTTGGGGACCGCTGCCATAGAGCATACAATATGGTCGGCGCAGCGTTTGAGAGTCGGCTATTAAACTTGCTATCAGCTTGCCGAATATATTTGACATTGACTACGTTCAGTAATTCCGGTGTGAAAGTCACCCGTGCGAATGTCGCTCGCTCATTAGAAATAATCGAACGGCTTCGGGCGACACACATCTGCGATAAGCGAATGACCAATCGAACGACCTAAAAATATATGTGAGATCCAATGACTGATCTGATTGACTGATGTGATTGGTCAGTTAACAACAGTGCGACTTTCAACCTACTATTTTACAGGGTGACCGGTTCAAACGCTCGACGACGCCCGCTCAAATAACTGAGCGGATTGGTGTGATCGGTCGGAAGGGTCTCATCCGCCGTTATAACTGAACATCTATTATATTGTCAGAGCCAAGTTTGAAGTAAGCAACAGGGCCCCGAGTCTGCTATTTCAATTGTGTCAGAATGGTCTCGTAATTGATGGCGTTTGCAGTATTGTTCAACCTATTTTGACTTCTATTGCCTAGGTAATAGAAGTAAAAATCGGTTAGGTCAGTTATTAAGTGTAGTTCCATAGATTTTGAATACTATTACCTACGCAATAGCAGTCTAAATAGGTTGAACAACACTGCAAAAATCAACAATTACGAGACCATTCTGACACAATTGAAATAGCAGACTTGGGGCCCTGTTATTATTGTTTGTCTACCGTAAAACGGTACACTATAAACACCAAAATTTCCTATATTATAGTGAACATTGGAGATGTGAGGCAATTTAATCTGAAATACCTAATTTGATTTGTAAACCCAAATGGTGCTCTGTCTTTAATTATAGAATTGTTTTAGACTAAGCACAAATTTTTGCATGATCGTGAAGAACATAAATTATTATGCTTGGTAGGTAATGAACTATGAATGAATGATTGGAATCGGCCATTTAAAAAACCAATGATGTTGCTTCAGTAAATCGAATCCAGAATTACCATTTTGAATTTTTTTCAATAGGTACAAGTAAGATTGAGATAGTACTCAAATGCAAGTTCATCTGGTGGTGTAAACAGATTTTCTTAGATATGGGAAGGTTTTATTCGACCTTATGACTTCTTACATAATTATTATTAACTAACATAATAATTGTCCATTTTAGCTATAAACAAGTGAATATGTAAACTAGGTAAATTAAATATTGTTTTTCCGGACGTTGAATGACGTTGACCTTATCGACGAATGTACCTAGAATATTTTATGTAGCGGAAATGTGCGAAGTTGGCTAATTATCACTATATCTGGAAACATGATCGAACCAGGAAAATAAAACATTGCCTTATTTTATAGCATTTGTTGATAACCTATTTTTTTATTATTATTTTACTTTCATGTAAATAAAGTGTGAAGTGTATTATGAAATCTTAGTAAGTAATATATTAATTGTTCCATTGTTGGGCAAAGGCCTCCCCCGGGCCTTCCAATTATCTCTGTTATTAGCTGCATATCGCCACGGTTCGTAAATACAAATTTACAGTACAAAATTAGTGTCGCGAAACCCAAACGTGACCAACTGACCACTGTAAAATAGACCTTCATTATGATCGTATTTGGAGCTTAAAGTACAGCTGTATAATGTTTCTTTTGTTTTCTTGCGTGGCCGCGAATTTTGTTATAGGGAGAAAACACAGCTATACTTTATACTCCAAAAAGACACTCGTGATTTCTCCTGTATCATCGGTACAGTTTGCAGACATATATGTCACATGCACACACACCCAGACCCGAAACAACTATCTGTAGGCCTGTAGGCCATATAAATATTTGTTCCTTGCGGTGATCGAACCCGCGGCACGTAGCGCAGAAATTCAATCGCTTAGTAACTGCGCCGACCGTGCCGTCAATATGATCATAAGGATCAAATTCACAGTCGTCAAGTTATTGTTTCGCGACACTAGTTTCGAAATGTAAATTCGGCTTTAAACGCTTCAAGTTCGCCTCTCCACCTTCTGCGCGGTCTACCACCCAACAATTGGACACTCGGGGCTTAACATAATATAATAAAATACAGGATGTTAAGTGACATCGTTTTTAAAACTGATTAAAAATACTGCGAACGAAATAGTAAAATTTATGAAAAGACCGACGCAAAATTCTAACCCTGAGGAGTCCAGGATCATGTATCTACTGAATCCATCCATGGTATCAGTTTTCGCTATGATCGATGTCACTTACACCCTGTATAGGTATGTATATGGGTAGGTAGTTGAAATAATAAATAATCAATTCTAAGGCAATATTATAATAATTCGTTTTAACATACTTATGTTGAAATACAATTATTTTCTTAATCTAACTATAGATCCTAAATTGATGCTCCATTCCAAAAAAATTGTTTTGTATAAATGTAAATAATCCTGATAATAAAACTATCGACTGTTACCGTTTGATTTTTATTTCATAAAATAACAAAGTTAGGTATTATACAAATACACTGTTATAATGTTAAGTATTACGAAACGTATAAAAATAGTAATGTTTTTTTTTGCTTATATCACAGGTTTGAAAGTACTATTATCTTCACATAATTTAAAACTACAATAATATAACGAAGTCACCGGATTTTACTATCATCTGCCAATAAGAATTCTTTGTGACAGGAAATAAAAAATATACTACAAATATGTATCCAAATAAATTCTCTTTTACCTGTAGAGGGTAATATGGACTAGTCTATTATGGTCTATACACACTTAATCATGAACTATCGTCTACCAAAAGCAAGATTTCTTTTTTTAGGGTAAGACTACTTTCTGTAAACGTTGGTTGTGATGTTGCAGTATTTCTGTGCCGGTGTAGTTGTACGCAAGGTAGTCGCGGACAGGGATGTACTTGGCACCGCCGTACCAGTCAATCATGGCAATCTGAGCGATCTTCAGTTTAGCGACAAACCAGTCGTGATCTGAAAATGCCAATAGTAATATAATCGATAATTGCAGAAATTTGTAAGAAAAATAACGAAATTGAAATTTCTTTATGACGTATGCTGGGTTGGCCCATTTACTTTTATACACTGTAGTTAATGTTTTAACTGGCCATTTCGGGCCCAAATTAAGATATTGGCCAGTGGTTAATTCAGTTTCCAAGACTGTTTCTGATCAAAATCCAAAGTATTCACGGAAAAAAATCTGCTGTTTCATATATTTAGTTGAATAATATTGAATTATTTGTATCAAACAGCAATTTAATTTTCGTGATTTCAGAGTTGGTGCCATAGTAAAAGTTGTTTATAATGATGAGTCCAATAGAGACCTTTCGGCTTTGTGTACCCTTTCCGACTAAGCATGTATAATCGGAATTAGAATATAATCCTAAAACCCACAAACTTGGGACAGAAGCGGGCTAAAAAACCGAAGGTATAAATACCGCCTAACGTCGCCATCATAATATTACTCATACCTGAGGATCTATCAATCCCAAACCTAAAGGGAACAAGCTACAATTAACATAATTATTAATAGTACTCTTAGACAAATAGGTCTGAATACATACCTGGAGGGAAGTCGGCCATCGCCGGATGTCTTTCGAACAACGCTGCCTTTGCGAAAGTGTACTCTGGCGTGTCCTCCTTCAACTAAAAGATAAAATTATATCATTGCACAAAGATTTTACTGTCAAATGCGCGTTGCATCATGTCGTTGTTTTGATCAAACTACGTTTCTAAATAAGTACTCATTTATTCGATAATCGTAACATATCTTTTAAGTACTTGCCCTGTATCCGTATTGAATAACATAATTAATAAAAAAAAATGGAACTTAGGTATAGCTAAGAAAAATAAACCTTATTTCGTTGACGAAAATTCCATGACATTTTTTGGAGTAAGTACCTAAGGTTTATTTTTCCTGTTACCATAATTACGAACATTTCGGATGTTTCAGACAAGACTGCAAGAGAGATGGTTCTGCGGTCACCTCTGCTTGCCCCACAGAGTAGTTTAATAAATAGGCTTGCCCTCCGTGATGAGGTTGGGCAATACCTACCTTCTTTTTCGTACAGGCGTATGTCCGACAGAGGACGAAAGGCTGTTGGAAGTTAACCATACCTTCTTCATCTTTCCTGACAGCATTAACCGGGTGCATCGTGGGTCTTCAGGGTCCATTTTCTGATTCTCACAGTACCTCGTCTCTTCGAGCGATACAAGAACGGTAGCGCGACTGTTTTTCTGTTGATAACGGATTAATTTTAATTGGGTTCCAAACAAAGCGTAGGTAAGTCGAGTTCGATAATATTTGTATTATTGGAGGTCACTATGTAAGCTGATAAGGTTTGTTGGTTTGTAAAGTATAGCAGGTATACCTATTGATTCAAATTAGTTAATCTTGGCCAAACATAAGTCTTTGTAATGTCAGTTCTAGGACATGCTGGTTTCCTCACCGTTAGCGGTCAAGATTATCAGCGTTGGACGCCCTATCTGACAAGTCAGGAAAGCTCAAGGTGGACAGGGAAAGTCTGTGAAATCGAGAGTAACCCTCCTCAATTTCACCGACCAACATGTCCTAGAATTGACAATGCAAAGAGTTATGTTGACCTGGAAAGTCAGGGAAAAATTAGATTTTACATTGTTTGCTCCATACGCACTTTCCTAGTGATTGTAAAATGAGGGATATAATTAGTTCATACTCTAGTTTCACCCTTAGTAGAGAAACAAACAATTATAATAATAAACTCATTGCAAAAAAAAAAAATTATTGACATAGGTAATTATCGGTAATTTTTTGTAAATATTTAAGAAAATCTTGCTTTAAAATTAACATGGTTGGTCAGGGAATTTGGCAATATTGCCAGGACAAATAATTGCAGTGGACACCCTGATAATGAGCAAATCATTCGTGAATAAATCTGACTCGTTGGTGTGCGCCCGCCTGAACTCGAACCTACAACCTTGACTCGTAAGTCGGTGGCGACTAACAAGTACCTATATTTGCTTACTCTGCGTTAGTAAACGGAAAGAGAAGAATACAGCGATTTGATTGGTCAGTCTGAATTTCGTCCACTGTAGGTCAACACGGAGCCGACCACATAGTAGATAAGCTTTGACTTCTTCGTTCTCAAAGTACTGCTCGAGGCTTGGGTTATAGGTTGGTCAGTTAAATCACTACCTACTAACATGAAGTCTGATGAAAAAGAATTCTAGCTTTAGATCTTCGTCCTAAATTAATTTGTAGAACCTATAACTATCAATAATAATTATCATACCGTTAAATCCCGAGCACTGAAGTCCAAAGGTGACATATAGAAGTAAGGCACGCCAGTGGAGTTAGCCATAGAACCATCCACTATGGACTTGACGTTTGAGAAAGGGAATCCTTCTATCGCGGGTAAGGTTGATATAGTAGCCAAAGACGCCCAGTCTGTAGAGAAAAAATGACATCGATAATTAACATAGCATCATGCCCGTAATTCCCGAAGGGTTAGGTAGAGATGAACACCCACATTTCCCCGATGCTGTTATTGAGTCCCATGTAAAGAGCACGGAAAAAAAAGTCTCCACCCGAACCAAGTAGGTACTCGGTTGCAAACAGCAATAAATTGTTTATTTCTAGCCGTTACGTTTTTTCAGTAAGAGGGTGAGCCTGGGCCGTTTGTAAGCTAGCCACCACAGCGGTATAAAAAATATAAAGTATTCCAACCTGAGAATCGAACTCAGGACCTCACACTCAGCAGTCACGCTTGGAAGCACTAGACTTACTTATGGGATAATTCGTCGATAATTTATGTCCCTAAAAATTATAGGTAGTATGCGAGAAAATACACCTACTTATACTACTCAGTACTCACACATACCTAATCATAATTTATATAGGTACTTTTTTTACCAACTGTAGTAATAGTTTGATTTTTATGGAGGATCATTATCTACTGAGTGTTTTCGTCATTTCAAAACAGAACATGGTTTAATGTAGGTAAGTACTCAATTTATTTCAATTCGATTTCATACTAATAATTTTTACCCTTAGAAGGTTCGAGATCTATGATGCAACGTAATGAATGCTTCATAATGCTTGCTAGATTTAATGCGAAACCGCTGCGGTTTTACCTACTTTTAAATGCGTCCACAAAAAATTACCTACCAAGGAAAATGTTTAAGGAATATTTTTTTCCTTTCAATACCTACCTACTGTTACTACCACCTATGTACAGACTTCTATGTAGAGTCACCAAATGTTAAGAAATGCGAAAATGAAATTAATTATTTATAATAAAAACGTAGGTACTAAGTTAAATACTTGTTTGGAATCATTTTATTTTTTCTAAGGTTTTAAGGTGAGAAAAAAATTGGGCTATTGAATTACGACAATCGCAACGACAATAATCTTTTACCGCTTTACTAATAAACGATGATTTAAAAGGCTTGGTGGCTACTCTAAGGCTTAAATTCACCGACAGCATAACAATCGATTAGAGCAAAATCAGTCGTTCAAACACGAATTTTTGTATGAGAAATCGGCCGATTTAATTTTGAACATCTGTTGTGTTGTCGGTGAACATTGCCTAATCTATTGCCATCTCTATTCATTGACATAGAAATGACAAGGACAGGTAGGTATAATTTGATCAGTTTAAAAATTACAAGTTTTTATTACGTAGGTTGGGTTTAGTCATTAATGTAAATGACTAAACCCAACCCCAACGTAAGTAATAAACACTAAACAGAAGAATCTATCGGTTTCTTCTCGTTGGAAAACTCATAACGTAACTCATTTCTGCATGTATCATACGTTAGTAAGGGAAGGCTTAGATATAGAACTTTTGAAGATGCGTCGATGCCGTAGGTGCCTACTCCGAAAGATGTCGGATTGTTCTTACTCAAAGTCATCAAAATTTGAAAAGTGTGATGATATTAGAGTTAGTTTTAGGGTTCCGTACCAAAAAGGTAAAATAGAACCGTTATGTTGCGATTCCGTCCGGGGCTATCACAGCGGCATATTTCAGCAACTACTACTGCTATCGATTTGAAATAAATATTACAGCGAAAATAGAAAGATTTTTCGACTAGCACAGTTTTCTAGAAATCATCAAAAATCAAACTTAGTTATGCGGTCCCTAAACGTAAAAGAAAGGTACGGAACCCTCAGTGCGCGAGTTCGATTCACACTTGGCCGGTTTTTTTACCTGACTAATGTACAGTAACCAAGAAATGAATAATGAATCATGGGTACCTACTTCATAAATTGCTAAGTTACCTGCATTGTGTAAGACGTATCTAGCCATAGGAATCAACTTCTTGTGGTCCGGAGGATCCTGTCTCTGGTAGGGCTTCGTGACCATCTCGTTGGCGTTTTCCCGCCAGTTGTTCTCACGTCTCTCATGGTTCTCATGTTTCCACTTACACTCCGCGTAAGAGTTCAAAAAACACAAGCAAGCTAATAAAATAATTTCCCACCTCATTGTGACCTACAAGAAAACAATCGCGATTTAATAAGAACTCCTTAAACAACATTAAAAAAAAGAAATAGTTCGCCAAGCGGCAAGCACTGTAAAAAGTAAAACTGAAGAAATAGACAGTAGTGGTAGTTGAATTATTTGAATACAGTGCCAAAAACACAAGTCACGAGTAACGCATGTTTATTTATAACCGTAGCCGGAATATAATTCTCAAAACGTAACAAAACACGTACAAAACGAGTTGACACGTTCGCTTTCAGTCGTCGCTAAAACGCGACTGACCGCGACTGAACTGGGAATGAGTTTGCAGATAAACAAACGAAACAGGTATGCATTAATTAACCAACAAATCGAGGAAAAGGGTAAACGAATGTTAATTTGCGTACCTCAATAACAACTATTTACTAGTTTATTGCGTTGTAGACACATTCATAGCGCGCAAAATGAAGAAAGTCATACCAATTTATTGACAAACAAATGAATCAGACAGGTTTGTTTGACGTTTGAGATTCTCATTATAGTCCAAGAGACGGGGACGCGACGACTTCCAAACGTAGTAACAATACAACTTCATTAAATTTATATTTTACTCAGCTTTACCTTACGAACTTACTTATTTTTTATTTTGACTTGAACTATAATTACGTTTTTGCTGCAATAATTAGTACCTATATCCACAGTAATTTTACTTGCCTTTTTAAACCAGTTTTTTTTAAAATATTATTATAGTATAATAGTCAGCGATTATGCACTACTAAAAATGCCTACACAGTGTATACTGATCGACGATGGTATGCCAGCAAATATCAGCTAGCCAGCGAAACTCATCATAATCAACAAATATTTTTAATATGATAAAGACATCACGTACGCGATAACGGGGAATTGTATTGACCTGGATAGCTTTGTAATCGTTTAAATATTATTTAATAAACTTATGATTATAAATAGGTGTTTCTTAAGATAAGGAAATCGAGAAAAATAAACGGTGATGTAATGACTAACTTAGAAATAGATAAAAAAAACTTTTCAGTATCCTTTCAAACTTTATTCATTTTCATTATGCAATACATTGAAAATTCGATCATAACAAACTATCATATAAATCTTAAAATATGTTAGCGCTGTTGAGTGCTCTTGGCGATCTGTTCCTTGAGCATCAGAATACTGGCGCGTTGTTCCGGCGGCAGCAGCGCGATTTGCTCGTCCGACAGTTGCAGTACTTGCATGATCAATGCAGCCTGGGTCAGATAGAAATACAAACTATTTAACAAGAGTTTTAACATTTTTCTTTAGACATATATCGGTAACAGCCATTTGAAGTCCACTGCTCGACATAAGCCACTTCCAAAATATTTGTTTTCCCCTGGAGCACATTCACCAGTACAATTTTTTCGGGTTTTTGTGTGGAAGATAACCGTAATAAACAAAGTTTTTAAGTTGGGTACAAATTTTCCTTATAGTGACAGAAAAGTAGTTATTAATATAAAATTTTCATTATAAATTGAAATATAAATGATGCCAATGTGCAGGTTATTGTCTCTTAGCCTACAAAATATTATAGACAGTGACCGAATTACACTAGTTTTCCGGATGGATCTTAAAATGGGCCTTTCTTCTAAAGTCCATGACACTATCTTTTTATGGTAGTCGGCCAGGTGGGAGTAGACTACGATAAACGGGAAAACTATGAATGATATTAAACTGACCTTTTCTTGATCCGAAGCACCAGAAGGTATGCCCTGGATAGTCCTAGCCTGTGCTGCGCTCGGCATACCAGGCGGCATTTGTTCTGGAAACAAATATTAGTTCAACATCATGAAGACATCAACATCTTAACAAAATTACGTAAGTGATATTTTCTTGTATACCTAAGATTTACCATAATAATTTTTATTCATCTTGAAAATAAGAAACTGAGAACTCTTTCTAATTCTTTATTTAGAATTTTAGAGCCTATAAGCACATGCTACTTTTTGAAGCTGCGACCGGCAGCAGATTGGAGCTATCGATTGCTGAATTAAAAAGTAACTATTGTGCTTCAAGCGTCACATCTCACACAATTTCACTTAAATTTCTAGTCCATCCTAAGATTGGCAGAATTATATATAATTACGAAACAATTACCCATTGTACAAAATGTACAAGTCTATTATACAATAATTAATTTATATTATTTCTGGTTTACATAAGTTATTGTATTGTATCGTCAAAATTTACTTGTTACATTACATTCATACATTCGACAAACTAGATTAAAATAGCGTATGATATACTTACGCTGTTGTATCTTCTGCTGCGTGCGCGGGTCGTTGGATCGCACGCGCGGGTCTGGGTTGAACGACTGCGGCTGCATGCCCGCTAGCCGAGGATCGCGAGGGAAGCCACTGTTATGATAAGAACAATAAGTAAAAGTATATTCCAGAAGATAAAGTAAAATAATACATAATTCCGCCTTTCTTTCGTACGCCATAAAATGCCGGGTTACATAGACTGAGGCTGACATTCAGAGACGACCGAAACGAGTCTAAGCGTGAACGAACTTACGCTTCCATCTGTCAAACTTACGAACAAATTTTGACAGATGGAAGCGTAAGTTCACGCTTAGACTCGTTCCTGTCGTCTCTGAATGTCAGCCTGAATTCTCAAGCATCCGTGGGCGGCTTTTCATCTGCTTTCTGCCTCAGCCTTTAGCAAAGCTATTCTGTAAGAACATGTTTCATCTCGACTCGAATCTCACTCTTATTGTTGGTTGATATTTCGAATTGACATACGATAACATAATAACGGAGCTGTGAACATGCTCTAGTCATGTTATTAAGTTACACGTTTATTATTGTATGTCAATTCGTTAATTCCATGGAAACTTGTTCTGTCAGCCACCTTAGGTTTCAGCTGAAAATCAGCGCTGTGGTGTTACTGCAGCATATATACATATGCTGAGCTGAGGCCTTTTGGTCACGCAATACCACACCGAGCCTAATTTAATGTCATAGCTGACATTTATGTGCGCAAGTGGGCCTGCTGCATTGTGCAATTATTGCTGCGTCACTCCCGGCTATTCTGATTCTGTACTGTATATGGTGTGATTTAAGCATGTATATTGTTGACCAATAAACCTTATTTCTTTCTTTCTTTTTTAAATATCTAATTTACCGATAATAAGGAGATTCGAATTGAGATACGAGATGTTCTTACAGCATAGCTCTTCAGGTGTCATTGTAACATGGGCGTAGTTAGGAAGAAGCGTGGCATGTCCCACCATGTCTAGTGACCCCTGAAGAAAACCTGATTCTAAGGTGTTGAGAAGTGCTTCAACAAGGTAGAATCTACCTAAGAATCCCCCCTCGTACCTCGTGATTGTTACCTATAACGATGCATTCTAGTACCAATATCGCAATAATACTTACTAGATTCCAAATCCTTAAAAAGCTATGAGCCATTAAAATTATCGATACAGTTCGTATTCAGTTTGGAAAATTGGATCAGAGCAAGAATCTATAACGATTATATTGATATCGGAACTACAACGAATCGACTTGAAATTGCGGCTAAATCTTATTGAATACAGAAAGGAAAAAATTGTACTTCTAGAAAGAGCCGCAATATTAAATAATGTAAACCTAATATAATTCTACAAGATAAATAAAACTAAGGGGGTCAAGCAAGGACAGAAACCAAAAGTAGAATCATGTAAAAACAAATACTACATCATGAAATTGTCACTTACGTATCTGTCGTTTGTATCTCCATTGGGAGAGCAATACTTGAGGGAAAATATTAACATCAGCAATGAGAATTAAGCTTCAATAGACATTTATAATCAAGCAGTTTTTAAGTTTTAACAGAGTACAAGAATGATCGACTTTAGCACAGAGTAATAAGTAAATGGAGTTCAAATATGTTTTTCTTTTCTTTAAAACCCCACATACGAAAATTTGATAAACGTTTGAGCTTAATATGATAATTATGCTCATACTATGTATTTCTGATAGGGTCTTGTCGATGCCATATACGAATTACATGTTCAAATGTATCAACGCGATATCATCACTAAATTTGCTTACTGCTCTGTGAATTAATGAGATATAGTTAATAGATTTGTACATATTTATATAGATTTTGTTTGATGTATATGTCGCATCCGTAAGCTTTTTGTATTTGTATCCTAGTCCAAATTTAGCATGTTGTGGCTGCAACAAGGATGTAGAAGCCTAGGATCCCCAAATTTAAGGCAGGACATTAGTGCCATGAGCGCATTTTGGGTATAGGTAAGATTTTTACTAGAAAACAAATCAACAACAAACATTCCATTTTGCCAGACGTTGATTCGGCAAGAATTCGAAATCGTGTATGCCACTAAAGAATTCATCCATCCCTAACAATTTCCTTAAATTTTTTGTGTTCATATTGACAAATTAGCTTAGTATCCTAGTCTATGGTTATAGCATAATATTTTGTAACTTTCTAACCTAAGCCATTTATTTAGTCATCCATTATTATTATATAATGTCAGTCAGTTGATTCAAGTCGATTGGTCAGTCAATATTTCCATAACATTTGAATCTCACCCACTTACTAATAAAGTTATGAGATAACGATATTATTTCAGCCATCCATTTTTTAACGTTAAGCTTGACATAACTTTACACCACGTTTATTAGTAAGGGGTAAGTCCACAATTAAAGTGCAAATATCATACGGGTCCTGTCCGTGGTGCTGCGGCGGCGGCACGGGGTGCGGCGGCGCGGGCGGCAGGCTGCGCATGTCCTGGTCCAGCAGCGCCGGGCCCGCCGAGCGCGCGCCGCGCAGGTCCACGTCCGCCATCGTGGGCCGCGCTGGGGGGGGAAACAGCTACCTAATCACGATGCACGCTCGTAATCGACTCAATTGACACTACAACAGTGTTCATTGCGTTGCTCAAATTGTAGGGCGTAGTGGTTTTAAAAGCATACCGCGTAATGTAGTTTGTTGGACTGTCAAAATTGAATCGATTCCGATTGCGAGTGTGTATCGTGATTACCCTGCAGATCATTCAGGGCAGGCCTAGCCTAGTTTGGGACCAATGGAAGGTATTTTAAATTGTAAATATTTATGAAATAAATTGAAATTGAATCAATTGATTGAATTGACGACACGGTTGGTGCAATGGCTAAGCGAATAGCTTTCTGCGCTACGTGCCGCGGGTTCGATCCCCGCACGGAACAAATATTTGTATGATCTACAGATAGTTGTTTCGGGTCTGGCTGTGTGTGCATGTGACATGTATGTTTGTAAACTGTACCCTCGATACAGGAGAAATCCAAGAGAGGGGCAACGTTTTTAAAAAAAAATGAAAAATGAAAAAAAAATTGATTCTGATACTCTGTCTAATGTAAGTAAGTAAGTAAATGTTTATTTTCTCATCATCACAATATTATAGATACAGAGTCACAGTAAATATCATTTAAATAGAGACTGGTGTCTGTGATAGGTAAAACCTGTGTTACAGATCACCAGTCACAATGTCCTTATTGATAGACGTAACAACACCAAAAACCGTAATCGAGTGCCGTAGCGAAACACTAGTTTACTAGTCGCCGTGGTATGTTGTGTCACCTCTATTGTAGTGACTTAGAAATAGTGGGCACGTTAATGCAGTGCCCAGTATTTCTAGTCGCTTGCGGACCCGACAGAATTATAATTTTAATTATTTTTCTCAATACTTTAAAATTGCTTTTTACGTTACTGCCACAGAAAAGATACCATTTAAAAAATTCGCACGTTGATGTTGCTGTTGATGTAGTGGTGGATTGAATGTGTGTGTGATCTTTGATCAATTGAGAGCTCACAGAACAGCAGAAAGAGATCCTAACATGCATATAAAACACGAAACTCACGAGTATACTGAGCCGGTGGCGGAACTGGCGCCGCAAGAAGTGGTGGCATTTGTGGTTGTTGATCTGCAAAGATAAATCAATACATACTATAAACAAGTTTAAATCTGGGGGCACAGCAGTGTACCCGCCAAGTCAAGTCAAGTATTACCTGGTGGATGTTAGATTAGTAAGGTAAAATAAGAACACAAGATTTTTATGAATTTGCAGACTCATTGATCTTGGTGCCTTTCTAGTGGATTATGGGATAACACAAAATGCACTCTTAAAAAATTTACTGACTAACTTACTTGGTGGTGGATTGCTTGGTATGTACGGATTTGATGGAGGAGGCTTATCTCCAGGCTGAAGCATCGGTGGCAGTGGGTTACTGGGATGCAACATAGTCTGAAATATTATTATATTTACTATATTAATGTAATCAACATCAAAGTAATAATTAAAAGTCGACAGCTCAATCAGCGCAGTGGCTAAGTGACTGCAAATTCTATGTTACAGGTTGCCGGTTCAATTTCTGCACAAACTAATATTTGCATTGCATACAGAAAGAAGTGCAGGGTCCAGACCCAGGTGTTTGTGCATGTGAGATTTATGTTTGTAAACTGGGGGCTTACTACAAGCTCAGGGCAGAAATTGAACTGCCCAGGCATTTCCAGTATAAACGGACCTTTAATTGTATGAACAGCCTATACAGTGCGAGATCAGCTCATGATGGAAATGTTTGGGCATTTCAATTTCTGGCCTGCTATAAAAGTTCGTAGTAAGCTCCATGTACCCACAATACAATACAAATATCTATTCTATGAAACCATCAAACCCACAAGACATAACACAGCAATCCAATCGCTCAGCTGTGTGTGCTGGTGATTGTTCTCAATACTTACAACTGCTGTGGCTGGATCCACAATTCTCATAATAACTTGTGCTTGCAGTAATGCATATGCTAGTTGTGGGTTTTGTAACAGCATGTTCCTGGCTTCATTGGGATTGTTCTGTCAAAATAAAATAAGAATATAGTGTAGTAGAAAGTATGCTTAAATATTTAATAAGAATGATTGTTAAGTTATCAACTGCTACTGATTATTACTGAAAAGAAAAAAGGAATTATGTATTTAAAATAAGAAAACAGATGCCATCGCACATTGGTGCTATATTGTGTACATCACTCCTTCATTGCCGTGATTTGACTTTATTTCACTAGAGTGAAGTGAGCAGCTACTAAAAAAATGGCTTCCATCCACATGACTGTGTTCTTATTTAAAACACTTTATAATTGCTTATACAGTCATGATACTTCACGGTGATACATTTAACAATCAAAATTCTTTGAACAGCTACAGTCCACTTAGAGTTAGTTATGATGCTATGTGTGGGTAGGTGTCGAACACCAGGCACAAACAATTTTAGCCTGAAGGATAGTCAACCAGAGAAATTGTCAACTACATATTTACAAGACAAATTATTTATACCTGTATACAGAATTTCATTTGCTTCATCAATTCAAACATCTGCTCAGGTGGGAGAGTGGCAACCGCTTTGCTGATAGCTTCAGGAGCTTTCTCCGGCTCACATGGTTCTCCGTAAGGGTTCTCTATCTGGAATATGAGTATTAATTCTGAATACTGTGCTAAGAACTACTACTGCTGTTTTGTTTTAATTCATAAGCTAACTTGTGTCTATGTTTCAAAACATAATGAATTATAAAAATTAAACTACATTACACTGAAAATAAATTATGTTCTGCAAACCCTCATGAAGGAGCAGCAAACATGTAAAGTGTTAAGGTGTATGTACAACAGTGGCGAAGGGTTACAGTTTTAAAAGGGAAAGCCGTCCCAAAAATGCCCTTTAAAAATTGCTGCAATTAATGCTCCAAGACAAAAATCCATACCGTCTCTTGTAATCTATATATTGTAGTCATGTCTGGAAGAGCTCGACCTAACTGAATAACAAGCCTTATTACGTCGGTCTATGCACTAACCAATTCCGAAAGGGAAGCCGATGGAAATCGGGTTGTATGGACTCTTCGCCACTGATGCACAAACTATATAGGGATGCTAACTATGCCTGTATGGCTATGTGTACAGTGTATGATCTGACTGAAGGTGTTGCCAACAAAGCTGAGTTGGAAAATATACCTGAGGCCCCTGCATCAAGGCTTGCATTTCCATCCTAGACTTCTCAGTACAAGCATTGTCGACTCGGAGTGATCGTCCTCCGATTTCGTACCCATTAAGATTCCGCATAGCGCTAAGGGCAGTCTCTTGATCCTTATATTCACAGAATCCATATCCCTTTGGTTTGCCGGTCTCCCGATCGAATACCAACTTGAACGAAAGCACAGGACCGACCTCACTAAATATATCTTTTAGTTTCTCCTCTGTAGCTTCGTAAGGTATATTACCAACTAAAATTAAAACACAGAATATTAAATATATCATTTTCTTTTGGTAAATTCTGTTACGATTGTTGAAAGTGTGTTTTAGACTTACCGAAGACAGATCTCATGGATTTATCCATGATACTTTGTTCTTCCTTTTCTTTACTTTTATCCATTTTGAATATCGTAGTATATACTCCAGTAATTACACAAAAATAAACAATATTGTTCCTTTTCAAACTTTTCAGCCCTTGACAAACAGATGCGGTGCCAAATCGCACAGACAGAATTTAATACAGACAAAATAACCAACAAAACAACAAAAGGTTGACCCACAGCTTGCGCCGGCTTGCGCGCTATTTGCTTGACGTCACAGACTACTTAGAGATACTCTTGACGTTACGGTCCAGTGTTACCAACTCTCAAATATATTTATCCCCAAAACTAAAGTTAAAAACACCTAAAATCCCCCAAAAAATAAAAACTGTAAAATTAATAAAATACATAATATTAATAAATACGTGCGATAAGACCGCCCTTTGTACATTTCTTTTTCTAATTACTGTATCTTTTCTTCTGTTACTGGTGTGCAATAAAGTGTATTGTATTGTATTGTACATTGTACTAATATAAAATAATTGAAACATTTTCAAAACGTTTACAGCCAGCTGCGTCACAATCATTATAAACTTCGCAGTAAAAGTCAAGAGTAAAAAAAACCCCTATAAAAATCAAACCCCTAAAAAAATCCCATCACACTTATTTACCCCCTAAATTTGGGGGGAGAACCCCTAAGTTGGGAACCCTGTTAGGATCATTCCGAATCTTTTCCGAATCCAATACAAGTAAGTACTCGATACTTTGGTCTCAATACCAAGTAATTTTAGCATCGAATCAATCTTGCGATACTCACACGGTATCGAAATGAAATACTTGCCAATACTTGGTATCGAATCGAATCAGACTGAACGAATGTTACTTTACAATATATAATTGTTGTCGCAATATCTGTTCCAATCGAGTACTTATTTTCCATAAAGTTATTATTACTTACCACTAGTAATAATAACTTTATGTTATTTTCCAAAGCCGGAGCAACGATGTCGCAAGCAAGGAACAGATTTTCCCCAAAATACCTGGAGCAGTTACTATTTTTGAGCAATCTGGATACAACATAAATTATTGTTAGATCAGTCTCTTAAACAAAATCTAAAAACTATCGCTAAGAGTAAGTATCGATAAATTTGGGTACTCATATGAGTAGCATAGAAAAATAATTATTTGAGTACTTATAGTTCACGTATTCTAATCTATGCTATAGTTATTGCAAAACTTTATGAGCTCTCGGAGGTTGAACGCGAGTGACTACGCATATCATATGATAGAAGTATAGAGGGAGTATATCAAGTAAGAGCAGGAGACGTATATATGGCCCTACTCTCACTAATGTATTAGTTCTATAAGCAAAGTGAGATAGCGATAGAGTTTCTACGTCATCTTGAAACGCTGCGTGCCATCAGTCGAGCACAGACTACTTAGAGATACTACGTCAGTCGAGTTATTTTCATCAAGCTGGAGGGCTCGGTCACAGGGCTCGGTGTGTCAAGTGTTTTGTGAGATTATCTTTGAAAAAATCAAGTGTGTGGTGATTTTAACTATTTGTGCACATACAATAATGACAATACTGTGTGCAGCTACCGGCCGCAACAGCCGGATGGGTCTTTTGACTGAAATCGGTCAAAAAATATCTTTCCATCGGTAAGTCATTTTTAGTAAATGTATAGATGTTTCTATAGTACAAATGGCAGCATTAATTCGCTGAGCGGTAACAGATAGAATATATCTATCTCTATTACTCTTATGACGTTTTGTTTATGTAAAGAGAAATGTCTATAGGTTTTCTGTTTATACTCGATAGAAGGACTCTATATCTAAAAGCAATAATATCTACTATAGAGGGACTATATGTCATTATTGTATGTGCACAAATAGTTAAAATCACCACACACTTGATTTTTTCAAAGATAATCTCACAAAACACTTGACGCACCGAGACCTCCAGCTGGATGAAAACAGCTCGACTGATGGCACGCAGCGTTTCAAGATGACGTAGAAACTCTATCGGTATCTCACTTTGCTTATAGAGCTAATACATTAGCTAGAGTAGGGCCATATATACGTCTCCTGCTCTTACTTGATAATGATATACTCCCTCTATAGTATTTGCTCTTAGCTCTATAGTATTTTCTCTTAGACGCAGTACGATTATTATAGGTGCTAGAGGGAGACAGGGATAGAGTTCAGAGTTCAGAGCTTAGAATAGGACTCATAAAGATTTGCGCGTACTATACCTATGAGTAGGTATCGATATCTTAAGAGTATCGGAGCATCCCAAGTAACGCGCTCCGATAGAACAGTTATCCCGCGTTCCAAATATGGCTCCAAAGTTCCAAACCGGTGGACCGTGCGGAAGCACGGCGCGGTGCAGACTAGGCGGCGCGTTTCCTGTAGTGTTTTTCCACATAGGACACGCGCGTTTCCTGCGAACTCAAATTCTTTCTACGCGGTTCTATGATTCGCCTCATCACTAGTCTCTTAGCTTGTTGATTGTTCACTTTGTTAGTCGATTAATGTAATCGATAAGTATATATTTTAGTAATGTAGTAAAAATCGAAATTTCGCTTCTCTGTCAACCAGACAAGGGGCTCTGAAATAAGAAATTTGACTGAATCAGATTTTTTTTAGATTCCTTCCAGTCCTTTACTCTCTGCATCTGTAAAAATCATTATTTTTGAGTACCTTTACTGAAATAATAGCAAAATAAATCAGTTTACTGTTGCGTTGTTCATGTAAGTTATTAGTGTGCTCGTTGTTGTCGTGGAAGAGTTCAGGAAGTCGTTCATTTTATATCGCTGAAACAGGTATATTGATTTGTGTCTGATGCGATGAGATGACAAAA
This sequence comes from Allophyes oxyacanthae, assembly GCA_932294325.1. NCBI lineage: Eukaryota > Metazoa > Arthropoda > Insecta > Lepidoptera > Noctuidae > Allophyes > Allophyes oxyacanthae. The sequence continues at coordinate 11,111,301 of OW028620.1, forward strand.
CCATGTCAAGTGTGATTCAGTAAATAATCTTTGAAGAATATAACAATAGTGTGGGAGATAAGAGTTTAACGGAATGAATCTTGATAATTCGACGAGAGAAAATTCTGAAGCATTGGACTCTATTGGAACTGTAAGCCCGAGAGAGAAATATCACAGTATGAGAGAAAAGAAATTATCTACTGCGTCGTTGACAAACGCTGAGGGTGCACGACCAAAAGTCGTAACAGTCAAACACCCGGAGTCCAATAAACCCAAACCAACCGCCAAGAAAAATAAACCGATACAGGCTGATTTAGACATATTCAAAGAATTTCTGAGATGCCGCGACGAAGGTCTTAAACGGCTGGATCTAAGTAAATCTTCCATAACTTCTCTGCCTCCACATGTCAGAGACTTAACACATTTGGTAGAGTTTTATTTATATGGGAATAAACTGGTAGCTTTGCCTGCAGAGTTCGGATGCTTGGTGAACCTGCAGACATTAGCGTTGAATGAAAATTCATTAACAAGTCTACCAGACTCACTTGCCAACCTGAAATGTTTGAAAGTACTGGATTTGCGCCATAACAAGCTCAATGACATTCCAGAGGTGGTATACAAATTAACATCTTTGACAACATTATTTTTGAGATTCAATAGAATCAGAGTAGTTGGTGATGGAATAGCAAATCTCACCAATTTGACAATGCTAAGCTTAAGAGAGAATAAAATCAAAGAGCTATCCTCTGGAATTGGCAAGCTGGTGAATTTAGTCACATTTGATGTTTCACACAATCATTTAGAACATTTACCACAAGAGATTGGTAATTGTGTTAATTTATCAACTCTAGACTTGCAACACAATGAACTACTCGACATACCAGAGACTATTGGTAACCTTCAAGCGATAACTCGTCTTGGCCTCAGATATAATAGACTGACTGCTATCCCAGCTACTCTTAGTAACTGTAAGCACATGGATGAATTTAATGTAGAAGGGAATTCAATATCTCAACTGCCTGAAGGTCTGTTAGCCAGTTTGAATGAGCTGACAAGTATCACTCTTTCTCGTAACTCATTTGGGAGCTACCCATCAGGAGGCCCAGCTCAGTTTACTAATGTATTCTCTATTAATCTAGAACATAATCAGATTGATAAAATACCATATGGCATATTCTCAAGGGCAAAGAATGTAACAAAACTGAACATGAAGGAAAACCTGCTAACATCACTACCACTTGATATTGGAACTTGGATAAATATGGTAGAACTCAACCTAGGAACAAACCAGCTGGCAAAATTACCTGATGACATACAATGTCTGCAAAATTTGGAAGTATTAATATTGTCTAACAACTGTTTGAAGCGCATACCACCCAGTATTGGAAGTTTAAGAAAACTGAGGGTTTTGGACCTTGAGGAAAATAAATTGGAAGTTTTGCCAAATGAAGTTGGATTCTTACATGATTTACAGAAACTTATAGTCCAGTCAAATCAGTTGACATCTCTGCCTCGTTCTATTGGTCATCTGACTAATCTGACATACCTCAGTATAGGTGAAAACAACCTGCAATATTTACCAGAGGAAATTGGTACTTTGGAGAACCTAGAATCACTGTATTTAAATGATAACCCTAACTTATGCAATCTGCCTTTTGAGCTGGCTCTATGTGTGAGTTTACAAATCATGAGTATTGAGAATTGTCCACTGACAGCAATCCCACCAGAAGTAGTGTCTTCTGGGCCATCACTAGTAATCCAATACTTGAAATCCCAAGGCCCATACAGAGCTATGTGATATCAGGATAATGATTATTTACCAGCCGGTGAAGGCTCGTAAATTTTTAAGATGCTTGAAATGGTAAACATTTTCAGAAAAAGTATACTCAAAAAAATTGTTGTGAAATAAAAATAAAAAATCTATACCCATTGTAACATGCTACAAGTTTTAAATGTAAGAATTTTCCTGATTGTGGATGTTTTAATGATTCTCTATCATATTTTTGTTTCAAAATAATATACATAGTATTTTTGTGTCCAGTTTAATAGATATTGTATAACTCCCGCAATATACTATTTAATGTTTTTATTTCATAAATGTATAAGATTTAAGAAATTGATTTTGGTATCACAAAAATTATAAAAAACACAAAAAGAAACTGATTAGTGTTATTAGTAGATAAATGTATTGTAAAATGCTGTATATAATGTAAATGCACAATAATCATTATCAATGTTTTCCAGTCCATCAATGGATTTTTTAATAATATAAAATGTTTCTTTCAATATAATACAAGCATCAAAAATGCTTCTTATTTCTGATTATTATTGTATTAATGATGGTCCAAATGAGGAGGCATGTGCAATCTATTGAGCTTAGTGTCATAAGATACCAGTTTACTATGAATAAGTAGATTATCTGATTTAAACCATTTATAACTGTTTGCTTGTTTTGACGATATCTAGTGGTATTGTTGAATATAATCATGTAAACCACTGAAAGTTTGTAATCAGTATTTTATGTGTAATTTAGATTTGATGTTTTATAGATGAGTTAATTATGTGTATGTATATTGAAAGAGATTGAAACCTAAAAAGATCTCAATTAACATTGTTTGAGTTATGGCAGTGTGTAGGTTTGTTGCTGTTGAATCTAAGTAAATTCTCATGTTTAATGGTAATAAAATATGACTAATTTACATTATTTAAAATAGGTTTCCTATCGGTTGCATTTAATACTTTTCTATATTACTTATAAGTATAATTTAGAATATAACTTTAATAATCACATTAATTTTGGGCTATATTCATAATGTTCTGATGAATTTATCTTATTTTCTGACTGTTTATTCATTAGTGTGCACACACAATTTAGTTTACCTATTATGATCTATGATAATATGTGACACTACAATTTTTATATTCCTAGTGCTAAAAAGAATATTGGTGTTTAAATATATTTTATAATTATGATAAAACATATAATAGTTGTCTAGTCAGAGTAAAATTGTTTTCTGATTGTCAAAGTATTTAATTAGTTCTTCCTAATTGATGTAATCCATGACATACCTTACAATAATTACCTTTTATGACCCTAACATTTATTATTCATGAAGAGATTGCTGTTTTTGCTACTTGTGCTAAGCGCTCTGTTAAAACCTATCCTAATTTTAATGTTGATCCGTGTGTAGGTATATGTTTATAATCAATGTTTCAGTGACATGTAAACGTGTTATATGAAATAAATAAATTATATAGAAATAAGGTATTTTATTCATTCATTTCAATATAATTAATATTAACCATTACAGTCAACGAACCCATATATTATCGTAAGAGGCGGAAAAAATAAACCTTTCAATTGATGAAAATTCCGTTTAGCGCTGACCATACTCATACATCGAGCTGGTTAATTAATAGTGTGCCTATATACGGGCGTACCTGGGGGGGGGGGGGGGGGGACACCACGCCTCCTGGACCCTTCCTATCTCCCATACATTTAATTACAGTTTACTGTGCAGGATGTGAAATGAGAAAACCATGGTTAAGTTCAATAATTTATGAAGTGCATAGTACACAAATTTCATTTAGCTCTTACATAAATAGGTATATATACATGAAATATTTTTGAAGCTTTACATGTAGATAAATCAAAGCAGTCTACAAATAATATCAATAATAATAAATTTAAGGTGCAAAGTATCAACATGCACACAATTTTTTTCTTTTCAAAATCTAGCTTCTAGCCATCATTTATGAGAGCATTCTGATAAGTCAAACATGAGCTCCTACAATACTTCCTTGTTTCATTACGCATGAGACACTATGTAAGTTGTTGTGCTCTTCTTTCGTTGCGAAATTAGTACTTTTTAAATGCATTATAATCCTTAAATCTAAGATTTCCACATACAAAAATATTTCGCCCTAATAAATCACTATAAACACACTTTGTCTAATCACAAACATTATTCGAAATAAAATAATTAAATTATATTATGAGGAAACGCGGGCGGCGTTTTGTCCATACAAACATATTCCCCGATTTTCATTCTGGATTACGTGACTAGCGCATTGCTTTTTCTTATCACATACAGATATCGCCAACTAACGTGTCCCTAGCTGTGTTTAGCGTCTTTATTAGTTACTTCCTATAGGAGGTACGACCCCCCAAAATTCCATAAAAATGCCTAACTTAAACGCTATCAACAGAGGCTCAATATGGAAATTCCATAAAAATGCTTAGTTTGAACGCCATCAACAAAATTTAATTATGGAAAGTATGACTAATCGGTCCACTTTTTGAGAATATAAAACTTCGATTTTGACGATTTTATTTAGGTCTGATCAGTTAAGGTGCAGTTGTCCCTTTCGGTAAGTGCACGGCATGCGTCAGCGATAGTTTTTAAAAATACCTATGCGTCAAATGTTTCGGCGACCGCATTTCCTCTTAATAGAAAATTTAATAGAATCTGTAAATTAATGGCGATAAGACTAATTTTCACCACCATTAAAGCTTACAGTGATGTCAGCTGCCGATACGGTATAGTATTTGTCAGATTTATATTATGTATGTATACATTTCTATAAAAAATTTAATAAAAGTTCAAAGTTATTTCCTGTAAAAATTGTTAGCTTATGAGAAAACAGCATCTTAATAATTCACACTTTATTCAATGAGAATAAAGCACAAAACCTACTAAGTATTATAAGCATGAATATTAATTATACATATCTAAATAAAATACCGCTTAACAAATACGTCATTCACTGGATAATAAATGCTTAAGTATGCAACTAATTCGAGATTAAATTGAGTATGTTAGAAACTAGCATCTACGGTCAGTCGTTATTCACAAGTTGCTTATGAATATATATCAAAACTTCGAATATTGAGGTCCAGTTGCATATACAAAAATAACATTATAGTCATTTTACATAACAGTAACAATTTGTTTCTAACCATTGAAGATTTCTTTACAAAAACATACTAAATAATATATTGAGTCTTACATCTATTCATAAAATCTTTGGCATTTTCATACGCTTAAATATAAGCAGAAAATATATCTAAATAAAATAGTTGTGTGATGATCAAGATACAGTTTACATAAAGTATAACTATGCAGTATGAAGAATGTGTTTTATGGCACTTCGGCGTTTAATTACTGTAATTTTGTTCAATATTTTATCAATAAAAAGTCAGTGCTATCTTGGAAGAGCATACTGGTATAGAAACACATTATTACTGTCGTCAAGAGATTCCTGCATGTTTAATTGTCGAATTTGTCATGGAGCTTATCTTATTTACATAATTAAACACTTCCTCTGATGTCTCTTCTGAGGTTCAGGTCTTAATACTGCACGTACAGCTTCATCAAACACCTGCACAATAAAATAAAACATATATTTTTTTTATTTAATTGTTATGACATGGTCGTCCTTTAACCAAGTGAAATCCAAAAAAGAAAAAATCGTGGATTTGTATCTAAAAAGCAACATAACAATAATATTTAGCTATCAAATGGCCTCCAGCGCGTGACCTTCTCAATTTCATTAATATTATGGTATTCAGAATCTGACTGCATGATAATTACAATTTTCATTAAAACAGATTAAAATATATTTCAATAAAAAATAGATGTAATGTTGGAAGCCTAAAATCCTCACGACATATCACCAGGGGCGCGGGGGTGGGGGGGGGGAGAGAGGAAAAAGTGGCGTAAAAACCCCACGCAATTAAAGGACGACCACATTTGTTGGCTAAGTATCTATTGTGTTGTTATCCACATTTAAAGTTAGGCACTAGGACACAATATTCTATTATTATTGTTTAATCTACAGTATATAAGGTCTCAACCTTTCCTAGTCCCAATCCCTTTCTTTTATCCCGAACTTTTACCAAGAGACCAACCCTGAAATCGGGAAACAACTATCTGCTGTTCCATACATTGCCATTACATTATATATACCAGTTATATACCCTTGTTAACAATGGAAAGTAAAATAAGATGCAGGTTCTACCCTGATGAAGTATAGAGCCTCAGAAAAAGGTTAAATATGATTTCCATAAACAATTATGGACATTGACCATGAACATACCTGTTTGAGGCCACGCTGAGTCAATGCAGAGCATTCCATATATTTTACAGCTCTAATTTTGTTTGCCAGCTTTTGCCCTTGTTCTCTCTTCAATGGAGACATGCCTTGTTCAGACAGCAAACTAAGGGTTTCACGATCATCTCTCAAGTCAATCTTTGTGCCTGTAATTAAAATAATCATAATAATACATCACCCATCATATATGGCAATAAATGTCTACTTGGAATATCTGAACATGGAATTTAATTTGGTTTAATTGTATCATTAATCCAGGTTGTCTTGCAACTCATATAGAGACCACAGGTATAGGTTCTACATCTGTGATGGAGACCTTTCGATTTGGTATTAAAGCAACCCAATTGGCACAGTTATAGCTTCGGTTAATCTAAGCTGGTTTAGCCTGGTAGGCTTCACCCCTCCTGGCAGATGGAGAGGGGTGGTGGTTAAAGAATCCCAACGCTGTGCTTCAAATAAGGATTCATATCAACCTCAGTTTACCTACCATTTCGATTTTCGTGTCATTTTCGGATAACTTAGGTGGTGACTGGTGACGGCTACCGGGCTAAATCAGCTTATGTTAACTCACCAGGGTAGAGCTGTGAGCTGTGCCAAGTAGCTTGTTTACTACCAAATTGCAAGATCCATGTCAAGACAACCCAACCTGATGTCAGCAATAAGCTTGACGGTGTTCCTTCTCGCGCTTTGGGCGAGGCTTTGGATACCCTCTTGCTTTCTTCCACTGCCCCGCCAAAGATAACCTGGTTTACATTAACCTTAACATTCTTATAATAGTATAATGATGTGTCATAGAGAGGATAAAATTAATGTTATTATTCATTAAAATAATAATCAACAGTAGTTAAGGTAATTCTCATTATATTGTAAGGTTAAAGTTATATAATTGAGGAATGTATTAGTCATGGTAAATGTATGAGATGTTGGTACTCACCAACCAATATAATTGGTGCGTCGGGACAGTGGTGCTTTATCTCAGGATACCACTTTGAAGTTACATTTTCATAAGATGATGGGCTAAAAATAGAAAATAGTTTAAATGAATAAATCACAAAGCATTACATAACTAATTGGATATTTTATGAAGTTTTTTTTTTACTTTTTTAAACACTTTATTGTAGATTTAGTTAAACTGGCAGTCAACCGGGGCGGAGAGAAAGGCTAGACTGATACTATAATACTAACTAGTGGTCTCCAAATGGTTGAAATACAACCACATAATATTATACATATTATAAATTTTAGCTTTCTGCACACCTTCTCCATAATTATAAACTTTTACTATGCCAAATCTCACACTCCTCGATTAAAAAGGGGTACAAAGTCTCTTGACATGTTAATATATAGATAAAAATCCACTAACAATCACTTTTAGGAACACATTTGTTAATAACATTCCCAAAATCGTTTTGTTAAACGTACATTCTAATTTACGAGTTGTGATAAATTATTATTAGCGATCTTTAAAAACTACTACTAGTTAGGATGGCTTGATTAGTGTTAATTTGCAGAGTAATTAGGAAAATTAGAAGCGTTTTATACACAGACATAGTTCACTTAGAGAAATGTATGGTAGATAACTACATACCTTGTCACACTGAAGCATATAAGGAAGACATCCGTTTGTGGATAACTTAATGGTCTAAGCCTGTCATAATCCTCTTGTCCCGCAGTATCCCACAGGCCTAAGGACACTGCTACCCCATCCACAACCATTGGCGCAGAATAATTGTCAAATCTGCAATGATTACATTCTCCTATAACACTGGGTGTAGCGTGTACTATTCAAACCGAACACTGGTTACATGAGCAACTTTAGTTTACATAGAATGATAACAATACTTACACTGTAGGCACATATTCCCCTGGAAAACTGTCTGTGGTGTACGATATTAACATACAGGTTTTACCAACAGTACCATCACCAACCACCACACATTTAATCGGCCTTCCTGATGACATCTATGGAAGAGAATAATATTGATAAATAAAGGCAAACCTATGACTCATTGTAAAACAAAAACGTATGTTGAAAACAATCAGTTATTATTACCGTATAAAAAGTTTTTATCACTCCTTTTGAATTACAAACACTGTACTAATAACAAAGGATTGAAACACTGGCAAACTATTTATAGAAGAAGCAAGTTTTTCAAAATTTTACGTCGAATTAGAATAGGAAACGCATTGAAAGATGGATGGGGACATTACGGAAGGAATACAGATTATAAATGTAACTGAGTTGACGGATGATGTTGTAGCGTTCATTTATATGCAATATTATAGTGTCGTCATTCGTCACTAATTGATAGAAATTATTTGAAGTAATGAGGGTGAATGAGGGCAATCCAATGACTAAAGAATCTCCTCATAAAATCTAATTATCAAATTATTTACATGATAATAATTTTGGTTCGTTCCTTAACACATTAACCCATTTACGTTTACAGGCATTCTTTTCTTATAAATACTGTTTGAATTTATTAAAAAAATATTTATTAATTTTTGTATGAAATTCGAAATTATCGATAATTTTTGACTGCTCTAAACTCATGACATCGTACGTCATAAATTCATAAAAGTTTATCAGGTTTTATCTATGGGCACAGTACTTTTGTTATGGATACGCACATAACCTATAGTAGATTACTTTTATTTTCTATTATAATATTTTAGCCATTACAAGCTGGCAAATCTTAATTAATGTAATAAAATTGGAGCCTTTTGCGTCTGACCCAGTGCCATGGCTAATTTTCAAGACAAAAAAGTAATTAGAACTATCATTTTGAACTTAGTGTATCTGTAATATTATGTGGTGAATTTTACTTGGTACTTTGAGATAACCAATTGATAAAATAAAATAAAATTTTCAGATGATGAGCGGGTCATGTGTGGAGACTCCGGAAGCACCGGCTTGGCTTTCAAAGCTTGAAAGTCAAAGAGAAAAATTAAGTAAAGCCCGTCTTGGTCATGATAGCGGTGCCGGTGCCCCTTGCAACTCTTGCGGTAAATGATATAAATAATTTCTTTATCATTGATTAGATTATGCATTATTACCTCCATTTGTGGTTATCTAACTCCTAATAAGTACTTATGCATAATTAATTTGCATATCTCAGGATGTAAACTGCATGACGTCATGCACAATGCAAACGTTATCAATATAATTATTATTCATTGGTTTCGTAAAGTTTCGTTATTCTCAGCAAGTATTAGTTGCGTCCAATGTTGTTGGAATGAGTATGGGAAAGCTTTTTATGAATATTTTTTCTGAGAAGTCACTGGTAAGTATTGTTTAGTAGATGCTATTTCCATTTGCTAATTTTATTAATTGGTAACCTGTAACTGAATCACCTCCGGAAAATGGAATTAATTTTATCTGTTACCATAAATACTCATATTACACATAAGTATACATTTGTCATCAATAACAATAGGATTCCGGGAAGCTTTGCTATAATTACACATAATTTTCCTGGCTGATTCATGTCTATAGTACTATGAAGGTGAGGAAATATCCCTAATGGCTAATAGTATTCTATTATTCCTGTGTTTATTTGATCATAATTGTGTGTGTCACATACCTGTGAAAAAGTTGTACATAGCATTGCACTTGCATTCCCTGGATCCCTGAATTTTGAATAAGAATAAAGTTGTACATAGCATTGCCATTGCACTCCCTGGAGGGTAAGGCAGCGGTGTAATCTATACACACAATTTTTGCCGATCCGTTTAGGTCCATGTAAAACAGGTCAAGCCTATTGCAATCATGAAATATAAAATATAAGAGGAACTGGCAAGTATGTGGAGTGAGTCTGCTATAATTATGTGGAGTTATGCTAACTTCTCAGTAGTTTGATTTTTATCTTCACATTATTAAATTCAATTGATTTTTATGTGACCGGTTTTTTTTTTACAGTAAAATTGCCTTTGTGAGCTGTGACTGTTCGAGTCTTGTAATTGTGTGAGTTTAGCAACACTAGTTCTCATAGAAAGAAATATTAGTGCCCCTTCCTCATGTCTTTTATATTTCATGATTGCAATCTTAAGCAGCAACCATGCATTCAACCAAAGCCGTTGCCAAAAATTCAGTTTGGGTGGGTTTGAAACCCATGGCTACGACCTTACTTGCAACCACTAGCTAGACTATAATTAGATGTTAAGTAGTGTATATAGTCATAGTATTCAGTTTATGTTATGTAATAGCAAAAATATACATTCAATAATGATATTCATGTTCGTTGGAATATACAGGACCAACATGTCCTGGTTTGGATCTACATTTCTGGAGAAAGGTCTGCCGATCATGTCACTGCAGCAAAGATGTCCATGATGTACAAGATGATGATCTATCTGGATGGGCGCAGTTTGAGCTACTCGGCACAGCCAGGCCAAAGAAGGCTTCATGTAAGTCTCTGTATTTGTTAAGAGTTTTGTAGCTTATTACTGAAGTAGTACTTCAATACCAGAAGAATTGTAATCAAATCAGATGAATATTTCTGTTGAGACTAGAGTCCCACGCAATATAAGCAAAAAGTAATTTATTTAATATGGTATGGTTGGGTTTATAAATAGTTTTAATTTATGTGTTATGCTTGCCGGAAAAAGTACATGCAATTATTCTGCTTTGTGGAACACAAATAAATATCAGAGAGCCTTGAATAATTTGCTATTCTGCATGTTATTAAAATTAATATAATTATTTTTTCAGTACCCCTAATTAAAATTCGCGGAGTAACTGATAAGCCTGTCAAACTTGATTGGGTGCCTCCAAATGCTTCAACAGAGTTGGTAAGTTACATTCATAATTGTTATTTGTATAATTAGATTACAATGATGACATATCTTAATAGTAAGATAAGATATACACAACTAATAGATGTGCTACCTTCTAGTTGTAAATATAACTTTTAAGGTCACAGAAAATCTATTTAGCAGCTGCCCTGATAGCCACATGAAAAGCGAAAACAATAATTATATTATTTTATTCAAATAGAGAATTTCAGGATATTCAGAATAAATACCCTATTATCTTGAAAATACCACTATAATTATTGTGCCTATATACGTCTTCATTTTCCTCCATAATACATAATATTATATTAATTATTATTAATAATATAATCGGTTTAAGTATATACTTAAGATAATAGTAATCAAGTCCTCTATACATAATAAGTATAATTTTAGACAGACAAACTCACCTTTGCATAAACAATATTAGTCAAGGCTGTAAAATAGCAACATCTGTTTCAATATATAATATGCGATTCCCCATGGGGCTGGCATAGTCACCTAGACCGACAGAAGGCCCGAAAAAAATTCAGATAAAAAAAAAAAATAGAATTGAAGGAACTAAAAATCATAGAGATAATATATATAAAGATTTACCTATTACAGTTTATTGTACCTTCATCTAAATATAATTACATAAATGTCATCGTCATGCCTGTAGACAAGTGAATCTTAGAACAATAACTAGAGACACTAGGTAACCAGGTTTCTCATGTGAGGACACCAGCAAATGTACTGAATTGACATTTATAAGCTGTTGAATATTCACATGATTCATAAATGTCTTTCCCATACATTTTGATGGCATTTCTATTCTCTAGTGATTGTAGATTGCAACTTGTCTAGGCGTAGCTGGTCATCGCTGATCTAGCGATACAGGTAATTAGACCACTAGTGGCCCAGCCCTACCTAGACTAGTGACAACTAAGCGCGGGCTAAGGGCGGTCGACAGTCCATTCCATAAGGTTTATTTTTAACCACCGACAAAAAAGAGGGGTGTTATAACTTTGTAGTGTGTATCTGTCTGTGGCATCGTAGCTCCAAAACGGATGCATCGATTTAATTAAGTTATTTTAAAGTGAAAGCTAGTTTAATCGGGTATCATCTTAGCTATGTTTCATGAAAATCTGTTGAGCCGTTCAAAAGTTACAACTTTTTTTCTAGTTCGAGTCGGGGGTATTTTACGGTTAGGTTATAAGTTGTTAGAAATGAATACTATCCTTTACCGTTCTTTTGGTGAGCGCTAGCCATAATTGTGCCAATGTACCCCAGGTCTCAGAGTACATGTCGTGCCTGGGCCCTCTGGCGCCGGTGTCCGGGTCGGAGGCAGCTCGTCGGCGGCGCGCGCAGCTCCGCACCCAATTACCGCCTCACGACGTCGCGCCAGCCGTCAGACAACACGCCAGCGATTTCGAGAAGTCGGAACATACTGTGAGTATTTTTTTTTATTTAAAGTACATATTCTGTGAACTGTTTGCAGATTGTTCCAAACGAGATTTACACTTAGTTTCAGAAGGCTGGTCAAACTTCTGATTATTTCAAATCCTTGTGTTAGCTGTTATGATTGGTTGATCAACAATCAATTCAATAAACAATTATATCAGTTGATATGAGCTTTGATCCGAAGGGCTTTGTTTGAGGACCCAGATTAGTCCCTCAATACCAGCTAAACCCTATCGTTTGTAGCGTCTGAGCAATGAGCGTCCATCATTTTTCTGGACTATCTTCTGCCATATAAAGTGCTTTTTTAACCATAAAAATCTGTTAAATATTAATTTTCAGTATTAAAGAACTTCAATATTAGAATGTGTAGTAAAGAGAATTACGTCATTCAATTTAGGTCAGTCTGGCAGTGATAACAGCAGTGATAGTGTGTCTTACTTACCCTTTAAATAGAATAATTGCACTAAATATGTAAACATTGACACATACAATCTCGTATGAGTTGCTGTGATAACTGTTTGAACTAAGCTTAATAGACTAATGCAAACAATTTGTTTATAGGAATACATCACTCGCATCAAGGACCATGTCGTGGGCATGGGTAATGTCGTCAGAGTGGGGCCGCTACAAAACGGAGACGTGTTCTCAGTGGAGAGCAGCAAAACACATTCTGCCACAAAATCCTACGCCTTACCACTGAAAATATCCAACGTTTCCAGAGGAGTCAAATACAATATCGTACCCAAGAATGCTTCCGATAAAAAGTTGGTCTTAGATTCGCAAGGGAATGTCGTAAGCAGTGCCGCCAATCTACCGGATTACAAGTCCAGTCCAATACTTAGTCGTATCGTTAAAGATAAGCTTCATATTATGCGCATAGAGTCAGACAGGATCAAGAGTGCAGTTGAACACGGTCCTGTGTATGATAAACTGTTTAAAAACTTAGATGACTTGAACATGCCTGTTGCTAATGATGTATATCTGCAACCAATCAAACTGTTCCGCGAGGAGTACAATAATAACCCTCAGTTCAAGGATGAAACCAACGAGTTCTCCAGCAAGGCCCTTGGGGCTCAACTTATGCCAGACTTGTGGTCTACCACCAATAATAATGTTATGGGAACAGCTAAATTGATGGACAGCAGAATTCAAAAAGGCACAATATTCGCTCCAAACGGAGAGATATGGAGCTGGAAACATGAACCAGTCACTCCTGAACATAGTGGCACCCTTTGTTCTACAAAGATCAATCCTCAGTACTCAACAGTTACGAAACCAATTAATCAGGTCGAACCGCAACAAACTGCGCCTTTGAGAGAGTACCTCAGAAGTCACCCTGAAGATGACCTTCCTCCACCACCGCTGCCAAATTACAGCACGTATCCAGGTGGCGTGCCACCACCAAGTGTGCCAGATTGGAACAATCAGCCTCTTGATAATGTTATGCCCGTCGGTGAAAACGCTGATTACCAGGCTCTTGCGCATAATTATGGAGAAAATACTGATCAAATTATTGACCAACTTTCTGACTTGTCACTCAGTCCTGCTGAAGTTGAATTTAACAGGAAACTTTATAATGAGGGAGTGCCTTGCCAACGCTGTGAAAAATCCATGTACGCGGGTGAAGTCGCCGTCAAGGCCGAAAGAGCTGGACATGAAGCTATTTGGCATCCACAATGCTTCACATGCAGCAAATGTAATGAGCTGCTGGCGGATCTCGTGTATTTCTTCTACAAAGGCGAAATTTACTGCGCCCGAGACTTGGCCGATGTTTTGGAGATCCCGCGTTGCGCTGGATGTGACGAATTGATATTTACTCGTCCCTACACAGCAGCAGAGGGAAGGGCGTTCCATGTGCAGCATTTCTGTTGCTATCACTGTGACGCGCCTCTTGGCGGCAAGAAGTATGTACCGGATGATAAGACTGGTCTTCCAATATGTTTACAATGTTACGATCAGTTCTACGCAGAACGTTGTCGTGCTTGCAGCGGTGTTATTGGGCCGGAGCAGCAAGGAGTGTCGTGGGGCAATATGCACTGGCACGCGGAATGTTTCATATGCTCTGGGCGAATGTGCGGTAAAAGTTTACTTAGCGGGCGTTTTGTCGTCAAACAAGAGATGCCATTTTGTAGTGTGCCATGTGTTCAGAGCAGAATCAAGTAAAGAAATGCGACAAGCCGAACCCTGGCAAAGGAGCCATCACGCGACATATATTGATTGAAAGGATATAATGTAAGACAATTATGTATGTTTCATAGTTGAAGAGTATATTTTATTCCATTTACATAAATGCCATTATTATATTTTTGATATAATGTATCTTATAAGTACAGTTTACACAAGATTGTGTGTAGTCTAGATTGGTAGGTATACAAGAATTGAGATGATAATTATATTTTAAGTCTCTCTACATGGGTAAATAATTATTGTATTATAGGATTTGGGATAATCACGATATGTTGTGATAAGATGTTAACATTCTAGGCAAGGAAATGATAGTTACTTTTAAATAATTTCCAAATAAGAAAGAATATTATTTCACATAATTATGTTTATTTCTCATGCGCAGTGTCCTAATGTCACCCTTGCTATCATTTGCTACTGAAAATGAAATAATATGAGTTTATAATTAATGGCGCTGCTATACGAATTGTAACAGAGACCAGATTTAGGTGCTACGTAGATGTGCTATGTATTTATCTAGTTTCAATCGATGAATTATGATGATATCTGAATGATATGAGGTTTAACATTGTGAGATTTATAATTATAACAGACTATGTGAAAGAAGATAGCAGGTGTGACTTAGATAATGCATTTCATATGTATGATTTTTCACATGCTACTTGTGAAGTGTTCCATGTCTATATATAATATAATGTTCCTTAGCTTTGGGACCAATAATATAAAGTAGGCAATTATAATATTTAGCTTTTATTATGCATTCCATTGGCATTTTTTATTGTGTAGCTAATTATTGTATGTTACAATAAGAGTTATATATTAGCTTATGATTTATCAATCGGAAAACATTTCAATAATAATTTATTTCTTTGTTATTCCATTTCAAAATTTAAGATTATAATTTAAGTAGAGTGTAAATTAGTCGTATCCAAAAAAATGTGATAAGTGTAAACGAAAATGGCGCTCTATGGTCCTATACAAAATATATTATTAGAATAGATTGATTATGAAGATAGAAATATGTATTTATATTTAGTATTATTGGGTGCAACAGGAAAAAGTGCCATCTGTATTATTTTTGGATGATATACAATAAAGATGCTTTAATAATTTCTTGTTTGAATATGCCCTACAAAGTAAAGAGTATCTCCTTTCTACTGATCTGCAAACTATCGTTGAGATAATCTAAATATTTAAATGTGGAGAAAAATCCCATTCCTCAACAGTGGTGGTGTTGACGGTGGGACTGGAACTGGGAATAACTCATCAAATGATTAGGTTATTTATTAGAGTATAGCATAATTATCAACAACTAGATGATATCGACGGCTGAAAGGATATTAGTACAACACATCATTTTTTTAAATATTACAAGAAATATATTAAAATCTTAATATTTCGAAAAAAATAAATATAAATTTAGCTTAGTCCAAATAGCCATGCAACTGTCGATATAATTATGCTTCAGCATGCCGGGTACCTGTACTGTACCATACCAACATTACATAGATACACATTGCTAAAACCTGACATTCAATGAATAATAACACTTGTTCTCTGATATTTTAATCCCAACAGGGCTAGTATAGCAAAAAGGGGAGAGAGATAAACCAGGGACAATACCATTTCTTTAATGTTGTCTCTTCCGATTTTGTTTTGTCTTCTGTCAAGGAGACAAAGGTTGGAGAAAATGGGTTTGTCCATCTGCCTTGCTATGCACAGATCAAACCTATTATCTGCTATGTCTTAAGATCACAGCATGAGGCGATGTTCATGGGTACACTTGTGTTGTTGACTTAATCAATCTGATTGATTTTAACTGAATTATTGTATGGCTAGACAACTATAATAATTTTAAATAACTATCAGTATGTAGGAATTACATAAATATCTATGTTTTAAAGACAAGACAGACAACTTGGAAATCTTGATGAAGACACTGTGTTTCTCGAAGGCTGATCAAATCTCATGTTAACTGATGTCGGTGAACTAATCAACAGCTATCAGACAGTCAGATTAGACAGCGTCAAAGATTTAATCAGTCTTTCAGAATCCGGGGATTAGGGACTCATTCAAGGTTCTATTTATTCTGAAATAAAATAAACTGCATGTGGTACCAGCTCTTTGGTTTCACTAGTGAATAACAAAGTAGAGATAGAATCCCAATAAAAAACTATAATAGATATTAAAAGTATAATTAGTTAAATACACATAATGCATACACAAAAGTAATTAATAATTGCGAACTGAAGCTTTTATGGAGGTACAAGATAATAGTTTACACCTTTACTCAAGCCTTTATTTTTAGTTTGTTAAGGTCATTCTTTAGCTTGTTCAGGTTTTCTTGCAGAGCTTCCTGTTTGTTCTCTAACGCGGATATGTGATCATCTGCCCTTTTGATTTCTTTACCGATGTACTCCATACGTTTAGTGACATTTTGTGTAGCTTCTTCTAAGTCTTGCTTTACTAATACGGGTCCGATTAGTTTAAATACTTCTGCGTCTTTTTTCAACAGTGATAACTCTTCTTTCACAGCTTTGTTTTCATTTAGCTGACTATCTAATTGTTGTTTCTGAGCGACCGCCTTACGGTACTCTTTTTGTATACCACTCAATACTTCCAGCTCCTTCTGCATTTTCTTTTGGATTTCCTCAGTCATTTTGACTTAATATTTGTTTTACTATGTATTTTATTGTTAAAATTTACCGTTTATTTAATAAAATACAGATTTTTCTAATCACGATTGCTTCATCTATTTTTGAAGAAAGAAAATTAGGTTATAATTTTTGACTTTGACATATGTCGGTCTACACGTTTAGTTTAATGCTCAGATGAATATCGCGTTTAGTGCTAATAAGATTTGCACATAAATTAAATATTAATTGGTATTATTTTAATATTAATAATTATTATAGAGTACTTTTTAACCCCAGACAAAAAAAGGGGTGTTATAAGTTTGTAGTGTGTATCTGTGGATCTGTGTATCTGTCTGTGGCATCGTAGCTCCAAAACGGATGGACTGATTTCAATGCAGTGTTTTTAATTGAAAGCTCGTATAATTGGGTTTCATCTTAGCTATGTATGTTTCATGAAAATCTTCCAATGTATGTCTATTTAAGTATTTATATCTTGTGTTAACATAAATCCCAATGGCATAAAAACGCTCACCAAAATAAACCACCATCAAAAATTGCTGCCAAAACGGATAAATGTTTACCAAAACGAATATATGCTCACCAAATACTTCTGATAAGCGTTTAGATTTAGACCATAGGTTCAGAACTTCAGACCTTAGACAAACATCATTTCGTCCTTTGTGTTCGTCTATTTGACCCACAGATTTGACCGGTTCCGCCCGGTAGTATGACAGATTCTTTTTCTTTTGGAATAAGATGTTGTACCTGTGTACCTACTTGTTTATTATGCTGGCGCCTCACATCGCTATTCGTGTTCGCGTATTCGTCTTGTTCGCCCAAATACGACGATGTGTAGTCACTCTATTCGCCTATATTTGCACGAATAAGACGAATACGCAAATACACGAACATCGTATCCGCCGGGTTGTCGGTTTTTGGTCACATATCAAAGGATTGCGAATATACCGAATATGTTCGTATACCGTCCACACATGGCTTGCTCAGTAGAGCGCAGCGACCAAGGCAGCGACGGACGTGTTTATCATAGATAATATATTAAGTTTAGTACTTAGGAGTTTTAATACTTCTATATACAGAAAATAATAAGCCGCTGCTGCCGTCAACAGGTCCATCTTTGCGTTCAAGAATATAGCAAAAATATTCGTGAATGTTCGCCATATTCGCTGTTCGTGACGATGTGTGGACGGTGTGTTCGAGTTATTCGGACTTCTACACGAATATAGCCGAATAAACGGCGAATAAAACCCCGAATACCGAATAGCGATGTGAGGCGCCAGCATTAGATGTAAGGATTCAATGGTATGGTAACAATGAAATAACGAAAGTTGGACATCTTTTAACATATTCATTTTATTAAATAAATTCATATACTTACCTATTTACAATAATATATAACTGTAGTCAGTATTTACACTATTCATAATAAAATCAGATCACATTCGGAGATAATTTCTTTTGAAGATTTTGCATATAATTTTTATTATTGAGTTTTCTTGATTTTACTGAGAAAACGAAATAAATAGGTAGAATTGTTTTTAAGTGCATTTATACCATTTTGATATGAGTGCCGTTAACTTAATCTATCAGCCTATAAAGTATTAATACCTAGAAACTAGTGAGATAACATTAAACGCCTATTTTATTTATAGTTATATAAAATTAGACGTAGAACTACAATTTTTCTCCATACTCAAGGGTCCACATGTACCCTGCATTCGGATCACCACTCTTTTTAGCTTGTTCGTCAATATCTGCAGTCTTTTTAAGAATGTTTTTAATCGTTTTGTATAATTTTGGATCCATTTCTAATTTTTCAGACCTCTTTTCAAACGTCCCTCGTTTACCAAATCTTTCTCGAACAAACTTCTCGTACAAATCCTCCTCTTCGTCATTTTCTTCTACTGCATTATTTTTCTTATAGTTTTGTTTTTTGTCACTATCTCCAAAGTATCCATAAAAACCACTATCAGGTTTGTGATCATCATCATCATTATCAGCATCGCCATTTTTATCCTTGCGTTCTGGTGATTCCTCACTGTCATCGTGATAGTAATAAAAACTCGGCTTGAAAATTGGGACTTCTTCTTTAGGTTGTTTTTTGTTCTCGTCACTATAAGGAGAACTTTCTCTTGTATAAGCTAAAATATCGTCAGGTAATTTTATTTCCGGTAAATTAATAGCCAAATCATCGAATTTGATATTCAGGTTTTCATCATATCGTACATCTTCAGGTTTAAAGACGTCAAGTGTGCCATCGTTTTTGGTCAGCTCAGTATCTTCTGCTTTAGGAGCTTGCGTGGTTTTGCTATCCTTCTTTTCATTTTTCTCAGCATGATTATAATTTAAAGGAATCCGTTCAAACTGTTGTTTCAAATCTCCATTTTGAACATTTTTTTCTGAAACTATTTTGTCACTTTGACCATTGTCTTCAAGATCTTCCGGCTCTTTTACACCTAAAATTGATTCTAAACTCTCGACTTCATCACTTAAGTTGGGCTTAGTATTTTCTTCACTTGATCCACTGTCATTTTCGGAATTAATTTCTACAACAGGCTTCACTTCTCCGTCGTTTATATGAATAAGATTATTATCACTAGTTTCTTTTTCTGAGTTTGGTAACGTGTGATCATTCTTCAAAGAATTTTGTACATCTTTCTTTATTTCTAGGCCAGGTGTAACTATAGAAAGAGGTAATATTTCCACGGCAGTTTTAGGATCAATGTCCTCAAGGTTATCTTTTTGGGGCTCAATTTTTCCATTATCGTTTACATGTATTCTTTCAAAACTAGAATCACTTAGGTCTTTATCTCGTATGAGAACAGGCAATCTTTTGTTGTAATTTGTTTGATCAGTTTCATAATACACATCCTTTTCCTCCGGTTTTGTTTTTTCTTCATTAATCTCGTAACTTTCACCACTGCCTTCACTAAAAGATTTGTAGTTCCTTCTGGGATTGGTTTTAGAGTTTTTATGTTTAGAATCACCTAGGTGTTGACTTTCATAGGAGCTATCTTCTTGACGGTTTTCAGCGTATTTTCTATTTTCTTGACTTTCAACATGTGGCTTTATAACCTTATCACTTGTTTCTGCGCTTTCTGTACTTTCAGCGCTATTTGGATAAGATTTTCTGTTTTCATTATTTTCATAGCTTTCTTTGCTATTGTCATTTGAGGATAAATGCTTAGGTTTAGCTTGGGTAATAATTTCAGCACTTTCAGCGCTATTATAATTATCTGCGGATCCATTTTTATAGTCTCCTCGCTCACCACTGTCGCCGCGTCTCCGACTGGATTTGTTGTCTTTAAAGTTTTCGCGTTCTGCACTGTCGTGTCTTTCATCGCTGGATTCACTTTTTCTATAAGCATTGCGTTCCCTGCTACTGTCGCTTTCGTGGCTTGATTGATCGTTTTTGTCGTTTTTGTGGTCTACATGCTCACCACTGTGATCGCTATTTCGTCTAGATTTTAATTTTCTATAGTCTTCATGTTCACCACTATCAGTTCTATCATCATTAGATTTACTATCTTTATAATCTTTGCGTTCGACATTGTCATCGTCTTTCCGGGTAGGCTTTTTATTTCGATAGTCTTCGTATTCACCGCTATTTTCGTTATCACGATTGGATTTATTGTTTTTATAGTCTTTGAGTTCTGCACTCTCTTCGCTCTCTTGATTAGATTTTCTATTACCATGATTTTGTTTGTAATCGTCTCTTTCATTGCTTTCATTACTAGCTTCATTCAGATTTTCAACTTCAGCTGAGACTTTTTTGAGATTATGGGCTACATTTTCTTTATCTTTTTTATTCGAATTATCATGAAGAGTTTCAATGTTAAAATCTGCTAAGTTAGCTCCCAGAATAGTGTTTCCTGTATTTTGCGTGGATAACAAAGGTTCTACTTCTCCAGGTCCATGAGAAGTTTCATAATTAACTATGACAGCAGCTTTTTGAAACTTGCTGGGTAGTGGACTCTTGTTTTGTGGTTCTTTAGCCCATCGCTTTCGCCTTCTTAAGCTATTCTTGTAGTGCCCTTTATTCTTTGTAGGTATTTCTGTCTCACCTTTCTTGTAAACATATTTTAATACCGTATTTTTATCAACAACTAGGTTATTTTTGGTATTGGTAATATTTTCTTGATGGGTTCCAGTTGCAGTGGTTTCGCAATCGGTAGCATTAGTGTTATTATTAACTGTATTATTAGAGCAATGATTACTAAACTTTTGCAGCGTATTGAAACCACAGTTTTGTGTTTTATTATTCGTGTTTGCGGTTGCGTTACAATTTTCTCTATTAATTTGATCATGGCTCGTGATGTTTTTGTCAATAATGGTAGCATTGGTCATCTGAGGAATAAATTGAGAGATAATTAGCTACACGTTTTTATTTTGATCGTTATTATTTTATGGTGTAAGGAAATACTTACCACGATAGTGAAGTATTAAATAATGTGTTTCATAACATAGGTTCACGCATGTACGTATACAAAGAGTTAGGTTAAGATGTAGCTAAGTTCTGTTGTACACGCACATTTGACTAATGCAGGTATTAAACCCCTTGTACATACGGCTACATATCAAGCTATAGGTAATAATCCAGTATAAGCTGACCACGCATTGTATATGCTTTCCGTAGAATAATAGCCCAGCTTATACTGAATTAGTATCTATTAGTAGTAATTGGTATACCTACTCGTAGGATCGAGCCTGTTTACAATACCAAACTCCGAGCTACTACTAAGAATTTCCTAACAAAAAACTCAACACTGCCCAACTTGGGAATCGAACCCAACTAGCTTAGCAGCTGCGCTTGCGAGTCTTGCGACCACTAGACCAAAAACTGGAGTCATTTTCGCTATAAATAAAGGTATCGGGGTAATGAAACCAGTGCGTTATTCTAACATTTATTGCAACATACTTGTATTTACACAATCTACTACAACTTTACCATGCATCGCTACAAATTATACATTAACTTGAAATAAAAATAAATAAAAATATTAACAAAATTGAGAAGGTACATACAATACAACGAGTCCGATAAAGATAAGTGCTAATAAACCTTTAATGATTTATTCTGTGCTTGATTAGTTACTGGTGTCGATTCTGTTGCGAACTTTGACAGGGCTAAACTAAACTAAGAGCGTCTGTCTCTGTCTGTTTCAATAGAAAAAGAAAGTGACATGAGGTTTGTCTAGTTCCATACTGTCAAAATGCACAACAGAATCGACACCACTGTATTGACTATCTAAAATTATTGAGAGGTTATTTTCAATTGTGTAGATGTTACACTATACACTTTGCACTTATCTTCAAGACAGCGGTGATGGCGTAGATAACAACTTTATGTAATAAAGTTTGTAAACTCAGTACGATAACATTGTGATAACAATGTGCTGACTGTATGGATATAACCAGAAAACATCGAACTGAAGATACAAACTTGATAGGCAAAGATAAAAAGCAAGAAACAATACTACTTATTGTTGCTTTACTTAACTACGGTGATAATGTGATAAAACTGGAGGACTGACACTTAAGTAAATAATACATGAATGAAAATATCAAAAAGATCCGTATTACAGAACGACGCTCAGCGGTTATCTTTAGTTAAGCAGCGTTTAAGTGACGCATTTATATGAACTGATAAACTCAATTTGTGCTGAATTTGAAATTGCCGCTATGCGTCGTTTTATCGGAAACGGAACTAAGGACATGTTCACCGACAAAATATCTGACGCTTAAAGTGAAACCAGCCATTTACCAGTACCAAAGATAATATTATTAAACTGCTGTTTAAGTCATAAACGTCGTTACGTCGGTGAAAATGGCCATAAGTATCGTATCAGTGTTGAAGTTGACTATTTCAGGTGCTATCATTCTATGTACCAACCTCCAAGTATAAAAATTGATTTCTACTTCTACAGGTACTTAATTATTCACTACGCAAAATGTGAGTATGTGTATCTTAATTATATGGCAATTAAAAGCACTTTAGCTTCGACTAAGCCATCTTCTACGTGTTTGTACAAAGTTCTTATCTTAGAGTATAAAAGTATAGAGTGATCCTATAGGAGTATGAACCGAGAGCACGGTTATGAAAAACGCAGCCGCGATGCAAATTTCGCATTCATAGTTCGAACGACCGTGAGTAGAGTAGGTTCCCCAAGGGAAAAACGAACTTTTTTGACATAAAAATTGTGAATTCTTCCGTAAAATTATGTAAGAATGCTTCGCACAAGGTAAAGTTCTTAGCTTACGTTATCACTCTATACTTTTTGTATTCTAAGGTTCTTATTCTATTTATAAATAGTTTCTCTTAGATCTAACGCATGGTCGATTGATTGCACATGGCCATTTCAACTACATTCGGTGTTAGTGGAACTTCATCTTTGATAATGAAGTTAACGACCATATTTAAGTTTTTATTTAAACGATGACTTGAAAGTACACATTGATAACTTAAACTAGACAGCTTTATTTTAATCAGACATTCATTTATACATTGGCAGCTATCTAATCAAAGTTATCGCTCGTTACGTGTATATTAATTATAGGTACCTATACACTGAAACTGTCTAAAACAACTGTTTAACAAAGACCTCTACATTATACAACGAAGACCAATAAGTATGTGAAAACAGTACAAAACTATGATGTGGTCCATGTTAAAAATTCAAGCCGAATAGCCTTATGGAAACAGTGGATTATCATTTCACCGATTCGATTAGTTTAACATATCCTAAGATTTTTGAGGATACTTAATTTTGACATTTTATGGTCCCTATACGTCATATTGCATAACCAATTTCATCAAAGGCATTCAGCTTGAACATAGATAGTCTGGCCAACGAAAGCCGTGACAGAAAAAGGCCGGCAATAAAAAAAATCTCTAGCTGTTCTCAATACACTGCATAACGGAGTTGATACAATTTAATATTCAAGGATTATTAAATAGTATCAACTACGTTTATGAAGTGTATACTCAGTGAGGACCATAAACTTATTACTTATTACTGGTGGTAACTAGTATAATAAGTTAATGGTGAGGACAGCTTCAGATTTTTTAAATTGCCGCTGTTTTTCTGGGACAGATTTCGTTGGCCAGACTCTAGTACAGTTACACCGTTGACTATAACATTACACTACGTGAATACTCTAAGGCTAGGTGCTGGTGCGACTACTTCTTGCCCGAGTACGGGTTGTATTGGAAGCTACTCACGAACTGCTTCGCGGATCCGTGGAAAGGCGCGGGCTCGGCCCACTTGCTGAAGTCCATTGAGGGTATTACCCCGCTTCTGCATGGTACTCGCGGGTTTCTGCAAAGAAAATTAGAGGATCAGTTAGGAAAATAAGTTATTGTGGTTCGAATACTACTAGAGTAGTAGTTTTATGGCTGAGAGGGTCGAGCTTAGGAAGTAGTAAAATCATAAATCTTTCATTCTTAGTTTACGAGTTAGATCTAGGTACTCGGGGAAACTAGGCTTTGTGTCAATTCAAATTAGCGTCTAGACTTATAATTATTTTAAATGAGGGAACTCCATTCAAGCAGTTTAGATAACTAAGTCACATTTATCCATAGATTTTTAATTTTTATATAAACGTTGCCCCTCACTAGGATTTCTCCTGTATCGAGGGTACAGTGTACAAACATACATGTCACATGCACACACACCCAGACCCGGAACAACTAACTGTAGATCATACAAAATATTTGTTCCGTGCGGGGATCGAACCCGCAGCACGTAGCGCAGAAGGCTAATCGCTTAGCCACTGAGCCAATCGTGTCGTCAATATCGTCAAAAGCTTTAAGAGAAAAAAAAATAAGAAAGGAAGACTTACAGTTCATGGTCAGGCAAGACCATGGGGTACAGCTGGACAGTGTCGATGATATCCGTGTTATCGCAAATGACGCGTGATAAGCGAGACTTCCTGATCTCAACGAGCTGTTCTTGTGTGAATGATGATGGTTGGTTAGGTAACTCGAACCTGTAACGGAAATAGACATGAATAAAACTGGTCTGACTCCTGGCTCTGAAATATTTCACAATTTCTTCGTATTTATTCTATTTGATATATTATTATGAAAACTTACCAGAATCTGTCACCGCGTCTTGAATAAGAGAACTGAGTGGCAATAACGCAAGCGAAAGTGGGTCCCAACATGGAACCAGGCAGAGGTCGCTCAGACACACCACCTGACCAAAGATCCACATCGACAGGATGGTCGAAGATCGTTTCATATTTCATCACAGTTGCATTGGGCATAGAGCCAAATAGATCCGCGAAACTATCAGCATGAGGAAGACCACAGAACTTTCTGAACTCCATGTATCCGGGAATACCAAATTCACGGCCTCTTTGCATATTGAATGATACCAAGTCCATTCCGAAGCGGGCGCCGACCTTCTTGAAGAGATGGTTCGTGACTTCCTGAGTGATGGAGTCGTCCATAGCTTGTGCGACTTGGTTCATCAAACCCATGACGTATTCATCGAGGACACCAGCTCTGTACAAATCGTACGGTCTACGGATGAGGTCCGAAAGTCTCTTCGATGCTGCAAGAAATAAGATTATAGATTTGAATGCTATAAAGGTTGAAAGAGAAAGGCAAATTGATATTATCGTAAATGATGAGAGGTACGGAAATCTAAATATTACTTACCGATGAATTTATGTGCCTTAGACCATCTTTCTACAGCCGTAGGTAATAAGGAATGTCCGAAACGGTAGGCAGCAGAAGCAAACGACGCAATGACGTCAGGGTTTACTTCTGGATCATATCCGTCCCAGTAACCCTGAAACGAATCAATAGATCAGTAAGTAACCGTTACCGTGACACAAGTTCAATTACATAGCTGTGAAATTGTTACATAATAAATTGTGGTCAATTTTGTTCGATTGGAACTTGGCAAGATTATGTTTTTCATTCATTTGTTTTATTATTTCTAAAGTTTATGAAACTTCTATCTTTGCGAAGGATTCTTACCTCTTTCTCGAGCACTAATCCAAACTTCTCCATAACGTCCTTTCCGAGTAGGATGGGCAAGAACTCATTGTACGTGATGTGTTGTATTTCAGCGATGTTGATGCGTCTTGCTTCTTGGAAGAGTGTTTCATCGTCCCAGTGGGGATTGACCTCGGCCAGACCGTTGGCTACTCTGTTGTGTTCACGAGCCATAAGCGTGTGCATCACGGTCAAAACCAACTGCTCGTTTACACGGATTTCACCTAAAATAAAAAGAAAATATATGTATAGAACAGATTAGATCTTTATTTCATGTTAACCAAATACAGACATTTATGAAATGTCGAGACTCTAGGTGCGCGGTTCCAAATAGTACGTAAAGAGGAAGACAGACGCCGTAGACTAGACGAATGCAATGATAGTGCTCACTCTTGGAACAAGACGTCTATTAGACTTAACTTTCTTACGTCAGTGCGAAATTGTATCACGTCTGCGACATTTGATATAGAAGATGTCTAACAGAGTTATTTTTAAAGGAATAAATTGACTAACTGTCTTAAATATTGTGAGCGCACGTCGCCATCGATATTAGTTTATTTTTTCTTCGGGGTATACTTGTTTAAGATGATTTCTAAATTGAATAATAGAAGGTATGCTTACCAGCTTCGAAGCAATACATGTTCTTGTTGGGTCTAGTGCATCCTTCGTCAGGGATGTCAAGTTTGAGAGGCAGCAAGTCCTTGAGTCCGTACTCTTTGAACACCGGGTTCATACGCAACAAACCACCGAAGCCTGTACGTAGCTTTCTGTAATTAATTTGATTATGTTTAAATTAACTAAGGTTTTATTAGAAATTGTTGCTTTATAAATTCTAAAGATTCATTTCATAATACATTACAGCTTGATAGTCAAATATTATTTTTACTGCTGAAAAATAAAAGTATGTACCTAACTATTGATCGATAATTTCCTTTTTATTTTTGTCTAGTTATTTACCGAAAACGGTCAACGACCTATTGTCGCTGACAATGATTCTTGTGCAATTTGTAAGACATTTCCTGGTATTATTACTTACGTACCTATTTTATGTTAGATCACTATTTATTTAAATTTACGTAAGAATGATATTATAATACTTTACCTGGAGAATTTCTCAGTTACTCCATACACGGTGTTTCCATCTATGACTCCAGTCAGAGTGTTGAAAGGAGTCCTTGAGCCTAAAACAAACATTTAACTACATTGATAAATTGATACTGATATTACTGTATCAAACTTGTCACATGTCTTACTGTATCGTGATCGGTAATAGCCCTTATCTATACAATTACGGACAATCAAATAATTAAATGAGCCTATTATCCATCAAATTGACTGGTCAACCTTCACGTTGTGCGCCAGATTTGCCCAGTCTCCCCATAATATCTTAACTAATTTATCGCGTAGGACTGTAAAATATACAGTATATAATATCGGTCATAACATTAAGTTTCAGTGTATATCGCAAACGGTTTCTTTCATAATAACAAGATTGCAACCGGAGGGTTATTGACATTAAGTCAAGTGTCTTTTAGCCAAATTGACTAACAATATGCAGCGATGAATACCTCATTTGTCTTATTTGTTGTGAAAGCGGCATCCCGTGGCGCATAGCTCGCGATTTTATACTAACGTTCGGTTTTTGGCTAGATATGAGTTACTCTCAGATCACTATCGGCTTGTGGCAACTGGTTTCTTAGTCATTCTCTATTTGAATCAGATAAGCGTTATGGAATCTACTAGGTTTTAATTATAGTCGTTAAACTCGAATAAGTTAGACATAGTTTAAAATAATGATCGAAATAAACGAGATCCTTGCTGCATTACTTTCGTACCAATTCGATAGGCGAGCATATAAATTAAGAGGTAGGACGCGATCCATTAGGATCGCGACATTAGGTGTTTGAGCTATTATTAAATAGCTCAAACGCTCTCTACATAAGCGAAAGGCATGGTACATACCGACACTTATTTCTGAATGCCAAATACGCCCTGAGACTTTTGCACTAGATTGCGCAATATGAGATAAGAGGGAACACGTAACGATCAGCACTTTCCCCGTTCGTAGGCGCGGCAGATCACGAGACGAGTGTTGAGATAACGACCGGATCTAAAGGATCTAACATTATAAAGCTCACGGAACAACAATGGCCACTGAGGTCATGTCCGTTTACGTGCCACACGCACCACTTCGGACATAATCCGAGGCTTAATAACGCTGTTTGTATGCGGTTTCCTTCATATTATTGCTGAAAGCGCAATCGTAAAACGAAAGTGAAATATCCTCTGGTTTCCGGAACTGAGGTTGGAAATTGATTGAGTAAGAAAACTGAAGGTAAATTGTTCTGAACGATGTTATTTGAGAGGCAAGGGAGGCAAGTGTCTAATGACAGTAGTTTCATTCAGTGTGTGACGTGAATAACCACAATGTGAACTAAAACGGTTGCTCAACCTTAAATGTATTGAATTTGATTTGAGCATTTCAAAACTGTGACCATGGTCGATGATTTTGTTATCGTTGACAAAATAATGGGTTTGATGGTTGGAGACAAAATTACGGGAACAATTTTATTCAGAAGAGAATTTAAATCGCGTCAAAATCTAGAATCATGTGACCTCAGTAACGGATTAAAATAAAATAAAATCTTGGGTGACTTTATTGCGACCTTACATTTATTTATCATTGACCCAAAAATACTGTCCTTTTTAATTTTTATGTATATGAAAGAATTCTCTTACCCAGACGGCAGCCGGGCCTTGGCGATGGGAATCCTCGCACGAAGTCGATGCACTTGACTCCAAACAGACGGTAGAAGTAGTCGTCATCAGGAATACGGATCTCATTGCAGTAAGGATGCTTCAAGTGAGGAGGACGCTTGCAACACTCCTCGGGGTCGTTACGGTTCACAGGGTCTGGGTGGAAAAATAGCGGTTCATGCTGTTACTTAATTCTATTAAAAGTATCGAATGCTGAAGCATGTCTATCAATGCTTCTCAAGACTAAAAACACTTGCTCCTTCATAGCTTATAAAGGCGCAAGAGTTACAAAGTAGATAAGACTGTTCTTTTATTATTCGGAATCGATTTATCTTATGGTAAGCAAATATTTAGATACCATATTTGCTTCGTCGTAACCATGTATAGTGTACCTGTGTACAGCTCTTTCAAGGAGGCACTTCTTAATTCTCTTTGGACATAAATAAAATACCTATGCTTTGTTTGTATATTTGTTAATATAAAAACTTACCCAGTGGAGTCGCCGTGAGCGTGTAATCGTGGTCCATGAACTGTCCCCATGCGATGACCATGACGGTACCGGCGTGGTCATGGAACCCATCATCAGGGTGCATGGTACGTGACACCACACGAGAAAGAGGCAGGTCTTTACCGTGGTGGGCAATACGTGGCGAGTTAATGCCGTCCGCGAAAAGAGGACCTATTAATCTGAAAAGAGGAACCATATGACACATATTTCAAGTGTAATCTATGTAAACCTGCTCTCGCAAGGGGCTTTGCTTTAAATGTGTTTAATTCTAAAGATTTATCAGATCAGGGGTTACATTAAAATTTGAACAATTGAATTTTTTAAATATTTATATCTTACCTCTGGAAGGGAGCCATGGTAGCGCCCCAAGTAGGGTGCTGTAAGTTGTTGCAGAGACCGTCGAATCGTCGGAACTTGCCGGCGCGGCACTCCACGTGAGAGAACACTGGAGGACACACCTCACGGATGAGCGTGCGAGATGTGTCGATCAGAGGCAGACCCTTCTCGATCTCTTCGTAAGTCAGGCCGTATCTGTGGAGAGCGTTGAGTTTAGATTTGATAGATGCTTTTATAAGTATGCGTTTCCGCTAGAGCTGTACGAGGTAGTTATGCGATGCAGGAGGAGTAAATCCACTAATAGTTTTACTGCGCTGAGCGAGGCTAGGAAAATGAAGTAATCCTATTGGTGGATTTTTTCCTCGTGCAACGCTTAACTACCTCGCACAGCTCCGATGAAAACGCAGCCTAAACTTCTCGTTAGAATTACATATATTTATTATTTAGCCTTATATGGCCCTCCAATTTCTCCATTTCTCACGATCCCGCGCCTTTTTATTCCAGGTGTTTTTATTTAATTCATCTATTTTGATGATCGATTCTATTCTTTTATTTGGCTCATTTGCCTTCCTCTAACTCGCTTTCCATCTTTCCTTCTGTTCAAGTACATAAGTAGTATAATCAGAAACTATTTTGAAATCACCGTTATTTGAGTCCTTAATTTTGTCCAAATAAACGCATAAAATATTAGTTCCGAATATTATGTATGAAACATATGAATATACGATTAGATGCATTATTTATTCTCAGTCAATTTGAACAGATTTTAACTGAATTGAGTCCATTTAGGAAATTACCTAACTACCGCTACATTCCGTGAAATATTTAAATGTGGTCATAAAATTAGTATTTTATTTGCATGTTTACTTATGTCTAGCTATCTCTCTATATTAGGTGGTACAGATAACATAATATAGTCATAGTAGTTGTAACTATGGCCGCCGCTTTTAAGTTAATTAATTTTATGCAATTCATTTCTATATTGGCCTATACCTACCAAATTTTAAGGACCCGATACTTATAGTCTCATCACAATCATGATAATTCCAGGTCTACTGCAGAACTCAGCAGAACATATGATATCGCTAAATGAACGACCACTGGAACTAGTAGCAGTATCAATTTGTATAAAAGCTTGAAATTGGAATCCAGGCTTAAATCATCTTTATTTAAAAAAGGTAAACAAGTATATTAGTTACATATTTAAAGCTTCATAATGGCACATCTAATGCCGATTTGAAACGAACGTAACGCATTAAGGAAGCAATAGGCGTTTATGTTTTTATTGCTAACAGTATAAGTAATTGATTGATACACTTTACAAATGGTTATTGCAACCAATTCGGTAACGGATATTCAAATGCCAAGGTTTATTGCAATCATAACGAGAGTTTGGCCAAAGATTTATTCGAGTATACCAATTATGTTGTTGGTTGTAGGATTAATTGGGTCATTTGGCATTTTAAATGGTATGAGATCATCAGAGTTCCGTTGGAGTAGGTATTGATTAGGGCATTTATAGGTATGTAGAAATATATCGATGCGATGAAGGCGTGTCAATTGGACTTAATGAGGACATTAATCGCTGTCAATGCTGTCATCCAGGAAAATCCTTGAACGATAAAATTAAAATAGTAAATTGCATTCTTAATTGCAAAGCAGTTGCAACAACCGCAGTGCAGAGAAGTGGTATGAAGCTATCAATTGGAATTATACATAATTTAATAGTAATATACATTAGGACTAATTAAAATAGGTATAAAGCATACGTTACCAGTATTTATGTTACCCTTAAATCTACTGTTTGAACTGTATTAAATTTCTTCGGAAGATTCAGAATAAATTTGCTATTATAGATTTCATAGGTAAACATATGGATGCCCGTACAGAGATATATAATTGTATACAGGGTGTAAGTGACATCGTAACGGAAACTGATACCATGGATGTACACGACTCTAGACCCATCAGCGACAGAATATAGCGTCGGTTTTCCCAAAAAATCTTTGAACGAATTGTTCGCTTTTATAACAAACTAAAAATCTTCGAATAAAATTATAATTTTTTTTATAGTCCACCGCCAAATTCTAACGCTGAAGGGTCCATAATCATGCTGAATCCATGGTAATAGTTTTCGTTACGATGTCACTTACACCCTGTATATTCATAAATTTTGTATGTAACTCCATTCTAATAGAGGTCAAAGATAATCTATATGTGGTTCAAGGCACCCATGTACAAGTTTTTAATTGAATTTAATGTAAGACGAAGTTGTCTAGGTCAGCCTCATGATACGTTAGTTTTGCACAAAGATTAAGTACCAATTTATTGAAATTGAATATAATATATGCAATAGAAGAGGCAATTTCATGCAATTGTTGTAATAAAATTAGTTTTGTTTTACAATGACAAGGTTAGCGAAAGATATTGGTTTTCAAGGTGTATGTCGATGAGAAGTTTGCAATAATAAGTAATAGGTAGATACTTATTGATTGATTAGACCTTCCGACTGCAAAATGTGTGTGTTTTAGGTCGCGTACGTACAATATTTGCGGAAATTGTGAGTAGAAGTTCCAAATTGTATTTCCCGCCACAAGCAGTTAGCATCAACTAATATTATTATTTTTATCCTTTTCTTGCTAATAATACTAGAGATGTAGGTACTCATAAAATTAATTCAATGTTTTATTTATAAGTAACATTAACATTCACAACAATATATTCTATTAACTTACATAACACATTATTGGAAACTTTCATCACAATATAATAAGTTTACAATAAAATTACATAATGGAATATTTGATCGTTATTTTCCCTTTAGTGCCATACCGTGAGGCTTTTAAATCTACATAACGGTGAAAATTAAAAAGAAAATTACAATAAAAATAAAACACCCACCGTTTTTAGACCACAGTCTACATTTTAAATTTCGATCTCGAATTCGATAGATTAGATTGATTCGGGCGCCATCGAAGCTTCGTGTAACCTTGTATTGTGAATTTGGAAAAGCTTCAAACAGCAGAGATTAGCATTTAGCCCGATCACCATAGATGACGCATTGTTTTGTCAACATACCCAAAGAAATAGTTGAAAATTACTTTTTATAATTAAATTAAATATAAATTTGCTTTACCGTACGTCGGTCGTGTATCTACCTATTACTAACTTGCTCAAATATCTGATAAACTAAGTGGCTGAGGGTTTACGATCTATTTTAATTATATGAACCAATGAAGCCAAAGAAGTAGGCGTCCTAATGATTATATTATAATTATGTAAACTGTGTAAAATTAAGTCGAAGTTAAGAAAATTAAGTGTTGAGACGTCTCGCAGATTATAATCTTAATGTTTTATAACCAAAAGCACCATTTAGTTATATAACTCTGCCGCACTCTCCTAGTGAATTATAATTATAATTGCCGCGTTTTTATTGTTATTAGTGGATTACAAAAACACAATACAATGAATACAAAATGTTATTCTGTTATTATTTAGTTGTGTATGCCTCTATTCATAGAGAATGTAGCAATATGTTACACGATTGTTGTATGGCTTTACAAAAAGATGAATAATGTTCGTGCCTGCTTCTGTGGTCCATTTGTTCTTAACAATTAGATATTTAGGGACCAAAAAAATTATGATGAAGAAATTTAGAGATGATGATGGGATGAGAGATTCTATGAATTTTCTTTTAAATCTTTTTCATCCTTGAAACTATTCAACTGTTTGTAGATTTTTAGTTTTCAAGATTTCGGGTGATTCTCTAGATCAATACTAATAGTCTCTAAGTTTTTGATGGTTGTATTCTATTCAAAAATATATTCTTATTCGTGGGTGATTTAACAGTTACTTATGTTAGAATAACTCAGATAAAAATGCAATTTCAGTCAGTATTCAATGCTTTATTATGGGCTGTCAGAAATAAAATTAGAGTATTTATAATATTACGATTCTTTCGATTCACTATTAGGTATGGCTATAAACAGAGTGTAATATTTAACTAGGAAACTACTATTCATCAATAATTATTTAAATAGGTACTCATCAACTTTTATGACGGGACGAATGCTGAAACCGCAAATAAAATCTCCTGTTCCATACAAATAACTAAATATTACTCGACTGTTTATATGGAACAGCTGATATAATAATGTTCCAATAGTAAAATTTGTTCATAATGATGAGTACAATAACCATTTAAAGCCTGTTTTAATATACAGGGTGTATCGACACAAGTTAACGTAATATCAAATGAGCAATTAAATCCTTATCTGTATTTAACATTCAGAAGTCGCTTGACTTGTCATATTACTATTACTACATTTACTACTTTAGTTGTCTTACATTGAAACAATGCCAAATTGTAATCAAATATCGACCTAGATCCGTCAATCAAAACAGACAGACGGTTGTGGACGGTTGGAAATTAAATTATTTATGCGTCGACCTTCAAGATGATACGCAACGATAACTATGTACAACATTAAATCTCAAGTAACTCGATAGCTTTCAAAAATCCTATTTCGAAACCTATAAACCCAAAAAAATCTGAATTAATTATAACTAACCGTTAAAATTACACAGATGTTGCGTTGCATTTTTGAAATTAGAATGTGCAAATATTATGAAAATTTGTTTTGAATTTTAATGTAAAACACACGCGTTAGAATAAAACGAACACTACCTAATTCATAATAAGATTTTTATTTATTTATTTATGGATCTCCAAAAAAGTAGATTTTTGTTGTTACCCCTCACTAGTTTTTCTCCTGTATCGAGGGTACAGTTTACAAACATACATCTCACATGCACACCTACTCACACCCGGAACAACTGTAGATCATACAAATATTTGTGGCGTGCGGGGATCGAACCTGCGGCACGTAGCACAGAAAGCTAATCGCTTAGCCACTGCGCCAACCATGTCGTCAGATGTTATCTATCTACTACGAATTTTTTGCATTTGCCACCCAGATAGTGATTTTCATGCAACATTACATGATTTTTTACAGTTACCGCTGAGACAGAGACTTGACCTTGAGGATACCTAATCTTAAACCTGCTTAATGAAAATCAACACGATTATTTCAACGCTCAGTTTCTCAACACAGGTTTGCAAACTGGCGATCATAATACGTCTATGTACTCTTGAACTTCGAAATCATCACTATTATTTGGCAGAAATTGATTAAATCTTGTTAAACTTATAAAGCAATTACATTGGAAAGTTCAAAGCATTCAAGCGCTGTACAGTAGGATTCATTCTACAGTGAGCACAAAGCTCCTTCCTAATGTCCAATCTCTATTAGATAACCGCCCTTTATCACATACGGAAGTGAGCGGCCATTGGTGTTGAAGCACAAAGGAGCCCCGCGCTTGCCTCTGCAGCTGCACCGACCACTCTCGCTCTCTTCCGCACGACTGTGACGTATCTCGGTGATTCAGTCTCAGCCACTGCTCCGGTTACCGCTAATGAGACATGATGACATTTGCGCAGCCCATTCACTACAAAGGTCAGTACTCCTCGTAGGCGACAGCCGTAAGATCAAGGTTTAGGTTTTATACCATTTAGCGCACCTACATGTTGGGCTAATTATAATAATTGAAGGATTTGGCTATTATTAAAGTAATGTTAAAATAAAAAAACTGTTTTGACATTGAATCTCAATAGAGATACATTTTATATGCCAGAATTTGTTTTCTAAATAATTTAAACTTCCTTGCTCCTATTTCAAGTAATGACACACAATACCAAGCAAAGCCAACAAAAGTTTTGCAAGTGCACATATTGTTGTGGTTGTGGTTTCAAATTAAACGATCATTTTACCGCTCCTTGATCGTGTAGTCACATGAGTAGCTTGTGATTCGATACGGGGTCGTCTAGAATTAGGTCCATGACAGACGAAGAATAAATGTTACTTGATTAAGTGCATACCTACTACAATAGGGTCTTTGATACCTTTCCGCGTCGTGAGTGGACGGTGGCCGTGAACAAATTGAAACAAGACAAAAGCACGGATTTGAAAGAAGACCAGCCTTGGACATTCGTGTTTATTGTTTTCAATTAAAACTCGTGTAAGGATAAAGAGATCACGTAAGCTTTCGTAAGGCTAAGAGCTCAGTAGGTGAATGTCGAGCGAAAGTTCACATGATAATCATAATTAAAGCCAATCCTTGACTTTGGACTAATATTTGTTCCAAGGTTATCTCGTGTAAGTTTTGAATAAATCCTGCCTAGTTTACCTTTGTTGACATTAAAGAGTTGTCGAGACGGACATAGAAAGTAGTTTTAAGCTCGAATATATCACTGGAATGAATTATAATGTCAGTGCAATTGTAACTCACCTCCGGGCCAGGTTGATGGATATGTCCAGTATTAGCTCACCGACGCTCGCAAAGTGTTCAGCTTTCCAATCTCCTTTCGGTTGCGATACCACTGCGAAAGACAATTGAGTGTTATGGATTGGAATTTTTTTCCTGCGCACCTCAACCTCAATACCCTCTTTGCTAACTGGCTAATCTTTGTACTACGACGTGAGGGATTAGGTACCTACGGTAAATGGGAAAGAAAGGACATATTTTTTTTATAATATAAAACTAGAACTTTCGTCGGTCTTATCAAAAAAATCTACGATTTTGTTCGCAGGTTTTTTTCGTAAATTTTTGAAAAGACATACCCAGACCAAATCATGTATTGAATTCATGGTATCAATTTTCGTTATGATGTCACTTACCTACACCCTGTTGCATGGTTTACATGGCTAGTAAATGAAATGAAATGAAATGAAATTTATTTGCCTGAAGTATGGTACTGGTACATTGTAGGTACATACAGATGGGTGGTAAACATATTAGTACTAAACTTAACGTTTACACTATCACGTTTAAGATCGTTGGAAGACTTAATTTTTTCTCTTTCATGTAAGACTATCTATTGAAGAATGACTTTGCATTTTATTTGACATAATGATGCAAAAAGCGAAGTTGTATATTAAAATGTTACATTATGTCGAAAGCTGTCAGACGATAATAACATAACGACCCGAGATGTCTTCCGGTTCATGCACTTGACGACATAGTAATGTGACTTTCATGTTTATTATGCTCTCGCGCATTTTTTTATAATTTTAAGTCAAAAGACTTGTTTACATTATTTTTGCTTTATTAAAATGTCGATTAATTTACTTGAATTTGGTAAAAAGACCAGTGACTCAGGAACACCGCGGGCTAACAGTAAACAGACACAATAAAAAAGAAACCAGTTTCGTGTTTTACCGTAGGTAAAGGAAATTGCAGTATGCGTATAAAATACTTACAGATTCTGTTTCTGCCTTCAAGATAAGCTTGATTAATAGCTTCGTAAGTGATGCAATTCGTCGTTCCTTCATATCCGCTGAAACAAACAAAAACAAGTTTAATTATTTTGCGCCATTAATTTTACAATTCCTCAAAAGCTTACTCGTACGTGTTTCTATAATTTAATTGTAAAATAAACATTTGCCGTTTTAATGTCAGAGGTCATATTTGTAAAAAGTTTATGTAATCTTCCATTACAATGAGTATGGCATTACATTATACCATTTTTGGATAGAAAGTAGGTATAAAATATTTTTTGGTTAAACCAAATGCTTCAATGTAATGTGAATTTTTATTTACATTGCCTTTTATATTCAGACTTCTTGTGAAATCTTGTAGTTTGAAATGTCAAGCAGTAGAAACGAGAGTACAACTAGCAAGTTACGACTAATAAAACTATTTAGAAGTATAGGTAATTCCCACCTACAGACATAAGCTTAAATTAAATATGATGTAATAAACCCATTTGTACGGCGTATTCCGTATAATTAACAGCAGTAATTCACCCAATATCAAAAGAACTAAGATACTTACATATTTACAGTTCGCATTTGGCCTCGTGGCCTACATCTAATGGCAAGTAACAGATCTAAGGCCATCGCGCGTTACTTAACGAGTATCGTGATAGTAATCGGTGTTATTCAACATGGTATAAGTGTATTCACGTGATTCTTAAATTTGGTAACATCTCTAGAAGATGGCTCGGTTGATATCAAACAACTCATTACCTTTCTAGACGGAAAGCAGAAACTAATGGCATGTTACGTGAGCGAGATGGTGGGAAATAAGAGTATTGTTTACAGAAAAAAGGCGAAGGATTTAATTGCTTGATTCGTGAATAAATTCGCAACTATTATAGTTAATATGAGAAGTAACAACAGAAATAATCTTGTCTTTATCATGAATACCTAATGAAGGCGAATTAGCTACATTTTCTGAAAATATAGTAGGTAATTTAGATTGTATGTTTGTGTAGCAATATAAAAAGACTACGGATAAATAATTTAGCTACATACTAACAGAATTTAAGGGCTATTTTAAACATAAATAAAAATGTATTCAGGATAATACTAAAATCATCGTTTAATATTATTTATCCATAATTGATCTAATTGATCAAGTGACGAAACACAAATATTATAAACAGAGATAAAACGCACTGTTCTATTCTATTCTATTTTTTATTATGGCAAGTGGTGCCGATGTCGCACGGAACGCACTGTTAGTCTAGTATATTGTTCTCGCCGCAGGTAACCGGCTGCATACCGGCTGTGATTATAAAGGTGACAGTGACAGTATCGATTCGGCGGTTGGCCAACCATAGAGATTTTTTTTTTTTTGTTTCTTTAGTCCCCTATGGGACAGGCAAAGGGAGCTGAGCCCATACAGCCATGTCTGATTTAATTTTCTTGTCTTCTTTCTATTCTTCAGGCCAAAGCCAAGTCTTATTTTCTTCTTGTAATGTCATAAATTTAAAATCGTAAGGCCGAAGCCAAGTCTTATTTTCTTCTTGTAATGTCATAAATTTAAAATCGTAAGGCCGAAGCCAAGTCTTATTTTCTTCTTGTAATGTCATAAATTTAAAATCGTAAGGCCGAAGCCAAGTCTTATTTTCTTTTTTTTATGTCAGTGTATCTTCTTTTTCTTACTTTTTCATAAATAATTAAAATATTATTTCTCCTTTCTCGTCAAGTATATGGGTCTGTTACCAAGTGACATCGTTCGCATGTCAAAATGACTTAGATTGTCAATTTCAGATTTCATTTACAGTTGATATAAAATAGTCATAAATTGGTATAAAACAATCTTTTTTCCTCAAAAGTTGCTGAAGTGAGCGCGGGACATCTTCAGCGTTTTTAAAAATACTTAGGAGACGGTCAATGAGAATGATCCTTTGGAGAGCAAAACTAGGACAATCGAATACTATGTGATCCAACGTTTGTGTAGCAGAATTACAATAATCACAATTTGGGGAAGACAGAATGCCAATCCTAAACAAATGTGCATTAAATCGACAATGCCCCAATCGTAAACGACAAATCATTGTATAAAATTTTCTGTCCCGATAGATATTTCCTCCTACAAACCAGGGAGGAGAAATCTTGGTTTTAATCTCAGCTAACCATTTTCCTTTAATCTGAACTACTTGCTGCCATGAATTATGAAAATCTTTTACCAGTATGGATTTGAAGTGAGATATAGCATCAGAATTTGGAATGGGATTGTTTAAAATTGGACATACCTGATGGTGGTTAACTATAGATTTAGCTAAGTAATCAACTTGTTCATTTCCTACCACCCCAATATGTGAAGGTGTCCAAAAAAGCACGATATCTTTGAATTTCTGTAAATTGTTGTATTTTTCCCTGATATTGTAAATTATGTAACAAGTTTTTGCATTGCAACTGGGATTT
This sequence comes from Allophyes oxyacanthae, assembly GCA_932294325.1. NCBI lineage: Eukaryota > Metazoa > Arthropoda > Insecta > Lepidoptera > Noctuidae > Allophyes > Allophyes oxyacanthae. The sequence goes on from OW028620.1 coordinate 11,150,850, forward strand.
TCTAGTGCTCTCAATACACTCATACTGTCAGTGATAATAATCCATTTATTTTCTTGCCTAGTCCCTATATGCTCTAAAGCACTAAATATTGCCATAGCCTCTGCTGTATACACAGTAGCTACTGAAGACAACCTATTTCCGAAACCACTTCGAGCCTGAACATCATAAATAGCCATAGCTACAGCACTATCATTCTTAGAGCCATCTGTGTACAATTGATTGTAACCACTCCATTCCTCAAGCATTCTGTAAACATCCTCTTTAAACTTCAAAGACTCATTTATTATAATTTTAAGTGGGCAATACTTTGATTCATATGAATTCATGTAACAAGGCCAAGTAGAGCTAGTGAAAAAATTTTGGTCAGAACAATAATTTAAAATTTCAGATAAACCCTGTACTAGAAAAGGTGGATTGATGTCAACATTATTAATAGCTTTCTGTAACTTCAATAGAAGAGGATGGCCACTGATGGAAGAGATCTTGAAGAGGAATTTTGTTCTGAGATAATTGAACCTAAGCATCAATGGAGGCAAATTACATTCCACCTGCATTGAAACTATAGGTGTTGAACACATGGCTCCCAAAATAACACGTAAGCACTTGTTTTGAATTTTATCTAGTTTTTCGATTAGTTTTTGTACACCGCTATAGCAAAAAAAAGCATACTCAAAATGACTTCTTACTAAAGACTTGTATAAAATTAATAGAATCCCTGGATCAGCACCCCAATAAGTGCCTGCAAGAGATTTCAAAATATTGCAAGCTTTTAATGCTCTATTTGTTAAGTAATCAACATATGTATTCCACTTAAAATTGCTTTGAAAAGTGACACCCAAAAATTTTATTGAATTTTCCACCAACATAAGGCTATTATTGTAATAAATTTTAATTCCACCAGACTTAACAATCTTTTTTGAAAAAACAACAACCTTACTTTTTTCTTTGCTGACCTCCAAACTGAGACATTCAAAATAATGTCCCAATTTTTGGAGGGCAGTATTGAGTTGTGTCCCAATGCTATAAAGGTTTTTTCCTGAACAATATACCACCAAATCATCAGCAAATTGCAAATTACAAACATCATTACCTAACACAATATTTAATTTATAAATATATAAAATAAATAGTAAAGGACTCAATATTCCTCCCTGAGAAACTCCTCTATAAGAATATCTAGGTCCTATTAATTGATTATTAACTTTAACATACAGTTTACGCCCATTTAAAAACTCAAAAATCCAACTTACAATTTTTCCAGGAACATTAAGTGAAAGGAGGATGGATGATAATGTACTTAAATTTACATTATTAAAAGCCCCAACAATATCAAAGAAAACACATCCCAAAATTTTATTCTCAGCTAGAGCACCATGGATATCCAGAAATAAATGAGACAGACTTTCCCGAGCAGAACGACCACAACGGAAGCCAAACTGATTATAAGGTAGTAAACAATTACTTTCAATATAAAATATTAATCGTTGTTTTAGAAGTTGTTCAAATATTTTACCAACACATGAGCTTAGAGTAATCGGCCGATATGACTCAGCCATACTAGGATCTTTACCCTGTTTTAGAATAGGAACTAAACAATCTGTTTTCCATTCCTCTGGAATTATAGAACAATGCCAAAGTGAATTCAAAATATTTAAAAAAATTAATAAACTATTTGAATTTAATAATTTGAACATTTTGTATGAGAGCCAATCTAAACCACATGCTGAATCTCTTCTTGATCTTAATGCAGATTTTAGTTCTTCAATAGAAAAGATTTCCACCATGAAATTATTTGTGCAATTTGCCAAAGTATTATGACTAATGGTGAAGTTATTTTGAACTGTATCAGGAGTATACTTATGCAGAAACTGAGAGATCCATTCACAACTAGAAAACAAACTGCTATTTGAAGAATTTTTGAACTTCCTCATTTTTGCCCAAACTTGACTCATTGAAGTGAGCCTATTAATGGAATTACAAAACTCTAACCAACATGCACGACGCTCCTGTCGTAAAATTCGTTTTTTTTGTGCTTGCATACGTTTGAAACTTGTAAAATTGGATAAACTAGGATTTAATTTAAATAAGATGTAAGCTTGCTTACAGTCCTCCACAGCTTTAGCACACATCTCGTTCCACCAAGGAAGTTGAAGCTTCCTTCTTGGTCCACGAGAATTGCAAGTGGCATTTTTCCTGTTATTATTAAAATTGATTACTGACATCTGAACTGATTGTAGGATTATTGAACACAGATTATTATATGTATCAATATGACTCAAATTATTATTATACTGAAAACTAGCCAACATATCATTTACAATTTTTTTATAAATACACCAATCTACTAATTTCAGATTACTATGAAGAGGAATATTTGAAACATTAGAAGGACCCACATCATCAGCGGCATCTACGACATATTTTGTAATAGTAGGCAGATGATAGCTGCCCATAGGATCCTGAAAAACCTGCCACTCACAAGACAAAGCCAAGGAAGAAGTAACCATAGTTAAATCAAGACCATTTGGAGTCCATAGATGAGACCCTACAGTAGTTGGCTGACCATCATTTAAGAGTATCAAATCATTTTCATCAATAGAATCCATTATAGCTCTGCCACGAGAGTCGTCACTACGACAACCCCAAAAAGTGTGATGGGCATTAAAGTCCCCAGCAATTATTAGTGGTTTAGGAATACTATTTATGAGTGAATCAAATTTGTTCTTTTCAAAAGGAGGATTGCAATTTCCAGGGCTATAGAAACTAACTACTGAAATGTATTTGTGATTAATTTTAATTTTAATAGCGATATTTTGAATAGAATCGTCAAAATATGTATCTAATAACCTAAATTCAATACCATTACGTATAAAAATAGCAACACCATTGTGATCATTACCACAATCATTCCTGACTGTGGTATAACCACGAATGTTGCATTGTATGTGTGGTTTTAACCATGTTTCCGAAACTAAAGCTAAATGTATGTCGTTATTATAAAGAAACTGTTGAAACTGTAGTTTATTACTTAACAAACTTTGTGAATTCCACTGTGCAATATTTAAAACTTTATTATTGAATTTTATGTAGTATTATTTTTTCCCTGAATAGTCTCTCTAATAGCAGAAGTTATAGTTTGTGTACAAATGCTTTCATTTTGTGTTTTATTTAACTGAATCAATTTAACAATTGATTCTGTCAGCAAACTCAATGCTGTGCTATTAGACAACACCAAATTTATAATGTCTGCCGAATTTTCCGATTTGTTCAGTGATGGGAAATTAACTTTATTAAATAAGTCTGAAAAGGGGGTTTTCACGTTATTTTTGCTTTCAGCAATCTTTTTCTTCTTGATGGGACATTGGCCAGATATGGACAGATGATTACCTTTGCAATGAACACATACGGCCTTTTCAGCAGGTACTGAGCACTCCTTGAAGGAATGACCCTCTGTACATACTGAACATCTCTGTGAATTTTTACAAAATTTGGCTAGATGCCCAAAACGTAAACAGCGGAAACACTGTTTGACTGGAGGAATATAAGGCAGCACTGAAAGCCGCCACATTTTGATGTGGACGTAATCGGGTAATGATGTAGACGAAGCAAAAGTGATGACTACAGTTTGTGTAGGCTGTAACTCAGATGAATTATTTACTCTAACTTTTTTCATTATCCTTCTGACACATATTATTTTTTTGGAGCTTGATATAGCTTTGAAAATCTTCTTATTTGACATGTCTGTGGGTACTGAAGTAATAACTCCGGACAACTCTGTTGTCCCAGCCGGAATTGAAGCTTTGATCGACTGTTCTCTCAAAAAAGTGGCATTGTCCATGAATGAATTTGCTAGGTTCGGCCGATCAAAAATGACGCCAATTTTATACTTGTTTATTTTTTTCAGGTATTTAATTCCTTTGACAAATTTAGTGAAGCACCCACTTAGGTACATCATATCCCTATGTCCTATAGGTTGATCTTCATTCGTGCTTTCAATAAATACAATGAACTCATACCCAGCAACGGCGTCCTCGGGGTACCTCCGGCTGTAGTCTGTAACTCTATAGGGGGCATACTTGTCTGCAGGTTTTTCTGGAATACTGCTAGAATCTTCATAATCTGACTCACTGCTGTCTGAAACTGAGTCTTTAGCAGCACCAGGAGTGTCCGCGTCATGATCCGGTTTGGCTTTTTTGCGTTTTTTTGCCATCCTTCCTACACCTAAGCTATTCTAGCTTAAAAAATGCTTATTAAGTTAAAAATATTAATTGTATGACTAATATATACACTAAATTAACTATTAACAGAAATTGTACAACTAAATATGTACAGATTAGGAAATTTTTAAAATAAATTTCAAGAGAGAAATAAAAAGACCGCCTATTGTTTAAAGCTTCCCGCGCTTTTTTCCCAACCATAGAGATTTAGATAATGAGTGAAGAATGTCAAAACTCCTAAGCAAAAGTTTTTTGGAAATTGTTACCGTTTATGTTACTTATATGTATATACCCATGATGTTTATTTATAACATAGCCAGGTGAATAGCCACATTTGGAAGAATCATATTTTACGACAATTATCTAATAAAAAATTAATAGCGTCTTCATCACTTTTATGAACAATTTTATTATACAGAACCATTCTATTGATACGAAATCTATAAATACAGATAGTCCTAAATTTTTATTAACATTTCAAATATGTTCCGGTTTCGAGTCACATGACTGAATTGTTTTGCATAAATATGCAATATTACCAAAACTGTTACATCTAATATTGTTGTATTTATTAGAAAATAACTTTCATTGTGTCTTTACACAACTTTGTCACATGATTATGAGAAATGCATAGAGATAATACATAGTACTATTTCTATGGAGAAATGTTTCTAGATTACGATATAACCTGACAGTCACTTTTTTTTCCAGAGAGAGGAAATAAATGTTCGTATGTATACGTATATTCGATATAGTATTTATAGTTCTTGAACAGGGATCGTCTTTTTGTCGGAATGCGGTCACGGTTGTTGATTAATTTGATCCTCTTTTTTTAAAGTATTCATTAGCTTTTCTATTGTAGCCATGGTTTCTTCAAGACTGTGTCTTGTCAAGCTGTCTATAGGAAGAACCATGTTCAGAGTTAATAATGACGGGTATTTAGCTCTTAAATATCTTCTGTTGAACCCTGTTACGATGAAAGTTCTTAAAGATAATACAATTAATAATATTCATATTCATTTATTTTAGTAAAGGCAGTTATTCTAAGCACCATGCTAGACCAATCGCGGTGACAGCAACAACTGTTATCTACAGTCCATACTTATATTGTAATCGATTTCTGTGTTTTTTCCTAGTGGATAGTCACAAAGGAGACTGTGTACAAATTCAGAGTCGCCAGAGAGCCAAGTGGCCTATGCTTGGAATCAAATTGCAAGAACCAAATATTGAGATCCGAAGACGAACAAAGGTTCAAGACGTTGAATACCGGATAATGAGTTTCAATTGGAATTGGGCAGGGCATTTGGTCAGATGTGGTGGTGGCAGGTGGAGCCGAGCTTCGACAAAGTGAGGACCACGGATTGGAAAACGGAGCGTAGGATGTTCAGCAGCGCAATAGATGGATGACATAAAGAAGTGTGGGTGCGATTAGCATAAGACCGAGGAATGTGGCATGAGCAAAGAGAGGCTTTAACTCAGGAGTGAGTAGAGTTGACTGGATGATGATGATGTTATAAACGGTACAGTGTACAATGATAAGTACTCTAGTACGCTTAATCGTCATGACATTACTCTAAAATCTTCCTCAATCGTTAAAAGTTTAATTACTTGTTCTACAACTTGTTGCAATAACCCAGGTATATTGACGTAGCGTTGCCAAACGTTTCGTTCCCACGTCCACGATACAGAGGCGTCTTCGATTCTCACCATCAACTCTTTCCACTAAAACGTTGTTGCAACAACTTCTGTTACGCTATTTTTGCGTGCTATGCGAAAATAAAGATGCCTACATTTACATAGCGGTTGTTTACCAGCTGTGTGAGTTTAGTTTAATGTGTTTTCATAACAGCATTATCAGGCATTTACTTGTGTGTTTATAAAATTACATGAACAAAATAATTTTAATAAAAATTATGATTTTACATTATTCTGGTAATTATCTACCATGTTGTCTTTGCCAATCGGTGTCGATTAGTCACTGCACTGCACATGTGTATGTTATAATAAGGACTTGTGCTGATCAATATCTACTAAAAGATCTATTATTATAAATTAATTGCTGTGCTATGGGTGTAACCTGAAATATATGAATTTTATTTTTAATCATATACGCAATCCTTGAGTTTTTATATTCTTTAAAGACTGTAATTGACTTTTAATTCTTCACTTAAATATAGGTGTTGTAAGCTGTAAGATATAAAGTTCGTCGCATACCACGGGGGCGTGCATTTATGGCTATAGAAAGTAGGTAGATAAAATCTGTAATAATAGTTTATTTTGCGATTTTTTCGGCATCAAACTGTCTAGAAACATTAATTTTATATCTAGCCGGGGGCATATACTATCTCGTCTCGACAAATTAATTCTAAAACCATTCATCTTTATGACCATATCCCACACTGATAGAGATATTTCATTTTCGTTCTTATAAAATAAGTTTTGAATTTGAACACGTAGTAGAAAATTGGAACGGCACAGAATTTCGTCAGTTCTCGGAATACCACAATAGAATCGATAAAACGTTCATAAATCAATAAAATGTAAATGGCGTTTCGTTTAGTAGTAATTATCTTCACGAGAGCTGTTGTACCGTTTTGCCTCAATATCGCCGAGTAGGAAGAAAGGCGTGACCGAGTGCTAGACAAATGATGCGCGAGGGTCGGTACTGGCCAGGTACCGGGAACAGGCCGCACCGTTATACGGACACAGCTGTCGAACGTGTTGAACAATGTTTGCTAGGTTATCAACTCTTGCGCGCAATTTACGGCTCTTCGTTGAGATGACGGTTCCAATTTACAAGATTAAGTTACCTACGAGTTCATATATATTTTCACTATAAACAAAGAATCGAGAATTAACGAATAAAATTATACACTTATTTGATTAATTTATTGTATTGAATCTGAATGTTAGTTAAGTCCATAAGGCTAAAAGTGAGTTAAGAAGAGATTAACATAAGGTTGTAGGTATGTTGTGTATGATTTTGTATTATTTTTTGTTTATTGTTATGAACCATATTTGATCCTGTACATACCAGTAGGTAAACCAATCAAATAATAGTAATGTTCTATTTTACGCATGACTGCCTTGGATAGAATATCATCAGTTGAGCATACCTCGCGACAAATTAACATCTATTCTATTTTGAAAATTGTTTAAGTTATTGAACATAAATAAATGAAGATTGAATGAGAAAATAAATTTGTGTTTTATTTCGCATTCGCACGCATTATTAATGGTATGCTCGCATGTTTGAAACCATTGTGAAGTTTGTGCGCCATTCTTTATTTATCTACGCGTTACCGTAACCCATCTATATTAGTGCGGTTACAAACTTTTAAATCGAGGTGTATTGTTGGTTTTACGACGTAATCGTACTGAAGGTACTACAAATTAAGCGAAAGGATTTTGAAAGTGAATGTCGAATTGTCGATCTGTCAGTTAGCTAATGCAACATTTGTTGTAGATGAAAGCATCGAGACCTATGTTATATTACGACACGAGAGGTCATCTCCGCTGGAGGCGAGCGTGGCAGACGATGATAGAACAAAGCAATTGTATTGTAGAGCTCCTGTAATTGCTCCTAATTACCTATACAAATTCGGAAGTGCAGCGTTGTATAATCGAGAAAGTCTATTGTGTTTATTAATGTCATCAACTATCATCAAACGTGTTGCAAATGTAAAAATGGATGTGCAATTCTATTGTAATTCTTTAGGACAACTTTTACATTTTCAACATATTTGTGTATGCTTATCGCTGAGGTACAAAATTGCAGTAATCTGATAAAATGTATAATAAACTGAGACATGAAACTAATGTCGACAACTTTTATTGAATCCTTTGTGTTAAAGTCCCACGTAGGTCATTGGCACAGCACATTATAGTCATTTGAACGAATAAATTTTGTACGGTCATTTATCACATACCGTGGAGAAAGATAAGTAAGTGCAAACTGTCAAGTGTGTCGCGGAAGTGTGTCAAGTTTGCGCCGACTCGTGACGTAACGGCGACAGTAAAGATCGCTGACTCCCGCGCACTGAAGTGACACTGGACCGGCCGGTGTAGGGCTGTCTCAACTATAGTTTTTGTTATACTTTTTGGAGAGAAGCCAAGAAACTATTTCTGGTTTTTTTAAAAGTTTATGTTGCATTTGTTTATTTACCCAAGAGAATACTCATGTACTCAGAATTCCATTTCTATGTAATAATCCATAAAATTCAGTTTAACTTTTTACTGAAATTATTGTGATCGACGTGTACATCGACTTAGAAATAAAGGAAATATTATAGTTAAAGTTTATATGGAGAAGGAGTGCAGAAAGCTAAAATGTATAATTTTAATATAATTATGGTCGATTTTCGACCACTGGGCGACCACTAGTTATTATTATTGTCTTCACAGAACAAGACTGTCTTAAAAATTAGCTACCACATAATATTGTTACTTTCAAGAGCAAGTTTAGTGCAACTGAAAATTCAATACATATACATAAGTACAATAGATCTCATTGTGCATTGTATGTTTGCAAGTATAATATTATGTGGTGAATCATTGCGAAAGCGTGACATTCGATGCACGTTCAATGGACCAAGTGACAGTGAAATTGAACACTCTAAAAGTAATTTGATACAACAGAATATCTGCATCGCTAAATCTTAAATATCGCTTCATATGATTTTCCTACAGAATAGAGCTATTTACATCGTTGTAAAACGACGTTTTAAATTCAATACATTTTTATTTATTGTCAAAACTAATCGACAAATCATTATTCGTTTCGTCACTTTTGCATACTATTTTAATTTTAACTTGACGAGTCGTGAAGCTTGTCTTTTTTACACCTACCTAGATTGAAAGGGATGGATATCTTGTCAAAGACCATAATATTATTACTTACTTATTCATATATTTGATTTTTATGGTCCTTACTAGTATATCGTCTAACTGTCAACATTACCATAACAGGTGTTGTTATTTTGAAGTGAGAGAATTTTACGGGAAATACAAGGTCTTTCTAGTCCCGTTGTATTCATTCATTCATGAACAACTTTTACGATGAGACGGATGAGACCCCTTAAATCACCAAAATAAACAGCAGTTCTATACAAATAATTAGTTTGGTCTATATTCCAACTTTCCAAGCTTTGCAATTTGCTAACAATTGCGATTATACTTAATTCAGACATTTTGATTAAAATACGGTTTGGTTGTCAGAATATTAAGCTAGACCAATACATATGCATTTGGAATGGTAATTTCAGAACCAATTTGATCTGTCTCCGCATATGTCTGTAAACGCAAGTGATTTCATACATACTGCCGTTTACTTAAATGGCCTAATAGCTATTCAAGCGAGCTATCTATCATCGTTAATGTTAATAAGCCGGGTTGGGAAATATTCTGTATTTACAGTACAGAATTCAATTATTATATTACGCGTATGTAAGTTATGAATTAACTTAATGATCCACGTTGATTGTAGACATTATGATTCTTGCAATATCAAACGATGTGGACATTTTGTCATCGATCAATACGCTACTTTCCAAGATTCCTTTCGCAAAAAATTTCAATGAGAAATGCCTTAACCAATTACATAAAAGTTAATACAAAATGACAAATAGGAATCCTAAGATCTTGGACGAAAATCTTAATCTGAATCTAAATCTTCTGAAAAAACTGCGCCTTATGGACAATTTCTTCATAGACACAACACCTTAAGTAAAATTTGTCGGGTATAAACAGATATGCAATTAATATATTGCGTTATGGTTCAGTTCAAAAGTGTTACAGGTATACTCACAAGTTGCCCTTGAGCAGGTTGATGCTGTAGTCGTAGGCGGAAGTGCGGCCGGGCCCGTTGAGGTACAGCGCGCAGTCGCTGTTGTCGCCCACCGTCGACAGCGGCGCAAGAGGCGTCAGGGCGCTTGCGTACGCGCAGCATAGCGCTGCTAGTATCGTCCTGTGGGCAGATTACGGTTGATTAGGTTTTGTTGAGTTAGGATAATGATGCATTTGGATAATTTTTTAGTGAAGTCTACCTATACCAAAAAGCCGAATGTAGTAGTTAAATCAGTTACTAACATGTTGCCTTTTGGGGAAAAGATTAAGATTGTATTTATATTTTACAAGGAAAGTTCGTATCAATCACAAAGTTTGGAACAAAAAGTCAGTAACATTCTGCAGATGACATTAATTTCCTGGTTATTTTGTGATTACTTTATTTGAAATCGATTTTCATTTGAATTGAATGTCCGTATCAATTCGAACATTGATTGATTTCGTTGCCTTTACGGATAAATCCCAGCTTTGAAAAGATTCAATCGAATCGGTTTCGATGTACAATTTATTTATTGATGCAATGCAATTAGACGCGGCGCCCGCGCCGCATAGTCGCGGTTGCCTGTAACTGGGTCGCTCCAACCGTCTCAGAGTTTTCATAACCGCATCGCACCTTCATGTGATTAACTTTAGATAATTATAAGTAATTAAACTAAGTAAGTATGCTTGAAATAATGTGAAACGCAGTGTAAAGGTATGAAAACATGTAGAAAGAAAAATGTATCTATATGTATATATAATGTATGCTTCAAGGAGTAGGCGACGTATATAAAATATAAATACATACTTCATCCGGCTATTTAAATATTTCACTAATTTTTGATGATCTATCTGATCATTAATAACGTTGTAAAGTTTATCAGAATAGTCCAAACATATACCTAAATAGAGTCCTTTTCATAGAAAGCAATTTCGTCTTTGGTTATCAATTAAATAATCAACTCAGATTATCGCAGTTTACTATTGGATATATTTATATACCTCTCCGAATTAGTTTTTTTGTAAAGTATACTTTTGAAAAGGATTTTCTTTACGGGTTTTCAAATCCCGGTATTTTATCCCGACTCCCCCCGCCCTGAGACACTCACGAGAAAGGAAGTTTGGGATCCCCTGCTACGCAAAAATAAATACAGTATCCCCCAAAACTTTACTTAGTATTATAACCGTGTGTATAGCTACTTGTTTGTTGTTGTAACTTGAATGTGGTACAGTATAGTATAGTCTTATACTAACTTTAAGCTATTTACTTATGATTGCATCGTATATTGATTAACCGAACTCTATCGCTTAGCCATAGAGTACGTCCTTGCCTTCTAACTTACGACACCGAATTACATACATAATAACGTATTCAATATTGCTTTGGAAAATTCCAATTACGTTTCGAAAGATTAAATTTTCTTCACTGTTGGGACATATTGATAAAGTGTGACTTGTTCATCTATTTTGAGTGTCATCCTCATAGAGTGCAATGCATTTCTCGATGACCGGCTCATGTCCGCATTTAATTTATTATACACGTAGTTTTTTACTCATCTACTATCAATACCCGAGATTAATTGGATTTTTAAAAATACTTATGATTTTGGTCGCATATTATTTAGTTGTAAAAATTGCGAACAAAATCGTGAAATTTTTGAAAAGACCTTAATTCTAACATTGAGATTTCCAGAAGCATGTTCTTAATCCGTGGTATCAGTTTTCGTTTCGATGTCACTTACACCCTGTGTTCTTTAAATTTTCATTGACTTCTAAATAATCTTTATTTGCTAGAACCATGGTTACCTAAATTGATGTAAAAGTAGAACAAAATACCAATGTTTGTTAAAAAGAATTAATGTGTCATCACTTTACCTTCTTTATTATTAAAGTAATTAAAATCGAAAGTGTTTTTATATGACCGTGATGAGGCAATTCTACGAGTGACCAATAAGTATGCGCTTTGCCTAGAAGTACATGTAATGTATTTCAAAATTTTTGCTATTTATTAAGTAATTAAACTTAACTAGAGCATTGCCTAGATCCCAGTCTAGTATTTCACCATTCACACATTTTGTGGTCGTTGCTACATATTGATATTTTAGGCTCAAACCATTACAAAGATAAAGATTGTAGCTGAGACCAAAAACTGGTCGAAAATTACTATCCAAAACTAAATGGTAGGTAATTACGAAAACACATGGTATTCGTGACACAGATATCAATAGAATTCCTTCAAAGAATTATAAGATTAATAAATATTGATTTTGCGCTCACGTATGTACATACTTTATTGGAAATATGATTTATTTCGTAGACGTAAGAAAAAACAATAAAATAACTTAGATACTAAAGCTTAGCTAGAGCAAGCTTGACACCATTTTGATGTTTAAAAAGTATATTATGTATATGTATGACTTTAGACTAACAGTGTAGACATAAGATTAAAAATATTAAGCTTAGTTTTACCACTAATTTGCGTGTATTAAGTAGTTGTAATATCCTTTCAAATTCATCTAAGCCAAGCCTTGCAATATGCGTGTCATAAATATTTATGCGATATGCTACGGCATTACAACGAGTAGTATAGACTTAACATACTTATTATGCTTAAGCTAACAAGACGAATTGCCTCCGCTTTAGACATGTATTTTGAAGGAAACATTATTTTTTACAGCCATACTGCCACAAAACAACAAAATGTATGTGGAGTATGTGTATTTATTGTATGTATGTAATTATGTATTCATCAGTATTAGGTATGTATTTATATTTAATGTAAATTATATACACGTATCCTTTACACAATATGTCTACATTTCTTCTTTTTAACCTCTCCTCTCGTAGGTCTGCTGGAAGAGATTTCTTTAGAAATAAGCAGTATCTACATACCTTTGTACTTTGTACTTTATACTCGTAGGTACTTCATATTTCTCATGTATTTTGTGTGCAGGTGTGCATAAATTGTAAAAAAATGATAGTTCGAAATTCAAATGACTAACTTCAGAAACTAATATTTTGTTCAAAACGGAGAATCTAGTGGACGCACCAGTTATACTGCACTGCCATATAACGAGGTATGAGTTCCTGTAACATTTGTCTTGCCTATAAGCTGCTAAGCAAGAGCGATCAATCACCCGTCAAACGTTATTCGTTATATAACACGAGCGGATCTCACACCGGTACTCGCTCGTCGCACAACTTTCTGTGAAAATGTAATATCTATAGCTATTAATTTAATTACGTGTATTCCGACGCAAACATGTTCAATCTGCCCAATTATCTCAGGATATTGATATTTTGTTAAGTGATTCGTAACTTTCTATCGACTTTCTGCCTCGGGGCAATATATTACTATCGACATTTATGCTTATTTTATTTAAACAGTAATGTTAATTGATCCATTCAATGATGTAATGGATATCGATATACATATACTAGCTATAAATCATTCACGCTGATCGATATGTATAAATATAGCTGCTAGTAAAACAGGGAATTAGATTTATTTAGCAAATTTTTAATAAGGAAACATTGTGAGGCAAGTCACATCTTCCCTGATAATGGTATAACAGGACGACCACGACAGCTCCGTCAAGAGCGAAAGCAAAGAAGAAGATGCCTTGAAAATTTACTTAAATACTTTATATTGACTAGGCAATTTGGATTTGATTTCATAGTGACTGAAGAAATAATTTGCCAAAGACAGTTCACAAAATGTTAGAGCCTATTATCGTTTGACCAGATAAAGTACTTAGAAATCAGATTTTCAAACCCAAGCTAAAACCGGAGGTTATAAACAACTGCACTATATAATAAAATTACAATATATCGACTAAGGCACAGGACGCATTAACGAGCACTTGTTTGTAAATAGTGACCGTTTCCGTTTGTCACGTGATCATGTCTCGTGACCGCGGATAACTTGGCGACCTCGCCTTATAAATGCCATCATCAACTTAATCCTCTCACCAGGAATATGGCTAATGTTTATTGGAACCATATTACCACATACCAAAGTTGCACCCAAAAGCTTTGTAAACGATATAATTCAGTAGTTGTCTGCGTCACAGAAAGTTGCGCGAACGAAGATTGTAGGTGTAACCACAGATTACTGAAGTTTTAGTTTGGTGTAACTTATTTACGTGGAAAAACGTTTCAAAATTCGGTAGTTGTCTATCGAAATTAAATGATTACGAATCTTTTCGATGTAACTTCTAAACGCCGTAATTTATTACTCGTAATGTAGCTAAATAATTGCTCTATTTTGCATAGATAATTGTGTGAATAGTGTACTGTTGAAACAGCAAAAGAATTGTTAGGTAATGTTTATTATGTGAAGTGCACAGTTTATAACATTTTAACATGCAACTTTTTATTTATAAACTGTTAGTCAAAATACTTACTAATTTTAATGAATGCATTTCTGTTTTTATAACAAAACCATTGAACTTAAAATAAAATACGCAACAATGTTTTTTGTCCGACAACTGTTACGCAACGCAACATGGCTGCCCCAGTGACCGCGCGGCGGCGCCAGCGCTTCTTGCGTGACCGATATGACGAGCACTTTTCGAGCAAACATTTATGGAAACCAAACAATTTGAGAATACTCATGTATACTTGCCTTGCATATAATGTTTTGTTAAACGACCACTGAGCTTTTTATTCAAACAAAGCTACCATGTACGGTATCTTGTATTCTTTATGTAAGAGGCTTATTACACTAAAGTCTATACGATTATGAGGATTTTGATCGGGATAATATGTGTATAATTCAGTAGCAGATAGGACGCTCTGTAAATGGAATAAGTGCGCCCTATGTAGGTGCGACGTTTTGGTTATCAATACCAACCCTAGTTATCGGGTTGTGTAATAAGTCCATTAGCCTTATCCCAGTAGTGTGTATACTATAGATACTACAGCTTTGCTTATATGGGGACCTGTCGTGGACTCATTAGCCGGTCTGTCCCTTCGTCGGTGACATCCAGAGTTACTGGTTTTTACGAGTCTTACATGTATCATGATTCATGACGAATGAGGACACATAGTAACAGACTTGAATCGTATTGAATCTGCTTTTTAATTAGCTTGTAAAGTATACATAGCTAATCTTATATCAATATCTTAAGGCAATGTTATACAATAGTTGAGATTTCGTTTAAGATAAAGAAGGTTGATAGCGTAATGATTTCTTCGTAGCCATAATTTCCTTTGTGTAACTAAATTCTTTCTAACGACAAAATAAGTCCACAGCTAAAGTTTCATCAGTAAGTAGTTTAAAAAAAAGGTTGATGATATTCTTTACACTTGTATTTTAATTTAAGTAATGCATAATTTTATTAATTTATGTAATCTAAAGTATACTGAAGTAATGCAATTAAATTTTCAATGTAAGTTAAACAATTCTAGATAGTAATGTTATTGTAATATTAATGTGTGATGTTATTAATACTTTGATTGGTGTGTACGCTTTTATGCGACGTATTTGCGTTGAAGAAACATGGTAATTTTAAACTAGTGTCTGTAAATATGTCTTTGGTGTGACTTATATAAATAACTAGAAGACCAAATTACAAAGTGGTCGGCCGCGGGATCTAAAAATAACATAAAGCTTCCTGAAACCTTACGTAACTGAGTAAACAAGATACTTGTTTTATATTTCATGCTGTTAAGAGTAATGGCGGTAACTGCATGAATTCTTACGTCACAAGTCATGAATGTGAAAAAAGTCGAATATAAATCGCGCACTTTTCTCCTTCGTGTTACGATTCCCGTGTGTTGCGTAAGCGCCGCGGTCATCGCGATGCGCGGATTACGTCAGCGACCCCTCACCCTTCACTAGCGAGTAGCGATAGACATCTTTGAAAGGATTTACTTTCTTCCATTTATCTATTATGTTAGATTTGTTCTGTTTTCTTTTCGGGTTTCATAATAATGAATAGCGCTCTAAGTATAGTTTAAAGTTTTAATTCGCGATTGCTCCGTATCATAGGAAATAGCAGATTTTAAACACATTTGTGTTTATACGCAATATATTGATACCTATAATATAATTATTGTTACCAACGATAACTACCTTTAGTGGTTTTAAATTATTTTACTCATTATCAACACATGGAAAATGTCAATATACCATGACTAGGTATGGTCATGATCATTAAATCACTGTCACTTTAAACATGATAATGTGACAATGATTGTTAATATGAATAGGTATAGTAAAAGTGCCATCTTCTTATTTTCGTGTCGTTAGTGTTTAGCTAACAACAGTTACAGATTTTTTTTGGCTTAAATTGGTCTCGATTCTGCGCAGAATGAAAATCTCTGTTTTTAAGCAATGACATAAACCAATTATCAAAATGATGTCAAAGACATGATAAATGAAGTACATAAATATCTATAATATTGCTGAGAAAAATTGAGATCTCTGCCGCCAAAGGTTCAATTCGACGCCGTAAAGATTCTGCAAATTCTCGTTATGTAGAAAGTGTCAAATTAGCGATTGAAAACCGGTTCACTTCCGATTATCCAATTATTTATTACTTCCAAACGGAAATCGTTACATCATTTATACATATTTGCAAATTTGTATAATTTATACGCAAAACGAATTTTCTTTTACATCAATATTTTTTACTGTATATTTATGTCTTAAACAATTGTAGATGGTAAACAATGTTTAAATAAATCATTACGAAGTCGTTTAGAAAATTGATGTGATGCTTCTGTTTCATAAGACCTTCACCTTGGAGGTAACGGTTATGCAAAATATACAAACGTAGATGAAGGTTTACTAAAATTTTCGTTAGGGTATGAAATACAGACAGCGTAGTTGAGATTTTTAAAATAATTTTTCATAATATCATGGAAAAATAGGCCTCAAAAGTTTTAATAAAATATCAGAATATTCAAGAGATTTATTTCACACCATTAAAAAGCTCCCAAAATGTTTCTTGACATTTCTAGAACGTCATTAATCTCAAGGTCTGACACGACATGACCTCTCGTTAGTAAAATTAACAAAAAGGAAACGTAGCATAAATGTCGAGTTAAATAACATTATATCATACGGTATGGTATTATAAACGAGTACATGACTTTCGACCACCATTACTCATACAGCACTAAGCGTAACAAGTATAATGTAATTTATCAAATCATGAGCGAGCTTTCGCTTTCGTCGAAGTTTTCGTTCACTGATGACGTCAGACGGTCTTCTCCACAACATTTATCATAACATAAGACCATTGTTTTTATTTTTATTAATGATCGCGAATACGAGTATGTCGCTCTGGTTTTTGTTTTTAATTTTTGTTAGTTGAATTGATATTGTGGAGAACACTGTTTTGTAATTAATAGCCGCAAACTGACAAACATGACAGTCTGGTTTATTTAAATTGTTTTTTGTTTGTTTGTTCGTCAAGTGCACAGTCATTATGGTTTTGTTCTACTTTCGTTTTCTAAGCAGTATGAAAAAAAAAGGTGGGCGTTATGATTTATTTTGTTGACTTCCTTTTTACCACAGAATAATTTTGAAAGTGTTACAATTGACGTTACATAATTGTAAAGCTCATCTAACACTACAAAATGATACTTATAAATGGTTTATTTAATTTATCTAAGTACCTACACACGAAATGCTATATTTAGAAAGGAAAATTACCTAATTTATTTACAAATGTACTGTGTTTCATATAGAAATTTCGGCCACTGACCTGCGACAGAAGAATAATGCTAATAAAAGAATCCCCATTTTATAAAAGCATTTTTTTATTTTTGTTTTTTTTTTATTTTTTATAAGGCACACCAACAACTTATTCACAGTTAGTTTACAGAGTGGTAATGTTCATTATGTGATTCCGTGCAAATAAGTCACTAACAGACACAGGCTGTTTTTTTTTTACTGCAGGGCTAGCACGGCATAAAATGAGGAGAGAGAAAATTCGGGGTCAAAACCATCGCTTTACCATATTCTCTCTGGACACAGAAGTCAAGGAGATAAACGGAGGAGAAAACGGGTTTGCCCACGGAAGAGTTTTCTCTTTCGATTTTTCGTAATTTCTTCTATCGAGGAGACAAAAGTTGGAGTAAACAGGTTTGTCCACTCGTCGTGCTAGCTCTGCTTTAAGGGTTATTCAGAGCTCCATATTCAGCGTACACGTTTACGCTGGTATGGTGATGGCAAACACAACACAAAGCCTTCATTGCGTTGCCTGTCTGCCTGTCCTTATAAGTACGTAACCACTTTCCTTTTCCCATGGTTTACCGACCTGCCATGCAGACCATTATACCCGTACCTTTAAGGCAGGCAGAGTCTAACCACAAAATAGATAAGTACAGAAAGCTGGTTCCGTACAACGAGCAATAACAGGCGCACACACACGACGTGTACGTACGTCATCAAAAGGTTGTATGGCAGACATCGTCAAGTGCGATCAGACCGACCATTGTACGCCTTCCTCCCAGACCCTCGCTCGCGCCAGCCCGTGCTGAGTCAATAGATATAATCGTCCCTAATAATAATTAAACAACACAGACACAACAAGCCCTCTCTTGTTGCTCCATCAGCATCGCCCTAAGGCGAGGTCCTGTCACACTAGGGGACGCCCTTAGTTGCGTCACGCTTAAAATCACTTTATTTTAAATAGGTCGGAGGCCCTTCATGCCTCACCGAAGGTTCGGTTAAACGGGTTAAACAATAAAGACTCAACGAGACGGTTGAGAGAGATCTTATTTTTTTTATTATCTTTTTTTATATTTACTTTATCTTTTCTTCTCTTTCTGGTGTGAAATAAAGTGTATTGTATTGTACGGTAATATCTAACCAAGTCAAACGAACGGTCGTTTGACTAGAGTTGAGATTGCCGTACAACATACGC
Organism: Allophyes oxyacanthae; assembly: GCA_932294325.1. NCBI lineage: Eukaryota > Metazoa > Arthropoda > Insecta > Lepidoptera > Noctuidae > Allophyes > Allophyes oxyacanthae. The sequence continues at coordinate 11,169,772 of OW028620.1, forward strand.
GTCGTATTCGTGCGCCTGTTATCGCTCGTTGTATGGAGGCGGCCTTCTGAACCTATCTATTTTGTGGCCTAACGGTACAAGCTAATCTTATAATTGATGCGTGTAGTTCACGCACGTGCCGCACCGGTTACATCAGTTTGTAACTATTTAATTATTTTTTAAAACCGATGTCTATGTCTAAAGATTTTCGCTGGATAGTACTTCTTCGAGCCAAAGTGCGAGTAGTATTCTTACATACCTATAAAAGTCGAAATTTTATAGCGCCCCAAAATCAGTAGGCGCTTTCAAATTATTTAAATTTAATTAGTAAATTTAATTTAAAAACTGTAAACTTACTAATTGGGTCACTTATATGTGGAAAAGTTAGTGCAAGCTAAACTCATGTTTTCTTTCAACCCAGAAACTATAAGAAAACTGATAGCCACGTTGTCTGTTGTTTTATAGTAATAAAAACATGAAGTTCACGAGACTGAAGTCGATGATTTGTAAAAGTTTTAGTTGCGCAGGAGTACCGAGACCGACATTGCGTCATCGGGATTAAGCCTGTGCTTTACTGAATTATGTTATAGGTTTAATACTGCTATATGGATTTCAAAGTTACCGACTGGATTTTAACAAGGTAGTAATAATGCCCTCAAAAGGCCCTGTTGAAATTGACCGGTGAGTTAATGATGAAATATTACTTGACACTGATGCAATATGAGTCACATTGTATTTTGTTCCAAATGTTATTTCAAAGCGGCTTTAAAATAAATCATTTTAAATCGAGCGGTGCTTGGTCAAAATGTATGAGTGAACTATTGCACATACGCGTGTTGATAATGCAACAACAATTTGAGTCTATGCAATGTACCTTTCAAACCCCTATCAGTTTTGGTTTTCAATGAATGTGTGGGAACAAAAGGTATTCCGTAGAATTATTTATACAATATATTACCAAATGTAACATATACTAGTGGTCGCCCCGTGGTCGAAATTCGACCGTAATTTTAGCTTTCTGCACTCCTCCATTTAAACTTATAAACTATGCCAAATGTCACACTCCTCTGTGCGCGCAATATGCATAAAAAGGGGTACAAAGTTTTCTCTTCAAGTATATAGATGATTGAAGTCCGTGAATCAACCAAGATGAAGATGATCAAGATGAAGGCACTATCGGGGCCTGGTCTTGCTTTGTAAATTAATAATAATAATTCAGCTCATTATGGCCCCACTGTTGGGCAAAGGCCTCTTTACAGAATAAGAAGGGCTAGACTTTAGTCCACCACGTTGGCCTAGTGTGGGTAAATTACCTAATATAAATAAATATGATGAAAATACTTAAAATTATTACAGAAATTTATAAAGACCGTATCATCATTAGTAATTCACATTATATTTAATTAATTAATGTTAATTCATACGACGCCCTGTGTGATATATGCATATCTATGTAAATATATGCAAACGTAAAATTGTAGTGGAATAACAAAGAAGTCTTCAGATATTCTTAAGTATTCTGTGGGGTCAAAGTGTTATAATTTGCAAATTTTAACATGGCAATTAAGAAAATTATCTAAATTGCAACATATATTGTAATATTGACATGATTTCTTCTATTTGCTGAAATTAGTTAAGTTTCTAATTATCAAAAATCTAGGCACTTTGACCGAGTTTTTAGTTTGTATCTTAATTATGGTTAAATAATAACTGTCCACGCGGAATATGTATCAAAACTGATAAATGACTTAATAGCTTATGTCCAGCAGTGGACACTGGACAGGCTGATTTGTTAAGGCATCCCTAAAAAATACTAAAATGGTCCTTTAAACACAAAACGTGATTTAATGGGACATTTAGCATTAACAATGAGTTCTGTCCACCCTTTATTAAATTAAAACTTGTTCAGTGGTCTCAGATTATAATTTTATAAAATAATAAACCTATTTGTGAGTATTCGGCTTACGCGTATTCATTATAATGTTAAAAGCTCTACAATTACGCGCTACGCTATTGTTCGTAGCGCGCCACTTCGTAGCCGCTACGAGCTACTTCCATACAAAAGACTTCAACGCAAAATTTTGCATCCTTGTAATTAAGGATCAATACAAATGTTATACATTATTTCTGTTATGATTCTGATATACCTTACAACTGAGTTTTATTAGTAGTGATCTAGGATAAAATCTAATCAATACAAGTCGATGAAATACTCAAAAATATTTTCAGTACTACTACATAAATATGAAAATGAAAATTACCTCGTTATCATCTTTGTCATCACTCCTCACTGTCCAAGTAATAGTCCTGCACTAGTTCACTTATACCATTAGGCACAAAGAAGAACACTTGAGTCCAGTTTAAGTTATAGTCATAACTTCAAACTTTCAGGGTATAAATTGGTTAAGTATTGATGTTGGTGCGCGTGCTTGCGGTGGTGCGGCGTGGTTTGCACTGAAGCAGTGCGCAGGCGCCGCGGCGTCGAAGCCTGCCGATCGATGAAAGTAGCTCGTGATTCGTGACGCGCCCTCGACGCGCAGAAGGACGCTAATACTAAATGTACCGATAGTAGGACTTGATGTTAAATATATTGGAGCTAAGACTTCACGGTGAATCTGTTCTAGTACTGAGTAAATCGCGATTTTATGCTAGATTTGTTTTAAGGCCTAATCTTGCTCAACGTTTCATTTTTCAGTTACAATAGCGGACGCTAAAGAGGTTGACGTGCGGGTGAGCGCCGCGGCGCAAGTACATTTTTAATTATATTAAATTGAAATTTATTGTGTAACATGTATATATTGTATATGTTAAACACGCTCATACAACATGCAGATAAACTTGATTCCAATAAACATTTCATTCTTGATTGTCATATACCGTTTTAGAATCAAGAATCCGTTAGAAGTTATGTTTAGTATCAATTTACGCTATAGTGTGAATGTAGCTTCGCTGTGATATAATATAAAATATAAACAAAAATATTGTAGTTTGGTGTCAATGCCCTTATGAGGGGAAATATATTCGGCCACACTTGGTGGATCTGGATCTGACTCCAACGTACTATGGTTCATGAACCGGACCCAACTAGATCTTTAAGATTTCTGTATTTATCTATATCTATATTACAATGGGATGCCTTACATAATACCTCTAATGGTCGCAGCTTAGAGTGGTAGTCTGTCTAATAAAAGTCTTGAATATTGTCTGCGCAGAACCTTAAAACAGAATCACATAGTATAGGTTAAAAAAAATGTAACAAGCTGCCTATGTGATTCTGTTGTAAGGTTCTACGCAGACAATAATCAAGACTTTAAATAGACAGACTATCACTATAAGCTTCGATAATAATACTATTGTTGATCGAAGACTCTAAAAAAGCAATGACAATGAAGGTGCAGTTGGAACAAGACATCAAAGATAGTAAATTGTCTTACATCTGTGCGACTCTCTCATGAGCGCGGAGTTTGGTACAGAAGATGTCTATTCGACAGACTTGTCTGACTAGCTAGATAACATCGAAATCGAAGCGATAAGTGGAAGCTATATCGCCGCTTATAGTGTAAAATAAGCTTTAATGTGGAATTATGTAAATACAGACTATCACCAATAAACGTCGCCCACGTAAATATTTTGAAGTGTATTAGTAAACCATAAACGTAATATAATCATAGTATTAAGTGAGAGGGCTTTTAATCTTCTCAGTTTATGTAAATTTTTCACCAGTGACATACAAAATGCAACAAAAATGCATCTCGAAATTATCGCCTGGAGTCATTCAAAAGTGGGAGTAATTTCTTAAGCATGTTGCGTAAATGACAGGTATTTGATTTTTCAAAAAAGTAGCTATGATTTTGACATTTAGAGGGTGCGGTGAAGATGAGGCAAGAAAATCACGTGAGTGAATGAAAGTAGACAAAGTTACATTATAATCTAACGACATTGATAGTAATAACATTGACTCATCCATCATGTTAAGCATTCCATTTGCGAAATATTATGACTCGAAATTTTTTACGCTCTTCATCCAAATAAGTGTTATGCATCATAATATTTGTGTTCAAATCGAACTCGTGTACAACACATGCAGAGTTGTTACAGGACGGTCTATATTGTCTAATGTCACAATTAGATAAGTCCCTTTGAACACCAATTCTGAGAAATCTATTATGTTTTCAATAAAATCGGACCTTAATCGAGCGGAGAGGTTGATCTTTACTTATGGATTAACACTTCCCCTAAAAATAAATTAAGAATCTATTTAATGAAATGCCTACTATCCGAACTAAACGGAAAAATAATCAAAATTTTTTATTAGACAGGACTGGATGCAGAAGACGAGCTTGGGCAACTTGGGAGAGGTCTATCTGCGGACTGTGAAATGCTGGATTCTGGATTCTGTTTACTCGTCACGAGCTATTACATGGGAATCGCTCATGCCGTAGTGGAAATGTTTCCACAACGGCATGAGCGATATGGCCACCATTTCTGACTGGCTAATGTTAGGCAATCAGCAATGGCGGTATCGAGGCTGACTACCCAGGGTGCGCCAGACGATCTCGGGGTTCGTCCCGTGGAGACCGTGGAGACCCGTGGAGACTCTTTCCTTACACTCCAGGAAGGATTGATTTATTAATACCGATTATACTTGCCTGAAATACAGATGATTGTTACGCGGAGAAGAACCTATGTAAAACATCAGAATTGATGCCATTTCCGAGATGTTCCACTTTAGATACAATGAAGTCGCAATGATAAGTGTAAGATGCAATAAGTTAAAACCGGTTTTGCTTATTGAGTAATTTGCTCGTAAAGTGAAGTTAATAAGAATGGTTATTCAATGTAGGTAAGTGATCGGTAAAAAATATTTATGGTACTGAAGAAGGTAGTTACAGTAATATGAATGGCAACCAGTAATGAGTATGAATACAGAATTACTTACTAGTTAAAGAGATAATCGAATACGTTACACTGAAAATACTTCAGATATTTCTGATTTTTGTATGAAGATACTACTGTACCCTACAAATTAGATAAACCTTTAGAGACTTTTTTTTTATAAATAGACGTGTTGCGGCGCAGCAAGGATCTGGCACCGCCAGTCAACGTTTTAACACGTAGAACGCGTAAAGGTAAGCTTTTGAAGAACGTGATCACACGTGCCGTCGATTAGTGTTTCCTATTTTGACGCCTTATGACTTTGCTTAGCAGAATGTGGAATGCTTTATATTGCTAAAGCTTATAAGAAAATCCTTTAGACTCTGGCTTCCTCTCTGAGAGAGGAATTGTGCCACCCGCGGCTCCAGTGCGGATTGGTAAATGTCATAAGTCTTTAGATTTTTGGTTCTGGGATATGCCGTTTTCCCACAGTGTTTTCGTCACCGTTAGACTAGTGGTGACCCAAATTCACTTATTGAAAACCTTGATTTCCTCAGGTTTATTGAATGTAGTTGAAATGAAGCAATCGTACCGCATAAAGATAAATCATGTAAAAATTCACCACAAGCAAAGTAAACGCTAAAACGATTGTGAATTTAAAAAGAATTTACGAAACTATTCAGATACGATCGCTCTAATGCGATGCGCCGATTTGTATCAAATCTTGGGAATCGTGACTTGATCATGTCATTTATATTATCTAGCTATGTCAGCAAAATACATGCGTCGAATTACATACCAAGATATATACCACTATCTTAGGAACACGGTGTAAGTGGTCGTGAAAATACATGATTGTTTTCGATATTGGCATAAATATACATGTCAGTCATTGACATAGTAATTAATACATTGTATAAAGGGCCTAGTACAAAATTCACGAAAATTCACAAAAAATCTGTCCTGAGTTTACATTATTCCAACAAATTAATAATGTATGTAATTTAATTATTAGATATTAATACAATTTTAAATTGGATTCTACCGTAACTTCATTGTTATGGTAGAATGTAAGAGATATTTATAATTATTTATTACCACCATTATTATATATTATCTTATCTGATTATTTTTCACCTTACGAAGATTTGACTGTACCGCACTGATACATTGATGCTCGCTCGCCCAAATGAAGAGTGATGCGCAATTAGTCTACTTTTTCGCGTTTTAGTCTACATTCGGCTCGGACATTTATAACCCCTAACCCAATGTCTATGTGTTTCTACGTCAATGATGTCAGTATTTTTTTGGGACCTAAGTAGATATCTATCTACATCAAACCCTCTACCAGTATGATTCGTTTCATTGTGACTCTTTTTAATCTAGGATCTTTAATCTTCTTTTTCAGTCGCATCAGCTGAAGCTCTCACTTGAATAATCATACAGTTGTGTACAGACTATCCAGTTAGCAAGGTTCGCAACAAGCTGACGGTCTTGGATGTACTCTTTCTGTGTATACCAGAATGATCAATATATCCAACAAAAACACAATCAATCAGATAGTTCAAAAACATACTTTCGAAATATGTTTTATGTGATAAAGAGTTATCTGTACTATCAGTATAGTAAATTACCGAATTACAGCACACCTACGTTCGTATGTTCCACATCTCACACACGTAGGTGTGTCTACATTATGAAACACTGCAATTGCCGGTATCTTTACGAGGATCTTGGCGAGAAGGGATTAATGGTCGCGATTGTTCACGCTTACTTTTACTATTATTACATGGGTGGAGATTGGTCTATATTTTCTAAGGCTACTCTTGAAAAATACTTAAGGTTACTAGTTACGACTTGTGATGTTATACTTCAATAAAATAGAATGAATAGAAGCATATTGAAATAAATTTTTAAATTATATAGTGTATTCTATATATTATTATTTATATTTATTTATTTATATATTATAGTTCAGTAGGAAGTATGGAGATGTAGACTATTGATAGGAAATTCGAGACTCCCAAAGTGTCCTCTGTAAATATAAAGCCACAGGAATTTTAGACATGTTCTACATTAGAAGGTGGAATGATTGCCAAACATTTGATTACGAGTACCATAAACTTAGTAATTATTTTCAGACCATATTATTTGTATTAATTTCATGCCTTGTTACGAATTCTGTAACACGATCAGATCATCTCCTAGGCACGTAGCATTAGAACATGGATCAATGAGCACAGTTTCTCAACACATCCATAATCTTATTAAGTCGATAACAATAAACCGATAGTTATGTGAGCGGATCGAATAATTTGTCGGTCGCCATGGAATCGATTACGAAACCGATGATCAGTGACTCGATTTATTTATACAACTAGCCTGCAACGCCCGGTGTTTTCGTAACCGCAGATGCAACTGTGTTCAAACAGTTTTTATTCAACTCGAGTCCTTAACAGTTGCGCCAAATAATCGGTTAGCTGTTATCTGTGTCAATTACGAAATGACTAACGTTCTTCTGCTGCTCTGTCATTGCACTTGTGTGGGAATAATTTTATTGTAGCATGTATAATTTTCGCGAATGATATATAAAACACAAATTACTGATAAACTACAACAGGAAGATCCACATTGTGGTATTTCTATACAAAATTGTCTGCATCGAAGATTTCTCTTTTATGTATGCGAATTTGTGACTTTCACGAAATCACGTGCTCTGCCGTATGGCCTCTCTAATCATTAATACATATATAAGTATGTAGATGTTGGTGACCGTATATATAATATTATGTTACAATAAGTGTGTGATAATATCATATTTATGTAGGATGTTAAAAAGTGAAAATGTCGGAGGCTTGTTTTACCGGTAATCTCTGGTCAATTGAATGTGACTCAGTATGTAACCTGAGTGCCCGAGTAAACTATTTAATGCTTTTACTTTATGGATAACCAACGGTGAATGTATTTTATTTCCAAAGTTAAATCGGTTAATAATGAACATAATTTAAACTTTGTTTATTTAGTGACTCCTTAGAACCTAGATAATGGGGATGTTAATTGTTGTAAACCATTATTAATGGATAAGTATAGAGGTATAATAATGTACATTAGGCAATATGACAGAAAGGTTTCCGACTCAACGATCCTTTTTATGGATCGTAGCGTTCGTTCACACTCGATACTTTATTCGATACGTAATTCGGAAATTGTCACGCCTAAGAGGGCTCTTAGGCGTGACAATTTCCGAATTACGTGCTTCACGTGACTGGTCGACAGTCTTACTTTAAGGGATTGAAATTAGATTGACATGGATGATGGATTATCGATGGATGAGTGATTTTAAAATAACTTGCATATAAAGGATAAAAAATGTATGGGAAATGGATTTTTTTATTTTTCTCAATTTCGGTAAGTATGATTTCGTCGGTTGTTTAGAGGAAACATTCCTGATGGGAAAGAGAGTCGATTGAGCCCAACTTAAGTTTTTATAAAATGTAAATTTTCTCGCTGAATCTTGAAAAAGTAATAATAGAGTTTTTTTATATCTTCTAAGTTCACCTATATTTTCCTAAGACCAGAACTCTCGTAGTATAACGGAAAAGGAAGCCACCCTTAATGCCCCAAAATTTTGCGCCACCCTTTAAACCTAATAACGAACTTAGTGCAAGAAAATGATAATAAATTATTAAAATAATTGTGACTTTTACTTATTTGATCCAATGTACCAAACCAATTTTTTACAGTAATATAATATTTGAGTAAAAGCATTTTTGTATCTTCCAGTAGGTACATTTAATTAAAATAGCTTTGAATTAAATTTATGGTTCTTCCTAAACAGAATTGGGGATAGAGCATGGGGCATGGGACACGGAGGGCATAGCGAACGGACCTAAACTAACTTGCGCAGCATGACTTTAGTATACCTACAGTCTTGTGGGTCGAGTCGCCAGCTAGTCGGGCATCGTCCCACTTTTTATTGTTATTACTAATAATTGGAGATGTTAAGAAAGACCAGACCACTCGTTTTACTAGTTCTGTTACTTTTCAGAATAGACATGTTTCTTAGTTGTTGATTAGTCAAAAATGTAGTAAATAAAAGTTGAATACCATAAATTATAGTTGAATTCCGTAGACGATTTTACTTTTGGTAGACATTGGTTCGATTCTGTTGCACATTTTGACAGGACTGCTAAACTAGACTACACCTAGAAAAAAATCTGTCACTTTATTTTTCTATTGAAACAGAAAGAGACTAAACCTTTAGTTTAGTTTAATCCTAGCAAAGTGCGTAACAGAACCGACACCAGTGTGCATCAAAATGTATTAAATTGATCGAAAACAATATAAATAAAATATGTGTTACGAGAGAGTTTTATTGGTACTTACTAGTTTAATGATTAATCTAACAATTAATGAGAAATACACTTTTTATCGTCGTTGCGATAATTTGAAATGAAATCAGACGGTTATTTACGACTGTGGTCGTACTAATACCTGTGTGACCTGTCACATATCTTGCGGTCTTTAACCCCAACGCGCGCGGTCTTTTCCTATTGTGGTTTCGAGCGAACTCCGGGTAGAATCCAGTTCATTCCGGTAAAGCTACCATACACGAAGAGGCCTATCTGAACAGTCAGAACTGGGTCAGTTTAACCTGAACAGATGTGTGATCATTCAGATACGATTACATGGTGTCACCTTTGTATTTAGTCGCTCTAACCCCCGGGTGCGGCGAGACCTCGAGGCGTAATCCCCCATACATTGTACGGATTTTTATCCGGTCAGGTACGGCCGAAGGTAAAACGGATCATAACTGGCGGCCCAGGAAGAAAGTTAGATCAATACGTAGATAATTTATGTCACGTAGGTAAATGTAAAGTTGCAGTAGAACGAATTTCTGTACTATCCATATTCCGAGAAAAAGCTTTTATTGGTCTCAACTCTCATAAGCTATCAATACCTAGACACACATTATTGACTGTGACTGTATCAAGTTATGAACGTGATAAATACAGTTAACATGGAAAATATTATATTTTTATTTATTTTTATTCAAATGTTTGTTGAGGCTTCAGTTCACTGTAGTGACTATGCCAGCCTCATAAGGTCACTCTTAAACAATACATGACAAAACTTAACATATAGGTACTTAAATTAATAATGACTACGACAAACTAGGATCACTTCAATACCAAAAAAGCTGTTATAGCTAATTTGTAATTACTTTGACGAACAGCTAAAAGAGGGGATTAAATTCCTTACTCTGTCGAATTAACTCGTCGACAAACACGTTATCCTTAGCAAAGCAGAAATGAATTGAGTCTTAAAGCATATAATATTTTGCTTATATTGACCTTTTAAATATCGTACTTGCAGACGACAGGCTGGTAACCAGTCATTATATTTGCAATCTATTACAATGATTTTTGACTCTGTGATACACTGGAGAATATACGTACAGAGATTGCGTATGTTTGTATGTATTTACTTTAGTGTACAAAACTCGTATAAAAATCATCGTAAGCTGATGGGAAAATCTCAACATTTCCAGTGATAATCTTTATCCTGTTAACGATTTCGTGGCGAAAACGTAGTTTGCACGTGGAAACAAAGCACAGCTGTTGAGTTTGAGATCTTTGATTTTATTCCTATGTTAGTGTTATTTACTTAAATGTAGCAATAGCCACACCCTCTACTAAAAGCACAGTAGGCACGTTTTTATCGCAACGGCAAAGTTTGTGTACAATTCAACTATACTTGAAAACTTTCCGGGGAATAAGCATGTTTTTTTTTTCCATCGTTACTCCACACAATTCCTATTTTTATTTCTTTTGACAGACAATATCAAATCCATCCCTTATATCCACAGCTTGCTACGATGAGACCAATATTTAATGATGATATAATTCATAAAAAAATCCACATCTCTTATGGCTTTTTGATCAACTTATTACAAATTCTAATGAATTTATGTGTTTATTGAACATTTTGTTACGTCAAGTCATGTGATCGTCGGACTGTTGGCGACAGTTTATAACTGTTATAACATATATACTATAAGAAAGTATATTCTTTTCAATAAATTCTTTGTTGGCCTTTCCTTATTCTTTATTGTACCCAATATATGGAATTTATAAAAAAACAATTTACAGATGTATGCCTAAAGACGAGCTTAAGTCAGAATAAGTTTTCTTCCAGCAAACCTTTGATACGTATTTGTACTTTTTTTGGTAACGTAAATAATTAAAGCTGTTTCAAATCCGTAACTTTGATTCGGAGATGGTTACGTAAAATTTTCAGATTTTTATCTAATTGAGCCGCCACTGGATGATCAAATTGTTGCTAAACGGAATAACTAATTGAAATTAATATTTAAATTGGCTTGCAATACACGGATGAGAAATAGAACGCAATTACAATTAATAATTTGTAAATGGTTTTTACGCCATTTTGTGTTAAAATTTGCGATTTTCTAATCTCGGCTTTGTTGGTTGGACAAAACCAGTTGCTCTTCAAAATAAGTGATAATAGGAAGCCCCTACAATCTCTCTATAGGAACTGAAAACCGCTGAAAGATTATCTTTAATAAAAAGTAAAATCCGACTTCAGAAAACTATAACGTATAATTTAATTTTCATACAAAACTTAACAGCTTCTGAAGTCAGTGCAACTGTCAAGCTCAGATTAGCTTGACAGTTGCACTGACTTCAGAAGCACTGAACTTCAGAAACTGTAAAGTTTGTATGAATTTTTTTAAGGCAGTTTTTATTTAACTTAATATTAATTTTTCCATTGTAACATAAACACGCGATTTTACAGCAATAGAGAGCGAGTGATTTTGCTGTTATTCATTGAAGAGTTCCATTGTCTATCTATGCAGGTTTTCATTGAATCTTCACCAAATTTAAGTAAATGGGACCACTTCGGGAAAATACTCTTTCAAACAAAAAAAAGAATAATTAAAATCAGTTTACAATTTGGCGAAGAAGTCGCTGAAAAACCAAACAAAAAAATTATTACTTTTTTGAAGTGGGTTAAGAACCTCCTCCTATTTTGAAGTTGGTTAAAAAGTATAGCAACTAGGTCAAAGATATGATAGTAAGACAAAAACTTAGGAATAGAAATGGGACACAAATAAATGACTCCAACTATTCATTTTACTAATACTAACTATGCGCGCATATTTTTGAAGTATTGTTGTGAATAGTAGGTACTTACGTACTGAATGAAACAATACTCCATTAGAACTAATCAAAAAAATTCGTAACACCACATATAAACATTCATACAAAGACTCATGCCATGCCATGTCGTAAAGACAAAATCAGTCTCAGTTCAAACAATATCCGAAGTATAGTCAATTGTGAGCATGTCAATGTATCTGTAATTACAGGTTGACATGCTCACAATTGACATGTGGCACGTGCTTATTGTGCATACGTTGCATGCATTGTCTCTTATTATTAGCCCTTGTAGATCTAGGGCAATTACCGTGTACGATTGTTAGAATACCTATTAATAATTGTACTACAAGTTACCTTATTGTTCTTGCCGGATTTTGTCTTATCGGGCTGAGAGCATTTTTGGACTCTGGCTTTTCTTTCTTGAGTGTACTATTTGTCTATGACTGTCTACCCGTAGAATACGATAAAAAATATGATAAGATAGACAGAGTATGAGGAGAATAAATCTGGACGAAACTGTAGAGAAGGTATCTTTGCATTTGTTGGTTTAATGGATGTTAATAAGTACAATAAGCTGTAGGAAATGTTAACCAATGTTAAATTGTTGACAGTTTCGTTGTACAGAAAGGAAAATGATAACTGATAAGGTTTTGTCATAATGTTTACTGCAATAACGCAGTAGACACAATAGAAAATCTATCCTTTTGAGATGCGCAAAGTCCACTGTACATAACAAAGATGACAAAGATCTGTCTTTTTTTAATATGTTCTTATGAGTAAATTAAACATCATAAATGAGCATTATTAAGAACTGAGGCGAAGAGGACGACTGTACTTTCTCTACTGAGGATTGTACAATAAGTTTTTTGTGGCTGCAATATAATTCAGCTAACCACTAACCATATTAGTTACAATGAGAATAATTAGATGAGTGGGTGGGATGAAATGTCAGGTGACTCGGAGAGTTTCAACCTTGTTTTTAAATGAAGGAGGAAGAGGGTTATGTAATACTAGTTACATTGGTTACATTTAACCCCACGACTCGGAGTAAAATACCTAGTAGGTAGTAATAAGAGGTTAGTTACCATATTATTTTTAAGAGAAAATAATGATTTCTTGCGGTACTATGTCCAAGGAGTGGCGCTGGCACCTCTTTACAAATTTTTGTTTGTATGAGTCATGATGTTAAGTCGATGTAATAATGGAAATATTTAATATTAATGCTTTCATTCTGTGTTGGGTAAGCACAGAACGAAAGAAAATCGAAAATGTAAAGTTCATAGCACGTAACGTTTGTAGTGAACGACGTGAACCTTCATGGGATTAGACTTGACGGTATATTTAGTAAAAAACTACATTTATTAAACACAATAATAAATAATTTATTTAATTTCGTCATATTCTGACCTTTTTTAAGATGCAGAAATACAATTACTAATGTAACGTTTTAAATACAGTTATAAAATACATGCCGTAATTTGGACTTTGCATAAGTTTACCTTTTCTAAAACTATGGTAAATTAATTAATGCATATTTTAAATTTTGCATGAATTTACATGGTAATTAATTGTTATATTTTACAGTTGCAACTAATTAATTCAGTCATTACGTCTAACGCTTGTAAATACAGCTTCTATTTTAAGTATCTTAATTTATGTTAAAAAAATAACTCTTTTATTATGAACGCTTCTAGTACGTAGATAATAAGAGAATATGCAATAACATTAAATAATTAAAATGTATTTTTTTTTATAGTTTTAACAACGCACACAATTATTTTAATGCATTTTTGTTGTATGTACTATGTACTAGCTGTGCCCGCGACACCATCCGCGTGAACTTCGGATGCTGCGATTTAAAAAAACAAAAATAGCCTATTTTTTATGTTTGTGCATTGTTTTATTGAGTGTCTAGTCCAAATAAATGTGTTTTCTTTTCTTATTTTCTATGTCCTTCCTCATGATGCACACGATTTCCTTGTCAAATTTTATCAAGAGCTGTTTCGCCGTGAAAAGGTAACAAACAGACACGAGTTACTTTCGCGTTTATAATATTAGTGTGATTTTTACTCATATATTTTAGTTACAATAATTCGTTTGTTGTATACTTACATGATGTCGCAATCGTAAAGGCGCAGACCATAGTAGAGACTGTAGTTGGACAGATGCTATAATTATAAGAAAGCAAATAAGGTAGAACACTTGGAAAAAGACGTCTAATAGATTAAATTGTCTTACGTCAATGCGAAACGGTTTCAAGTTTAGATTATGTAGACCTTCAAGTCTGCGCATTTGACAGAAAAAACGTTTAATATCGAAAATATCCTAAGTCTATGCTTTAATTAGACTTTTTCTCTATCAAATCTCTTCTTTTATTTTTGTAAGCCTAGTCTGACTAATAACAGTGTTGAGTTCGGTCAGTTCACGCTGTAACTGACTCTCGATTGTAAATAGTAACAATATTACTTGTCTCATCATAATATCTGTCAGTTAGCGAGAAAAGCAGCAGATTTTTTTTTAAAGTTGCTTACCAAAACTATCAATTATTATATTTTTTCTAAATATTTATATAGAATAGAATAGAATTTTTCTTTATTAGAGTAACCAAGACTTAACAAGATTATTAGTAAAACTTATAACTATGTTAGTAAACACAAGGATATAGGAAAAGAAAGAAAAGGAAGGAAGGATAAGGATATAGGGTTCCTTTAACGCGCGGTACGATGATTATCTATATTATATATTTTTTTAATTGAATAGATCTTTACTTCATGTTCACAGGTACTTATGAAATATCGAGACTCAAGGTGCGCAATTCCAAATAGTAGGTAGATTTGTTAAGAGCAATAATTATTTCTTCGATAATTGATTTAAAAAAAAAGTACTTATGTCGCTGACTGTACCTATTACTATAAATAAACTAGTTTCACTAGACTTCACTTTATAAAATGACACAACGCATCATTGTTTCATCAGGATCATCGGATTCGTGTACTGCTTTAATAGCATTAGGATGTGGACTATCTGATTGCATATTATTAAAAAGCCCGTCAATCATAAGAAGACCATTCAAAAGTTCTAGACTTGTTTTCATAATAGACATAATAAATAATAGAAATGTTTACTTTAGATTCGGCAAGCAACGGAAAGGTTCGGATTTCTTATTGTTTAATCCCAGACAGAGTAAACTTCAAACAGTTTTTTTTAATAAACCTCAATTAAAGAAATGTATAATAACATTACTTAATTCCAAATATGACTCTGTCATATTATTTTGGAACGAATTTCGTCATTACCGCATTTTACGAGTAGGTAGGTCCCTGTATGATAATGATGTTAAGAAAAGACAGGTCCAGCAAATAAAAATAATAGTGTAAAAGAACCCAAAAAAAAACTAGTAGTTCAAACTAATAAATACCGATGACGTCATGCAGGCCTTCCCGGGGGGCTGGACAATTCGTTGCGCAATTTTATGCTAGCAGCGCCGATTTTTTTTTTTTTACTTTATTTATTATGTATTTGCACCTGTTACCCCTGACTTCAGAATCCGGAGAATCTTCTACCCGTCGTAAATTCTACGCATGACGGTTATATATATCATGATTACAAACGGTAATTACTCACACAGTGCTATGATTTGAAGAGCACGAGGGAAAGGCGAGCCTCCATCCACAAAGGAAAGGCCTTGCTGTAATGAGACTGTTGCATCGAATCATGTGACTACAGCAGGAACTACATCATAACAATGTCAGGCAGTGTATCAGACAATAATGAACATCATTCGTTTTTCACACAACGTTGTGAGCTTCTTTCGCATAAATTGATGAAACTGGGACAAATTGATAAGTGTACGACGGAAGAACTAAGGTAAAAAAAATTCTGTGTGGTTAACAATTCGCATAATGCGCAAGCGCGATTGCTGAACGTAAGTTCTTGGGTTCGATTCTCAGGTCGTATTTTGTTTTTCTGTAGGGATTTTTTTAGCAATTTTTATTTGCGACGATTTCCTTCGTCATTCCTCTTTCACTCAATGTTGTGAGTTTCTTTCTCATAAATTTATGAAACTGACACAAATTAACAAGTGTATATGGAAGAACTTTGGTAATATTTGCTGGATTTTGGATTTGTGCTTGGTAGATGACAATAGGTATAGCTCCTATCCCTATTACGTAGGACCATAGATATCCGTGCGTAGGACTAATAATAGTATCGGTGAAAAGTGGATTATCAACAATAAACCTCTGCTTAACACTTCGGGGAATACAGCCGTTATGCGTGTGTGTTAATTCTAAGTTAAAAGGGCCGGCCGATTTAGAATCAGCGGGTCTAACCCGGAACTAAAATGGTAATGAACATCGACTCTGGTAATAAACTTCAATATGCTCGTGAGAGACTAAAATTCGAGCTATCGTGTAAAAAATTACCAATCATGAAGTTGTGACTTAGAAGTTCATCATGATCGGTAAAATTTTTATAAGGTAGCTCAAAGTTTAGTCTCTCATACTTGTATCGAAGTTTATTACTAGAGTCTGATGTTCATTACCATTTTGTTACACGGTAGACCCGCGGGCCTCGATTGACATCAACAGAATAAAAACGAGACTCTCTAATCACTAGTTAATGAGCGTCAACGATTTGACAGAATGCTTCGGTCGTTTATGTACAAACAGAAAATGTTACTACACAAACAAAATGGTTGGTTGCGTAAAACAGAAGTCAAATAGTAACGACAAATAAAGGAATAGTCATCATCGGCCATCAATCATTTCATTCATGTACTGTTCGGACGATGTTGTAACATTAAGGCCTACCGCATACGATGGACTTTTGTGCGATCTAGTCCGCGACGCACATCGTGTGATGCAGGTAGAGCCGGCTGATCGTCAAATAGGTGCAAAGTGTCTGTTTCTGGTTACAGTACCTACTTAAAAAGAATTCCCTTGTGAAGGTTATCGTTATCGGAAATACGTTCGCACGGATTTGTTAGATTTATATGGGCCGCGAACTAGATCGCATTACAAGTCTGCTGTGTGCGGTAGGCCTAAGTAAATATTTGTACAAAGTCATACTTATAATATAAATATTAACTATTGGGACTTCCTATTTTGTTTATTCACTAAGTAGACCGGTAAACGCCCAATTTTACAAACCAATATCGACTTTGCATCGATTGACGTAACGTTGTATGACAAGTTGGTAAATTTCATATCCACACTTCGTCGTAACTCATTTTGATCAATTCATCAATAGCGACAGATTAGACCACTGCACACTGCCATTGACACTGTCATGTATTACATGCCTGAGACACAGCGAGACCTTGACGACTCAGAACAAGTAGTGAAGACAATGGAATTGTAACAAAGATGTGTACCAAGTGTATTGATGTCTTCATCATGGTTGCATACCATTGTTTTTCGATATAGTTGGTTATGATTATGAAATGTTCGATTTGCTATCATATCGAAGTACCTATCATAAAACTCTTTGCAATAGACTGATGATGAGAGCCGCACCCGGTCACGACTGCTGTGCTGGTTACCGACCGCAGTGAATAATGTGAGGTGTTCTCGCCCGCCCCACACATCCTCGGTACAACCTTCATTGAAAGCCCGCATGTGTAATTCAAATAGCTCACACACGACTCAAATCGGCAATGTAGTTCGAGGTCGGTGTCTTATTAGAGTGTTGAGTTGATCTGTGCTATCGATGTCGCAATCCCGCCCCGGGACTGCCCGCAAGTCTCCCAGCTATCATTAATCAATCGTTCAATCAGACCGCTAATGTCGATAATGAATAATCAACGTTTTACGATGTCAGTTTACGAATGCTTAACGGAAATATCAATTTCCTAATATTAAATTCAATTACCTTCATTCCTGGCTCTTAGAAGCCTATCAGGCTACCTCGTCTGTCCCTGGGTTTTCATAGCGACTGCACATCGCAATTTAGAACGATGATTTGGGTACAGTTGGATGCTGGTAAACATCTGAAAAAATGCTTTCGTCGGTTAGAAGATATAACGACCTGCGAATTGTGATGTAATTCGATCTTCCAGTGCAGATAGGCATACTCTTTAGGGTACATAATTGCAAGCATTCAATACACCGGTGCAATAGGAACTCGGAGCCTTCTTCTAAAGAGTTGCAATTTTGGATGAATAGCGGCGTCCCGGTAGGGGTCAAACTAAGGTCCTAATCTTTCAGCCAACTGCTTTCCTTGAAACGATTTCACAATGACCGTCCATTTCTTGAGCGGATTAATAGAAGGAAAAAGTACAAATCACGTACAGTACACAAACAATATTTTATTTTTAAAGTTAGATTGCAATGCTGCTTTCAGTATTAGTTGATTTGTGCAGCTTGCTCGGAATGCTAAATAGCTGACATATTATACTATCATTGGCAAACTGATGCAGAATACTAACAGTTATATTTATTTCTGTTATTTGGTCTTATGATAAAAACAGTCCAAGTGATCATCTGGCAGGACCCGCGCAAGTCGAACTTCTATGTCATATCGTTCATGTATGGTTAGGCATCACCTACCTTATGGTACATCCGCTTATTGAGTTTTACCCAATAGGCAACATAGATGTGATTTATTTACAATTCATTTTCCTTTCTGTTTTCTCCCACTATTACTCGTATATTTATTTACATACTCTCTATGGAATTTTTCTATAACTACGGCTTAAACGTTCGACGTCACTGATAATAGAAACAAAATCGTGAGGTTATCACAAAAATTAAACGTTCTTGGTATCCTGTTTAATTTAAAACATCCTGTCAATTACGCGTCTATAAAAATTGATTACATCTAAATCATATGGGTGCGGCTTCAGTCGCTGCCTGCCTGTGATCAACTGTCGTTGACATTGGCCTTCTTCCAAATGATTTGAAGCCAATTAGAGTCCACCTTATTACATTAAATCGTTGCATGGCTTATGTCCTAATAACTCCAATTTTTAGAGCCTAAAAGGTGTCACAGGTTGTTAAAAATTCATGTGGCCTGAATATCTCGTACGAAATAAGCACTTAATATGGCTAAGAGCTACGCATATTTTCTTGTTGATTACAGATAAGTACGATGTCGCATGAGGTGTTCATACTACACTGTATTAATATTGAATTTTATACGGTCATATAATTTTAATTGTATATTTATTATTGAGCGTAATTAATTTATCAATAACATTTTTGGATCAGGCATTTTAATGTATACAGTTGCATTGGTATTGCATCATGGATTTAATTGAATGTTAGCCTCTGTAAAATCTTTTATTACAAGATTTTTTATTTGATGCGTTGCTTGGGTAATATCCGTTAATAATTAAAAACGTATAAAAACTTCTAGTGCTTCATACATGAGCTCTACTTTACACTGAGAATTGAGCAGCAATTAAAGTACCTAAAATTCATTCTACATAAGATTTAATAAGTCTCTAAGAAAAATATAAATTAACTTATATGAACTGGGAGCCATTTATAAGGAATCCTTACTAATTTACTAGTAACTCTGTTACAAATCGTTTTCTTTGTAGGAGGAATTATCAAAATATTTTATCGCTTGTCAATATGAAACAGTGAAGTATCGGCATTTTTTAATACCGAGTATGGGGTAATTAACTGTAAATAAAGCTATCATGTCAATCATCAAATGTAATTAATTAAAATACAATTAGTTTACGACAAGTATAGTGTGCATACGACAAATAAGTACAACGGCATCTGTTTTAAGACAAACTGTGTCGGTTAGATCAACTGGATAATTAGACCTAACAAGTTAATCACAATTATGTTTTTATAAACGGATCGTAAATATTTATAACATAGGTAATCTACATTTACGAAGGCAAATACATTTTACGTTTCTAAAATTAATGTAATCTGTCGAAGTCGGATTGTAGAATTGGGCATATCTTATTTAGCCCAGGCACATCAATCAGCGGTATTTCATAAAAGAAAGGTTGCCATCCTTCGATCCTATCTAGATTTGACTTAAAAATGAAGTACCGTATTATTTTGTTTTAATAAAAAGAAAGAATAGAAGATTACATTAATTATTTTGAAAAATTGTTAGAATATATAGTGTTACCCTACGGAAATATTAGGCAAATCGACGTATCGAACAATAACATGACATGCAAATCAAGAAGTTGTGCTGTTTCTTGACATGCCAAACCGCATCATGAAGTGATTTCGCGATTCGACTTCGACATATCTAAGTGCTCATAATTTTCAAAGTCAAAACATGTTTTGTAGGTAGCGGTTGCATAAATTCGTCAGTACTTATCGATTAGTATCGTTCAATTACGTTTATCTGTAAACCAATTATGTTTGTCTCTATGTATGTCATGTTGTTTGATAGGTGTCAAGTGCGAATATCATATCGCCAATAAAGATTATTAGAACGGTTTGCTATTTGCACCAATATGGTCGGTTACGCCTTATGACGGTTTTGTATTGATTTACACGTATGAATATAATACGCAAGCCATTTTGCGGTTGCAATATTTATTATAATAAATATTAAGATATTAAATATTTTTCTTTTAGCTTAGTGTATATACATTTTAAATTAACATAATGCATTCATAGCGAGAGGTGTTCAAAAGCTATTTTTTTAAGTAATAAAATAACAATAACGTCAATATTAATACCTTTCATACTCTATCATATATTATGAATGCATCCGGATGAGTGGTTGCACCCACGTTCGTTACATAACAAACAGAATACCTACTCAGAAATCATTTAAATCTGCTTGGTCCTAAAACATCTAGTGCTGAACATAGGCCTCTGAATATACGAATTTACCCCCAGAACATTGAATGATATTACATATTACCACTTTCCTGTTCGTTATGACTTTATTAGGTATTTTTTACGAGTTATACCCGCGACTCTGTCCGCATGGTTGCATTTAGCAAAATCCTTTCCTACCAAATGCATATTAAAACTCTACTTAATATAAAGATTGTAGGCTTTATAGTTTCTGAGATTTCGTGATGACTTGATGAGTCAGTGGAATTTCGCTATACATATCTTATAATTTTTTATAGAAAGTACAAAACTGGAGTAAGTAGTGTGACAAGCATTAACAACGAGCTCTTTTTCCGGTATGTCTCGTTTTATTGGGTTGTTTTCCGCAATCAGTTTGGGTAATAGCATGTCTGAGTTGTGAAACCGCGTAATGTACAAATAGTAGCTCGCGAGACGGACGGATGTTATGCAAGATGATCCAAGCGCCACTGCCGTCGCCGGCGCTGCTTCCAAATGCGAACATCCAACATCTTTTGTCTGCTACCCCTTTGTCTCTTGTACTAGTATCTACATAAAATGAACACTGACGCTTTGGGTAAGGTAAATGTAGCGATGAATGCCACCCGCAGTCATAGACGTCTTTGCAAATGTAGCGTTCAACAGATGAATACACAAATACTTGAATAATTGGGATAAATTCGTGAGTGGCATATGTAAATATTGGAGTGGATTGGGTACTTGAAAAGAGGTCTTTTTTTAAACTGACATTACATCCGTTAAGGAAATAAATATATATGATACATACATTTTTAATAGTTGTTCGGTATATGACCTTCGTGTAAGATCATATACCTACATGTATTTTATTTTATTAGTAAATGAAAATAATTAGTTTTATTTCATTGCGCAAGAGCCAAGAATCTATAAATCCATGTCTACTTTTAATTTATTGGTAAACCTGATTAAATTAATTGCCAAATCATGGTTTTGATATAATCAGTTTTTTTATGAGACATGCTTAGCCGCATTCTGAATGCAGCCTATGTAGCAGCAGCAAATATCACTCTTCGACATTTTTACCTACCATTTACTTAGCGACAGTGATTATAAGATTTTTGGAAATAATATGTGTCATACTTTGGTCCGCTTAATAAGTTCTTTATTTATGTATCTACTTAACATACCTCAGTTGGGCCGTGCTTGTTTGCCACGTAGTGGTACCTATAACAAATAACTTCGTAAATACCTATGGATAAGTAGTGTGACTCTGTGAAGCATAATGGCAATTTTTTTTTTATCGCTCTGTTTTCTCCTCTATCAAG
Source organism: Allophyes oxyacanthae (assembly GCA_932294325.1). Taxonomy (NCBI): domain Eukaryota; kingdom Metazoa; phylum Arthropoda; class Insecta; order Lepidoptera; family Noctuidae; genus Allophyes; species Allophyes oxyacanthae. Next base: position 11,191,897 of record OW028620.1, read on the forward strand.
GGTACATTTTATAAACATACATCGCACATGCACACACACCCAGACCCGAAATAACTATCTGTAGATCATACAAATATTTGTTCCGTGCGGAGATCGAACCCGCGGCACGTAACGCAGAAAGCTAATCGCTTAGCCACTGCGCCAACCGCGTCGTCAATACAGCATTATCTTACCTCCTCATAAATATAACGGTAGAATTTTTTGTGCATGGAGCTTTTCTTAAGCTAGTTTTTCCGTGGTCTCGATTTAATTACCTAAATACTTGTCTTATATTGTCAGCCCACGCTCGGCAGCATTAAACATAACACGTTAGTCCATATAAGTAATACACAAAGCAACCAGTTTCGTATATATCAAAATAACGTGCATTTGCAGGGCGCTCGATCGTAATTCCTTACATTATGGCTCTTAGTTTAGACACTCAGTCCTACTTCTGTGAGTTACAACTAAGGCGTGTCCTAATGGCTGATACGATTTAGTTAACATACTGCAAGTAATAAATCTAGTGGAGAAATAGGCAAATAATTTATTATACCTACATGCTAAAACTGGGTAGATACCTACCTGTTAATGCAAGTTTTGTTAGACAGATGTATATTGACTAGACTAGAGATTCTTTTAAGCAATGGGTAGGTTAGGTACTGAAGATGATATAGGTAGATAGGTGTATGTGTGCATGGAGAAGATACGAGGAGTACGGAAATTATAACATACAGGTGAATTATGGACATCCGGTCAAGAATCCAAGCTAAGCTAAATATGTGCTACCGCGTATCTAAGTAAATGCCTTTCTTGAAATCGATCGTATTGAATTGATGAGGATTTTCTTCTTCAATTGACAGCTTGTAGATATCAACCATGATTACCGTTTTAACATGATATATAATTAAAACGTGGAATTAAAATTAACTTCAAGGCCTACGAAGAATCTGAGATCGTGGAGTGATTATGTATTTTATAATCCCTAATTGTGCGCAATCAAACCAATATTAGCAATAATAAAGCTATAATCAGTTCGTTAATGTTTGAATGTCATTTCGAGGATGTTCTCTACCAAACTCCGCACGCTTGAGACAGTTTCGCATAGACGTAAGACAATTTGGTCTATTAGACGCCTTATCGCAAGCATCTCCATTTCTTTCTCAAAGTAGGTACTTACGGTCTGCGCAAACCGGCAGGCAGGTCGTATATAGGTACGTCTGTTAAATATATAAAGCTCTTGGTTCTGGGTATCAAATCGATCAATCTTCCTTTCTTTTCTTATTCTTTTTTTTTTAAGCAGTCCGTTTTCTAGGATTTATCCTGTTTCGAGAGTACAGTTTACAAACACACAACTCACATGCATATAAAATACACCCGGACCCGAAACAAGTATCTGTAAATCATAGATACAAATATTTGTTCCGTGCGGGGATCGAACCCGCTTATAAAGCTAATCACTTAGCCATTGACACAAAAGTACCTACTTTCCGTTTTTAGAATATAAATTGTCCGACTATCTATTGTGTTTCAGTGACAATATCTCTGGTGAATAGACGAAAACATTGCCGTGATTGGCAGGTAATTTCACGTCTGTCACCGTTTCATCAAGCATCAGTTGGTCCTATTGCACATTCCACACTTTGCCAAAGTATCGTAAACTACCAACCAACTTTACATCATTTGCATCTGTCACTTCCGTATTGAAATCCGGATAGCAGTGGTGTGTACAGACATTTCTTCAGGGTAGGCAAAAACTATTTTATATTGTCAACTTAAATGGTGCTTGTGATTGACCACCTCACCCTAAGATTTAAATTAACTGATATTACAGACATATTAACGTTTGTATTACGTAATACTATTTTTTTTAGGGTAGGCAGTGTCTTTATGGAGTGGACGCCACTGCAGTATAATAGCAAGGTCATCAACAAATATAAATTGATTTTTATTTTCATACCACACCAATATCTGTTTTCTTTCATATAAATAACAATTAATGTAGCTTAACTGTAACTAACATCACTTTTCTCATTCGTACTTATACTAAAATTCGAATTGTACCTACCTAAAGACAGACGACAGAGGAGTTACGAAAATAAACTAAACCATAGGAAGCACTCAGAAATCGATTTGAAAACGGCACCTAAGCTGCTTACTACTCCACTTCAACGTCAATGAATCGGTAGTCGTAATAAATGTTGTGCTCTTTGTATATCAGCACTTTACTAAAGAGTAATTAATCGGCAACTATTTCTCCGACCAATTTCCACTCACCGTAACATCTGTTTTATTCAACCTTGACATTGGCAGAATCATCGTCAAAAAGATGGAGCCAAAAACATACAAAAACGTACCTACTAGGAGATATCAAAAGTTTCATGTATTTTACGATTTTTATATTAATTTGCATTATTTAACCGTAGGTAGGTACGGTTGTGCAACACAATTTATGTTCATATCATTTGGAATAACCAAATAAAGCGAATGGTGTAGGTATACTTGTGATGCGGGTCTTTACAAAGATCAAACGTGACGATTCTACGGCACATTACTGGGATACGTTATATGTACTTGCATATCGCAAATTCCATGAATTATAAGATCCATTTGTGTCCTTAGTATTTACATTTTATTTTATCACAACATGATATTACAAGTACCTACATACAACGAGTGCTTTTATTGAGTATCCAGAGCATCAAAGCTTCGAAAAGTTTCATTTTTTAACCCCCGACAAAAAAGAGCGTGTTATAAATGAAAGCTGGTTTATTCGAGATTATCTTAGCTATGTTTCATGAAAATCTGTTGAGCCGTTCAAAAGTTACAGCGCTTTTCCTATAGTTGTAGTCGAGGGTTTTTAACGGTTAGGTTATTCTTTCTCGAGCGTTCTATCCCCAAGGTAAATGTCGTACACAGCGGGTTTTCCTGTTTTTCATTTACTCTGAGTACCGTGAGAAGGTACCTACTAATTCGATGACAAAGTCTTCGTGCAAAATAGCTGTCACTAGACTGAATTGAAAAATATGCAGTTGTTATTAGATATTGTAAATATGTAACAAGGCAAATAATTATACAAATTCGAATATACACGGTTAGTCGGGAAGGATATAACTATAAAGCCAATACTCATCAAATTGTACTCATCAATAAGAACAACTTTTACTATGGGACCAACCCTGAAATCAAGATATCAAAATTTCCATACATTTATTCGAGTAATATTGAATTATTTGTATGGAGCAGCAGATAATTTTTACCGTGTATAAAGTCAGTTTACTCACATTACTCAGAGTACACTGACCTGAACAAAGTTAGTAAAAAATCCCAATAAGGTAGATTTACTTTACTTCACTTAAGTGCAATCATACAACCGTGAAATGGAAAGCGAATTGTGCAAATCTATTTCAGTGATATAATTTTAAAACATCACGAACTATTGCGGATTGCATGAAATTATTTGTTTGAACAAGCTAGATTTGTTTTGATCTAATGTAATACTGATTGTTGACTATTTGTAAGATTTCCTGGTGTTTTCATGCCAACCCCTTGAATTAACAAATAACAGAGTGTATTATCTACGGTTATCAGGCAATAGATTTGCAATCCATTACTACTTTTGACAGTCTTTAATCATGAAATCATAAAGTCCGAAATCGCTTCACGAAGTTTTTGGTAATATTGATAAAGGTAGCTATTACAGGGTTCACGAAGAGTAGTATATAATAATAACAATATAATAATCCAGTCCATTAAGTACTGTCCCACTGCTGGACACGGACCTCTTCTCAGAATGAGAACAGTTAAGGACAGTCCAGCACGCTGGCCTAGTGCGGGTTGGTAGACTGCATACATCATCGAGAACTTCATGAAGCCCTCTCAGGTGTGCAGGTTTTCTTACCATGTTTTCCCCCACTGTTCTACCTTCTTTTGTTTAGTTAATCGAAGACAGACATACAAATTGATCTAAAAGTGATCAGACTTGTTCCTCTTTTGGATCATTTTGTGGGTGGAGGTCAGGTTTGAAACTGTTAAATTCCAGTGAGTAAAGGCGTATCCCCAATGGTGGGCGATTATGTGATAATGAAGAAAGAACTTACATTCGTAATGAAGTAGTCATAGTTTACCGACTATCTACGATCTACGCTCCGTTCTCATACACATTTCACACCCACACTATGCATGACATTTACATTGGTGAACAGACTTGTTAAACAAATGATTTATAGTGAATATCAATTGGTCATGCAACCGAGACGTACATAATGTAACACGGACAAAAAATAAAATATTTACGTGTATAATTATAATTGCACAAGTTCGCTAGATAAGTATCTTCAAGAATCTAGCGTATAGTCTTAAACCAAAGGCTCTTTATGATCATATCTTGTTTTATTACTGCTAGGATATGATGAATTAAGAGTGTACCTAATAAAGGCTCTTAAATATTGTTCAATGTCAGCTTGATAAATGTCAGTAAGAACTTGTCGGTAAGTTAAATAGCTCTCTAGCCTACCGGATTTCTCTCATCCAAGTAAATGCTAACATGATGCCAACATTATGACCAACCACAAAAGATGTCCAATTCATCTCACCGTCGAACGTTTAATTTCATAATATTACGAAATAAAAATAAAAACTCGGAGACGCTTGCAGTAACAAATAAATACAGTTGACTAAACACCACCAAATCACTCGTTTCGTGTAAGGTAAATTCTTATTCGTAACGAGCGTAGTATAAGAGAGATTCCTCTCGGCGATTAGAGTGCTCGTTGAAGGGCATATAATTGCGTATCTGCTGACTGTGAGCACATGAAAAGTAGATCAATACGAAGCTCCGGCGTCATATGACTGCGAAGGTCGGCGCGAGCGCACCGCATGATGAGGGGGGATGGCATCGACGACCAGCCTTTCAGTTGCCTTCTAATTGCAAATACGTTTTGCTATAATTCGTCGATAAAACATTAAATTCTGCCAATGTCATTGATAGCAATCCTGTTCAAACCTACCGATAATTTAATTCTAAATTCCGCAACAATTTCTAAATACAAACCGAAGAACGATTACCCGCGAAACTTTCGCCTCACCATTATGCACTAAATCAAATATTTTTGTAACATTATAACGAAGAGGAACATTTCGTAAGATTGGCACACCACAAATATATAGTATCTGTAATTCGTACACATCATGTTATGTCAATTAAATTATGACCTACATTCACGCAATTCGATTCTCCGTCCATCATTGTACTGTATAGAGAAACAGCTTCAAATAACAAATACATCATGATTAATCATTGCATTAAAGCTTCTGTTTTACATATCCTTATTGTACATAAAAGTATTGATAACAAAAACCAATGTTACATAATTATTATTATTTAACTGGTTCAACTTTTTAATTTCCGCATAGCTGTCAGATAAGTTTTATTAATTGCCCCGAAAAAGGTCTGTGGTCTAGACCTTAAAAAAACACAAAAAGGTCATTATAACCGAGTTAAACATTATTTCTTATTTTTGTGTTCAACCTACAGCTGGTTACTCGTCTTTTGGTGAACACGGTACCAAATATGGTAGGTAAATACAAGAGTAATTATTACCTTTTTCAAGAAATACTACTTACATACTACGAAGATAAATAAGAATATATCATATCACGTGTGTACTTATACTTAGTGACAATTTCCGCTTCATGAAGGTCGATGAGTATTAATGTATTAATATTATGTAATTTTAACTTATTTTTGTTTTTTAAAGCTGGAATTCCTTGACGTGATCTGCCCAAAAGGATTTTATTGGGCTTCAAGGCGTTACATATTAATTACACTCTTACATAATATCATTAAAATGAAGTTGTTACACAATTGAAATAAGCACTCAGAAAACTGAAACGGGAGTCCTATTATCAATAAAGATTTAGTCTTCAACGGATGTTATATAAGTGCATGACGGTTTAGAATACGATAACGATAGATGCCGTTATATTGTATACCTGTGTACATCGGCACATCAACCGATTCTTTTTTGTTTCGATTTCTCCACCCTTCGTCTCCTCAATAGAAGACAAAATGAAAATACGAGAATGAAAACAGTAAAAATATAGTGTTGTCCTTAACTTTTCCGTGGAAAACCCCGTTTTCTCCACCCTTTGTCTCCTTGACAGAAGACAAAACGATAAATAGAAAGAGAAAACGGTTAAGAGATGGTTTTGTCCCCGATTTTCTCTCTCCCCTTATTTGGCGTGCTAGGCAGGGGATGCGGAGGCGTCTTTCGGACTCTTACCGACTAAAAACCCGTGGTGTTCCTTTCTCCTGTTCAGCCTATCCCAACATTCCCAACCATGGGGACCATCTCTCTCCCAGAACCCAGCATTAAATTATTACTTTCACAACTACACACTGCTAATGTACTATCTAATACCTACAATAATTAGTTTATTTATGGTCCTACCGTTCTAATCCCGATCCCTTTAATTGTACGAGACCAACCCTGAAAGCACGAAAATCATCAGCTGTTCCCTACAAATAATTCAATATTACTTGACTAAATGGAACAGCAGATATCTTTGCGATTTATGTGTTGGTCCCATAGTAAAAGTTGTTCATAATGATGTGTATAGACCCCTTAAAGGGATCGGGACTAGAAAGGTAGGACCTTGTATAGATTATTAGCGACACGTGTGTTAGATTGTCACTGAGGGCGCGGCATGTAGGTGGTAGGTTTCGTAAGTGGACAGGTCACGGTATGGTCGGGCCAGCTACCACGTGGCCTTAGTTTGACTAATTGCCTAATAAGACAATATCCACTATATTAATGACCCACTACAATGGTAATGTGCAGGCTATGAAAAATTGTTCTCGTTATATAACTAATGTATTGATTAATTGTTATATGGCCTTCACGTATGGGTCAAATGTAGATACTACTCTGTTTTAAATGATGATAAATTATGGAAGTTCTATTTATTATCCATCTATTGACCCAGGAACTTGACTTCGTAGATGTCATGACCAAAGAAACTATCGGCCATTAATCCTTCTGCATTAGCCGTTTTTCTATAGGTACAAACTAAACTTTCCATTGTTTTGAATAATCTTCAGATAAGTTATTCTTTAGTCCATACAATTTAACAGTTAGATATCTTTTCCCTGACTATGAAAAATTGGACCGTAAAAATATCTAGAAAAGTATGCAAAGTATTATAAAACTAGGTTAGTTTATAATGGTGGTTTAAGTTAATAAATTAATCAGTTTAAGTATCTAAGTTAATTGTAAAGGCTAATTTAAATAAATCATGTTTAATTATTGGAAAGGCAAACTTAATGTCTGCCATGCTAATGTTTAATGTCCCCAAGTCCACATCGTATCGACAACTGATATCATGGATTCTTGTTGACCACTTAGAGAAAGAATACTACGGTCTTTTTTTAAATTATGAGTCGAAGAAAATCGTAAAATTTTTGACAAGACGGACGCAAAATTGTCACGTCAGTTGGTCCAGAATCATGCACTAACTTCATGACACCAGTTTTTATTACGGTGTCGTGTGTGTGTTCGTTACACCTAGTATATTATTTCGAAGGCATTTACCTCTTATTTTACCGTCTATTATAATGTTGGTTGCTCACATCACACACCACCGAGATCACATCATCAGCTCTATATATTCTCTACATATTTGCATATGCAATAGGACCAACTTCGTGCTAGGGCGTGCCCAATACTATTTTTTAATTATAATATTCCCTTAAGGTTCAGAGTAAACAATCAGCGCACGAGTTATTCATAATCGCATCTGTCAAATTATGGACCAGTCAGGGTCGCGCACTGCGTGTCGATTCGTTCATTCGATAAATCCCATTTTACACTACTGCCTGAGATATAAAATCTACCGTTTGAAGTCAAAGCGACAACCTTGAGTAGAATTATTATATTTCTGTAATTTTGTTTTTGGTTTCCAAGTTGGCTGATATGGTCTGGTTCATAAATAGCACAAGTAATGAAGAATGGCGTCAGAATTTGTTGCGAGTTGCTTTTAGGTTTCATATGTGTTAAAGAAAGAAAGAAAAAACTTTTATTCGGACTAGACATGAGACAACACAATGCACAAACATAAAAACAAAAATAATGTTGTTGTTAGTATTAATTAACTGTAAAGATTGATTTCCGTTTGTCTTGAAGTAATTAAGTTCACAACAGTGCATCTTCATAAATTATATTATGTTTCAACACCGGCTAAGCATAATATGACGGCTGATAATAAGTCATGTGATACTCTAGACGTGGGTTGGCCAAGCGAACAGTAGCGATATACAGTCTCCTTAGCGCTGACCTAAAACATTATACGTAGGTTACTTACAAGTTCTTAAACGCACAGATAGGCAGCTGTAGATATCGACTGTCGGAGAACTTAAAGTTCGCAACCCAAGTTTCAACACAGGCACAACTGACTTACATATCTTTAATTCCCAAAGATACTTAAAAACATCATGTCTATAATTAACCACTATAATGATGGATTAGGTATGGACATCCAGACAAGCTGGACAAGTTTATAACCTTATTCTAACCTAAGACAATAAGGACCCATAGGCCAGCCTTCTTGCGCCAGTGACACTGCTGCCCATCGCCGTAACCGAGACTGATCTCGGTTATAAGTCGGTCAACGTACTGATATAGTCTTCTAGGTAGATTGATTGCATCGTTACTTTGTAATATGTCGATAGCCTCGATAAGGTGCACCGTGAGCAAGTGAAGCTAGAAACATTTCTCGTCCACATTATTCCAAACCAAAAATATGAACATTGCGTGTAAAGTTGTTTTAAAGTACTTGAGTCAGTACATTATTGGGGTGCAAATAAAGAGCCTCCAAGATTGATGAAACTTGAGATCATCCAGCGCATGCTGGGCATTCAGCCTCCACACCACCACTGCTGAGCGTCTTATGTGATAGTTTTTGCCGAGTCGAGAGAAGATGTACCGACTTATATTATTATTATTTTACTTTTTCATGCAACTTTAATCCATGCACGAGAGGCATAATGACACGTCAAAGATTAACTGCAAATCATAATAACGTGTTTTGAAAACAAAGCTCAAGAAATATTTATGTGTAAAATACATTTATGATCCGAAAAAACATATTACTCACCTATAACTATTAGGTTTACTTGCCAGCTTTTGGTTAAACTCGTTCGAAGCACTATCCAATTTTATTACGGCATGTATTTGAAATATTTTCATGGTGTAGACGACTTCTTTCTGCTATTAATATAATTTTCATCCCACCATCTCGGAAAGAGAATTTTTAATCTTCAATATCTGAGTGGAATCAATCAATGCAAATCAATCAAATCAGTCAATCTCTTACGGAACTGTCTGCAGAAAAGGTGAGAATAGCGCAAAGAGGAATGGAGAGAGCTATGCTCGGAATCACCTTACGTGACCGTAAGACGAACGAATGGGTACGGTCCAAGACGGAAACCCAGGACATAGTATCCATTATAGCCAGACGCAAATGGAGATGGGCGGGACACATTGCTCGAATGGAAAAGGAACGATGGACGCGGAGACTGTTGGAATGGCGACCACGTCAGCATACCAGACCGCGAGGACGACCACCTAAACGATGGGTGGATGACATTCGGCGACACGCAGGTCCGGATTGGATGGCAAGGGCTCAAGACCGCCAGGAGTGGAGGAATTTGGAGGAGGCCTACACCCAAAAATGGGTACAACATGGGCCGCAATGATGATGATGATGATGATGATCTGAGTGGAAAAGCCGTTTTTATTCTCTAGAAGATAAAGTAAATTTTCATCCCACCATCTCGGAAAGAGTATTTTTAATCTTCAATATCTGAGTGGAAAAGCCGTTTTTATTCTCTAGAGGATAAAGTAAATTGAATTTAGAACATCGTGTGCACTAAGTTTGTGAACTTTTTTTTTTGCATTTAGTCATTTCCTCGCTGAGGTGGAATGAAAAGTTACGTGTTGCACTCGAGTGCAAAGATTTTTCACCTCGTGCTCTTTTGATTCCCTCGCTAACGCTCAGGATTCTAATTTTGAATCACTCGCTGCGCTCGTGATTCAATTTTAGAATCCTTCGCTTGCTCGGTCATCAAAATTGAACACGCGGTTAAAAAGCGACTTTGCACTCTTGTATAACAAATAACTATTAGTTGGTTCCTATATCTTACTGACTACTTTGTAATTGACGTTACGAATTACAAATTATGGAGAGTTATCTCCTTACGTAGCCTAAAACAACAGTGGGGTGCAAGAATAGAGCCTCCACGAGTGCCGAAACATTAAGTTATCTGGCGCATGCTGAGACAGTCAGCCTCGATACCATCCGTTGCTGTCCAGCTAATCTTTCCACTACGGCATCAGCGATTCCCATGTGATGACTCGTGGCCACTCGACTAAAGAAGAACCAGTGGTAAGAGAAAGGATTCCATTTTGAATACATCAGGCATAATCTTGCAATAAAAAATCAAACGTTTATACTAGGTACGTGTGTAATAGGATTAAATATGTCGACCGGGTATTACAATTTGTATTGCGATGCTTAACATATCCATTGAACCTACACTTAAATTACATCACGGATCAATCGCGGCGATGGAGGGCGACATGGTCTCCAATAACCGGACTACGTCATCACACTGTGTCAAGTTTACAGTCCGCGTCAGACGTTCTCGATATAATTAATCATTTCCAGTCCTCGGGGGTTTTGTCAATCTGCGATAATGATCTCCTTGCCCTTGTCACTGACACTTCGTAAACTATATCTACTAGATATATGGTGAATAATATTTGAAAAAGTGCTAATTTGTAATCTACAATCGCTAGAGAACTGAAATGCCATCAAAATATCATTGACATTATGAATCACGTGACTACTCTACAGTATAAATCAATTTATTACATTTTGTTGGCGTTTCTATTCTCTAGCGATTGTAGATTGTACACAAATTTCTATTACAGGTGCAGATCGGATAGTCAGATCATATATATATATATATATAGATATGTCCTTCCAAAAAGGGACAATCGCCCGAAATCACCATACTGAGTGAAAGCGGCGAGTTGGTGACTGTAGCACCAGAAATTTTCCGCCTGTGAAACTTCTGTAAGTACCGGATACCCATCGGGCTTTCTCGTACTTACAGACAATAATTAGTAAGTAGTGGAAATCTTTGTAAGACTTTGTATGAATCCTAAAAAGCAAGGCAACGGAATTGGAAGATGTAGAGCACTGAAATAAATGAGTAGTTTTTATCGTCCAAATGACTTGACGAGTCAGTTAAATGAACACAGTATTTAATAGAATCGTGAAGAGAAATTCTCACAACATGGGTAGGTACCTATTATTTTCATTTTCTAAACATTGTAAAGGTAGGCGGATTCGTTAATCCGTTGATCAACCTTAATTAGATTTATGAGTTATGACCAAAACTTTCCAGTTTGCGGTACCTGTAAGTACAAAAAGCATGTCATCAGTCCTTGAGCACTCCGTACATACGTCACGACATTAAAATGCGTTTGCGCCACTAAGCAATGCGTAAGGCGGCAATTAATCAATAGAGAGTATAAGGTTCACTTCAACCGGAAAAGTAGTTTCTACTTCAAAAACATCTGATGTAATATGTGCGGTTTATGTATCAGTCCATTTAAAGAGAATGTAGATATCTACACAGCTCAACTGGCGATTTTTGTAACCTTTTGCAGCCAGTAGGGCTAGCAAAGCGGATAAACAAATCTGTTTTCTCCACCCCTTGTCTCCATGACAGAACACAAAACGAAAAATCGAGAAAGAAATGATTTTGTCCCCGAAATTTCCAGAAAAAACCCGATTTCTTGACCTTTTGTCTCCTTGACAGAAAACAAAATGAAAAATGTACAGCGAAGACGGTAAAGAGATGGTTTTGTCCCCGATTTTCTTTCTTCCCTTTTTTGTCGTGACAAAAAGAAGATTGTAATTTCAGAAAATGCCAATGTTAGCGCTTGAGTAAGTAGGTCTTACTAATACCATTACAACGAGCATATGGCCAATTATTACCAATTCAGTTATCTGTGATTTGGTCCTAATACCCGTCACTAACAAAAAGTTACGCTAGCCAAATTGGTATTGATAAATGAGATTTAAACGAGATCAAATCATTACCATATTGTTTGCCTACAATATTAGCGTGTGCAATAACGAACTGCGATCGGATAAAGCTCGCTAACACGTATGTCGCAAATGTACCGATCCTAACGACGATAACAAGAGTCGTGAATGTGTTGCGTTCCCTGCTAGACACCATTGATTGATGGGCCGCATTCCAACGCAACACCTTGTGAGTGCGGACAGGCATTACAGTCCAGTTTTAGAAACATTAACAGTACTGTTACGAAGCTGACATAGTCACCAAGGTGCACTAAAGCCTCGACAAAAATGTGAATAAAAAATTAAATTAAATAAAACAGGAAAAATACCTAATTCAAAAATATGAAATAGATTGATTTATATTAATAAAAGCTTGGAACAAGATGAAAGCGGGGAGCCTACGTGTCATGTTTAGATGAGAAGTCAGCACATGTCACGAATGCCACGCTAAAATGATTATAGAAAACCTTTATAAGTTGTAGGTTCTGAAGATCATAATACACTCGCGGACTAATATTACGGGTCGGTACGAAAAACTAAAATAACTCTTAAAATAATAGAGCTAGCGGCATGAATGAAACTGTATGTTGTAGATAATTTAACGGTTAATAAAACGACACCAAATTTTGGAAACATTGTTAGTAAAATTGACAAAATTACACAAAAAAACAAAATATCAAGAATTTTTACATTGAAATAATACTGGTTGGTACCTCACATACAACACAAAAACGAACTTTAACACAAAATTAATACTTTAAATTGCCTCTACGGGCTCTTTTCTCAGCTGCCAGGTGATTGGGCATGCTGTTTATTAAGTTTCTTATGCGATGTTGCGGGATATTGGTCCATTCTTCCACTAACGCATGTTTCAGGTCTCAAAGTGTCGCTGAAGCGAGGTTTCGATTTTTTATACACCTCCCAAGCTCGTCCCAAGCGTGTTCAATTGGATTCAGGTCCGGGTTTGTCGCGGGCCAGTCCATGCGATTGATGCCAACGTCTTGAAAATACTCATTTACAATTTGAGCTGTATGTGGACTGGCGTTGTCAAGCATGAATATTGATTTTTCACCCATATTAATTAAATATAGGCCGACATGCTCATTATGAATTTCTACCACATATCTTGCACTAGTTAGCGTACCGTTTTCTATCAGCGGTAACTCCGTGCGACTCTCTGAAGAGATTCCAGTTCAAACCATAAAAGATCCACCGCCGAACGGCGCTTTTTCCTCAAAACAAGCTGGAATAAAACGTTTCCCTGGCCGTCCGTAGACTCTTTGCTGCCCATCATGTGCATACAGTACAAATTTGGATTCGTCAGATTGCCTATTCTTCGTCTCCTCACTGTGCGTGTTCGCGGGCGTAACGTAATCTTGCTACCCGATGTTCCCTTTCAAGTTTTGGACGATTTGCGGGTTCTATGTGGGGTCAAATTAGCTTCAAGGAGGCGCCCCCTTACAGTCCGCTTGCTTACGTTGTCTATACGTGTCTCCCGAAGTTGATTTGTTACTTCAAATGCCGTGAGGTGCCGATTTCGGAGCTTGGTCGTAACAATAAATCGATCCTCTCGAGCCGTAGTACATCTCAGTCTGCTGGTTTCTGGTCATCGTATGTTCTGCCCAGTTTCTCGGAAACGATGGACGACTCGCTGCACTGTAGAAAGTGACACGCCTATTGTTTTTGCTGTACTTCGCTGACTTCTGCCTTCTTCTAACATAGTGACGATACGTGTACATTCTTTTGGTGTTAGCGACATGATAGTAATTAAATAATGATGGTGAAAGGTGACAATGACCGCCTTTTATCATTTGGATTTGATAGATTGAAAATAAAAGTGAAAAAACAAGCAAAATTAAAGCAACCGCGAATTGAATTTATTTCCAAATACAGGGTTTTTAAAATTTTAACTTTTTTTACTTATTTTGTATATCATATAAGGTATTATTTCATTTGATATTAAAATTCTCTCTAATATAAAGTTAGTTTCATGCATGTACCATCATTAATTTGCAAGTTACAGGGATTTTCGTCATCGACCCGTATTATTTGTCCGCGAGTGTAGTTATACCTAGTTGTAATCACTCAGCAACCGTTCATCTAGGCTGGTGTAGAAATACTTCGAAGCTCATGAAGGAAGATTATGAAAATCTTATCGAATACTTCAGTGTGTAGATTGTTTTTGGCCATCGCGGTACTTTTTGTACCTAACCGTTGGCGTCAAAGGCACTGTATCAAATCGCGGTGCCAAAAGTGAAAAGATATACACTAAAGTACACTTCTAACATACCATTTTACCCAAATATAATAAAATACAAAAGAAAAAACCGTGGGCGTTATGCCTACATTGACATGTCTCACTAATATTTATTTTTTTAGGTTGTGCAATTTTATACGATTACGTTTTTACAGAGATAAACATGTTCATTAACTGATCGAGATTATCAAAGTAAGAGACACTGATTGCTTGAGGTTTGAAAACATCAGATAATCAATTAGATAATTATACGTACAGGTATTAAACTCCATTAAAGCTTACGACATGACAGGTTTGCCGGATGCGTGTGCGCACGTTGACCATAAAATAAGAAGCATAAGAAGGCAGACTTTTGTTTAAGCCCGCCCGATCGACAACTTGTTGTGGTGGAAAAGCTTTTTTCCAGCGGTTGGTTGATTGAAGGAACTCCAGTAGGTAACTTACTACATTAAGGTTAATAAATGGATCAGTTTTTGCTTGCAATCGCTTTTTTTTATAATCGCTAAAGAAAACATTGCTTATTTTGTAAAGGCTTACATAATACCTAGGTAGGTATGTATTCAGTAGTACCTAATTTTCAGAACATTCAGGTTCCTCTAACGTGTCATGTACCTACCGACAGACTGACAGAGTGACAGCTCGCACGATCGACGATCGGTGAAACATCCTTCTTTTCAGATTAAGCCCCCAGGCCGGTAACTGGTAGTAGCTGCTTCTGTGCGAGAGAACTGTCTGTGCAATCACCGAAGAACCTTGGCCTTAGAATTGATCTGTGGGTAACTGACCTTTTTTTGGGAGGACCTATACCTATGCACATTGATAGACAAACTGATGGACCTTCTGAACCTTACTACGGGTAATATTGTATACGTAGACTCAGGCGCGCGCCTCGCCCACCGCTCTCGTATGTGCCACTCGTAAATAGTGTCAGCGCTAAATAACCGCACATGCCGCATTTAATTTAATGTTCGCAGTTAACTTATGGGGTTTAGTTTTGTGCGTAAACCTGTTAACAGTGTTTCTTAGCACTTTGTAGCATATTCACGTTGATTTAGTTCCCTTTCGTATTAACTAAGTACGTACTTACGTTATAATGCATACTAGTGGCCGCCCAGTGGTCGAAATTCGAGCACATATTATCATAGTAATAGTAATATAGTAATATAGTAATAGTAATAGTAATATAGTAATAGTAATAATATTATAAAGAGA